>CM052719.1:36181729-36216729 GCA_028551405.1 Uromys caudimaculatus
CCCCAATGCATTGGTCCTTCTCACCACCCCCGAATTAAACCTCATGTGATTGCAGCAAGGACGGTCTTTCGTGAGTTCTTGGGGGGTCGCGCCATCCCGAGACTTGAGCGAGGGTCTCCCCAGCTCGGGGGTCTTTCAGTTATTGGGTTTTTGTTTGCTTGTTTGTTTGTTTTGACAAGGTCACCTTATAGAGCCTAGCCTGGTCTTCAGTTCCATGTTGCTGATCTCAAACATGGTATCCTCTTGACTCGGGTTCCTGAGTGCCGGGACTACAGGTGTGCAAGCTCATACCTGGGTTGATTTTATGATAATATTTGCTAAAAAATTTTCTACTTCTAAACCTCTGCTCTCAAAGAATCAGCTTTGGGTTACTTTGTGCTGGCCCCTAGCAAATTCACTCTACTCTCAGTTTATCTGTTTCTTCTCAATTCTGTGAGGTTTACTCATGAGCAATGAATCCTGACAATGTGCAGCTTTGGTTTATACAATATGGAGCAATAATACTTTTAGACTGTTGCGGGATTTCTTTGGCTCATTTCCCCATTCTTGGCTGAGTTACAGTATCAAGAGTTGAGATTAATGACCTTCATTTAAGTGAGTTACTATTTTGGAAAAGATTACAAGCCAAATATCTTCACTCACTATCTGCCAAAATAAGCCCGTACAAGGCTGGCAATGGGGCTCATTTAGTAGGATGCCTGTCTCGAAGGGACTAAACCCTGAGTATGACCTTCTAAGGCACACAAACCATTATGCGTCTATGGAGTCAAACACTGGGAAGTGGAGGTTGGAGGGTCAGAAGTTCAAGGTCATCCTCGTCAGATAGTTGCAGGCCTGTATCGACTCCATGACACCTTGTCTCAAAAGGGGGCGGGGAAGGATATGAATAAATAACAAACTTTATACTTTGTACCTTGACTGGATTTATGGGGAAAAGTGCAGACCCAAACTGATGGCTACATTTATCAGTGAATAATTCATCCTGTGTTGTTAAATCTCTAAGAGAACTGTGAAAACGAACCACAAGTAATCAGCTTACACTGGCAAAATGGTCACAAAGACTCAGTGAGGGGCAGAGCCACCTCCATGTTCACGCCCTTAGAAAACTTACCTGGCAAATCCCTACTGCATTTGTTCTGACAGAAAAAAAAAAAGAAAAAGAAAAAGAAAAAAAACCACGCATCTAGCCGAGATTAGACTTTTAGACCCTCCTGAGCGATAATCCTCATTGGCTTTCTTTGTGGGGTTTGGCAAATCAGTTTTCTTCTCTATAATACAGGGATAATAGTGCTTTAGTCAAATGGAAGCTGTGAGAATTAATTACTGTTATACAATTTATTGAAGATGGGATGCCCTGTAAAAATATTGCTAGTGCTTACAGGATTGAGGTCCAGAGACAAAAGTATCACACATAGCAGAGAAATCAAAACATCTCCAAATCCCTACTGTTTTCCTCTCTCATGTCCTCCTTCTTAACTCTGGTGAAAAGTAGGCAGCAGGGTTTCAAGGACATGTCCCCTTCTTTTGTGACAAGAATTGAAATGCACCACTGGACGCACCTGCTCAGGACGCCCCGCCTCACCTAGGCATAACAAAGGGGTGGAAAGGCCTCATTTGCAAAGGTTGCTTTCATCCTCTGCAGTTCTTTTGACCCTGAACCAGGGTCTTTCGAAATCAATGGATGCCCTGAAGACTAGATTTCAAGGGAAGGTCTTCCCAGCCGCTCTTGGGAAGGGGGGTGGTTAGACATGGACCTTTCCAGAAAGAACTACCCCAGCTGTAAGGCGATAACTACCTGCTTATAGAGATGGAGCCTGCTCCTAAGGAAACACGATCAGGTGAAACAAGCAAGAAGAATCCTCAAGAAAACTGTTGGAGGAGGAATTTCCACCATCTGACTGTACAGCTGGAGCTAAGAGGACGTGGGCCCTGTACGAATTCAGGAAAGTAGACAGCCATAGGACACAAAGCACTACTTAATTGCCGGTGTCTGTGTGGTGCTTATTTTCGAGGACCTGTCAATCAGCACTAGAATCTGCACGCAGGTTAAAGGTCAGGGTAACGCAATTTTCAGCGAGGTTTCACAGCTGTAATATGCTGCGATGAAATTTCAAAGTGTCAAGGAAAGGAAGAATTAAGTATATTTTGGTTACAGAATCTCAGCCAGATGTGGTGGTGCATGTCTTTAGTCCCAGTGCTCTGGAGGCCGAGGCTGACCAGGACACACACACACACACACACACACACACACACAGCCCCAAAAACTTACTATAAAGTCTCTGTCCTTTAAGAGTCCAAGTAATACACAGGTGAACTTAATTAACCATGTCCTACCTGAACTTTTTTTAAAATTTTCTTTATTTACATTTCAAATGTTTTCCCCCTTTCCAGGTCTCCTCTTTGGAAACCCCCTATCCCATCCCCCACCTCCTGTCTCTATGAGGGTGCTCCCCCACCCACCCACCCACTCCCATCTTCCTCCCTGGCATTCCCCTACACTGGGGCATCTAACACCCGCAGGCCTAAGGGCCTCTCCTCCCACTGATGGCCAACAAGGTCCTCCTCTGCCACATATGTGGCCAGCACCATGGGTCCCTCCATGTGTATTCTTTGGTTGATGGTCCAGTCCCCAGGAGCTCCGGGGGGTCAGGTCAGTTGACACTGTTGCTCCCTTCTTGGGGCTGCAAACTCCTTAGCTCCTTCAGTCCCTTCTCCAACTCCTCCAACAGGTACCCCGTGCTCAGTCCAATGGTTGGCTGTGAGCATCCGCCTCTGTATTTGTCAGGCTCTGCCTGAGCCTCTCAGGAGCCAGCCATACTAACTGAACATTTCTTCAAAGTGGTGATTTCGGTGTAAGTCTCGGGCTGTCATGGAAGCCTATCTGTTTTCATCCCTCTACCTACTTGCTTATTTACATTTAACTAAAATAATTAGTTAAATTCGTTTCCTTCATTTGTTTTCTTTTGGAAAGGGTTCCCTACCATTCCAGTTCCCAGTCCCTTCCATTTTTCAACGTTAGCTGCAGGAGAGGTAAGGCAGCGGGAGCCAGAACACTGAGTGCATCTGACGTACATGCACTGAGTGGGGGTGGAAGGTGGGGTCACTTGGCGGGGATCATGTTCCCTGTCACCCCATGTGACATTTCCTCTAGCCCTTCTCTGCCACACACATTCAACAACCTCGGAGACTGGCTTCCATGCTCCTAGACTTCAGTTTCCCCTGGTCCACTGACAGGGCTTTTGTGCCACTGTTTTGTGAAAATAAATCACCTTGCTTCAACTTCTTCCTCTGCATTCCTTCCTGTCCTTTCTTGCCTCTGCACGGGTCTGAAACCCCATCCAGACCTGGGCTGTGACATGCTGGTACAATAGTGCCTGGCTCCTCGGCATCCTGGCTCTTTACAGAAACACGGCTGTGAGTCAAATACAGAGACTAGCAGGCATTCACAGAAAGATAAAGGGACGAACAATCCCCCAAACCTGGACAAGCAGGGTCATGGCTGAACTGTCCTTTGAGACCTCTTCCTCACTACTGTGAAGCCTCCACAGAACTCAAAGCAAATGAAGTTTGAGGACATCCACACAAATAGTTTGTGACAATTTAAATATAACTTCCTAATTAAACCTTTAAAATTTCATTTAGTTATGTCATTTAGTCATTACAAATGCCACAGAGCTGTGGGTTTATCAGATCTCTCCCCCTTCCCCCCATCCCCATTGCTCTAAAGGATGAAACTTTTCGTTAGATATCACATCAGTCAGCTGAAAGCAACACAGCCCTGCCTGCCCTTCTACCAATGATTCTCTGATTACAAATCAGCAGTCTTGGGGGTGACAAGGTACAGTCTTGGCAATATTTATTCAGGAAGAAGATTAACCAGTTAGTACACTTTGGGAAATCCTCAAAATCAAGGGTGAGGGTTCAAGTGGGCTTTGTGCTTGCCAGGTGGAGCGCAAGTTAAAACAACCCAGCAGGTCCTGGAAGTGTGCAAGACACAGAATCCTTACATGAGGTGTGATGGTGCACGCTGAGTGGTGTGTAATAGGACCTGAGATAATCCCATGTTGAAACCAACATGCTGGCCCCTTTCAGAGTGAAGTAGACTGACCCCGGCTTATGTAACCAATGCTGGCTGAGAGGGGAGGGGAGCTTCCTCTGTCAGACCGGTCCTCCAAATAGATAATAATCAGACACCGCACGGTCTTTTACAAAAAGCATTTGCTATGATGGTTGTTAAAACTCAGATTTGCCTTTTACACCAAGTAACACTTGAATAGTTACAAACTGAAACACAGCAGTGAAAGTATCTTCTGATTTCTATAGCAATAATACCTTTGGCTTTGAATTATAAATCTGCCCAAAGCAACTTTCTTTTTTGTTTTTTGACTGTATTGTTATTTGTTTATTTGTTTGTTTGTTTGGAGGAGAAAATGGCTCTCCTGCAGACACTAAACAATTACAAGTGTGTGGCCACTGCGTGCCCACAAGAAAGAGGAAACAATTCTTCCAAGCATCCTCAGTGGCCTTGCTCCTCCTGCACAGTTTAAGAGGCAAAATACTGAATCTGCTTTTCCCCGTGAGAATATTTTTGGACATAAGTTATTAATTCTCTAATGAGTTCATTAGAAATCATGTAAACTATTTCATGGAAATGGTTTGGTGAGGTTTATTTAGCAAAAAAACCCCATTTACCAGCTCAGACCTCAGGAAAACACACGCAGTGAGATTTGTATGTGCACAAAAATGTATACATACCCTTCAGTGCATTGAAAGACAAAATATATACAGTACACAATATATATCATTCTATATTCTTTACATACTTTGTAGACTACATAGTTTATATAATACTTATGTCCACAAAGGGCCCTCTGATTCTTTAAAACCAGATATTCTCTCTCCTTTCTCTCTCCCTCCCTCCCTTCTTCCCTCCCCCTCTCTCTCTCTTTCTGTCTCCCCCTTTCTCTCCCTCTCTCCCTCCTGTGTGTGTGTGTGTGTGTGTGTGTGTGTGTGTGTGTGTGTTTGTGTGAACCACAATGTGTGCACAGTGTCAGAGGGCAATTTGCAGTAGTTTCTTTTTTCCTTTCTCTGCTACAGAGATCAAGGGCCATGGAGTTTAACAGCAAGCGCCTTTCCCTGAGTCATCTCAACAGACATATGTTTGCTTTATACACTTACACCATATGCTCCTGAATCGCAGGACTATCTTCTATTCACAATACATTAATATATTGTTAACATCGGAAGGGTGACACATTGGCAGTAAGATTTATTGGTGAGGGGGAGGGACACCATAATATAAACAGCAAACACTCGTTCCTTCTCCAGTGGTGTGGCATCGCGAAGGAGATGGCAGCGGGGGCCTCTTGAGCAGGCTTGCATGTCAACTCTAGCATGAAACAGTTTTAGGACACTGGTTGGTTCTGTGGGGTTTTTGTTTGTTTGTTTTTTGTTTTCCTGATCTAAATTTGTCATCGGGAGAGGAGGACAGCCATATCTGTGTCACTGAGCTGCAATTAAACAAGAGGACACCCCAGGTAACCCAGTGGCTCCTTTTGCTGTTTGGCTGCTGTCCGTTTCCTTCATGGATACTCGGAGTTTTACATAAATGCCACAGGAATGTGTCCTTGGGCAGTGTACGGATCCACAGCTCACTCTGTCCTCTGGATTCTCACATCCTGTCACCTTGAATGCTGTGCCCTCTGAACCCACTTCCATTACCTTGCTGTTTTCCAACAGACGAGTCACTTTAAGTCTATTACTGTCACGGCCCTTTGTACAGAGTCATTACCACAGTGTCCTCTATGGTCTGGGGGACAGCTGTGATTCAGAGGTTGCCTTGGATTGCACCACAACGAAACCTAGAAAAAATATATATAGGCAGCCTCTAGATCTATGCACAACGGTGATTGCAGGCAAGTGTGGACAGAAGCTACTTTTCATCCATACTGAACATGTACAGGTATTTTGTCACCATCTCCTATACAATAGAGCAAAGAAAGCATCTGTATAAACCTGACATTATACTAGCTATTATAAGATACTGGTATATAAGATATAGATGAGATATATTATAAATCTGTCTATAGTAAATATATATCATATATTATATATTGAGATATATTATATATTATACATGGTACAGATTATATAATTTAAGAATAATTTAAAGTATAAGTAGGTTGAAGATACTATATTGTCTCATATATGGATTTGAGCATGCTCAGTTTTGGGTATTCACAGGAGTGTGATTGGAGCAAAAGTCACAGAGCCAGCTACAACTGTGAGGACACTGAGATGACTCCATACATGTACATAACACGCACTCACATATATGTGCATGGTACATTTGAACACACTACGCAGTCCTCAAAACTGCCTGGAGACACTTATTAGAAAAGTTCTCTCTCATCTTCGCTCCCTCCCTCCCCCCCTTCCTGCCAACCTCCCTCTGTGTATATACGTGCATGCGTGCGTGTGTGCGTGTGTGCGTGCGTGTGTGCGTGCGTGCGTGCGTGTGTGCCGATGCATGTTTGTGAACAGTGCGCATGCACTTGTATGTGCATGTAGGTAGTAGTCAGAGAACAAACTTGAGACTCTTTCTCCAGCACCACCCACCTTGTTTTCTTTATGACGCCATCTCTCACTGGCCTTGAACTCACCAAGCAGCCTAGGTAGTCAGCCAGCAATCCCCAGGGATCTGTCTGTCTGTAACTCTCCAGTGCTCCTGGGGATTACAAACCCATGCCACCACATTCTTCACACACACACACACACACACACACACACACACACACACACACACACACACACCTTTCATGTAGGTTCCAGGAATCAAATTCAGGTCATCTTTCTTGTAAGTCAAACGCTTCCCAGATTCATTTATACCCCTAAAACCTAGAAATGAAAATTCTTGAGCCCCATCCTAGTATAGTAAATGAGCTGCCCTTAGGAAGTCCTTCAAGGGACTCTGTAGAAAGCTTGCTCAAGTTGGAGACCTGCTGCCAAATGTAAAAGCATTATGTTCTATAGTTGCTACAAACAACAGGAACCCTTCAATATATTCAGAACCAGTTTTTGACACCAATTTCACACCGAGGGAGCTCTCTGTGAAGCTGAGAGAAGAAAATGTCACTCAGGGGTAATTGTTTGTTTGTTTTTTAAAATAAGTTTTTTTGTTTTGTTTTGTTTTGTTTTCAAGACAGGGTTTCTCTGTGTAGCCCTGGCTGTCCTGGAACTCACTCTGTAGACCAGGCTGGCCTTGAACTCAGAAATCCACCTGCCTCTGCCTCCCAAATGCCAGGATTAAAGGCATGTGCCACCACCACCTGACTTAAATAGTTATTTTTAAAGCACCATTTGAAAGAAAGAAAAGAGGAAGTTAAAATAATAATCCAACAGAATTTGGCCCACAACTATTTCCATTTAATTTAGCATTATTTGGGGGCTATTATACAAACGGAAATGTTCCAACACAGCTAAATCTTTTACATGTAGAAACAAAAATAACAAAATTCATTAACATTTCTAGATAAACACCTGGAATAAAACTCATGCTTGCAAAGTCACCCTCCCTCTTCAGACAGGAGAACAAGGGTTTGAAAGGCCATACTACAAGAGAAACGTAGGCAAAGAAGGAGAAACCATGAAGAACGGGCTTCTTTCCTACAGCCTGGTTTGTGGATTCTTCGTGGGTAACAGACTAACCTTGTAGAGTTGTCCTACATACAGTAGAGGCGCACTTTCAGCTGAAGTCCCACCCGCAGGGTAAAGCAGTATTATAGACTCAAAAGTCCTTAACTGTCATTTGTGTTGAAATTGGTGGCTCTGACAGAAGATCTGGCAGTTTTGTTATTTCAGAAGAAAGTTTTCAAGTATTAATTTTCCCTGGGAATATATCATCTGCTGCTCCCATGCTATGTGGAAAGAGTCCCACACTCAAGACAAGTCGAAATGGATGGAACCCATAATATATTCTAATTTGATCCATTCTTCTTCATAGCTGTGGCCAAAGGGGAAAAAAGACAATTATCTCCCGCATTTTATTCTTATAACTTTGGAGTTGAAATAATTTAAGATTATCAGAATAACCTCCAGAAGCCTTAAAAGGACTTTGGTTTCTCTGCTCTGTTCCCTACACCTGCCACCCACATTTAGTTCCTAGCTCGTAGGCACTAAAGAACAAAGAAAAGCCAGTCTTTGGTAGGGTGAAGCAGAAATACACAGAGGGGTGTGAAACAAACCAAGGCCTGCTGTGGTACTGGGCTGCATCTATTCAATGCTTTCAGAGTAGAATTTTTCAGTATTTTAGCCTTATCATGCAGGGGCAAAACTGGTATCAAGGAAGAATGTGGATTTTCAAAATGGCCGTCTAGATGACTCAAATGGTCTGGATTCATCTTGTCCCATAGTTACAGAAGCCTGAGTCCAGTAACCTCTGAAACATGGAAGGGAAAGTCCCCTGGCTGTTGGCCACCACCCTTCCCAGAGCTCTGCACTGCCACCTCTAGCATCCAGAGTCACCAGGCTCCACACAGATCCCTCACTCTGATTCAGACCTGCTGATGTCAGGCACCACTGCCTTGGAAAGCTGCTCATTTTGGAGCCCCAGACTCTCTATGGAGAAGCATATCATACTCCCAGAAAGTGATTCTGTCTTGATTTCTTTTTCGCTCCAGCTAGCCGAAAGAACGAAAGCTGGGCCAGGCCCTTGAGTGAGCCTTGGCTCATTTACCTTATATCCACAACTCTCCCATTGCCCGCCAGCTCTCTTCCTAAACACAGGCTAGTGATTTACTCTGCTAAATGTCTGAAAATATTTATGAGATTTGTGCTTTGGGGGCTACTTGCAGCAGCCCCGTGTGCTCACACTGTCTTAGGAGAGCCCTCCCAATACAAGGGATATGAGTTCATAAACACAAGGAAGGGAAGGGAGACGTTAGTGTAGTCCTGGAGGGTTGTCATCTTTGTGAGGTGACACAAAAATTAAGGTCTAATCTTTACATTAATATCTAAGCCCTGTAGTTTATAGCACGAATGCACCCTTTCCTATTGTATTCAAATCTGTTGCTTTCCAATGTTCTTGCAGCTTTGGTCCTTTATATGAACATGGGTTGAACTGCCTTAGAGACAAATGGCATGCCTGTCCATGTTTACATATATACATACTGTGTGTAAACAGCATCAAAACCCAGAGCACCGAGTCGACTGGAACCTGTCAGTTTAGTAGCCTAGCTAGTAGTTCATCAGAGTAACAGGCACGGAGACATTTATTATATTATCTTCACTGATTGGATTGTTTTAGTTAGACATCTCTGGATATCTGAAACTGAGACCATAAGCATAAAATCATATGATAACTAAAGTTCGTAAGTTAATGGAAATAATAGATTATGAGCAAAGCAATAGAGGGTTTTTTTCACATGTCTGAATTTCTCCAGCTAATATGTTTAAATGAAAAAATTTGCACTTCAAAAGGATGAGCACTTTCTCTTTAACATCTACCTAAATAAGGAAAATTCACTTAATCGCAGTTTCAGTTTCTGCTGCTTAGAAAGCCCTGGAAGGATAAGACACACCTGAGCCTCTCCTCTAGGTGTCTATACTTGAACAGTGCTAATAAACGTTGGAAAAAACGACTTTCCAATTCGTCCTTTTAAACCGACTGATACTCCTGTGAAATATTCTCATCTTATCCTCTTTCAGAAATTTTTAAATGAGAATTTCTTTTTCTGATCCTGTTTTAAAGCTTCAGTAACTGCCCACCACAATGAGGACCTTAAAAACAGGAAGAGAATGTGGGAGGTTGTCACGAAGGCTCCGTGGCTCAGGAGGTCGGACGCAGGCGTCAGGAAGCCATCTCCAAGCCGCTGTCGGCTGCATCCAGCCTGAACATGTGAATTCAGCACAACCCTGTGTTTTACTACACACATGTAAACTTCTGCACTAAGTATCTGATTTGGAGTGTTTCCCTTAAGAGAAGACATGCTTTACCAAACTGGACACATTTTAGCATCGAGAAAAGGACATCTCCACCTCTGATTAAAACTTCCTTCTTCATATGAAGGGTGTAAATTTAAAAGAATATAGTGTTCAAAGAAGGGCGATGACCTGCCTATCCATGGAAGAAATGCAGGCTGACTGAAAGCAACCCTACAGGAGCTGGAGAGATGGCTCAGAGGTTAAGAGCACTGACTGCTCTTCCAGAGGTCCTGAGTTCAATTCCCAGCAACCACACGATGGCTCACAATTATTTGTAATGAGATCTGATGCCCTCTTCTGGTGTGTCTGAAGAGAGCTACAGTGTACTTACATAAATAAATAAATCTTAAAGAAAGCAACCCTACATGTTTCTTATACAAGTTTGATCTTTATGCATTTCTTCCGATGCTGGGAATTGAACCCATGGCTTCATGTGTACCAGGCAAGCATTGTGCCACAGAGTGATGCTCTCAACTCTTCTGGTCATCTGAAAGTTGGCCAAGTGAACTATTATCTTAATAAAAGTGTTTTCATTCAGAAAAGTTTACTTTTTACTACAAACTATCTTTCTAAAAGCCCTTTGCTTGGTTTGTGACATCTAATATCTCAAATGTTACAGAGGCAAATGTCACATCTTCAGTCCCCTTTGGAACTATTAACTTTGTTTAAACAAAACAGATTGGATGATGGCAATTAATCTTACAAACAAGTTTGCTTCAGTTTCCCAAGATAATATCTTCTCTTGTCCCAGAAGTCGGAGATTTGGAAGGGGGCAAACAGAGAGGCCACTTAGGAAAACAGTTGGAGGGTTAACCTCCAATTTTTTAACCTAAGAAAACATTTCTCTGCCTAAGATATGAGAATTATACCTTCCATGTTAAAGTATTTTATTTAGCCTGAAGCCAAAGAGATTTCAAATAATCCCATCAACCTCTCTGTGCAATACTCACTGAGACAGATGGATCAGCAAGAGGGCCATGGTTCTGGATAGCCACAGGACTATATTAAACTCTTAATAAAGTATGACATAGAGAGAGCAAAGGCTTGATTGAAGGAAGAAATCAGTTTCTTTAAATTCCCAAGTGTCTGGTCAGTACTGGTGAGGAAATGTAGCCAAGGCTCCTGATACAGAGAAATCTGGGTCCAGACACTTGCTCTACCAATTCTGTGACTTCAGGAAAAACATTTAACCTGCCTGCAGGAACCAAGGTTTCCTTGTCTGCCAAACAAAGGGCAGCTATTGTTCCAGATGAAAAGTTTAGCTGCGATGAAGTTAAAGGAGGCACACAGAACACCCCATGGCATTGACTAGACATTGAATAAATGCTACTTTTCTTCCTTTATTAGCTAGGTGCTGTTTTTTATGTATAAAATTCTCTACTAAACCACAAAGCCCAAAGGTGTCCCAGAGCCTTTATGTAGTAATTATGCCAATTTAAATATGCAAGTAAATTGTAAGAACGGGATAAGCCTCTACATAGCCACAACCTGGAAAGATAACAATAGAAGAAACTCTGAAGGTCTCCAAAGGAAATTTTAATGAAAAAAAATTCTTATTTAAAAGTCAGCTGCTCGATAAATAGAAAGTCAGTAGTTTATTACAGCCTTTATTTTAATATTCATGTATTTTAAGTACGTTGATTTGCTAACTGCACACTAAATCACATCGTTATTTAAATCCGACCCCCCTTCCAAATCTCCTGGAAGCAGTTTCTCTTTTCACAACAGTGTACATCTGATGGAGAGATGTGAGAGGTCTTAAATGCTTTCTACTTTATATCTGTTTGACTTACCAGGAGCCCGATAAAAACAAGTTGTGTCTATATTTAAATAATTAAGAACAATTGACACGTTGCCTGGGCGTGACACTATTGGCAGCCGCCACATTTTAATTCAAATGTAGCTGTTCAAATCAATGTTTTGAAATGAATAAAATTAGTCATTGTGCTCGATACAGATCCCATTCACAGTGACCAGGAATTATAATGGGCAGAGACTAGCTCAAAGTTGCTGGGAGTTATCTTTAGTAAGATGCAAATTGTCAGAATATATCATAAACCTAAAACAGATTTCTCCCATTAAAGAAGATTAAAAACTTGGATCCCCACATGGGGGGAAAAAGGATAAAGATAAAACTTATGCCTTAGGGTAAAAAATAGAACTCCAGTGATCACTATGGCGCATCTCTTCCATCTCACACTCGGAGCTGGAAATAGCTGGCTCTGTGCTGGTAAAGCAACCGCACCTGCTACCCGAAAGCACAGTTGCTTTCGCCTCTCCTCACATGGCTCCATTCTCACAATGAAGACAGCTCCACCGTACAACTTTGTGAATGAGACAGCCACATGCAGTTCCTCAAACGGAGAACCTGGAAGCTGAGAACTCAAGATGGAGTTACTTAATCCTGTCACGTGACCAGCAGCCACCAAACCTCCCAGGGAGGCTCTCCTGCTGGGAAGGGAGGATGCTGCTCTCCTCGCTCAGTTTTCTTTGCCGCAGCAGAGACCTTTCAATAAGTAAGAAAATCGAATGTGAGCAAACTTCATGTTTGCATAACACATTATTACATCTCTCTGAAAATACTGCACCGTTGAATACACTTCCAGCTAGAGCGAGGGGGTTGGGGAGCTGAAGCGGGAAGCCTCCTCTATGAACTGCCTCGTGTTTGGTGGGCTGTGTGCTACAGAAGGATTTCCCAGGATGCCCTTGTCAGTCAACAGAAAAGAAACCGTCAGTCTTAGTCAGGGTTGCTATTCCTGCACAAACATCATGACCAAGAGGCAAGTTGGGGAGGAAAGGGTTTATTCAGCTTACACTTCCATGCTGCTGTTCATCACCAGAGGAAGTCAGGACTGGAACTCAAGCAGGTCAGGAAGCAGGAGCTGATGCAGAGGCCATGGAGGGATGTTACTTACTGGCTTGCTTGCTTCTCCTGGCTTGCTCAGCTGGCTTTCTTATAGAGCGCAAGACTACCAGCCCACAGATGGTACCACTCACAAAGGGCCCTCCCCCCTTGATCACTAATTGAGAAAATGCCTTACCTCTGGATCTCATGGAGGCATTTTCTCAACTGAAGCTCCTTTCTCTGTGATAACCAGCTTGTGTCAAGTTGACACACAAAACCAGCCAGTACATCATCCTTAGATGGAACGAGGAACTCTTCAACACACACCTGGCAATGCACCTCTGAAAAATGAATACTCACTCTCGGAGCTTTTGAAGTTTGCCTGGCTGGTGGCAAACAGTACTTGTGTTTTGAGGAATGTAAAGCTAATGATGTTTCTGAACGGATATCCTGTGAACTCTCCACTCTAGTCATGCCAGTATAGGGATGTGTTCAGTCGGTTCTTTTTCTTACACAGTGTCAGCAGGGGTGTAGCAGATAATGGCAAACGTTGAATTTCTCCTCCAGTCTCCACTTCCCAAGCGCTGTGATTATGGGCATCTACCGCCATGCTTGGCTCATGTACATGGCTTGAAGGCATATTCTCTTACAAACTTTTAGGGCTTTGGGTTGCTACAGGAGTAGGAATTTGTTGTTCCCTACTGTTCTCTAAGCCTCGGGCCACTTCCAACTCTCCCTGGCACGTAATAAATCGTTAAATATTTGTTGCCTGCGGTCTCCTCTGTGATCCAGTCTCTGCTGAGGCTATTTGAAAATGTGCGTCCTTTCTTTTTCTTCTTGGTACTAGAGAATGAACCCGGGACTCATGCTATCTATGTATGTACTTGATTGTTGAGCTGTCTATCCTCAGCAACTTTAAGTAATTAGTTAATTAACTGGCTAATTAATTAATTCATTCTTTCCCCTAAATTTTGAACAAGTTCTCAGCAACTCATTCAGGGTATGTAGACCTTGACTTTGTGACTGTCTGGCCTCAGTCTCCTGAGTAGCTGGGATTACAGGCCTCAGCCTTTAGACCTGACTTTAAGTTTTAGTTTTCCTGGTTGAATTACAGCCCGTTCTGTAAGTTAAAATTTGACATATGCTAGCTCATTTCAGATACTAAGTGTACCTAACTACCTACTTGCATTTCAAACTTACCAGGTCCAGACATTAAATAAAAATATTACTACATGTCATCACGTCGTGGTAGAGATCAGAATATTGGCACTGCTTATTAGAAGAATCACTTTCAATTAAAGGGTGTACAGGAGAAATGTCTTTGATTGATATTCAATAGTTAACATTTCAATACTCTGAATTATGAAAACAGTCTAAGAATTATTTTCTCTTTAATATTAAAGCTAAGGCTACTGAAACTATATTTTTAAAAGGAAAACAATGGTTTCAAAGTAAATTTTAACCAAATATAATGAATAAAGAAATGGAATTCATTTCACATATGTTTGGTTAAAAGCCCAAAAGCGATCATAAATTATAAATTTCAGGTCAATTTAAAAAAATCATTCATTTCTGTAAATGGTACATACACAGGACAAAATTTTATTCAGCAATAAAGAAAATGTAATCTGAAGGAAAAGGGATGGACCTGCAAAATATATTATGTGAGTTAACTTAAGCTCAGAAAGACAAATACTGCATGCTCACTCTCATATGCAGATCCTACCTTTAAATGTTTATATCTATTATTATATTGGGGGCTGGATAGTATATAAAAATGCTATATCGAAACGTAATCTTTGTATGGTCTTTACTTGAAAGTTAACTTATCTAAAAATCTCCTAAATCCTAAATGATAGTTAATATGTTGTTATCAAACCGTGACTGTGCTATTGTCTTTTCTTTTTTGGGAAGCACAAGAGAAGTTACCCTGGAAACTCTGTGTTCTGAAAGCTACAGTGTCTTGGCTACAATTTGAGAAAGTACCTTTAGGACTTCCCATCAAAGTAAACAACTCTTTATTTTTCCAAATAAATTATCTTTTAAGATTGAACATAATTCCACTTATGACGTAGGATCCTCACTTCTTAGATGTAGATGTGTTTTTCCAAGTCACTGGGGTGACCAGCCCCTAGTCAAACTTCTATTGTATGATTTATTCATCCATGGTTTTTAGGAAATCTTGTCAGGCATCCACTGCTGGGTACCACACCAGGGTGATAACACATCGCACATTAAGCACAGCCGCTGCCTTCAAAAACCAAATGGTTGTACAGTCTTGCCCAGTGGCTTTTATAACTAGAAACCACCTCTCTAGGACGTTGGCCATTCCATCTTTGGATGGAGGTTCTGCCTCCCCAGCAGAGTCAGCTCCCCTCACCACGGGCTTGCACTGAGATGTGTGTGGCTCCTCTTTCTCGAGCTATGACCTGGCAGTTATTCCAACAGAACCCATCTCAAATCCTCAGACACCTACCACGGTTCTCCTCCCCCAAGGCTACTGTTCGCAAGATAACCATCTCTAAATCCGACTGCTATTTTCGAAAGCCCAGTTTTTGTGTTCACCCCCATGTGTCAATTTCTTGCCGAAATAACTCTTACTGAGCCAACACACAGCAATATGTCTCTGTCTCCCTTTCCAAGTTCATCTCTCTGGCTCCTCCTTACCTCTCCAGACTGAAGCTGCACCAATACTTTCTTACACTTCAACAGTGGTGACTCGAAAATTTGAAACTCTACATTTTCCAGCCTCTGTTCTTTTCTGATGGTTTCTGACATGCCTGTCTCCTTCTTACCCCCTCTGCTTCAGGGAGTCCATCACCACCACCTCCTACGGCCGTCACTCACAGTACCACCTGAATCGACCTCTCTAGGCACTGCTTTATCTCACGGCTTTCTTTCCGAATTCAACACTTAATCACTGTCTGAATAGAGCTTGTTTTAGTTTACTTATTTGCTGGCAGTTTTCTTCCTTGAAAATTAAGTTTTTTGTTTAATATCCAGAACTGAGAAGGCATGGTAAATAGGGGATAAACGGTCCTCTTCTGGACCCTATGTACATTCAAGTTGCAACGTTTCCTTTTAAACACAATGAATATTTGCACAAGTCTTTCAGAGTTCTACTAAATCTGTCTCATCGGTAAACCCATATACGTTTTCATACACAAACTCGACAATTCTTTTTTTCTTTCTTTTTGGTTTTTCGAGACAGGGTTTCTCTGTGTAGCCCTGGCTGTCCCGGAACGCACTCTGTAGACCAGGCTGGCCTTGAACTCAGAAATCTGCCTGCCTCTGCCTCCCAAGTGCTGGGATTAAAGGCGTGTGCCACCACTGCCCGGCAAACGCGACAATTCTTACATGATACAATACCATTGCTACATCTTAGGGGCCAAGAATTGGTGGTTTCAACCTCCTTCTCTACACTCTTCTGACTTTCTCATGTCACATGTTCAATTTACCTACTTCCTATCTTTGCTCCCTGAACCATTTATGTATTAGACAATGAATCTATGTCTACTTCCTCCATAGAGACAAGACATTGAAGACAAGATAGGCTTGTATTGCATATTTTATTCTAATGTTTTAATATTACTTTTTTCAACTAATGTAGGGGATAGCTTTTTTTTTTAACGTGTGTGGGCGTTTTACCAGCAGGTATGTCTGTGCATCATCAACATGCAATACTGATCATGGCCAGGAGAGGGCGTCTGATCCTCTAGGCCTGGAGTTAAACAGACTGTTGTGAGCCACTGTGTGGGTTCTGGGAAGCCAACGTGGATTCTCTGAAAAAGCAACACCGGGCTCTTATCCACTGAGTCAACTCTCCAGTCTCCTCTCTAGTGACCGTGACCATTATTACGTGACCTGATCCATAAAAACGGTTTTATTTTTCCCTGCCCTCTTTTGTTTCTGCCTTCTCTCTTCCAATTCTTTTCCCTCCTTGGCCTTGGGGCTGCTAGCAGTGGTAGTAAATTCCACTGACGACTTGGGTCACAATGAATAGATTGTCACTAGCCACTGTGCATGGTGTCAGAAGACACGTTCCAGGAACCTCCTTTCAGGGCCCATAGGAAACCTCAGGTGCTGTCTTCTGTGCCTGACCCTTCCACACCTGCCTAGTCACTTCCTCATAGAGTAGCTCCTATGGTATTTGCTGTACCATCTGGAACGAGGAAGTACAGACAAAGGAAGGAGTCACTGGACCAGAGACTCAGAGGGGCACCCTCCTGTAAAATGTTACATTGGTACTGGATAAAATTAGAAGTTATCGCCATAAAATTCTTAGCTCTATCAACTACTACAAATCTATAAAAATCATTGTGGCAAGTTACTAGTATACTGAGTTTTGATTTGAAACAAAAAAAAAAAAAAAAAAAAAAAGAAGGGGGGGAATAGACAGACCCAGCTCAGAGGATGGAATGACAGCTGACTGACTGGGTAGAGAACTGGTTAAGCAAGCCTGGAGTCCTGAGTTTGATTCCTAGAATCCATGTGAAAGGCAGAGTGTGATGGTGGAAATGTAAATTTGTGCCTCACTGGCCAGTCAATCTAGCCGGTTGGTGCATCCAGATCTCGGTGGCCGATCCTGTCTCGAAGAAGATGCACAGCTCCTGAGGGATGACCCCAAGGTTGACCCCTGGCCTCCATAAACACGTCTCCTCACGTATGTGCACTCTCACATACCCACCTGAACACACAGCCACCGCCACAGATGGCTCCATTCACACACACGCACAGAGCAAAACAGCTCGGCATCTTAAAGCCAACGCTGTGTTCACACCAACAGTTAGCATCTGAAACCTTCCTCTCACATGGAGCTGGCCCTAGACTAGACTTTCAGTCCCGTGCCTATGTAACCTTGCCGCATCCTGGGAGGTGTGGTTCCGACAGATTACAGCCGTCACCTTAACCTAAAGAGGCTGTTGCAACATCTGGATTGCCACAGTTCAAAACCGACTGCAGTTGCTAAACAGAACTAAATTGGGCCAGTGCCATGGCTTCATTGAGGAACGGTGACAGAATTTAAAGGGAAGCAGTGCCGGCTGAAAAGGAATGGAAAATCAAAACAGAATTTACAGCCTCAATAGGAATGTGTGATGTACTCTTGGGGCCACCTGAAAAGCGATAGGACACAAACAAACAACAACAAAGCAATGGAGATCAGATGAATTCCTTTCCTCTTGCCTTTTCTGAATGAGACTGGAGGATCTTGTCTCAGCAGACAGAACAAAGTTGCTGAGGCCTACCCTCTAAAGACGCTGCTCTTGGAAACAATTGCAACTGGAGCCTTGAAAGGGATCTCAAGGAATAAAAAGCACAGCTTAAGTAAAGTCTTCCAGTGACCCCGTCCTGGGCAAAACGAGACCCATTTCAGCAGACCACAGACTGCATCCCCACAGCAATTGACCTCTGTTCATTAAAGAAGTAACAGCAGAACATAGGAGTGGATGGCTTTTAAAAAATGCCTCTGAAGTCATTGCTCTGTTTCCAAACAGGGAAAAAAAAAACCCCATCATTTCAGGGGATGAAAGCATTCACTGACTACAGACTGTACACATTGAAATAAAATAAAAATTTCAAAACTTAATATTATGATGAAATACAAGATGTTCATCAGTCTAATTAGAACGCAAATAACCAGGCATAGTTAATAAAGTTCAATAGGGTTTGATTTGCATGAATATATATTCCTGTGAGGAGCAAAGGTTGATATTTGCAACCTCTTGGAAAAACGGGGAGTTGTAAGAGATTTCCAAAATAGCTATATATTGGGCAGCACAAAATTTGTTTTCTCTCTGTATGTTAGCCAACCATGAGAACTGCACAAATCCATGACAGGCAAAGAAGTATTCCTGGACCACTAGGGGGAAGGGCTTCTGTATCTAAGAATCCAGACAACCAGGGCCCTTGTCTCCATATTCCCATCTGTCCAATGACTGAGGAGCCAGGACAACTGACTAAACTGACATATTTTACAATCACCGAATGGGAACAAAATACCACTGACCACCTCAGGAACTAATGTCTTTGGAAGTAAAGGACGGTAATTTGCAGGCTTCCTGTGTCCCAATAAAATCATTTTAATGAGCATCTTGTAAGCCGTTCCAACACGTACAGCTGGTTCAAACAATCCCACCCATCAAGATAATATATTTTGACTAGGTTAGGCAAAGAAGACCAATTTTAATTACATTTTGTTTTTTTCCTGGACAATCTTGTTTATGCATTGTACCAGAAAGAGTAGAATGACCCCCATCCTTCAAACGCACAAAGGAGGTGAAGGCACAGACTGAACGGCTTCGCAGCCTCTGATCGCCTTATCTCGGTTGTAGAGCCTCCATCGGAGAGAAGAAAAACAGTGCTTTGCACTGAACAGGCTTGCATCGTCAATTCTTCCCCTGATGTCAGTCATCACCAACTGCAGCATCTTCCCTGAGAAGGGTCAGGAGGTCACTTCATCACCATGTCAACATCATCAAGTATTCTTACAGGAACCTAGAAGGTTACCTGTTGCTGCAAAACAGACTCTGACGGGACACCACCATGTAAGCGCTTCGTCCTTGAGCAGAATGTCACTCTGAGGCTCGCGGCTGCCATGCACTGGCAGTGGGGACTTGTTGGATGATTTGACGGTAGCTTCATCTGCTGTAAACTTTTTGAACCTCCGTCCTCCATGGCGCCCATGTCTCCGTGCCACCAAGTTTCTCTCTCCATCTCTCCTTATTCAGTCTTCTTTTCAGCTGTGCCTAGCCCTGGAAAATCCTCCTGTTCCTCTTCCCTACCCCCCTCTACCCATCTGTTCTGTAAGCCCTCACCTGCTTCTTGCCTTCTGAGCTCTCAGTCATTTATCTTTCTTTAAGGCTTTTCCAAACTCCAAACCTACTTGACACCCATCCCAAAGAAAACCAGCATATACCCCCATGGTCCATCCAGACTCTCTCTATTCCAAGTGGATATCACTACCACCTCATGCCAGTCAAAACCCTATCAATCGATCATATCGATTGCTTCCCTCTCCCTCCTTTCAACCTTTCTTTCTATCTTTGAGAACCACCACCCAAATACAAGCTAGAACTATCTCTCCTCTGAACTAGTGGGACAGAGAAGGAAGCACCGGGGTAGGGCACTTGCTTAAATTGTGGGATGGCCTGAGTTGGACCCTCAGTGCTGCAAAAACCAGCCAGCAAAGCAAAGGACAAAAAAAGGAAAGGAAGGGAGAATCAAGGTCGGACTCAGAGAAAACAGGTATGTGAGAAAAGCAACACTTAGAAATGCAAACTGGCAACAAGATGTAAGTTCAGTAGTGAAGGAAATAGATCAGCACAGTACTAGATAGTGGCCACTGAGTTTAGGTATTAAGAAGTCATTGGGAAGCCAGGTGGTGGTAGTGCACAGCTGTAAGCTTCGGACTAGGGAAGCAGAGACAGGCTGATCTCTGTGAGTTCAAGGCCAGCCGCATCTATAAAGGGAGATCCAGGCCAGCCAGGGCTATACAGAGAAACCCCATCTCTTTACAAACAAAGGAGGAGGAGGAGGAGGAGGAGGAGGAGGAGGAGGAGGAGGAGGAGGAGGAGGAGGAGGAGGGGAGGGGGAGGAGGGAGAAGAGGAAGAGGAGGAGGAGGAGGAGCAAGAAGAAGAGGAGAAAGAGGAGGAGGCAGAGGAAGGGGAGGAAGAGGAAGAGGAGGAAGAAGAAGAGGAGAAAGAGGAGGATGCAGAAGAAGAGGAGGAGAGGGAGAGGAGAAAGAGGAGGAGCAAGAAGAAGAGGAGAAAGAAGGAGGAGGAGAAAGAAGAAGAAAAAGAATACAATGACAACATCTACAGTCGTCATCGTCATGGGGGACCACTGAGAGTCCATCTTCTCAGTGGAGACGTAGAAGAGGATGTAGTTTAGCAATAGAATGAGCCCAGTGCGCACACAGCAAGGAAACATAAACTACTCTTTCTAGAACACTGGTCAAGGAAAGAATTCGGCTGAGAGATAGTGGTTACAGGGGAAGCAAGGTTGAAGTGTTTTCAAGAGGATCTCATAAAGGCTTCAGTGTTTAATAACCTACTGGGAAAAGAAAGGGGAAAGGAAGCAACTGTAGACACAGGGCTGGAGAGAACAATTTGAGGGGCCTCAGGAAGCAAAGGGAAACCCACGTAGGGAACACGTGGATGGATAGCCCTGAAGATAAAGATCTTCCTCTTTTTGACAAGGAAGGAAGACATGGACTGAGTACATGTATGATGGCCTCACATTTCTTAATAAATTAGAAGAAAACATTATCAGAGATAGAGACAAAATCGAGATCAAAGGATAAGGTATTGATCGGCACACTTCTAGCAAACGCCAGGAGTGAGCTAAGCACTGGGGAGCCAAGAAACCAGAACGAAGCCAGCTCTTCTTTCTAAAACTGCCAATCCTCCAGAGGATGAGCTTTCAGCACTGCATAGGAAATCAACAAGAACACTGGCTGGCTGGGGGAACCCTGTGAAAGAAAAATCTTCAAACCAGATGCCCAAGGCTTAAAAGATTGGGGGGGGGGTGATCTTGAGGTTGGCAGTTGGTGGCTTCAAAGGCGAAAATACCAAATGAAGCCATTAGAATAATAGTGTAAAAGAGGCGGTAACAACAGCACCTGGCTCAGGGGGTTGAGGGGCCAGATTTGTGAGGTCATACATGGGTCTGGTTTCAAAGTCACTGCAGTACAGTAATCAGATAACAGAGGTAAGCCCTGGAGATGCATTCCTGAGGTGTCCTTTACCCCAAGTGGCTCTGTGAGCGGAAATGGAGATCCATGAGGCTCCCTGTCTGCCATGAAGGACCAACATCCTCCAGACCCCACCCTTCTCTGCACTGCCAGGCAGCTGGGCCAGGCCTTTCAGGGAGAATGGTTGGGATCTGACGGCAAATACCCCACCTGCTCAAAAGTTCACAACGGAGAACCTGAGGCAAAGCTGAGGCCTTTTTGCACACGCTCAGTATGCTGATGACACGTGGTCTGTATCGCTCCTTTTATCTCTAAGCCTGACAACACAGTTCCACAATTTATTCAGCATCTGAGAGGCCTGACTGGGGACGGAGATCAAAGCCAACCAGCAAAAGGATTAATCCCGATAAGACAGAGGTTATGACTATAGCTGGGGAAAATATTTAAAGAATATGGACAGCATGCATCTGTGTCTCTGCTGAGGATGTCTCCCTCCTACGTCTATGGTTACAGTTGGCATTTCGGTTGGTAGCCATGACAGGCAGGCTCAAGTGCACAGGCCTGTTTCTAGTTGCAGGCTCTGAGGCAATGACAGTAGCCTGGACAGGAGGTCATCTTTCTCAGAAGTTTCTAGTGGCCGTGGCTGATTACGGTCTTGATGAATATGGATAGCAAGGAATTAGTTCCCAGACATTTTTACACCAAGGTCACCAGGAAAGCACGGACTGCTTGCTGCTCTGTATTTCTTCAGTTTCATCACCCCATGGCTATTCCCACAGTGTTGTCTTCTCCAGTCATTTTAATTAATGCTGTTTTGTGAGATCTCTTCCTCTATTTTCCTCAGAAATTTAATTTTAGATATCTGAATTACACCTAATGATCTAAAATTAATTACCCTATTTTTACGTTTTGAAAATAACAAATAACTATCCATCAAGATAGTTTTTTTATATAAAAAAAGATAGGTATAATAATTTTCCCACTCAAACCTTTTGATACTTTGGTATATAATGTTCTACTATGAGCAACAGGCATCAGATGTAATTTTTCTTCCTTTTTGTTCTATTCTAAGTATCAGCAATCCTATTTTATTTCTTCTCTGTTTTTGCCTCTAGTTGATTTGGAATCTCTTCAGTCTGATTTTCAACAAGATAAATAATAAATACATTTTTTTCTTGCAGGATAGAAAGGAGAGAAAACAACTTATTTGTGTGAAAATAGCAGTATTTTTTGCAACATATGGTGTATTATATGGTATTATTATAATAAGCCTCCTGCCAAATTTGAGAAATGAAATATAATTTACTAATAATGAAAAGAAGTCAATAAATTGAACACAAAATGGAACAGTAATTGTGATATAGGGGCTCTGGGCCAAATTTCGAGCTTCACATGTGTTAGGATATCCTTAGAGAACATATACTGTTATCCTCTATGTACGTACAAACAGGAGGTGACCTTTATCCAGATCGCCTGTTGAAGAATTATCTTCATCCTTTTTCTATTCTCTGAGTTGCTTCTAATACAGAAAGACTCGGATGTCACTATGAAGTCACTAGGGCCCACGTGGGTGTGTAATGGGGGAGAAAGAGTATTTGTGTTTGCACTATTGTAAAACTTTACAATTATTCCACCATACTGCCATCACCAGTATCTAAAGTTACAAGTGAAAACGTGGCTCATCCTTTTTATGACAGTGGCCAGGTCCTTACTGCTATACCCAACAGTAATGGAAACACGCATGTGCTCATCTGTCCTTTTAATACTGACTTCCAGGGTGCTGGCACAATCCTAGGTCTTAAGAGATTCAGCAGAGAACAGAAAGCCCCTCCCCTAATGGGACACAAAAGATCATGGAGGAATTCAGGTAAACACGGGGTGACCACAACGTGCATTTCAGAGTGAGAAGGAAATAAGAAGGGGGAGGAAGGGCAAGGAGAGATGGCTGGTGGCTGGGATAACACCTAAAATATGACAAGGACCCAAGCTGGGGACAATTTGGGGGAAAACATTTTGGTCAGCAAGAAGAGCAAACATGGAGCTCTGACAGAAGGAATGCACTTGACTTGTTCTGGGTTTTGAAATCTCATCTCTGTTATTCCTTTTGTGGGAAACGTTGGGGAAGCTACTTTAATGGCTATGGAAGGATCCGGGGTCCATCTGACTGTGGACTCTGATCCTGAGGATAGAGTAGATAAGACTTGAGGAAGAAGGGGTGGGCATTATGAATAATTGGAGATATTGTTGATTGTTTCCTTACTCCTACAATCGGTTTAAGCATCCCCTTGCCTTATTTAAAAGTAGACCTATTAACTAAACCAGCTTTATTATTGTATAAAAAACAAAACAAAAGAAACCTATATACGCCTCTCATGGAGAGCAGTGTTTCCAGACGCATTTGTCATTTCTGGGTCTAAAAGCCATAGTCCAGACTTGAAATTTTTCCAGAATTTCTTTGGAATTCTGTTAGAAGTTCACAATCTCTTATAGCTAGTGGGAAAAAACCTAGAAAGGAGAAGCCTATAAAAACAGAATGAAGAAAACTTATTGGGTGAAAGAAATCTGTACTTACTTATACATTTTGTTCTGTCTACGTCCAAATATTCACGAGTTTTATGGAAGAAATGTCCCAGTTGTCCCCCTACTGACCCCCAGGTGCAGCCTCAGACTTTGCTATTTGTGTTAGATGGTATGTTCACCATATCATTTTTAATAAATTAAAACGAATCAAAACAAAACAATCCCTTGCCTTCTGAGTGAGTCTGAGTTACAGAATGCTGCAGGA
The DNA here is from genome assembly GCA_028551405.1 of Uromys caudimaculatus. Lineage (NCBI taxonomy): Eukaryota > Metazoa > Chordata > Mammalia > Rodentia > Muridae > Uromys > Uromys caudimaculatus. The sequence continues at coordinate 36,206,034 of CM052719.1, forward strand.
TCTGAGTTTAATGTTACATACCAAATACCGGCCGAGCTCAACGGTCTTATCTGCACTTTCTTTAAGACAAGCAAAACTTACTGCTTGAAAGCCTACAATGATCTGTTATAAATTCAAGCTCCTTTGAACTCTATGTTGACTTCATTCAAAAAAAAGGTTCATTCTTTACAGACCAGAATGACCTTGCTGAATTGTCTTCACATGTAAATTATTTAGTGCATAAACATTTTACATATACATTTCACATTAAATTATTTAAGATTTACCAAAACGTGTGTATGGGCCATTATAAAAATCAAATGAAAGAGAAAAATCATATGACTGGCTATGGAGGAACATATCAGACAGAGAGATCAGGCACTTAGTATAGCTGAAGGGACGGTTTATGAGAAGTAATGCTGTGCTACAAATAGGCAGATGGTCTATTTAACCAAACATACTATAGTTTGTCATTTCTTATCAGCCACAAGAATTTGGGAGTAAGGAGAGTAACTGCAAGCAGATTTGCAGGAAGTCGACCATTAGGGAACATACCATGAACTCTACTCCAAAAGCCTGAATTTCAGAAATATGAAGTCTTATTATAAAATGTAAAGCTTTGGGTAATTGCGCAATTGTTTGGTAGCCAAACAAAAGCCACAGTCTCCGTAAACCTTTGTTCTTGAAGAAAGGAGTATACAATGCGTTGAAAGGAGAGTAATTGGCTAAGGGGGAATTAGGCGGGATCTGCCATTGTAATGCCTCCACCTACTCACAGTCCCTCCTTTGCAATGATTTGTACAATGGAGCCAAGGAAATGCAAATTTGATTGCTGCACTTTCAGGCTTCAAACTATTCACTACTTTTCTTTGATCCTGAGAGAAAGGTCCACAAGAAAGGAAGCATGTGAGCCCTGGTTTGACTCCACAGATAAAGGCTGTTGCCCCCACAGCTGAAAATCTGAGCTCCATCCCAAAGACTCACATTTTGGAAAGACAGAACCAACTCTCACAAGTGGTCCTCTGACCTCCGCAGACATTGTGGCAGACACACATGCATACGTAAACAAATTAAATTGTTTTAATTAGAAATACACTTGGGAGTTGAGAGACAGCTCTGTAGTTAAGAGTCACTAACTCTTGCAGAAGACCTGGGTTGGGTTCCTTACAGTTCCTGGGAACCCAATGTCTTCTGGTCTTCATAGGCACCAGGTAGAGGCATAGCACACATATACACTTTCATGTGGAATTACTCATTTACATAAATGAAAATAAGTAAACCTAAAAATAAACACAAATAAAGGGTGGGGAATTCTCAGTGTTGATAGCATTATTTGAACATAGTAGATACCCAACAGCAATAACTTAAGTGGTGCATTGCACTCTACCTGAAGGTCTACCAGTTAGCTCTTGCCTTCTGCTGCTCAGCCTCTAGGTAGAGTCCCGACTGCCTCTCTTTTCTCACAATCCATTTTCCTCTTCACTCATGATATATTGTCTGACAGAAACCACTATGATCTACACTGAAGTCCAAGACCACCTCAAGGTCCTATCTGACTACTTTCTCCTTTGCTCTTTACTTTCTCCCTATTTGCAACAATTCACTGTGTTTGATCTCCACACAAAGATATAACTTCCTAAGGGTAGGACATAATAAGAGCACATTACACAGGTGGAATGAAGGAAACCCCAGACACACAACCCTTCATTCTTCCTCTGGACATTACATGTGTGAACCTCATTGGGTCCACATGTTTGCTTCTGAACGACACTGTGTGCATATGAATGATACTGTGTGCATGTGTGCAAATATGTATACCCCATAATAACCTTTTCTCTGAAGTTGCTGGTAACTTTCTTTTATATCCCAAACTCTGATTCACACAGGAGCCGGTTCTTTTGCTCTCAGGAACCAAAGCTTTGAGAATTTGTACATGTCCCTATTATGGGTAATATGCACAATACTGTCTCTTTGAAGGACCACCACCTAGGTAGGCACATTTTTGCTATAAGTTCCTTAAGGTCTCTATCATATAAACAGTACACCTAGCCACATGGATTTTGAGGTCTTTGAGATCACAGATATTGGGCATACTTTAACTTATTAATATTTATCTTTATAAAAGCCCATATGTTTTTAATTTGTAATCGTTACTGTGCCCCACTGGCTTTCAGGGTTATAATGTATACAGGTGTAAGCTGCACCAACCAGTATGATGGGTATTCCTGGGATACTCTAAGATGAGGCCACTGAGATGCTGTGGGGTCATGCAATTGGGAAGGTAGGATGTGGGTGTTAACAAAGAGATACTGTGTATCAGTTACTGAAATGTCTTCATTGTCTTCTATACTGCTCCCTGACTGATTCTCCATTTACTCATAGTGGTACTGACCTCTTGGTGTAGAATACTGTCTTCCTTACTTTTCCTTGGCTCTGGTAAAATGCCAGGACTAAGGCAACTCATAAATGAAAGTGTGTGAGGTTCACAGTTTCAGAGGGTTAGAGTCCATGGCCACCAAGGCAGGGCAAGGCAGCAGGCAAGTATGGCCCTGGGGCAGTAATTGAGAACATACATCTTGAGACAGAACCACAAGGAAGAGAGATCTAACTGGGAATGGGGTGGGCTTTAAACTCAAACTCACCCCCAGCACATACCCCTCCCAACAAGGCCACACTTCTTAAACTTTCCCAAACAGTTCCAACAACTGGGAACCAAGTATTTACATATATGAGTCTATGGGGCCAATCTCATTCAAAGCACCACAAATACCTTTCATTGACCTTTTACCTAGGCATCTTTTAGAGGCTGCCCAGGCTAGTGTGACCTCCAGCCAGGGTTGCCCACCCAGTCTTCCAGGGAGTTGGTTTCTCTTCCTCATTTTCCCAAGCATCTCTAGCTGTATAGCCATGACACTGTGTAACGGTTTACCCATGTCTCCTACCTGAATCTTTTGGAAAAAAAAAAAAAAAGCTGCATTTCATCTATAGTTCTAACTTTTGCAAGGAAGAGTTTCCATTGGAACCTCATAGGCCCGATCATAAGATAAATGAATGCATATGTTTGCCAGCTTACATTCTATCCAAACAACGGTAGCAGTGGAGACCCTACTGTAGGTAAAGAGAGGTGTGCCCTGCAGGATGGGGTTTGTTTCACCTAGAATAAGGGCTTCCTGCTCTGGGGGACCAGCCCTTTGTGGATTGTAAGCTTGGGTGCTTTAACGCTTCTTAAGCCAGAGGTTAGAGATGCTAAAATGGGAAATCCAAGGATTTGGAGAATAGAAAAGATCATCTCCAGGATGAAGGCGTCACAGTGAACTTGAAGGGAAGGTAGTTCTCTGCCTGTGGGTTGAGACCCCTTTCACAGTAGTAGTCTATCAGATATCCTGAATATCAGATATTTACATTACAATTCATAACAGTAGCAAAAATCACAGTTATGAAGTAGCAACAAGACAATTTTATGTTTGGGGTCCCCACAACCTGAGGAACCATGTTAAAGAGTCACGGCATTAGGAAGGTTGAGAACCACTGATCTATGGTTACCTTCTGAGGCTACACAGGCTCATAAAGGAACCAAGAATCACACCCTAACCCAGAAACATACTACAAACACAATTGGACGGCCTGAACAGTGTAGGAGGTTGAAACATGGGGGAAGCAGTTTCATCAAAACTAAGTCAGTTCAGATAGCTGAATCAAAAGTCTGTGACTGCACCCCAGAGAGTCTGAGGGATTTCTAGCAGATCTTGCTCGCTGGTGTTCTTTCCTGAAGGAAAAACAATGGCTCCTGCCTAAGTTACACATTGCATAATGGGGAGTGGGGAGGGATGAGGCTTCTTGTCACCTAGAATACTGTTCCTTGGTAAAGGATTTACCCAAAAACATTTCACTAAAATAGGAAGAGAGGGTGAAGTATTTATTTGCTTAGAAATAACCTGTGTCAGTGACCTAGTTACTGTCAAGTATACGGCCAGAGAACAAAATAAATATCTGCTAGAGAAAGAACCCAAATGCTGATGAATTTTACACAGTTTCCAGGGGGGCCTTTTCCATAAGAAGCATAAAACTTTGAAAGTATACTGGACTGCCAAAAAAGTATTAAATACAGGCGGGCTACAGCTTATGAACAGTTTGTATTTCAGAAGTTGGTTTTTAAGGAGGCCACACAGGACTTTGGAAGGCACTTTTCCCACTGAAATTATAACATACATGGCAGTCAGCATCCTGAGTCAAATTAACTTGTAATGCACAGAAGTCTCATCTGACTGGTGAGGGAGCCTGCCCTGTGAGGAGCGATGCCACAGGGAGACTATGCAGCAATGCTTTCACCAGGTGGTCACATGTCCTGCTACTGAGAACTCTAGTGGCAGCTATGAAGGAAGCTCCCACATTGCCTGGCATCCTTCCAACCCCGAAGCTGGTAATAGAAAAAATACCTCAGGATTTGGGTCACTGATAGCAATTTCTGGATGTTCTGACTTAGCTGGCTTACTTGAAGGCGATGCTCAGGTGACAGGTGGAGGTACTCCCCTCCCCCCAAAATCCCATCCCCCCCCCCATACTTCAGAGATAATGGCGTCTATAATGTCTTTAATGGACAACCAACCATCTATCTCCTTGGCATAGGTAAAAGGCATACAGTAGACCATTTGCTAAGGCTCCTATAAATCTGGTCTAACCATGCTGGTGACACGTTCTAGGGTACTTCTTCCCTCTTCTCTTTAATTGTGCTTAGTCTGCAATGAAGAGTCTACCCTAGTCTGCACTCTTTGCAAGTCCAACAGTGGAGCCAGGGCAGAGGGGAGAGCCATAGTGTTGAATAATGATGACATCTTAAACCCTTTCAGCCCAAAGGTCAGCAAGGCTACAAAGTCATCTTGGAATGAACATTTATATGCAAGCTACCAACAATTAATTTCTTTAGACATCTCAGATAAGACCAAACAAGACTGCTGGATATACCTGCGGTTCAAGGAATGAGAAATTCTGAATTGGGAGTGTTTAATTGCACTTTCAGTTAACTGGAGAGTTCAAGCGAACTATTTGAAATGCATATTACATGCACACACAAGACTATGCAAAACAGAAAGGACGCTGGCCAATTTAATCCAGGGTAGTTTCCAGCTATTATTTTCTCCCCCTCCCACCCCCAGATCTTTAGAAATGGTTGGAGGAGGTTGCATATCATTCAACGACTCTTTGGAACTTTGCTGGAACCTGAGCCGGTGTATGGGAGGCCTCGGATGCCAGCCATGTGTAAGAACACCAGCTGTTACAGGACCAGCCCTAATACAAAGAGCAAGGCTTGCTGGCACCCCTCAGCTCTACATCACTGCTATGCTAGGACAGCAGTTTCACTCTTGAAACAGCTGAGAGGTCCTCGTGCAGTGAAACGCAGGGACATTTCTGTCTGGACATCACTGTTTGGACAGAGCCTCCCTCTACTGCTTGCCAGGGTTCTGTCCCTGTGTCAAGAATGCAAGCAGCTGCCCAGGAGTTACCAATCTGAGCAAACGGACACAATGAGACCACATCTAATGAACTCTAGCTAAGAACCACACTGAGGTTGTCCTGATTCGGATTTTAAAATAGGCGTACCCATTAGCGTTAGAAGGGGTTGTAGGTATAAAGATCACTGCCCCCCATTCCTTTCCACCCCAGGATTATCTCTGTGGGAGGGAACGCTGATCTGTCCCATCTCCACTCTCACACCAGCACCTTGGTAGGTACCTGATCAGAGCCAGTCTGGCATTCTGGGAAGCCATCTAGAGAGTCAAATATTTAGGGCATAGAAGCTGATGCTGAGAAGAAGAAAGAAGACAGAGCTTGGAAAATCAAACTCAGATGTTTCTGGAATCTGCTGGAAAGGAAGATGCCTAATATGAAAACCAAAGGCTCCCCAAAGGCTCTCCGAAGCCTGTAACCCAGGGTCTCCAGCAAGGGGCTCTCCCATTCCTACAACAGTCTTGGACTAGGTGACTGTGACTTAGAGAGTCCCTGGCCCAGGAAGCACCCTCATAGCTCTGGGTCTTTAGTAAGGAGACTTGCCCCCAATTGTTTGCCAGAAAAATTTGCCTTTTTGTATCTTGCGATCAAGGCAGCGCAGGATGTAGAAGGGGGTTGGTTTTTATATAGCACGAAAAGCCATGTTTAATATACTTTTGTTTTCTCGACATCAGTAAAACTTAGTATTGCTACAAACTATAGAAAGCAGATCTTAGAAACATTTCCATTTCTGATGGAGAGATGCAGGATGGGAAAGTGTTTCCCAAATGAGGTGAGACATCTTCCTTGTGCAGATGGGTGCAGATTGGTAGGCTAAGGCTGTGGACAGGTGGAAGCAAGCACACATAATCTTTTCATCCAGGAGTGCCAGCTCCATTACAGGCCTGGCGGTCTCATCTTTGCTCGGCTACAAGCATCTAAAAGAACCCTTGCCATATGGTGGGTAGCCAGTAAATATTTCCCCAATTAAAGGGATCATTAAGGCTTGGGAGGCCTGTGGACGGTGGAAGGAATGCTGTCATCTGGCTATCCTTGGTTCACCTGCCGAACAGCTGGAGGTAGAGACAAGGATTCACGATGATTATGAACCGAGCTTCTTTGGGATGCGAGCATAAGACCTTGAAGGGAAGATGTGTGCAAGGTCATTGTATACAAGGGCTTCACTTGGAGCTGGAACCAAGCCCCTGAATGCAGTTATTTTAAGAGCAGGTACATTGTGTTCTTTATCCCAGTTTCTGGGAAGACTTTTTTAGTAGCTCCAAGCAAGCAGGGGACATGTTGCTTATATCACTGTCTGCTTATATCTAATTAACGTTCAGTGAGTCTCTGGCTATTTAAAATAGGGAAATAATGCATATTTATTCACACATGCTTTGAGATCTGGGGATAAAAATGCTATATTACTACCAACCACAATGAATGCACATACTTTAAATATAATTATCAATTACCAGCTACCACCTGTTGAGATAACTAACGACAGTGCTTTTAAACACCATCTTTCCAAATTTTAGAATTGGAAACATTCTTCAATGTTACACACACTGTATTCAACCAATTCATTAAGGAATTTCTTTGTTACTCGTGTATGACTTATGCTAGCAAGAGAAATGGAAATTGAGCTTTATGAATTACTAAAATGCCCAAGGACCTATAATTGGGGTCTGAACTTACAAAGTCATCTTTCAGAACTCTTTGAGGACACACTGAATAGTGCAGACACCCATAGTCTAAGATCATATTGGTGCATCTTAAAAAACAAAATTGTGCCCCCTTGGCAAATCAAATATTAAATGGTTAAAATGCATATGAAGTGAGATGCATTTTTATAAATACAAAGCCCCTAGTGAAAATCAGTTCATAAACCATGCATAAATAGAAGGTATTATGTTACTCTTTCTCCACTCGGGACCATAGATTGCAGCTAAAACCGTAAGACTCTGCTTATAGATGGGCAATTATTATGGGGTTTTTATTCTTCAGAAGCTATTAACATTTTTATAGCATAAGCAAAGTTATTACAAACAACCTTTAAAATGTGAGGAATGATTTTCCTGAAGCCCCCCCAAATCCTCGCCTCAACACAGGCGCTATATTTGTTTACCGAAAAGAGAGGGGAAGAGGGGGAACAGTCGGAGCTGACATTAAAGCGACACTAATGCAAAATCAAGGAAGTTTAAACGCTACTCCACGGGGATGTCCCCGCACAGAATATTTTCTGACAAGGAAACAGAATATGAAACAAAGATACTTGAGTGTTTAATCCATCATCAACATCATTAAAAACATATTTACATAATCTAAGCCATGGAGCCAGAAGTCTCCAAGTTAATATAAGATCAGGGTCAGACTTCATCCACCCAAGGGTGGCTTGCTGGTGACCTCCAATGTATGTACACAGTGGGACTCTAGAGAAAAAAAAAACCCAGAGTTATGAATTACAGAGGGAAAGATACTGCTGCCTTGGTGCTAAAAACTCTACAGAAACATTTTATGCAGAGTTTTTTAGTCGTCATACAAAAATTCATCGTTTTATAGAAAGAGACAAAGATAGGAATCCAACCATAATGCTGGAAGTGAAAAGAGGGGTTTCTGAAATCAGCTCCTGTCCTTCAAAAGCTTGATAGTTCACCCCCCCAAAATATCTGTGAGTATAAAAATACACTCTCTGAGCATTCTTAACGAAGGTTCTTGACGCTATGTTGTCAGAGAGTGAAGCGACACCTGATAAGGAGATAATTTATCCATGTAAGACACCAATTAGCAGTGACAAGGCTGACTTCATCTCCTCTGCTCCCTTTTGAACTGCGAGGCCCTTCAATGTAGCTTGAAGAAGCACCAGGGGAGGAGTCAATAGGGTGGGCTGTGAGGGCAAATATCCGTTCCTAAAGATTCCGATGTCCGATTTATAGCATGTAACCAGCGAGTTACACATTTTACAGCTGAGAAGGGTTCTTTAGTATAGACGGATCCATGTGCATGCATATGCAGATATATTTTATCGTATGTATGTTTTAGGTTTACAACATGCATCATGAAGATGGCAAACAGTAGAGGGGCTAATAAACATGTCAATCATCTCCTATAAGCACTGTATTTTGGGGCGTAGCGAAAGCAGCTGAAATCAACTCAGAAAAAATCCTGAGTGGAATACAGTATTTTGAACTGCAATCCTGATGTTAGATATGGGATCTTGTTACGCTCTGTCTATGCTCATCCCAGGGAGTGGCACTATGAGAAGGTGTGGCCCTCTTGGAGTAGATGTGGCCTTGTTGGAGTAGGTGTGTCACTGTGGGTGTGGGCTTTAAGACCCTCATCCTAGCTGCCTGGAAGCCAGTATTCTGCTAGCAGCCTTCAGACGAAGATGTAGAACTCCCAGCTCCTCCTGTACCATGCCTACCTGCATGCTGCCATGCTCCTGTCTTGATGATAATGGACTGAACCTCTGAACCTGTAAGCCAGCCCCAATTAAATGTTGTCCTTATAAGAGTTGCCTTGGTCATGGTGTCTGCTCACAGCGGTAAACCCTGACTAAGTCAGATCTATACATTGGTTTTCATTTTACATAGTCTTTAAACTTTGAATCCTTTGACCTCCATCTCCCAATTGCTTTTTCCCAACTACTATTTTATCCCCAATTTTGACATATTTGGGTTCCTAAGCAAAACTCTATATGTGAGATCACACAATAGCATCAATTAAAATTTCATTTTATGTTTAAGAAAGTCTACATTCAGTGCTGGGGAGTAACTTTTCAAAGTCATTGGGCATTGTTTTCCTTACTCTACCCATTCTGAAAGAGCATAAGGACAGTCATCTTCCTAGAATGTTTTCCCTTAAAGACAATTTCAAAGGCACCAAATCTCCCAGCTAATGCAAGAAGAAAAGAGGGATTTTAAAAGGCTAAAAAAGGATTTCCTAGTGGGGTAGGGATGGGTTGAATTCATGACTATTTTATTCTTTGCCCTAAAGTCATGAAAAATGTGTATTTTGAAAGGATAATTAAATAATAATAATTTTTAAAAGCCACATATACACAAATACAATATGAGGCCTGATTTAGACTTCTTCAGAGCTAGTTTCATGGAAACTATTGCTTCTCACACATACAGCGTGTGCTATGAGGAAACCAAAGCAATCACTACCATACAGAGTTAGAATGTATCACAATTTCCTGCCCATGATAGCTCCTTATGGCCACAGAGCCACAACTCTGACCAATAACCAAGTGATCGTGGTCAGGGAAGAATTGAGCCTTAAAGGCTATGATATTGGGACTCAGTCACATGACAGTGACTGAGCCACTGGAGTACCAGGACTGTAGATCAGTATTCAGACTAGGGAACAACCATTCTGAAAACCAGTGCGGAAACTGGTCCAAGAGAAGTGCACTGTCACCTCTTAAAGGATCCATAAGTCCAGCTAACGATAAGACAATGTCACTGCATCTCAATTTTCTGGAAAGAAGAGCAGCTACCATGGGATCAGCTCTGTCTTCAGCAACAACTGAATTTACCAAATTCAGACAGAGAATTTCTTGATGGGAGATTAAAGATTAGCAGCTGTTGGAGTCCCAGCAGAAAGGATGAGATAAGACACGTTTTTAACTGCCAGTAAGGAAACACAGGAAGATTCTAGGTTCTCTTGTAGAATATCCAGAAGATATTCTATTACCCAAGACCACATCTAGCTATTGTGGAGTTCTCCAGCTTGGAAACAGGTAGACAGAGGTTCTGCTCGGTAGAAAAGGCTAGAAAAATCTATCTATCTATAGTCACCAAGGGGAGTTGGATGATTTCAAACATACACAGCTGCAGCAGACAAAATGCATACACAGACACCTACATGCATGCATGCACACACACACACACACACACAGAGAGATATACAAGCAAACACAGGCACACACACACATACACAGACACACAGACAGAACACACATATACAGGCACATACATGCATACACAGGTTCACCATCATCTTGACTCCAGTTAATTTTCATGTTATTTTAGTTTTTCTCAATTAATATCTTCGTTCTTGATGAACTAAGTTAAAGAAGCCGATTTAGGCATTGTTGAAATAGAAACTCATTAGACTCCATTAGTCATCTCTCTTTTCTTGTACAGTTTTGGTGTCTAGACTGAGGCAATCAAGAATAAATAGATCCCTTGCCCTTGGACTTGTGTCTCTTTCAAGGGCTAGCTGGATATGT
>CM052719.1:36221729-36459653 GCA_028551405.1 Uromys caudimaculatus
TTCAAACGTTAGGCTGCCAGGCTTGTCATGATTTTAGCTCTGGTATTTTTATTCTAAAAATCTTCTTCCGTGTGGTCCATCCCGAGTTTGGTCTGTTGCCACTTCATAGCAATTCCTAGATTATCTCTTTATTTTGGGACAACGGACACAGTCCAAAAGCCGCTTTTCTAAGGTTCGATGCCAATAAACTTGCTCATTTTTACAAAATAAAGGCCATGGTAAATCCTTCAAATTGAGTATTCTAATGTTATCCACTGATTCTCTAGGCTCAAAGTGGTTATCTTTAGCAGAGAGACAAAAAAAGAAAAAGAAAAAAGAAAAGAAAAAAAGGCCCCTGTACCACAGCTAACAAAAAGCCCAACAACTCTTGCTTCCTTTCCTATTTTGATAAAAATCAGTGCAAATGAAATCAAGAACTGCTTAAAAACGTTGACTCTTTTTTCCCCCTGTAGCAGCGTAACTGAATTTGAGTGAAGGCACTTAAGCACACACAGAACGACATACCTTTCATCTGGAATTCTACGTAATCTGACGTACATATGCCTTCAGTATTTATGAGTGAAGGGGGGAAGTGAGCCCCTGCTACAGGATACAGAGATGGAGAGGCCCTCCCACGGGCGCTACCACTCTCCTGGATAAAATCCACCCATGATCTTCTTCTGCAAAAAGAGCTTTCTTAGTCTTTGTTTTGGGGGGGGGGGGTGGCGCATGGGCTCAAAACCTACTCTAAGGAGCACATTTATTATGGAAGAATAATTTCTAAAGACATTCTTTATACAACGACCCACATACAGACTTCTCACGACCATTTACTGGAGGCAATATGAAAGGCAGGTCCATAAACCCATCAGTGCACGCTGTTCGTCTGCCAGCTATTAGGTAATTAGAACATGTCACAGGATATAATCAGAAAACTCCTACTTTCATCAACCTTTGGATTTGTAAGTAAATATTTCTACCTGTCAGGGCATCTCTCACTAGCAAGGAGTCAGAGCCTCCTCCGGTGCTGTCCGACATTCTGTGAGTCAGGCTCCGTTGAGCTGTCCCCTCCTTTGGACACTGCCCTGAATGTGCAGTCCCAGAAGGGAATGCAGGCAGGAGAGAAGGTCCAGGAAACCACCCAGCTGCCAAGCCCCTGAACAGTTCAGCACAGGAATGCTGAGACCAAGAATACACTCTTCTTCATCAACTATGCCTGCTACAAGGCTCCACAACTCAGGGGCCATAGGCCATGTGTCACTGAGCTCTTTTTCGTATTTAATACAGCCAAATTTAAAGTTGGCCTATGCAAAAATGTTTTCCGGGCAACTGCAAAGCCCACTGCATACAGAGCATATGAAATATTCGATTCAGAGCATAAAAGGCCTTCCCTTAATAATAATATGAGAACGATTCTTCCACACGGGAGGTTTGTTTGTTTTCGTCCCTAGGAGAGTGAGCAGGCTTCCGCATTAGACTGACTGACAGGGGAACGTGATAAATGTCAATTTGCATGAGTTTGCAGTGTAAACTGAAACAATTACTATAAAGCACCATTTGAATATTTTAAAATTGGATTTTAAAGAAGCCGGATCACATGTTTTGTCAAGGTTAGATTTTTAACTGCTTCTATTAAAATTAAGTATCCAGGTTTTAGTCAATATGGTTTTCTAAAAGCATATTTGTGGATAATAGCCAGACCAATAGTAATGTTTTTTTTCTTTATTTTCAGTTCATTAGTTCCTTTAAAAATAACGTCGGATACTAAATATGTATAAACAAAATGAATTATAACCCGTGGTGAGCTGCTTTTAAACATAAATACACTTCTAAAAGACACTAGTCTTGTCAAATTTTCACGATTTTTCTTATGAATTAATGCTTGCCAATATATTAACATTCCCTTTTGAAGTATATAAAAATTGTTGGTGAATGATCACTCATCTGTTAGGTTGTATAATGTGAAACGTCCAATATATGGCCATTTTGGGCTTCCAAGATGTCACTTTCATACAGATTGGCCTGATTTGGTAGAACATTATATATGATACAGGAAAGATGGTGGGCTTTCAGATTGCCTCCTATATGACTTTAAGCAATTGATCCTGTCTCATTTCCTCCTCTATAAAATGTGAATAATGACACCTATTTATCAGGGTCATCAGGTAGTTTAAATGCAATAGCGGATAAAGCTACACACTGACCAAAACCCAGGAAGCTATCACGAAATTATTACAAAGAGTGACAGAGCAATAGTGTCTGTGTAGCATGTTCAGTGGTAATCACAGCTAAATAGCCTTAAAGCATAAGCTATTCACAAGCACAGCCAACATTCACTCCTCCCCCTGCCCAGGTTAACAGGACAGAGATGTGCAGTTTTTAGGGTGTCTTCCAGGCAGAATATAGACATTGGGAGTCACATCAATTGGGATGAAGGACCCTGCTTGTCACTTAAAACCTGTAGGACTTAGGTCAGGTAACTTAGTCATCTACTATACAGGACTTCCAACAACTAAGACCATGCACTGAAGCCTTTAGGGCAGTGATTCGCAGCTTTCCTAATGCTGAGACCCCTTAATACAGTTCCTCAGAGGTTGTGGCAGTCCCAACCATAAAATTATTTTTGTTGCTACTTCATGACTGCTATTTTGTGATTATTATGAGGTCATAATGTAGATCTGTGTTTTCTGGTGGAGTTAGGTCGCCCCTGGGAAAAAATTTTAAAAATCAAAAGGGAAATTCTCAGTAACATCACCAAGTTATGCATACAGATTAAAGGAACGAAGTTTGGGTCACAATGTACAGACCCAAGTCTTTGTTCTACTGTGTAACTGGGTTTGTATGTGTGAAGTAATTTTTGAGTAACTTTAGAATGCTCACTATTATGTGTCATAAGAGTCTTGGGAAGATTTAAGGTATGAATACCCTCATGGTGCCCGGAAAGGTGCCTAGCACACAGCGAGCCATCCATGCAGGTTAGTTACTGTTATCACAGGTATTAGTGAGGTGATTGTGAATGTAATGGGTTTTTTTTTCTTCAGAATAGTCAGACATGTCATGATTATATTCAATAACAACTACAGCCATTTTGATCCCATATGACCAGCCTCACAGGGGTCATGGTTCTTTTTGCAGTGGTGCTTCTCAGAAGCTAACACAGAACAGATATGATGGGGAAATTTTCAAAATGTACTTCTACAGTGATTGTCACGGTATTCACATGAGAAACAGTTTGGATCACGCTCATTTTCATTCTGCTCACACTTTAGTACCAAGGTGGTTGGCACTTTGTTTGATGGACTGCTCACCTGATACTGGACCAGAAAAGACCTATGATGCGAGGACTTAGTACACAGTCTGTACACAGTGGCTAAATGCTTTGGAGTGGAGAACCATCCCCTCCGTTAGTTCAACATTTATGGGACATCACCTACAAACTAAACACAATGCTCCAAGTTAGGAATTCAACAGCAAATTTGAAGGGTGGTCTAAGCTCAGAAAGATAGAATACGCCTGTATTCCTTACACTAGGAATTGAAGTTGAGTTCAAGGTCACCCTGGGCTACACAACAATACTATGGGGGGGGGGCACCATTTACTCTTAGAAAACTCTAGTAGATAATATCTAAAATACAAAAGAAGGATTTATATAATCCTCATCTTAAAGAAGGTGAAGTCTACATGAGACAAAGCACATAGCCTACATTTTTCTTAATCAGGCAGAATTGATGATGGAGGTAAAATAATCCAATTAACAGGGATATAAAACCACAGCTGACTATCACCAAAGCTAGGATGATGGATGCTTAGTAGGAATTGATCAAAGGTACCAAGGGATGGCATGCTGGACCATGACCAGGGCATTGTTGACCAAATGCTGTGGAATGTCAAGGACAGGTGGGTAAGATCACAGGATCACAGGGGACCCAGCAAGCTAAAAAGAAGCCACACTGTCTTGAAAGCAACTGAGCCTCTGGCTTGTAACCTCTGGAATCTTATACACAGTAATCTGAACCTCAAAGAGAACCACCAGGAGTACTCAGCAGGGAATATTTCTGTCTCTTTTGTGGATACAGTCTCACCTGGCAGGAAACCACACATTCTGAAGGCTGTGCATGAGCAACTGTTTCTGACTGGTTAATACAACAAACAACATTTCTACTAGTGTGTAAATGAACAATTGCAAATAATTCATGGGTCTTTGGAGAAATCAACCAGAAAACAAAATGGGGGGAGGGTTAACCCATGAGACAGGATTTTCTGCAGAGAACAGAATTCTCCTTGAACTTGGCTGAGACCACCCAGTGGGGAGAAAGGGGGAGGTAACTGAGCTTCTTTTACTTTCTTCCTCTCAACTTCAGCTCTCCTGCCCACATTCAATGAGGGGATCACTTCCAATTCAGGGTTTATTGCCTGAGAAGATGAGTTACTATTTCTGAATCTTAGACTCAAAAAAGCAGTTGCCTTAGGAAAGTATCTAGTGGCACCCACACTAAGTTAGAAGGGTAAGGAAGTATAACACTGGGCTCTTTGCAGTCAAATCCTATTTTGTTGATGGATGCAAAATATGAATAAAAAGACCTTGTGTGTTCAAAGAAGACCCTGTTAGCACACAAATACCTTCAGCCTATAGGACTTAGATTTCTGCGATCCGTTCACAGTTTCACAGTGCACAGATCATTGATTCCAATTTGTTACCACAGGACTGCTTCTGTCATGGAAAGTTTTGATTGGCTCTAGGAAACTAGGCAAATCTGCCCTTAAAAATCCAAGAGGTTGAAAAGGGTACCTTTCAATGCAAACTAACATCATGTAGAGGCCTCAACAGGACCTCTGTGTGACCCCTGCTGCATCTTTTATAAAAAAACGAATCAAGTGAAGTGGTAATTTAGTCCTGAAAATAGAGTTTGCTAAATTTACCTCTAACTGACCCATTTTGGAGGTGTCATGTTTCCTTCCTGCCTTCCTTTCCTTCTTTTATTAATAATGATTGAGTCAGTCATTTGCACAACACTTTTCCTTGAGTGACATTTGTTCTCAGGGTCAACCAGACTAACTCCTAGTCCTTACTCCTATTAAAGCTCTTGAAACCACCACTCACAAGCTCTCAAGCCTGCTGTCCAGGTGACAGTGCTGGCTCTCTGCACTTCATTGGTACTCCAGGGCAGCGCCATTTCTTCAACAGTTTCTGATGTGCTCTTGTACTGGGGCGCTTCACGCTGGTCCTCGTGACAAACCCTTGCAGACCCCTCCCTTACCTCCAACTAGAATTTCGTTTGAGAATCATACTCTAGTTTGAGGGAATAACAGAAACTTCATGTATTTGTTTTGATCTCAAGACTGCAGATAAATTAGGAAAGTCCACAGTGCATATACTTAAAGACAACATCTCTAACCCTCATTCAGTGTAACTTCAGGAGACATTTCATTTATTACAGAAGACTGGCCCTCTGTCATAGCATTATAACATTAATGATATGATCACAGCCAATATTAAGCACTTCGTTTACATGATTTCTGATGATACATTTATACATAGGAAGAAACGTATAGAAAATGGCTCACACTTCATGAGGAGTGCCTTTAAAAATAAATATAAGTGGAATTTAATCCCCCCAAAATGTAGGGTAATTGTGGACATCCACGGAGTGCTGAATATGTTTTGGATCAAACATTGATTGTTTGATCAATTCTTAGGCTATCATATCCATTGAATCTTTCAAATTTTGAAAGATCATAGCTGAACTATACATGAGATGTCAAGCAACACAATCTATTTTTTTTTTAATGTTACAGTTAAATATATTCCACTTTGTTGAAGATCACAAAGTAAGCATGTGTTTAAGAAACACCTCAGGTGGTTAAAAGCCAGAATTATACCTTATTTCCAAAAAGCAATGTAAGACACTGCCTTAAATATCCAGATTTAAACTGCATACATATTCTCTCGCATTTAAGAAAAGCTGCATTTCTTATCTCTAGACAATAGCCATAAAATGTAGACTAATTTTAAAATTCTATTATATTAGTGAGTTTGTTTGTAGCTGGGAGTTTTGGGAATGCAAATAGAGCTGAAGAAGCAGTATCTGCATTACAGAGATGACATTAAATACACCTTCCAAGAGATGGTACTGCATCCTCTGGCTCCTCTTCCTAATGAGACATTCACAGGCAGCTCTCAGACAGCAATAAATCACCGCTGTATTGAAGCAAATCGTGATCATAATTAAGCACATCCGAAACAACCGTGCTATGAATTATGGGAAGTCTATCTTGATTTCTTTACACCTTTTGGAGGGGGGGCATTACAGCTTTATCCTGAAGATAAAAATAGTTGTCACTAAATCTTTTATAGTGTCATTATGAAGAGGCGACTGAGTCGATATGCAATGTATTCACATAATGTTTCAATATCGAGTTTTACCCCGTGCTATATCACTTACGGATGGCGTCTGAATTGACTCATAGCTTCTGCGATATTCTGAAATATGGTGTGGCTGCAAGACTGAACGTCCTCTGCTTTATTCAATTACTTAATAAGTTCTTAGGAGTTCTTAGAAGCTTAACACAATATCCACTTATAATAGGACTGCCAATTACAGAGAAGATCTGGTTTTCCTAAAGAAACAGTCATCCAACTAAACTTGCAGACAAATGCTTTTAACTGCTAATCAATGTGTAAATCCTCCAGTGGAAAGCCAGAGTACTTAAAATCTGTAACATCAAGCAAAAACACCAGGAATAATTGAACAGACAGGGTACTGGTGTTCCTCATGTGGTCCAAACAGCAGGCTTAATTTCTTTTTTCTCTTGTCTTCTCTTGTCTTCTCTCTCTCTCTCTCTCTCTCTCTCTCTCTCTCTCTCTCTCTCTCTCTCTTTCTCTCTCATAACGGGGAGAAGAGAAGTATTATCTCCATAGTACAGTGCCTCTTTGGCTTTTTTTCCCTTTTGTCACCCAAGACAACGGGCGACGAACATCCATTTGTGACTGGTGATCTTCTGCACCCACTAGTTCTATCTTTGGGAAGTCAAAATTGATTTTCTTCCACCTGTCACACGAAAATCTCAACTCTGTCCTTTCTGTTCCCCTCTCAAAAGAGTTCAGCGGTATCTGGATCAAAGGATTAAGAAACCGCAGCTTTAAGGGAAGCAAGCAGCATGAGAAGATGGTGGGGGCAGTTCTGGGTATTTTATGTAAGCAATCCATTTCAGCTTCAAAGCAGGCCCTGGCTAAGTGGGTGAACAACATGTAAAGTGCTCACTTGACATAAGTTTTTTTTAAGTAGTTGAGATAAAGAGAGCCTCCAATCGCTGACCTTTTATTATTAGCCTGAGTCCTGAGAACAAGAGAGACTTTGGCAGAGGTGGCTCATGGCCGCCTGCAGAGCCTCCAGGGCTCTTGTAGCTGTGGCTCGGCATCTGCAGCTGCCCACTCCTCTTCAAGTTGCTTGTTCCATTCTCTGGCTGATGCTGAGGGTATCTGATTTCGGTCTCTGGTAACAGTGCAGAGGACAAGTGCCTGAGAGCTGGACACTAAGCACGGAGAGGCACGTCTCTGCATGTTCCCGGGAGCCAGGCGCATTCCCAGTTTAGCTGCAGCTTTGCTCAGAAAAGAAAAAAAAAGGTGCAAAACCTTTTATAAAATTCCATGAAAGAGATAAGGGAATCCCCACGCATTCGCCTAGTTTTGCTCCTCCATGTCTGGAAAGAGTGCTGAGAATAAATATCAAACTCTATTTCTTCCTAACCGTTAAGAGAGGTCCATGAGCTCTGGAGAACGGAATCTCTAATTGCCTTAACACATATTACAGTTTCACCACGACCCCCGTAGTGTATTTCACACACACTGGTGCTCCACGCTGTACACAGTGTTACTCACTGCCCTGGAAGCCTGCCAATCACTGGCCTGTCTTCCACTTCTTGGGGAGTAAATGGAGACCCTGTAAGGCTTAAGGAGTCTGTCTAGAATCACGTGGTCAGTAAACAATCAGTTTCCCACAACAAAAGGTAAAACAACTAAATGGACTAAATAAAATTTTTTCCCCCTTTGGTAAATCAGAAAGCAATTCTGTCTTATTGATGGAATACAGTTTTCAGCATTACTTCCACCCTCAAAAATAGCCATGTTTTGGGATACATGGATTCTGTGTCTTTCTACAAATCAGTAAGTTTAACTATTTGACTGGTAGTTCTTATAGACGGTCATACATTTGGGTTTCCGAATAATCTGCCAAGTCTCAAGTAATGGACATGGCGAGTCTATTTCCATGATCACATCAAATTTCTTTTCAACTTCAGATTGTAGCCTAAGTTTTAATATTTACTCTGTATTAATTCAACAATATCAAGTAGAAAAGGGAGTAGCCGCATACATATAAGACATGCTGTCATGGTTAATGTTTAATTGTAACATAATTAATCATACAAGCACATCTGAATCTAATTTATTAGCATCCCCCTTCCAAAATATCATCTTTGATTCCTACCAAAAGAAACGGACAAAAGGAAAAGTGAAACAGTCAATAGAGTGTGCTTGCTCTTCTTGCTAAAAGAAGTCACATCTTTCACTCATGGGTTCGAAGAGTTTTATTAATGCTCTCCTTGCTCTTAAAAAGAGTCATGGCTCTCAACCTCATGCCAGAGAAGCAAATAAACATGAAGAGTCGTGAGGCTACTGGACCATCTCTGCTGGGGTTGAGGATGAAATTCAGAGAGACACCGAGGGATGGCACCAAAGCAGGACCCACATTGACAGATTTACCCTGGGTCACTATGTAGCACTCCACTTATTAGAGGTCACCTACAGAGGAGAGGGTGACATACCAACAGTGAGTGATTGGCCTGCAGTGGTCACTACAGATAAAGGAGCAATTGTAAAGAGCCAGATGAGATGTTCATAGGCGCGGGGGGGCACAACACATTTTTGCAGGGAAAGTCCTCTTCTCTGCTGGGGACCACCATCTTTGGAAGGAAGTAGCTAGACTGAGCGAGGGGGACAAATAAAATCTGACACTGAAAGAGCACAGGCTGTAAGAATAGAGCAGGGCAGGTGTGAGAAGACCTAAAAGAGAGAATATAGTCCAGTGACGGATCAGGGGAATGAGGAGTAGACACATGTCCAGTTAGCAAGCACTGAGAGCCATAGTTGATACCAGAATTCCAGGGGCCAAGCAGCTTGAGAATATCATTAAGAAGATGATACATAAAAAGGAGTGAGAAAGGAAGAAAGGTAGAAAAACCACTTCAACAACTCTGCCCAGAGACAGCCAGCCAACTAAGTGCCCGATGACTTCAGATTGATTCCCAGGATCCTCCCTCATGGTGGCAGGGGAAGGAGGGCACTCACTCATAAACACTGTTGCCGACCCTCATATGTGCGCCATGACACATATACCATCTACGTCAAAGAAACACATAGAATACTTTCAGAAATATTCAAACTATGCTCCAATTCGCATTATTCCAGAAATTAGATGAACTCTAGTAAGCGTTATGACACATACATATAATTGTAATTTTTACTAATGTGATGACTCTAAGATAAATCAGTAAAGTGATTGAAGAATTCAGACACTGGGGAAGTGATAAGGAGTAACAAATACAAGCTCAGGGCCTCTGAGAGGAGAAACCAGGCACGTGACTGTTCAAAACGAGACTGAAAGAGAAGTGTATTGTGTGGGGATTTTTTTTTCTATCTTGATATGATGAATTAAAGATAAGCACTTAGAACTCATGTAAATGCTTTAGCCATCCAGACCACTGTGGAAAATTTTCAGAGATTGAGAGGCAAAGGCTACAGTGTAAATTTAGCCATCAATCCGAAAGGATGTGACAACACAGGAAGGTTGGGGCAAGCAGGGGCGGGAGCAGTGGAGAAGTGGGGGGTGGGGGGATCAGGGGCTCTGTGAGGACAACAGATACGGAAAAGCAGACGCACGCGCGTACGCGTTTGTGTGTGTGTGTGGTATGTGTGTGTGTGTCTGTGTCTATGTTTGCCTCTGTGTGTGTCTGTGTGTCTGTGTATATATGTGTGTGTCTGTGTCTGTGTGTCTGTGTTTGTCTCTGTGTGTGTCTGTGTGTATATGTGTGTGTATGTGTCTCTGTGTGTTTGTCTCTGTGTGTTTGTGTGTGTTTGTCTGTGTATGTGTGTGTCTGTGTGTATTTGTCTCTCTCTGTGTGTATATGTGTGTGTCAGTGTGTGTCTGTGTCTATGTATGTCTGAGTGTGTGTGTCTGTGTACGTGTCTGTCTGTGTGTGTTTGTCTTTCTGTCTGTGTATATGTGTTTGTCTGTGTGTGTCTGTATGTGTGTGTGTCTCTGTGTGTTTGTTTTTCTCTGTGTGTATGTGTGTCTCTGTGTGTGTATGTGTGTTTATGTGTGTGTATATATATATATATATGTTTGTGTGTGTGTGTCTGTGTGTCTTATATGTGTGTCTGTGTGTGTGTTTGTCTCTCTCTCTGTCTCTCTGTCTCATCTCTCTCTCTTTATGTATGTGTCTGTCTGTGTGTGTTTGTCTGTGTGTATGTATGTATATGTGTGTCTGTATGTGTGTTTGTCTCTCTGTCACTCTCTCTTTCTCTTTGTGTGTGTTTGTCTTTCTGTCTGTGTGTGTATGTGTGTCTGTGTGTGTGTCTCTGTATGTCTGTGTGTGTCTATGTGTGTGTTTGTTTCTGTGTGTTTGTCTGTCAGTTTGTATGTGTGTATATGTGTGTCTGTATGTCTCTCTCTCTCTCTCTCTCTCTCTCTGTGTGTGTGTGTGTGTGTGTGTGTGTGTGTGTGTGTGTGTCTGGAGCAGTCTCACTATTGAGAAGTGCAGAATGAGATATGATTAGTTAATTCACTCATAGTTGCTCACCAGTGACGTCACTTACCCATCATCCATCCACAGACAGAAAGAGATCAGCTCTTGAGTCTCACAGTGCTTTGAGGCACCCATCACAATACCTAGGGGTCCAGTGTGCACATTCCTCTTCAGTTCCCTCATACCTCCAAGACCACTAAATTCTTGTCCTTGCTCACTGCAAGGTCGTCCTCACCTAACTGTGTCCCCAAGGTTGTCCACACACCCCCACACGCGTGGAAACACTCACCAACAGATGACTAGCAGGCATGGAGAGGTCACCCACCCACGGAGCTGGGTTATGACTCTTTCAAGAATCTTACTCATGTCCACTATGAGAACCATGTCCATCTGGGAGCTGTGTCACCACAGATGTCATGTGACAAGCAGAAGTTTCGGGTAACAAAGCAGAGTGGCGGGCAAGAGCTACGGCAATGTTTGGGCGATGTTTGATGCAGTGATGACATAATGGCCGACAGCATGACCTATGGCTTTGAGCTCTGGGGGTGCCTGGGAGTCACCAGGGTTTGAAAAGGGAGAGAGCTGAGCTGTGGGAAGTCTGAAGAGCCCAGGTGAGAATGGATTCCCTACAGACAGGGGCAACACAGTATCTGTGAATCCAGGGTTACATAAAAGCAGGCTCTCCATCTGAAGAGCTTGAGAAGCTGTGGGGAGGAGGCCCTGGCATCTGTGTACTCAGAAGGCTGCCGGGACTGTAAATTAAGAAGAGCCACTTAGAAGAAGGGCAAATCACAGTCCTGTGGGCCAGATCCAGCCTGCTCCAACTTCTTTTTTTTTTTTTTTTGAGACAGGGTTTCTCTGTGTAGCCCTGGCTGTCCTGGAACTCACTCTGTAGACCAGGCTGGCCTCGAACTCAGAAATTCACCTGCCTCTGCCTCCCAAGTGCTGGGATTAAAGGCGTGCGCCACCACTGCCCGGCCTGCTCCAACTTCTACATGGCCTTTTAGTGAAAAAATGGTTTGACTACTTCATGTTACAATGACTTTCCCAACAGGGAATACTAACTCTGAACCCCAATTAAGCTAAAAATGCCAATCACCCACATCCATTTTTCTAATAGACTTGCATTACAAACAAACAAACAAAACAAACAAACAAACAAAACAAAAAAAAGTGTGTTCTTTATCACTTGAGTTTTTAAAACAGTGTGGAAATGATTTTTTTTTCTTGTTATCACAGCACATTCATGTGGTCACTTGGCACATAAAACCTGAAATACTGACCAACAACTGGTCGACACCTGCCCCACGGACGTAACGAGAACTGGCTGGTTTTCTGAGACCAGACGAATGAACATCAGCAGATTTGCAGTGAATGGCCCTTGAGCAAAAGCACAGAAAACAGTATGCTGAGTGATAGTCAGAGAAGGCCCCCAACTTTGTAAGAGTGGGGCAAGCTACCTTACTAGTCTCCGCTGTTGGATGACGTAAAGCCTTAATGAATAACAAAGTCTGAGGCTGGGCAAAGACCTACTGGACGTACATTGGACAGGTGGTGTTTCAACAGCTTGTGCGCTTGTATGAAAATCACCTGGACTGCCAGTAGTGGCACAGGCCTGCGATCACAACTTCTTAAGAAGAAGCAAGAGGGTGGCAAGGTCTAGGCTGCTTAGATCAAGGCAATGTGATCCTTTTACAAAAGAAAATAAAAATAAAAATAGGGCTGTGGATACCATTCAGTAGTTAAGAGCAGTTGCTCGGCATGTGGGAAGGCCTAGGTTCGATCCTCAGAGCGCGCGCGCGTGCCGTGCGCACGTGCACACACACACACACACACACACACACACACACACACACACACACACAGGAAAGGCCAATTTGTTTGTGTAACTCCTAGCTTAGTTTTAGAATGTTTCGTTCACGTGTTTATTTATTTAGTGTGGTGGGGAGATGTAGGTGGGTGCATACATTCTATAACTCAGATGTGGGGGTCAGAGGATAATTCAGGAGTTGACTCTCTCCTTAAACAATGCGGACCCCAGGGATCGGACCTGTATCCTCAGGCTTGGCGCCAAGCCCCGTCAACTGCTGGGTTTCTCAATAGCTCCAACACTTGGGTTTTTAAGGTATATCCAACCAAATGGAAAGTTTCTTTCAAGGATGTGCTCTTCCAAATCATAGCATCATCAGCAGTTTTGACCAGATAAAAACCCAAGAAAGCTTAAGAGTAGCCATTTAAACTGCTGGGGAGGTATTTTAAGCACAGCCATGATGCCAACAGGAGGTGCCAAAGTCAAGGCTTTGGGCAGGGCACAGCGCATTACGGAAGATGAAATTTTAAAGGGACGTCAATAATCAATTCCTGCTTTTGGCTTACTTTTTAAAAAGAAAACCAGCATATTTAGCATCCCCAACATTGATATACACAGCACGCTCTTGTATTATCTCTTCCCAAGGATTATCAGACTGAGACATTTTTCACATGCCTCAAAGCTGCTTTTGGTTAAAAAGAACAGAGGACCCTTGTACTTCTATTGATGTACCCTCAGTGACATGTAAGTTACTTATACAGCAGCTTCCATTTGGGACCAGGACTTCCTAGAAAAGCAAGGGCCATCAGCAATCACTCAGTAGCAGCTGGACCTCTTCATGTATCTTCTTACACTAGTTGGGAGGAGCGCTCACCGTGAGCAGAGAGAGCAAATGTGGGAATAATATTCCCACAAAGCGCTTAAGTTTCCAAAAAAAAGAGTAAATAACTTAATTTGTAAGTATAAAAAGCCCCAGCTTAGTTGCAAAATATGACATAGCAAATGAACCCGGAGCTGCTTAAATAAGCGCGTTGTGTTTTCCAGCAAGCTGAACTAGGAGAAGCAACGAGAGTATTCTCCCCCTCAAAGATAATTGCTTTTATTGTTATCAGGTCAAAGATTCAGATTCCACACAGCAACCTCTGAGTAAAGAACAGCAAGTCCTTTCAGGTCAGAGGGTCCAATATGGAGCCCCCTCCGACACACGGCATAATAGTCCTAAAATAAGAAGCAAACATGGAGTTTTCTTAATTTGCCCTGTTGGGTTCCTGTAATAAGTACTTAACAACTGTGGGCTCCGAGCAGCTCAGCAGACATCAACAAGACCATTTGCCAGATGATTTAGCAAACAAATTTCCGAGTGTCTCACATTTACATTGAGTGCATAACATAGGAAAGCATGCAGCGACTTCCCAGATAATAACAGCGGAGAGGGGTAGCATACATTTGAAAAGAACCCGGGAGACGGAGAATTTGAAAGTCTAGAGACCTCGGGCAGCTATGCCAAATTCTCCTTCAACGAAGAAGTTCTCCAAAGGAATATTGAGCAGGTCCTGCTTGTTTTTCATTCCTCAGGAAAATTATACGAAATTGGTTTACTGAAAAGGGATTTAGCATCTGGGCTAGACCTGGGAAAGGAAGAACAAGCAGAAACCACCACTTGTGTGAGCAATAACAACTGACACTCAGAAAGTTCTGACCAGGATTAGTTTCTGTCATTATTTGTTGAATGAATGAATGAATGAATGAATGAATGAATGAATGAATGAATGAATCCATGTCTAGGGCATGTAGGGAAGAGAGACATCTCCATAAGACATGCTGGCAGAATTCTCAGTAACTAGCAGGGGTTAGCAACAGGATGAGACATTTAATAATCATAAAGGAATCCCTCTCTGGTGTCAGGATTTCAGGGCTTGGATGACAATGTAGAGATGAGGAGATAGTTTCTGGAATGTGCAAGAAGCCCCCTAGTTAATTCTCTTGCAGGGCTGGGTGGTATGGGCAGAATCGTGGTGGTAGCGTCTACCATCTCAGAGCCTGAGTTCTCCTGAGGTGCTGTGAGCAGACCAACCATCACTCAAAAGGAAAATAAAGCCTACAGGGGAGAGTAGGTTCTACCCTTCATCTTCCTCATAGTTCTGGGTGCCAGAGCCCAGGAAACCATTTTGAAGAGGGCAGGTAAGGAATCCCATCACTCCATGCTCCTCTGAAATTGTATTCTGTTTTCTGAAACAATGTACTCTTTGAGCATTCAGGCAGACATTTAAAAAATACAAGCAACGACTATTAGTCCGTGTATTAGTTTAGCTGATTTTTTTCTCCCCATGTTAGATTCCTTTTCCAATGAATTGTCTAAATTATTGAGTTTCTTTTTAAGATTTTTGGCTAGCCTCACAGAAAAACTAAGTACCCAATGGTTGGAGAGACACAGTCCACATTTCAAATGTGAAGTGTGACTTCTCGCTATTAATTGTCAGTTCATTTAACTTTTCAATCTTCTGCCAAACGCACTGCCAAACCATCCAAGTGTACAAAGGCAGCTCCCTATTATGGTCAGAGTTGAACACCCATGTCCACACCACAGAAATTCCCCAAGCTGCTAGGATAAAACTTGACACATGGGAATAACCGTTATCATGTGCAAGAAGGAGAATTTGCAAATAAATAAATACACACATAAATAAGACTGTCCGTGGAGTTTTCGACTTGAAAATGACGTGCCAAGGGCACAATGAACAAAACTCACGCTCAGAAGCCAGCCTGGTTGCCAGATGTAGCATGGTGATTTGGGGGAGCCCAGGGGAGTCCCCATGAGGAGAATGGCTGGGTGTAAATCAGTCATAGAAATGCTCTGTTGCACCCAGAGACCCGAAGGAAATATATTCATGGCAAATGAAGAACAGGGTGCTAAGGCCTGGGACCAGCCGTGCTGAAAGAGGCACATAAGATGCACGTGGGAGATATGCCAGAAGGAGAGGATGCTGGGAGCCACTCGAAGACTTTCCTAAGTAGTAACGCACACTGCTCAGGTGAGCACCTTTGATTATTTATTAATTAAAAGTAAGGAAGCCTTTTGCTTACGTGAACTATTTCAGTTACACAGTTGCAAGGATTCTGATGTTTGGAGGGAAGCCTGAGCAGACAGGGTGGAAGAGGTTTCATTTGTTTGGTTTTGTTTGTTGTGTTGCTTTTTTGACAGGGTCTCCTGTAGCCTAGGCTGACCTCAAATGCCTTATGTCGTCAAGGGTAACCCTCTGAATGCTAGGATTACAGATGTATGTTATCATGCCCTGTCTCCCGAGTACTGGACCGGGGAAATCAACCAGGGTCTCCTGCATGCTGGGCAAATATTCTCCCAACTGAGCTCCACCTCCTGCTTTCCTATTTGCTTTGTTTTAAGCCAAGACCAATGTGCGCTTTTAGAGTCAGAGGCTTAAGTAGGAATTAAATTATCCAATAAGCATTAGAGAACTATTTGCAAACTCCATTTTTACCTTAGATGGGTTATTTTAAATTCGGGACGACTAAGGAGCATGAGCATGCACGCAAATCTGCTGGGACTATGAATCAGCTGATCTACAGTGAAACGAAAAGAAACAATGCTTTCTGGGAAATGGGAAACAATACAAACTCAGTTGACATGAGTATCTTACATACAGTTATCTTGTAAAACAATCTCCAACTGCAATGGTTATATGCGTTCATACATATTTGCTCACAGAAAAATTATAGGGATAACTTTAATTGACCATAGAAATTTGCTTCGTTTTGCTTTTAATTCTTTTAAATTGAGTTTTATTATTGTTGCTTTTATTTTTCTTTGCCCTTTTGAGACAGTGTTTTGTAGCCTAGAACTCATCAGGATGCCAAGGCTGTCCTCAAATTCATGATCCATCTACTTCGGGGTGTGTGTGTGTGTGTGTGTGTGTGTGTGTGTGTGTGTGTGTGTGTGTGTGTGTGCGTCCCTGTGCTGGGATACAGCCTCCTGTATGCTTAAATTACATGTCTATGCTACCATATCCAACTTATCATTGCTTTTGATGAAAGTGAAATAAGGGACTGGTGTAAGCAGGCAATATGAGTGTGTCCCTGTGCGAACACACATTGCCTGATATCTGTTTCTAACCTAGAAGACCTTTCCTCCAAACATTGCTCCCCTGGCTCCCAATGCCTCTTGGGAATGACTTCAGACCAACCCCCTGGTGCTTGATCCTGGAGCTTCTCAGATCCTCCCTCTTCCTACTGGACTCCTCCTTTCAGCGCTAAGGAACTTGCTCTAACCCCTGCCCTCACATCCTACTTTGAATAAGCATCCTTGTTTGACCTCAGCGCCTACCCCCACGCTGCAGCCCTGGAATGTTTACCCTCCCCTTCTAGATCCTCTTCTGTCAAACAGTACCCATCAACCTTACGGCTCAGAAACGTCGATCTTAATTGAAAGTGTGTGCGTTTTATCAACACGATAGCTTCATTCAGCTCTGCTTTTATCGTTACTTTGCTTTTCCTTAGATACTGAAGATACTTTCTATTCCCCACCAGAAAGGGGGAAAAAGGGTCAAAACAAATGTAAATTTAAGAACGAGGTGCCAAAATGAGCTTTACAGTTTATATCTTCTAATGCACTTGTCCACTTGGGTCTGTGGTTTGTCTCTTCTATGACTATGAGGAGAAGTCTAGTTTCTAGACTTATTCTTCTCTTCCGCCTGGTTCTGTTTGTATGGATTGCTCAATACATGGCACTAGGTAAATACGAGACACTGGGAGAAACAGTTTGCATTTTTAATCGTTCTCCATCGGTCTGCCTGTATGCTCCTAATCTTCCATGCCAGAAGTCAATCTTCTATAATCTGTGTTCCCCCTCCCCCCATAGGATGAGCACAGAGTACAAGGGAGCATCCTTCTGTGAAGAGTAACTTAGCCAAGGACACTCTGCTCCATCTTTATGATGAAATACATATTTCCCATTAAAAGGCAAATCTGTCATTTTAAAAGGTTGAGTTGAATGTACTTTAAAAATAATTCCAGCTGGTTAAATTAAGAGCATTGGGGAGAAGAAGAAGAAAAAAAAAATCTCAGTACGAACACTCTCTTGGTCTGTAGTATTTTCATTTTCCCGAAGTGTGAATTGAATATATTTTCCTTTACTTTAAGCCCTCTATTCACAGTTTTTGATTCTAAGTTACTGGAATAAGGTTTAAAGATGAATTGGGTTCAATAATGCAACGTCTCATGCTTCACATTTCTATTTTACTGTTATTTTTAGCAGGTTTAAACAGGGCCTGTTTGAACCGACCCACTGTCTATAGCTATGCAAGAAGCAGTGGCATTTCCTCTAGTCCTCTGTACTTCAGACATCATTTGTAGACTTTGAACAGCTCTGTCTTGGAAACCATTGTTTATTGAATACGATTTTAAAAATAAACTACAGTCTGGTAAAATAAGAGCAAAGTATATTTTAAAATACGAAATGATATTCTATAAAAGCCACCTAGGCTTCCAATGTATACATACATTAAATTTAAAATACTTACATAAATTCAAGATATATATATACACATATATGTATATATACATATCTCCATTCATGTCATAAAATACATACATTTTAATTGAAATATATATCCATTCATGTCATAAAATACATACATTTTAATTGAAATATATTCGGATAAATTTTAAAAATATACATCCAGTGACTTGAGATTGGACCTGGGGTTTTACATTTATGAAAAACCTTGGAGGAATAATAATGGTGAGTTTTGGATCAATTCTTTATTGTCTATGCCAGTTTAATTTTTCTTGGTTTCCACAGTCTTTCCTCCTCTTCGTATTGAGGGATGGAATGAATACACTTCTCTATGTAGTTTCCATCACCGACTTCCATTCATGACCCCGTAAGTCCTTGGTTACGATGATGTTTCCAGTGGTCAGCATCTTTAGCTACACCTCAACACTGTCTAAACTTTACTCATTTTCTATTCAGCCCAAAACACTTTGTACTGGTTTATAAAATGAGAAAAAGTGGGCTATATCACTGTATTGTCTTACTTTACAGGCTAAGAAGCCCAGTGTTTTTGTGTATGCAAGCTCACATTCTGACACACACCTTCGTGAATGTGTGTGGAGACCAAAGGACAATGCTGGATGTCCTCCCTGCCACCTCATTTGATTCTCTTGAGAAAAGGTCTGTGACTGAATCTGGAGCTAAGTGGGTGGCCAGCAAGCTCCAGCGATCCTCCTGTGGTCCACCCCGGTCCCCACACCAATGCTGAAGCTAACAGAATATGCCAGTGTGCCCCAGCTCCTTCATGGGTGATGGGGACATCACCTCAGATCTTTGTGCGTGTACAGCACATGTTCTTATTGGTTGAGCCATCTCCTCAGTGCCCTCAAGAATGTTGGGTAGATTTCATCTATTTTCGATTTCTGCCTGCGGAAATGTTTTTTTCCCATCAACCCCCTTTCTTGGTTTCCACTGTACCATCTCTTCATATTTCAGAACATAGTTCACATTTCTCTCCAGTTAAACATGTGCCACTATTTTTCTTCCCTCGCTCTATCTATCTCCATGGTGCCTGCCTCCAAGAAGCCTGATTCAGAAAGGAATGACATTTCTACCTCCAGCATTTCTGCCAATAGGACAAAGGTAACTGGCTTCTTGGCAAGCATCCACAGTTGCACCCAATACCTGAAAGAGTTGGATGGGTCCTCAAGTCAATCCAGGGGCCCACAGCTGGTCCTTCCTGCTCTGATGCACCACCTATGAGTATGCCTCTATTTCCTTGTGTTGAGTTCTTACATTAATTCTCCTCTCCTGCGGAAGTACCGAAGAAATTTGTTTCCCTTGGGGTTACATGACCAAGGCAGTCAATACCCACTGAACTGTTTGAGGCTGATCATCTAAACCATCTGTGCAGGGAAGGGAGTTTACTAATGTAAGGGAACTTCGGGTCGATAGAAAGCACAAAGAAGGTGTGAAATAGGGAAGCATCCTGAGGTTAAAGCCTGCAAACCACCCCACTGACTCTTCATCTTCCTGATGAAGAGCAGGAGATTGGGGCTCACAAAGCACCACTTTGGTGACTATCTGAAGCTCTCTTGAAAGGACACTCTGGATTATGTATGACTGGGTTGGTGCTTTAAATCTGTTAGACTAAATAATTAAACTGAAGTTATTATCACTATGTAAACCATTTACATGGAAAAGATCCCTGCTCTTACAGTGTGGTGCCCACTCCTGGTCCTTCACACAGTTTTTCCTTTTGTATTATTGAGTCACAGCTTGTTATTTCCCTATGCAACACCATGGTGGGATAATTATTTATTGAGTATTTATTAAGTAATTAAAGCAGTGGTTTGGAAACTTTTCTTTATCCTCTGAATAACAGCCTCTGTGGTAAATGAACTCTTGGGGAGGAATAAAGCCGGACTGGTTTTTGTTAAATGGGAGGACAGATCTCAGAACATAGCAGGATGTCTCCCATTCCAGAACCCTGCATGGCCAGGGTAAATCATGGCACAGTTTGCAACCCACTGCTTAGAGACAATATACGCAATCAGAAGAATATCAGTGCTTACTATTAACCAATTGTTATTAATCCAGGTGTGAGCAATGTACTTAGCAAAATCAAGCTAACCAAGGATAAACACCGACTGTCCACCTTAAAAGATTTGCGAAGAAACACATTGACAGCAAAGCTTACCAATAGAACAGGAAGAAGATTCTCCAATAAAGCAATAGTAGTCAGAACCAAAAAACAGCTAGAAGGATTTTACATTGGAATATATGGGTGCTAAGTGCCATGGCTTTCTAAGAATGAAGAGTATAAGCGAACCTGGAGAGGGTGATATGGAAACAAACGTTTGGGGACTCAAGGGGTAAGAAGCTCCTTCACTCCTGGGTAGATGATCAAAACTGACATGGGACCTTTAGTGAGCAGCCAAAAACAAGGGTATTCAGTTTAAAAGGAACAATGGGCTTAGCCGCATGTGCTGGTGAGTGTTATGGCATCCTGGCACAGGCTAGAGTCATTTGGGAAGGAAGAACCTCTACTGAGAAAATGCCCCCATCAGACTCGCTAGTGGGCAAGCCCTGTGGTGCTTTTTTTAAAATTTAGGATTGATGTAGGAAGACCCGCTCGACTGTGGGTGGTGTTACCATGGACAGGTGGTCCTTAATTGTTGAAGAAAGCCAGTTTAGCAAGCCAGGGATGAGCAAGTCAATAAATAGCATCCGTTCGTGGCCTCTGCATCACTTCCTGCCCTGAGTTCCTTCAATGATAGATTACGACTTGAGAGTTGTAAGCTAGAATAAACCTGTTCTTTCCCAAGTTGCTTTTGTGCTTGGTGTTTTATCACAGCAATAAAAAAACCTGACTAGGACAGTACAGAGCTGTCAATCTCACAAGTAACAACTGCTTTTAAGATGCCACACTCGGGTCTTCTCAAATGTATAAGAAATAATATTGAGAGATGGGGGAGAAGAAGGGAGAGATAAAGAGGGAAACAAGTATTCTTAAATAATTGCAATTTTTCTAAAAGTAACACAGTTGTTCAGATTGAGTACTAGAAGCCTCAACAGAACCATACACAGGTGTGCTGTTCTTTTTTCCACAATCAACCCGAGTCAAGTTACTACCCCTGAGGAATCATGTCCCAGTGGAGGCCCCCAACCAGACAGTATGATGCCTGTGACCACAGATACAAGGAAAGCCCTAAAACCAAATAACCACAGAGAATTACTGGCCATAAAGGCATGGAATCCCACACTTATTTTCAGGATGCCCCACTTCCTGCCCAGCTCTTCCCAAGCCATCTGAGTTCAGGATCTAGTTAAGCAGATGATATTTGGGACCTCTACACATAGCACCTACAGCAGTTCAAGGAAACCCCCTCCTCGTAAGGATGGAATGGGAATAAGAGCATGCTTTACTTAGCACCAAGGTCCAGGGTGATAATGATGAGGACCTTCCAAGGAGAGAGATCAGGGAAAGAACTCAGAGATGATAGATGGCTCTGCAGCAACATCTGAGATAAGTTCTCTTTCTAGGATAGTTAATCTTGGCCCCAAAAATAAGTTGCCAGAAGAATTATTGATTTCAAAGCTACAAGCTGCTTGCAGGACTTGAAGCCTAGCCAGGGCCCTGGGGTAGGTTTTCAAGGTTAGAGGGGGTTTATGTTTGTTGGTTTGTTTCTGGTTTTTATTTTTTCTTGGAATGTAATGGAGAGCCATGACTTCCCTCACAAATAGTAATAATTAGAGAATGAAATGAAGTGAATTAACATTTATAACAAATACAAATCTTCGGGAGGCAGAGGCAGGCGGATTTCTGAGTTCGAGGTCAGCCTGGTCTACAGAGTGAGTTCTAGGATAGCCAGGGACACACAGAGAAACCCTGTCTCGAAAAACCAAAAACCAAACAAACAAACAAAAACCAAATACAAATCTTATGGTTTTGGCACTTCAATTTCTTTTAAAATTCTTTACATAGTATATTAGCAAATTAATTAAGGGTTATGATTAGTAGTTAACATTCAGAGACTAGTGATGCTGTATTTATACTACTATTTCAAGAATTTAGGGAGGAAATATAATGCTATGATAAACATGGCAGATGTATGGATGGAACTAGAAAAGATCATACCGAGTGGGTAAGCCAGACCCAGAGAGACAAATGGCTTGTGTTCTCGCTCACCTGAAGTCCCTATGTCCAAGTCTTCAGATGTGACTAAGTGTGTCCGAAAAAGTCATATGGAATCATTGTCTCTTTACTCAGACACATACATCTGTGTATGCATATATAGTTTAAAATACTGTACTGTATTTACTTCAATGGGATAGGTTGACCAGTTGTTTCTTTCTTCTCTTCTTCTCTACTATGCTAGGGTTTAACACAGAGCCATTTACATGGCAGGCAAATGCCCACAGATCTATATCTCCAGTGCCAGGTTGACAGTTGACAGTCACTACCATTCAGAAATGAGCACCACAGGCATGCATGGCAATGAGAGGGACATGCACTTTCTGTGGGTCCTTCTTGACAAAAGAAACACACCGAGAGGCAGACATATCATAAGACAGACCCATAATAGATGGCTCATCCTGACCCCTTCAAAAACTGAAAAGATAGAGCAAACTTTATCCTCCACAGCATAAATAGAAGGGTTATACAGAAGAACTTTGAAGCATAGAATTTGTGTATGTTTGGGACTGCGTTGAGGATTTGTTTTATTTCACTGCCTTGATGCAATTATTAGAGTCAGAAGTGACCCCAAATATCATGTCTGAATGCTCTCACGGTAAGATAAACTCCATCTTGACACCAACAATAACAACACCAAAACTTTTAGAAAAAAAAATACATAATCAGTCTAACCTTTAAAGGTCACTCAGGAACTAAAAATCTTTATTTGAATTCATTATGAAATCAATGAAACCTTTGCTTAAGATTCATATAATCATAAATAACATAGAAGACCACAAGGAAAAAAATTAACGTTCACCATAAATCTTTCATAACTTCTGATGCATCATGTTTTACCATCAGGTAGCTAGTTATGTTTCCCACACGCAGGTCAGACTATTGTACTTCTGCGCAGTACTGAGTCTGGCTGCCTGGCACACTGCCCACATGTCTATGAGTTAAAAAAGGCTCATATAATCTGTCTTTTGATATTTTGGTTCATTGTTTGTTTGGGTTGTTTTTTTTTTTTTTTTCTGCATGTCTGTATCTTTGCCAAGGAATTCATATTGAGTCACACTCCTCGTCTTAACAAGCACTGAGGAAGAAGTTATAGGTAAAATGAAAAAAAGTTTTTGATGGAAGACATGTTTTTCCTCTCCTTTCAAAGGTACTGGAAGTTTCAGCTTTCAGAATATATTCTGGGAATTCCATCAGCGTAAATACTCAGGGTTCATCAAAGCCTATGCATCCTTGTACATTAGCACGGACACCACAGCAGTTCTCAGCAGCATTTGGCTTAGCTACCAATCAGAAGGACCACTTAACAATTCTGCTCAGAAAGGAGGACAAAAAGCTGCTCGGATCAAGGGTACCATTTGATTTGCCTGCACTAATAAGTGCCATAAATTATTTAAGGAACTTCAAAGTCTTGAAACTGGTGAAGTACACCAGGGCAAAAGTAGAATTTGTTTGTTTATTATCAATTATTTACAGAGTATGTTTTACAACATCAGACGGGTAGAAGAGGCATAATCCTGAGGAATGGTGTCCAATAAAAAAGTATATTATGCTAATTTTGGGAGAGCTTAACGGAGCCCATCAGCTGGCGGAGGCCATTTGGTGTAGTAGGTTATAAATGTTTCAATAACAATCTCAATAATACTGAACTCTAAAATGCATTCTGAAACATACGTATCTATTTATAATATCTGGGCAAGCGAGATGCCAGGCACACACAGTTCCTGGGTAACTATGATAAAAAGATTGTAGACTTTCTAATCAAACAGTGACCCTGAAACAAAATGCCACACTGGCTTTTGATAATGAAATATTTGTAACACACTAGAAGAACCAAATCCATGTTTATCCAAATAGGTCAGCCACAAAAATAAAACAAAAACAAGAACAAAAGGAACAACCAAACAAAACAAACAAAAGGCCAACGCGTCAATCTTTTTAATCAAGCCAGTGCTTCAAATCTAATGTAGTAATTATAGATGAAACTGGTTCTCAGATTGCGAGTCACACCCCTGGGATGAGTGGAGGGTAGGCCCAGATGCTATTGTTTTGTGTGTGTGTGTGTGCCTCCGGTCAAATGTGGTAAAGTTCACACTTTTAACCAGTGCTGTTTGTAACAGACTGAATGAAAGAGTTCTACAAAAGAATCAATAAATGTAAAGACTGGAAAGAAACGAGAGAGGCTCGTAGACTTGTACCTATTGTCTGGGGGAATTAGATGTCAGTTTGAGTATTATAACTCTGAAAAAGGTTTCGGAGCTTTAATTTACTAGAACATATAATGGGGCAAAGGGGAGGCTGGGAAACACAGTCAGTCTGAATGCATTATTTAACAAACACTTTAATGAGCGCTACACACATTTTTATCCTGACATAGTCTTCTCATTCATTTATGTTTTT
The DNA here is from genome assembly GCA_028551405.1 of Uromys caudimaculatus. Classification (NCBI taxonomy): domain Eukaryota; kingdom Metazoa; phylum Chordata; class Mammalia; order Rodentia; family Muridae; genus Uromys; species Uromys caudimaculatus. The sequence goes on from CM052719.1 coordinate 36,246,426, forward strand.
CGGGATCCTGTTTATCAATGAAACACATTTTTTTCCTTTAAAATAGTCTCTTCTCAGTTTTCTTAAATTCCAAACCCATGATGGAATGCTTCACGCCAAATAAGACACTCATGGGCACACACAATGCTTACCTTAAAGTCATGATGAAAGACGGCACTGGAAACCCTCTTGCTAAAATTCAATAAGCAAAAGAAACAGGAGAATGATAGGCGGATTAGGCGAGCAATTACCGGTTCAGTGCACGGGCCTAAATAGAACAAGATTGCACAAGAATTCACGTGCAGTCTTTAGTTTGCCAGCCACAGAGAGAAGTTTAAGGAAGCTTTGTGGCCAGGATACAGAAGAAAGATCCAGGGCCTTTTTATTTATTTACTTATTTTTTACCCAAATCGGTAGACTTAACCGTGCTTAACTCACAGAGCATTTGTTCAGCCCGTATACACACACCAGATGCAATTTAGATAGGCCACATCCCCCATACTTATCTTGGGAGAGGAGAAAACATTCCATTAATCAAAAACTAATGCATAGGTACCCTAGGGAGTAAGTGGGAACAACACTGCAAAGTGAGAATTAGTGTTTTCTGTAAAACACGAAAGAATGACACGTCAGAAAACTGCACGGAGTATCCAAATATTAACGAACAAGTTGCCGGCCAAAACCGTTGGGCTCTCTGCTGACTGACTCGTGCTGTGTGCCCGTTAATGGTGAATGGCACACGGGGTACTGCAGTAAACAGCCCTGCCTGAAAGTCCTCAGAGTCCCAGAGTCCTTACACACACACACACACACACACACACACACACACACACACACACACACACATTCAAGTGCCCATCCATACACTAGAAAAGGCATCAGGAAGGTCACAGATGAGACTTGTCTTCAAAAGGTTTGCAGTCTAACAAAAATATTTTCAAGTACTCTATGACACTTTTTTTTTTTTTTTTTACAAGACACCATTTAAGAGAAGAAAAAAGAAAAGAAAAGGCCTTGTAAAGATTCAGAGCAGCAATTTTACTTCACAGAGCAGCTACCTAGGCCCTGTCTTAACTAGTCAACACTAACACAAACAGGCACTCCAACAGCCACAGACAAGATGTAAACAAGCGGCCATGGCAGTGAGCCAATCAAACTATTTACAGATGCAAAGTTGAATTTCCTATCCTTTTCCTCTGCCATCGAATGCTACCCTTGTAATTCCAACATCCGTTTAAGAGGCTGAAAATCATCCCTGTAGCACGCGAGTCACGCGAAAACAGGTGGTGGGGTCTGAATTTGACCTGCCACCTCTTCGTCTGATGCAATAATTATGTAATAAATACCAGAACGATTGTATTGGTTCTTACAATTAAAACAACCAAAAGCCACGACTAATCAGGGTTGCAAGAGTGGATCAGCCATAGTTCCTAATCTAAAACGAAGATGAAATTCAGTGGAAAACAACACAATAAATCCAGCTGTAATAATGAAATCCTAACGTGCACAGGGGGAGAGGGCACAGGATAAAATGCAAGCCAGGAGGCAGGGTTCCCTCTCTGGTGTTAACAGAACTATGAAGCATTTGTAGATAAACCTGATAGAATGGTAACCGAGTAAGCTCCACTTTATAAAACCCAGATTTTAATCATCCATAAAGGACAAGCGATAGTTCCCTATCAAAATAGCAGCAAAGTGTTTAGCCAGGGAGATGTGCCACATGCACTGTAAGGACAGGGAAAGAGCCCTTCCGTTGGGGGGCATGTCCCATGGTGACATCTTTACTAACCGAGGACTCATCTGAGATCATCTCGCAATCACAGATGTGCGCTTAACCGGAAATACTGAGGAAAAAGGGGAATTAAGTAGAAGAATGGGCTTGAAAAAAGGCAGAGGAGGGATGGAGAGGTGGCTCAAGAGGACTGGCTGCTCTTCCAGAAGACCAGGGTTCGAGTCCCAGCACCCATATGAGGTGGCTCACACCTACCTGTATCTCCAGTTCCACGGCATCTGATGGCCTCTCGTTTCAGAGTGTACCTGAACACATGTGATATATATATAATCTCACATAAGCACATACCCACACATACATAGAAATAAAAATGGATTCTCAAAGAGAGAAAAATGCAAAGGAGTGAGAAAGAAACATTTTTCTGAGAGCCAAGGAGATCCTCAAAATAGTTCCCGGGATGAGCTGGTAGCAGACAGGAAGTAAGGATGGTTTCATATCGAGGGAGGCTTTGAATGTTACCTGGGAAAATTTGGACTCAATCTTTATGCAAATGAATGTCCCAAATTTTAAGCACTTATTATACAAATGAGACATCAGTCAAGCTGAAATATTCCTCATCATCTAAATTCAACAGTGCTCTAATCACAAAATGATTTTTTTCATAAAATAACTGATAGCCACACATTGACTCCTAAAACCCTTCTGCCCCTGACGTGTCACATAACCCTAAAACGGTGAAGTGCATTGGTGGGAATCTGGGATCTGTAGAATAAGGTTTAGTAGAGAGGACATACTCAGTAAGCAGGTAGGTAATTTTATACTTCATCTAGATTTGTGACATCAGGCAAGTGAAAATAAAATGTAATCCCAAATTCAAGAGACAATAGTAAAAGCATTCTTTCTCTATTATGACATGAAGATTTGAGACACTTAAATGCCTCCATTTTGTGTGTGTGTGTGTGTGTGTGTGTGTGTGTGTGTGTGTGTGTGTGTGTATCATATGGGCAAATGTGGCTTTTATCAATTAGAAATCACCCTTAATTTTATTCAGTGAGAACATAGTAAGATCTATATAGTACACGAGATAGGAGAATTTGAAGACCATCTTGACATTAAACTTGACCCCTTCAGTTACACTCAGTTCTCAAATATCTCATCAGAGCATAGTTATAAATGGATTATGGGCTTCAGTTACTTGCATTTACACTTGGTTGCAGCCTTGGGCTATTAGGAATCACACAAAACAAAGTACTTAAGAACGGCCAATGACTGCTGCACAGAATGAAGGGTCAGGAAGACTGTGTGTGCGCAGGTGCTGTCAGAGTAATACCTCAGGGACGAGGTGCACAGAAGAACGCGGCATACTTTCAAATCCTATCTGCTGATGTGTGGACACTGGTGTCTCTAGTTGTCTTAATTACATATATGCTCAGAGCCACACCGGAAATCCTTGCACAAACTCTATCCATCCGAGTCAACAAATTCTGGAAGTAGTTGTTGAGCCCTTTTTATCTTGACAGAATAGTAACAATAATGAAAAAAACCTAAGTCTGAGAATGAGGTAATGATTTTTAATTTCCTTTAAACTTTTGTATATATATACATACATAAAGACGAGAAAAAAGCAACATGTGTGTGTATGTATGTGTGTGAGTGTGTGTGTGTGTGTGTGTGTGTATGCACACACACCAAGATGAGAAAGAAAGCAATGGAAAACAAAACAGGAAGTGTGTTAACCTTCTGATTTCATTTGTCGTTTTAGCTAATTTTTTTTTCCTAAAGGAAAACAGAATGTTCCTCAGAAGCTAAGAATCCAAAAAACAACACAAAGCATTAAAACAAGATAATGGTGAAATCCACAGAACTCTACTTATAAAGATGCAAAGGCCTGCTATACACACTCACACATTTGGTTCTAAGTATTAAGATAATCCTGGACAGAAAGGACCTTAGACACATTCAGTTCTCCATGGGGCTTCTCCTATGGGTTATCCATGAGTGAGGAATATTAGCACAGCCATGAGGGCAGGCTAAACAGGAACACACACACACACACACACACACACACACACACACACACACTCACAACACATACTCACACACACACACTCACACACTCACAGACACACACTCACAGACACACACTCACACACACACACACACACACACACACACACACACACAGGCTTTCTGATTCATGGGCATGACTAATTATGCTTCTTCAAACACTGCGTCTATGCTCTTTTGGAAGTGTTCCAGACCACCAACTTTTGAGATGTGTGGGGAATGGAAACCATGCTCACCCAGAATGTGCCGGGAAAGGCCTCAGGGAGGAACATAGACTTCGTGCCCCTCAGAATCATCATCCTTCTCATCTCAAGGTCATGTGCTGGACACTGTCCACCTCTGTTTCCCAACAGGGTTTCTCCTTCAACTTTTGGCCATTTTAGGCGCACACGTCTAAATGAGTTTCTGACCGTGCTATTATTTTCTGAGCGTAGCACTGAAAGTTACAATCTCCTCATTAGGATGGGGCCTTTGTTCCACATTGAACATTCCTTGTATGAAATGACAATGTAAATAAATCACTGATGTGCTGGGGACAGCCAAGCTGTCGGACCCACTTGATCCAGAAGAATCTCCTTGAGCTAGAGTTTTAGAGTCTCCCAGGACAAGCATGAAGACCACCAAGAACTGCACATCAAAGTCACCTGTTACACTCTGTCAGTGGGAAACAAAACAAAGAGTGCAGTCCATGTCACCGTAAATTCTGGTGTATGTAAAACATGGCAAAACTGGATTAAATGCCATATCATTATTTAGATTCTCTCATCCACTTCCTGTAAGAGCTTTTACTTAAAAAACATGCTTCCCTGTGTGAGCATTTATATAACCACTGTTTAATTATAGGAGACAATTTTTTACAGACTGTTGAATAGAAGTTAGCAGGCTGGGAGGGAATCAGGGAAAGATGGGGCGGTGACTACAACCCAACTACACTGGTTAAAATGCTCAAAGAATTCAAACTGTTGAACAATGCACAACTTAAGCCAATAGTTCATATGAGCCTGGCACATTGAGACAGCTGACAGAGAAGACGTGAGTCCATCAAGAAATCGCCAATGCCTACGTACAGCACTCAGCAGGGTCAGGTGCCTTAGAGGAGACTCCAGTCATCAGAGGCCTCCTGCTTTGCCATATCAGGCTGCCTGTTCCCAGTGACTTAGTTATCACACCTGACCACTTGATGTAGGTCAAATCACTGGCCTTGACTTTTTGGGGGGAGGGGTCAATATTTTATGCCATTTATCCTTTATGAGCTTACTGAATGATATTCCATAGAATGAAACAGTTCACTCATAAATCAACTCAATTCAAAATACTGACTTTGAGCTGGGGAGATAGCTCAGTGATTATCTGAGTTCAATCCCTAGATCCAAGTTTTAAAAAGCCAGGTGTGGCGGTACACGCTTGGAATCCTGGCTCTAAGGAGGCAGAGAGAAGAGAATTCCTAGGCCTCCCTGGCCTGTCTGTCCAGCTCAATCGGTAAGCTCCAGGCCAATGAGGAATTTTTGTCGCTTAGAAGGTGGATGGTGTTCATGAGGAAGACACACTGAGGGTGACATCTCGACTCTCTCCAGACAGGCAAACACACACATGTATACCTATACACACACACACACACACACACACACACACACACACACACATACACACATATCCACACACACACATACACACACATACACACATACACACATATACACACACACACACACACACATACACACACACACACACACAATCAACTTCAAGCTTCTCAATAACATGTAAATGCAGCTCCCTTCTAATAGCTTACAAACCTCTGGTAAATGTGCACTACATTTGACTACGGAATTAAATATTCTGAGAGATATGAAACCATTTTAGGTATTTCATGTCATGTCAGGGGAATGTCTGCATACTAGTAAGGATACTAGAAATTCTGAGAATTCAGAAGAGGCTTCTGGTCCTCTCACTCCCAGACAGGGAAGCAGAGCCATTTACCAAAGTTCACAAAATCTGTGAAAGATTCTAAATCCAATTACAATTTTCCTGACTGCCAAAAACACTCCTTTTGGTGATCAAAGTCATAAGGTACTTACTGCAATGTGAAGCAGAATAAAACAGATGTTATGTATAATAGATAGTCTTACATATGATGTGGGCTTACATTTGCTGGAAACTTCTTTTATTTCCCCCCAAATTATTGAGAGATTCAAAGTCATGCCTGAAAATGAACTTTCAGAGTGAAATTGTTAAGCGTGGTCTTACCACACACACACAAAGTCTTGGAAACCTAAGCTCAGTCTCTAGTACTTAATCTCTGGTACTGTTTCACGTACATTGTTGTTAACGTACCACAAGCTGTAGACACTTAAAAATACTGTTTAATTTTCTTTAATCCATTTCGTTTTATGGATCTAAAATGGCCATCAGACAATAATACAGCAGTTTCCATAAGGAATAAATTGTTTCAGCTTGACAAAAACCTCTTTTTATGCTAGGAGAGGGAAATATAAAAATGTCTTTCTCATATAATTATATTAAAAAATGTGTTAGTCTGTTCTCTCATATTACAGCTGTTAGAATGTTTTTTAAAGCCACCGACTAAAGAGCTTCTGGTTCCTTCCTCATTTTTTTCCTAATTAATTTCTGTTCAACCCAAAAATTCTTTCCTTTTATGGCTCCTGCATTCTGAGCAGCCCCTTCATAAAATGAGCAAGCCCATTTCTGAGCTCTACGCATCAAAAAGTAAATAAATAAAATGTGGGAGGGTGGCAGAGGCGTTTTTAAGAAGGGAACTTTCTCGCATTAGCTGTGTAGTCTTCATTGGAGGAAAGCCGGCAAATACTTCTGACTGCCTGCACAATGGTGCTGAAAAGCAAGACAGCGACCATACGTATGAAAGATACCTTTCAAAGATATCTCCAGCTTCCCTGCATGGTCATCTGCAGAAGCATCTGCCACGAAGAAATACAAGACTGACCAGTTCTGTCACTAGTCTTGCACTGATTTATAATTATGTGATACGTGTGTTGAAAACCGGCATAAATTTTGAATGTGCTTTTCTTCAAGGGGCTTACTTGTGTATTTCCTCATATTTAAGATTTTGTTTCTCTTTTAGATATCTAGGACTAATGAGACTGCCTTATGGACTCTTCATAGTTTCCGGGCCTTTATTTTCATCTCTTTTTATTTGTATGCGTTGACTGGTTGCTTTTCTTTTCAAAGAACAAGAAAGGAAACTCTGCTTAATTAAATAATGTAACCAAATAACTGCTCTTTTCATATTAGAATTGCTTCCCTATTTAAAAAAAAAAAAAAGGCAAGGCACAAACTCAACAAGCTACATTTATTAAAGATCTGGAACAGGGGTGATATCTCTTCCAACAGTCCCACTTCCGCCCTCACCAACACTCTCACTTCCGCCCTCACCAACTCTCCCACTTCCGCCCTCACCAACTCTCCCACTTCCGCCCTCACCAACTCTCCCACTTCTGCCCTCACACCAGCTGCTTGCATGCTTCCTGATCTGAAGAGGAGAGATGTCTAACACAAATTATTCAACAAGGTAGAACTCTACATAAATAGGTATAGCCTGCATGAGATATGCTAATGTTTATCTAACCCAAGGTATCCAAGCTGATGAGCAGAACTTATAAATCATGAGATAAACGCAGTGATCAGAGTTGGCGGAGAGCTGTCAACTGTTGGGACCCATTCATCATGCATACAGATACAGCTCAGAGGCACTGCCCATTAAGGAACAGTGATGAAGGCAGAGGTTCTGGTGACGTCACCTTCAACAACTAAATATAATTCTCTGTTAAACACATGAACCTACGCTCCCTCAAGATGAATACAGCATTGATCTATGGAATAATGTCAAAGAAATAATTTAAATAAGATGCATGCACATTTTAAAATAGATTATGCACTTTTTATCCAAATAGTTTTAACTCTTATTTTCAAACCTGATAACTTTCCCTAAAAATATATACTGACAAATAATAAATACTGACAAAAGTTAAAATAAATGTTTGTCTCCAGTGAATCAACTTTGCACACACACACACACACACAGAGAGAGAGAGAGAGAGAGAGAGAGAGAGAGAGAGAGAGAGAGAGAGAGAGAGAGAGAGAGAGACATGGACATATACTCACATGGGTGGGTATACACATGCAAGAAATTAGAGACATGAGCCCAATACTTTAATACTTGAGGTTAAAAACACTATTTAACACAGAGGGCTTTTTTTTTTTTTTTTGCTTTTAATTAATTGCATAATATTTCTATTTCAGCATATATAGATGAAGGCCAACTACATGCTTACAATATATTCCAAGTAAGAATCCATTACTTTATCTTACAATGAGCAGAAAAATCTAACGCACTGGTAAATGCAGCCCTCTTAAAAGCAGATTTTACAGCATTTTTATTTTCATAATAAGCTGGACACGCAATAGCCAGAGTTTTGTATCTTCTATGTACAACTTGGATTTCATTTTGAATTACTTGTGCACATTGCAAAGTGTATGCACTGTAACAAGAGGTAAAGCCTCACTCCGTGAATCAATTCAATAGGAGAAGCAGAAATTTCCACGGAGAAAAGGAAATTGCCTTAAAGTCAATTGGCATCATTTTGTCTCAGCTTCTTGCACTGAGTGGTGGGACCAAACGCATTTAGGGCTCTGGACTGCTCAGTCCTGCTTTGAAGAGCACAAGGTTTAAAGAGGTGTTAGAAAGGGTAACGATGGAATTATAACTGACGAGCCTGCTGTCTAGTGAGACTCCTCAGAAAGACTAACAAGATTGCAACAGCTCAAAGGTTTGTGTTGTCTAGGTAAGAATGGGTGCTCTTGCTTACTTCTTTACCTTTCTGAGTTCTTCGCTCAGATACTGAACTTACATTCAGAAAAGCCAAAGATCCAAGGCAACTCACCCTACCTTTGGTCACCTTCTCAAGTCAGGCTAAATAGCAGATTGCTGTAAAGGATATGGAAAAATAGCTCCTGCTCAGACAGTGGGGAGCATTTCAAAAGAAGCTCATTTAGACTACACGGCCATCAACTTCAAACTCTGTTCAACTGCTGACTGGAAGCCAGAGACAGCACTAGAGTTAATGGGACTGAGAAAATCAGTTCCGTAGCATGGACAACTCCTTAGATGAAGGAAAGAAAATGATAGGTACTGAATCTGATAGAACAATCCTCCTTTAGACTGCTTCTGTCTTCCATCCAAAAATCTGAATAAAATAGATGTTTTTCACATGACTGTGACAAAATAATTTTAGCTCAAGAAGGAAAATGAGACTCATCTTCCTGTTCAGACGATCTCGTGTTCTCTCTGTGAGCGTTAACTAGCTAACTTCAATCTGCAGCTCTTCCAAAACACATAAGCTGGTTTACACTCAGCAAATGATAAAACGGCCTTGGCTGTGTTTATCTCGAAAAGGTCTGGTTGGGTCCTGAGGTTCACTTAGGTTTTGAATAATAAAGCAATGGGAACTCCGCTTAATAAAAAGAACATGCATCTCTGTCTACAGCATTCTCAAGTGTATTTTCATTGTGTTTACATTTGAAACATAATAGCAATTTTTATAGGCTTTTCTGAGAGGGGTTCCATATGATTTTTATCTTTAAAGAAGGAAACATCCCATGTAAGTTTCCAGATGCCCAGAAAAGTGATTTGCATACTCAATAAAAGGATTTGATTAACTTCTATCCCAGAAATTTCAGTCTTAGGACCTACTGGGAATGAACTTGTAATAACCTTCAAGTGCAGCCTGTTTAAAAAAAACATCTTTGTTGCACAAAAATATTCTACTTGTCTAACCTAAAGCACTCTTGCTGTGATTTCAGACCAGTTCTTTTAATATTGAACTTCATCAAGTTCAGAAGTTCAGACTGCTGGTCAGCATTTTATGCAATCTATAAAACATTTATTCTGGAATAATAAAGCAGACGAACTGCTGCTTCCCATATCAAGATGAAAACATAACTATTGGGGATATATATATATATATATATATATATATATATATATATATATATATATATATATGCACACATATATATACACACACACATATATATATGAACATTTGAAGTTTTAATATAGACTATATTTATAACTTTACTAAACTCCGGCATTTAAGGATATTTAAAAACTTGTCATTTATTCTGCACTAAAAGAGAAAAGACCAAACAGAATAACTAAACAAATAAATAAAAAGTATGTTAAAAATAAATCTATATAGCATGAATGTATTAATAGGGTCCAGGGAAGATGTGCTGCTTTTTTTCCCCCCACAATCTTGGCAAATTTCTACACGGGACAATTCTGCATAGAGTTCAGGACCCGGGACAAAATGAAAATGCTGATAAAAATGGACATATGTTATCTGCTCTCTCAGTATGCCGAACTTCGGTTGGAGTAACCAGCAAAGAACGAAAGGGAATTATCCTTCCCCAACCCACTCCTTATCATCCTGGGAGACTTCCCTTTTGCTCATGGCAGGCGAAATTATCTCTACCAGAGTGGTCCTTGGTTCCACAACTGCATATTAATAGACCGAAATCAAGGTCCTTTCCTCAAGGGAGCAGTGTGGACAAGGACCTCTATCTCCATCCTTTTTGGAGCATGAAATGCTTTCAGTAACAGGTTAAAAGTGTGATGTCTTCAGGCTGCGGTCTGTGTTTACAGCCTTTGACATTTCCTGGAGAATTCTAGTTTCCTTTAAAATACACTTCGAGTCTTCAGAAACTTAATTCCATGCTTAGAGATCTGCAGATTTATACCTTTTAAAAGTTGTTAATGTGCTTTAAACTTTTCAAGTTTCATACTCTATTCTCATCAGGTCAATGGATATTTCTTCTAGTCAGAACCCAGGTGAGGCCTTTTAGACATTTCTCTCCATACACTTTGCTCCCATGTTACTACGTAACACAAAAGCAAATTAGCCAAATGCTTAACTCAAATTCCACATTTTCAGTTATCACTGTTTTTAAATACATTCTCTCTGTGTTTGGTTTTGAGACAGGGTTTCTCTGTGTAGCCTTGGCTGTCCTGGAACTCGCTCTGTAGACCAGGCTGGCCTTGAACTCAGAGATCCAGTTGCCTCTGCCTCCTGAGTGCTGGGATTAAAGGTATGTACCATCACCTCCTAGCAAAACAATCTCTTAAAGTAAAATATTTTTTTAAAAAAATCAAGTCACAGATCATGAGGAAAATTCCTTCTCCTTGGATTTTAGTCAGAAATATGACCACACAATTGCTTTAAAAAATTAATGAGGCCTTAATGTTAATAAAAATGTATATGAATGGAAACTCTTGAAAGTAATTTTTTTTTGATGAATTATGATTTCAGAATATACAAAGCTGTCTTTGCAATGATTTGATTTTGAAGGGGAAAAAAAGAGAACTGACAGGAAGTCAAATGAGGTTAACTGAATGTACTAAGGTCTTGTCAGAAAACTCAAATGACTGAAACCAAACAGCTAGTTTGTCCACTGAGGTTCCTGGAATCTAATCTTAAGGGCAATGCATCGTGACCATGTACCTTTAGGTTATTCCACCCTGTGTCTCACTTTTTGATTACCTCTTGAGTTCAATAATTTTTTTCTAATTAGAATAATTTAATTACTACAGGAATCTGAGTGCAAGGGTGGGAAAGGGTTTGTCCTGAGGTTTTCTGAGCTGATCGTAATACACTGGGGGGGTGATGACGACTTCGTTCGAAATGCATCGGCTGTTTGTGGGCAGCATTTGTATCGTTATAAAAATAACGAATGTGTAGCATGGTCGACAACCTGTCCCTTTTCACACACACAATCTTACTGCATTCTCTCAGCAATCCTAGCAGGCAGGCATTGAAGACAAGGCTCGTGGAGTTCACCTGGGAGCACACATAGGTCAAGAGAGGAGCCCAACTAAAGGGTCGCCATGCCTCCACTCAGGGTCCTGTTCTCACCTCGTGCCTGTGATGGCTCCTGCCTTGAATCCAGCTCTTGGGAGCCTTCCGAGGAGAATCAAAAGTTCAAGGCCAACTCTGGGACATCAGAGACAAGAGGATCCCTGGAACGTGCCAGTCAGCCAGCCTAGTATAGTTGAGGAGTTAGAGACCAATAAAAGATCCTGTCACTACGTCTGAGGAATGGCGTGTAATGCTTATCTGTGGTCTCCATATATACAGGTGCAGCTGTGCTCAGACACACACGTGTGCGTCTGCACACATGATATGTGCACCTGTATTCAAACGCATACCCACTAAAGAATTTAAGGCCGTGGTCTCAGAAAATAGCAAATAAGCAAACAAACTCATAAATACCTTAAAACTCTGTACCTAGTTGTTCAAACCATACCGCTGCTATTGCAGAGAATGCTGTGATAAATCAGTCTCCCCAGAGGACATATACAACATTCGTTCCTTACCTGACCAAGGTCTCCAAGACTCTTCTCAGGGACCATCTTACTTGCTGCTCAGTATCTGCTGTCACATAGAGTGCCCTGACTTTACCCTCTGAACCTTCTTAATTCTTCCCTTCACAAAGTGCAAATGTTGATATTTAAAAGTTCAACCTTAGAAGTAAGGGACCAAGAGATGTTACCATCTTAATGGAGAATTGTTAATTCAACCCTAATGAACTGAAACTCTGCTAGTAGAGCTCATTTTTATGTTTTATTTATTTGTATGCACAATGCTTGTAGGTGTGTGTGTGTGTGTGCACACGCACGCGCGTGCCAACACTCAAGCTCAGGAATTAAACTCATGTCATCAGGGCTACTGGCTGGCAGTGCTCCTCACACAGCCACTTGCCAAACCAAAAAAAAAAAAAAAAAGAGATTACTGAAGAATGGGGTTCCCTATAAATGATGTCACACCCTCAAGTCATGACTATAAATGACGTCACACCCCCATGTCCTGCTCTTATCAGAACCTGGTTTTCAGATTTCTTCTCCTTATTGGTGGCTAACTTAGGAGGGTTTGACCATCCAATCAGACAGGGCAGTAGTTCCCAATAGCAGTCTTTTTTTTTTTTTTTTTTTTTTTTTTTGAGACAGGGTTTCCCTGTGTAGCCCTGGTTGTCCTGGAACTCACTCTGTAGACCAGGCTGGCCTCGAACTCAGAAATCCGCCTGCCTCTGCCTCCCAAGTGCTGGGATTAAAGGTGTGTGCCACCACTGCCCGGCTGCAATAGCAGTCTTATCCCTCAGTGAGTTCCATTCATTCATGTTGGGATTCCCTAGTTTTAGTCACGCAACGGTTTATACCCCGAGAATACAGACATGTGCTCACAGCTTTGTTTTAAAGCCGCAGAATTTGCTAACTATGAAATTCTTTCCGACACAAACACAGATACATAAATAATAAAAATTTAAAAACACAGTATCCACTAGCTAGTGCAACATTTACAAACTTATTTTCCCTCCCCATGAAATATTGCTGGTGACTGACTGATTAAACTATAATTTCACATCTAACCACATGTGATATGGAACTGCTAGGAACACTCTTGTCTTCATGTGAATCACCCGTCCATGACTAAAGTAAGTCTCAGCCAAGCTGGTTAACGGGTTCTGTTGAAATTTGCTAAACTATTTTTGTTGTTAAATAAACACTTACTACACCACCAAATTATTGGATTTTATTTTGTGTCTTAGAACTTGCTTCTTGAATATCATCTTTTTCTTTAACAGGTTTGTTTAGCTTTAAGAATAGGTGGCCAAATTCTAAGCACATCAGAGGCTTAGTTTTGATCTCCTCTCTAATGCAGGCTTTGTTAAGAAGTTGAGTCTGGTGACTACCACAAAGAGACAACAATTAAAGACGCCCAGAGGAGAGCCCAGTCTTTCGGCAGAAGATTTGAGGAACGTTCACACCCAGACACAGTCAAAGGCCTCTTAAGAGTGTTACTTTAGAAGTCACAGCAGGATTTGAATTTCTTAAAGTTTCATATTGTTCGTTTCAAGATTCAAGCAAAGAGTAAAAAAACTAAATGAGATGGTCCTATGCACTTTATGTTTGCAGGATGATGATAATGGTTTGGTTTTTTCTTTTTTTAAAGTTTTGAATTTGCTTAAAGTCAGAATATTTTCTCACTGTGTTTCCCTGCTGAGTTTTGAGTTCTAGCATCCCAAACAGACTCACAAGTCTTCTGGGTCAGAGAAAACTAGGATATCATTATAAAAAAAAAGTTAAAGTTAATCAAAAGATCTTTTGGATTTAGGTGACTGGAAGACAGGAAAGAAGGAAGGAGCAAGGGAAGGCAGTGAGAGAAAAGGAGGGAGGGGGAGAGAAGAGGAATGGAGGGAGGGGAAGAAAAGGAGGGAAGGAGGGAGGAGGGGAGGGGAAAGAGAGAGGGAAGGAGGGAGGGAGGGAGGGAGGGAGGGAGGGAGGGAGGACAGTTGGTTGAACTGATATGATTTGTTAAGGGGAAGAACAATAATGTTTTATTAAAGTAAAAGAAAGCAAAAGTAAATATCTAGGAAATAAAGAGCCCACTAAAATACCCAGGGAAAATGACTATTATCAAGAACCATAAAATAATTTATACATTAATATATTATATATAATTTTATAATTTATATTTTCATATATACTCATATTGGAATTATAAGGATGTGGTTATTTGTTCAGATAAATCGACGTCATGAAACTGATCCAACCAGAAGTAGCGACCACGCTCTGATCCTGTGTAGCATCTGCTGCTGCAAAGGTAGTAGCCATGACAATCTAACCATGGCTACCTCTGAGAAGGGAGTCAAAGTCGGAGTCGTAACAGATGAGTAAAGTGTGACAGCTAGCTGATAAGTTGCACAGTAACTCCGGTCTTGGGAAATCACGGGGGCTAGCATGCAGACACATGGCTGCAATGAACACCCTCCGTAAATCCCTAACTACAGGGTAACATCTCCAAGTCACCGGGTAGAAAGAACAAACAGAAGCAAGCTTTTCAAAGCCCAATGTTCCTGATTCACAGCTCACATCTTTTAAGAAGAAAATGCTTAATGCGGTTACTTGTACACAGAAAGTATATTTTCTTCAGATCACTACAATGTATACGACGGTGACTATTAAGGACTGTCAGTCTACAAATGCTTAAGCAAATGTTCCAGGCAGGCTCTGATGTAGGTGAGTGCATTCCGACTCCTGCTATCTAACCTCACAAGGAAAGAGCACAGGAGTCCAATTAAAAGTGGACTCTGAACAAAGGACCCAGATTGGGATGCCTTGTAAAGACACAAATATATTCAAAATTCATGAGAAGTCTAAAATTAAGGCAACACCTCATCTCTAATATCACATATGACTCACTGCATCAAAACAAATATTTTAAAAAAAAAGGCACATGGAAATCTTATTTCATCCATACACCCATAAAGAAAGATGCCTTTTGAACTGGAAAGCTGAATTAATGGATGAAGTGAATAAATGACAGTCTGTGAGAGAGACAATGTCAGTTTCGGAGCAGAGATGATTCTGAGGTTTGTAAGACATGTTGTTATCCGATTACAAAAGTTATCATAGTATGCTTTGTGCGCCTGGAATGATTAATAAAATATTGATTTAAATTGTTTCTGCCCGATCGTTTATTGTTGTAAATTACGCAGCACTATTCTTAAATGGCCTTTAAGGAGGTGGTGGTTGAGTGAAGAAATGTGTCTACAATACTCCTTCCCCCTCTCCGAGTCATTTGAAGGATATTTGGAAATCAGTTCAACACAAACCCAAGGCCATGCCCTGCAGACCTACTCGGGTGCGGGTTCATCTTGGCCACACATTCTGAGTGAGTTTAAATGAACAGGCATTATGTAAATAGGCACTGTAAAATAAAAGGCACCGCTCAAGGATTATTCCAGAGCCTAGGGTGCTTTCCACCAGGCTGGAGACATTCCCAGACACCCGGTTTTTGAAAGACCCCTAAGGGGATAAGAGAAAGGGGTCCTTGAAAGCATTTTCAAATTAAATCTAACTTGAATGAGTGAATTAGGTGTGTTTTGCTCAGCAATTTTTTCAAGTTTATTTTAGTGACTTATTACAGAAATTCTCACCTTGAAGACACTAGCGTTCTCCAGCTAGCTCGGACTTGAGAATTAAAATCATATAAAGGACTCAGCTGAAAAGCTTGCTTGACTCCTTTAAAAATACATTTCATTCATACCAATATTGACTTTTGGAATGAAATATTTGGAGTTGGAAACTTGCAGGTTTGTATAGGCGAAGAACTGGATTTTCTCTAACCTAAGAAGCTAATATAGAGAGACTAAGGGGGAAAAAAAAAGATTTTTAGAAGGCTTAATTTTTCTCAGGACAAGATACATAATCATATCTCTGTGAGGAACGTTGGAAGCCCAAAGTCAACAAAAATGATCATAAAGCTGCTTTTCTTATTTTTGAAGAAATAGGGAGTTAGTAAGTCTAGCCTTTTTTTTTTTCCAAACTGTTTCACTAAAACATTCTGCAGCTAATAAAATTGTTACAATATTTAGAAAAGAAACACGCAAGTGCTCTAAGAAATTAAATGTAAAAGAAGAGAATTCCTGAACACCCAGCACGTGGATTTGGGGCAGGATTAATATGTCTATTGCAGGCCCACAGTGCTTTAATTCTATTATACTGGTCCATGGGTGTGGCTACTGCCACTCTGCTTGAATCGCTATGGAAACCTCGGAGACCAACAGTGTTTTGAAGGCAATGATTTCTCCCTGGCCTGGAAGGGACTGGCTGTAAAATTTATAAGGAAAGACCTATTTCTGGCCCACATAATTTTTTGGTGAGGCAGTAGAAATTGATGACATCTATCTTGAAGAATAAAACTTGGTTATCTGGCTGTCCTCAGTTGCCACAAATCTTGGAGACATTTGGGATTCTTAAAGGCACTGCAGTTTGAGCTGTGTCTGTTATGGATGGGTGAGTCAACCTTGTATTTATTTAGTAGCTGATATCTATTACGTGTTAAAACATGATCCTTTTGCCTTGTGGGATGAAGCAATGACAAAATGTAGCCCCTGCCTCTGGGGTGGTTATAATTATTAGGAAGATTCACACACTCTGAATTCATAAAACACAGCAATGTTTTTGAAGGATCTCTACTTCAAAAAAAAAAAAAAAGTACCAAAAATATATAAATTATTGAACAAAAAGTCTGTATGTCTTGCCCATGGGTTAAATGTTTAAGCTCCTCTGAACTGTTGTCATTAACTGTTAAACTGCAAAACTTTCAACAACTAGAACAAATTCTGGTAGCTTTGAGAGAAGACACCCCCCACCAAATGTATTTAGATAGTATAATTTTAAGCAATATTAACAATAAATAAAGCTTACAAAGTGGTTAATTCCTGATCTTTTCACCTTTAAGGGTTAAATCCTTATCAACCCCTGGCTCCCCCTCCCTCTCTTCTTCCCTCTCTCCCTCCCTCTCTCCTTCCCTCTCTTCCTCTCTCCCTCCCTCATCCCTCCCTCCCTCCCTCCTTCCCTCTGAAGCCCCTCCCTCTCTTGTACCCAGGCTCTTGCATAGATAAAGATGACCTTCAATTGCTGACCCTACTACCTGTGCCTTCTAAGCGCTTGGATCACAGGTATGGGTCTTCATCACACCTGGTTTTATAAGGTACTAGGAATTAATGCCAGGGCTTCCCACGTGATAGACAAGCCCCTTCGAAAGTACTTTCACTTTCACAAATGAACTGCACCTCCAGTCCCGTGGAGATAAGCTTTCAGACATACTACAAAGCTGCAATGCTAAGTCCCATCATCTCCATTTTGAAAGCAATAACCCTGAACCACCGAAAGCAGAGACTGTATCCCCATAACACATACAACAGTAGATGATAATGGTATAATTCAAAACGAAATTTGAAAAATGTATTTTCATTTAAGTACTATACTGTCTCTCAAGTGTGTGGATACATGCTCATTCATTTATTCATTCATTCTGTAAGAATTATTAATCCACCCGAAACCACACCCTCTACTAAGCATGTCTTTTGTGCATGGAGAGCCTGTGAGTTTAGGAAATTATATTTACTCCCTACATTTCTTAAGTTGTAACTCACCAAATAAAGCATCATTAATTATAACTAAACCACAAAATATAATATTGATTAATGTTATTAATTATTAATTAATAAACTAATTTCGAGCAAATGAGTCAACTTTGCTGTAGCAACAAGTGGTTGATGGTATGGCGTAGCAATTTCTTATGAGTAGCAGGAGGTGACTTCACCTGGGTTTTCAAGCGGTCTCAGACCCTCCATGTCTGCTCAGTGTCCCCAGCGCATATGATGTGCAAAAGCAAAAGGCCAACTGCACATGCGTGATTTTCTTTGGAATGTGACTAAAACACCTGGGGTACTCAGTTGATACATCGCTTGCCTAACATCCAGGATGCCACGGGTTTCATCTCTAACTCAGGCAGGGCGGGGGTGGGGGGGTGGGGGTGGGGGTGGGGTGGGGGAGTGGGAGGAGGCTTGCCTGTGTTCACACCATTCAGGAGGCAGAAACCAGGGGTTCAAGGCCATGCTCAGCCTAGGGGAATTCTATCTCCTTTTAAAGTAAGGGAGAGGGAGGGAGGAAGCAGGGAGGGAGGGAGGAGAGAGGGAGGGGGAGAGGGAGAGGGAAAGGGAGAGAGAGAGAGAGAGAGAGAGAGAGAGAGAGAGAGAGAGAGAGAGAGAGAGAGAGAGAGAGGGAGAGAACCTGACTTTTCCATTTCAGATCTCAGGAAACCAAGGATGCTGGTTCCTTCCACAGTGTCCTCAAGAAGACAAATCCAGATTGCTCTAGGATGCAATCGTTCTCAATGGACAAAAGCCTTCCACCATCATCTGTCTTCATACCAGAGGAGAAGCTCACACTGACACAGCAGCATGCTTTCCTGTGTTGTCAGGGTCTCAGCAGAAGACAAAGGAGTGCAGTCGCCTCCTAAGTCATTTTCAGATGTTTTAAATAGGTTACAAGCCTGTAGGCCTGCTGCTTTGTCTGGTGGCCTGTGGAAAGGAACACTGGGATTTTGTGTTGAATTTAGAATTTTGCAGAGGAATAACAGGGAAAAAAACCCCTGTATTCAAAGCATTTAAAAACATGTCTATGTTTTCTAGCATATAGACTTCTTTTTTTTAAATTAGGCTAAGTAAAGACCTGAGGTAATTAAGATAAAACCTAGGCTTGCTTCAAGTACGTAAGCAGGCTTTCAATATAGCACCAAGGCTGACCACCTGCCAATGAAATCCTTTAAAACACACACAAACACCCACAGTGGGCTGTGGAGGGACCACAACGAAAATAATTTCTAACACAGAAAAAATATAAAATCTATTATGATCACGTTAGCTGCCTGAAACTGCATTTGCTCCAATGCGGCCCCAGGCCAGTTCTTCCTGTATGGATTGACTCCTCACCCTGAGCACAGACTGCGGGCTCACTAAGCCGTTCTTCTGCCTTTAAAGGTTTTCTTTCTCCCTCTACTTAGAGATAATGTATAATAAATTAAATATCCCAATTAAAATAATGAAAACGTCAATACTTGGAATAATAAAACTTTTCTTTAAAAAAAAAAAGAAATTAAGAAATGAAAATGAGTGGAAAGATTTTTTTCCCTTCCCTTTAGACATTCTTTCAATTAAAAGGAAACCAAATTTAAATTATAGCTACCAATTAATTTTTCTGCTCTGGAAAAGTGAAAAAAAAAAAAAAAGCATCTTTCATTAAATTGGATACCAAAGCTCATTGGCCATACAAGGAACCTCCAGATTAATGGACCAGAGTTCTCCACTTTCAATTATTTTCCTGATTTCCCAATAACTATTCAACTACTTTTCTCTCCCTCGTAAGGTTGTGTGTGCCTCCAAATACCTGACTGTGATACTGTGTTTTATCTGGGTAACAGGTACTGATGGGGTATCAGCTCCATGTTAAATGTTAGGGGGGAAGAAGGGAAGGAAGAAAGAGAAGAAGGGAGGAAGGGATGGAAGGAAGGAGACAGACAGACAGACAGACAGAGACACTAGACTGAATTATCACCTAAGGAGGCTTTCTTTACACGAATTCCTTGGACTCACAGGAACACTGCTGGATTTGAAATGGAAGCAAGCAGTCCTCAGGGCTTGTGTGTCCCAGTCCCAGCACATATACCTATATCTGTCTGTTACGAACTATCTCCAAAATAAGAAAATGAGATCCCGGGTGCCGGGGAGCACGCCTTTAATCCCAGCACTTGCACTTGGGAGACAGAGGCAGGTGGAGCTCTGTGAGTTCTAGGCACTTACAGGGAGAGTTCCAGGACAGCCAGGACTACACAGAGAAACTCTGTCTCGGGGGGGAGAGAGAGAGAGAGAGAGAGAGAGAGAGAGAAGAAAATTAAAGAATCAGTTCTCAGTTAATACTAAAGATAAGTTTTTAAACATAAATTCTGTGTATTTTATCTTATTTTTATGAATCTATTAATTCAGAACACAATTCTTACTTTCATCAAGACTACTCTTGGTGTCCAATTTACTTAGAGAATCACAAAAATTTTTATTTCATTATTGAGGTGAAAAGCTCACCATGTATGAATTAATCTTATTTCCAGAAAGAGGAATTTTTTTGGATATCAGTTTGTATAAGTTCTGGTTTTTTTTAAAGATTTATTTATTTATTATGTGTAAGTACACTGTAGCTGTCTTCAGACACTTTTTTTTTTTTTTTTTGCTTCTCACTCCAGCCCCGCTCGCTGTAGCTATCTTCAGACACCCCAGAAGATGGGGTCAGATCTCATTACAAATGGTTGTGAGCCATCATGTGATTGCTGGGATTTGAACTCATGACCTTTGCAAGAGCAGTCGGCGCTCTTAACTGCTGAGCCATCTCTCCAGCCCAAGTTCTGGCTTTTGAATGATGTGTTATCGTTATCAGAAAGGATAACTATAACATTCTTCAGTGGGAAAAAAAATGAAAATCTAAGTGTAGTAATATCAGGAAGCCACACCTCTAAAGTCTCACCAACAACTGCCTAAGCATGAACTGAAGAAGGGACACGCCAGCCAGCAGACACACCAAAGAAAAGTGGGTGTGGAAAGCCCGTGAGGCCTTATCCCTGCACAAAGAACTACAGGCAACTAAGGAATACTGAGAGATGGAGAAACAGTCTTTTCCAGTGAAGAGCACACCAATTGGTTATCCAACACCAAATGACCAGCCTTCAAAGCATCCAGGAGTAATTTTACACATACTAAGTAGGCTCTATTAAGGAACATATATGTATGAGCATATTCATATATATGCATGAAATTACAATTAATGAAAAGGGAGAGCACAGATTTGGAAAAGAAGGAAGAGAGGTATGGAGGGAGGAAAGGAAAGAGAGAAAAAAATTAATTATGCAGAGACTCTCAAAAAGAAAAGAAAAGAAGAATCTCATGTAGGAAAGTACCAAGCCTAAAGCCAGAAGTTACAAAGACACTGCATGTGCCCTCATTAAAACCTTAGCCCAGTTAAAGAAAACACACCACACGGAGGAGAAACTGTTCTTGGTCCTTCACCACACATTGTTACATTGTTACCGAGCCTTTTCAGTATTCCACTTCCTATCCGACTAGAGTAGTAACATGCTTTGTAAGTGACTTTTTTTTAGTATAGAATATAGTTTATTCAGGGCATAGGGAGGGATTGAGAGGGCAGTAGAGACAGAGAAAGGGAGAGAGAGAGGGAGAGGGAGGAAGAGGGGGAGGGGGAGGGGGGAGGAGGAGGAGGAGGAGGGGAGGGGAGGGGAGGGGAGGGGAGGGGAGAGGAGGGGAGTAGAGTAGAGGCTGGCCATGAGCAAGTGGAGAGAGAGGGGGCTATTAGTGACTTTTTAAAACTTACTTTACATACTCTGTCCCAGTTTTCACCCACTGTGTCCTTGGGTCAACAGACAGATACCCAGTTCCTCCTACTCAAACACAAAGGTGTTCATAAACAGTTTATTCCAGGGCTGGAGAGATGGCTCAGCAGTTAAGAACACTGACTGCTCTTCCAGAGGTCCTGAGCTCAATTCCCAGCAACCACATGGTGGCTCACAACCATCTGTCATGGGATCTGATGTCCTCTACTGGTGAGTCTGAAGACAGCGACAGTGTACTCATATATGATAAAATGCGTAAATCTCAAAAAAGTCTTCTCTTACCAGTTATTCTAGCTTGAAACCTGGTCAATGCCTGTGCACACGACTGTCTCTGTCTTCCCCAACATGCATAAACATGACTCTCTCCCCACACTGACTTCTCCTACCTACGCTGTGTCCTAACTTAAAAGCTTTACTCGTTTTGTTTGTTCGTTTGTTTGTAGGTCCTCCTTTCATGGCCTCTGAAAGTTCTCTGGGTTTAACCATGACTTCTGAATGCATATCATCAAAAACTTCCCATACTGTGTAGCAAACTTTGGGCATGAACTTCAAATCCTAGTGGATGCCACTCTGATTTCCCACTGACAGACATCTCTATCTCATATGCATGAGAGAAAGAGTGTGTCTGTCTTCTGAGAGATATGTGTTCCAGAGCGGTTCCTTAGGTGCTGCATTCTTAGGTGTGTGGCACATAAGAAACATTTGTTGACTAAATGAATATATGAATATTTTAAAAACCCTGTGTCATTCTTCATTTTCATTTGATGGAAATATGAAAATTTATTAAGAGAGTCACACTGGGAATATAAAATAGCTTTTTACAAAAACATTTATTCTCAGAATTCAGGACAAAAATTTCGGCTTTTTTTTTCTTTTCCTTTAGACACTTCCCGTTTATTCTTCTGTTTATTCGTATGCACGTGGTCACGAAGTTTCCTCAACTGTTCATGTTTATTAATGCTTGCATGCAGGAAAGGATTATTACGTCTACTCCACAGTGGGCATTTCCACTTCCTAATATTGCAGTGAGGAGTCTCTAGGTTCTAGCATGAATTGGTTAAAAAAAAATCACCAGAATCCTGTCGCTATTGCTTTAAGTCTGCATCCCACTCACATGCTTTATTTGGCTTATCACTCTGCGTCTGAGTGCTAGTACACCCCTACCCTGTATTTTTGTCATTCTTGTAACATAGTCTTTGTATATCAGAGGTCTAGATCACTAATGAATGTATTTATGAATAATGTCTTTTTAAGATTTATTTTTTATCTGGGGGAAGGGGTACATACACAATGACCACAGAGGTCAGAAGACGGCATCAGATCCCCTAGAGCTGGAGATACAGGTGGTTTCAAGTCATCTGACATAAATGCTGGGAACTGAACTCAGGACCGCTGCAAGAGCAGTATATGCGCTTAACTGATGAGCCATGACTCTAGCCCCAAATAAAGTTGATAGCTACCTTTTCATTCTTTGCTATGTGTTTTATATGAATGCATGTCCACATGTGTGTCTGGCTGTGCCTACCTACATCTGTGCCCGTGGAAACAAAAGACTAACTTCGAGTGTCTTATTTCTATCACGATCCAACCTTTTCTCTTTTTGAAAGACAGGGACTCTTACTAAACGTGGGAGATCCCTGATTTAGCTAGACTGTCAGGTCAGGGAAGACCTGGGCCCTGCTTGTCTCCTCTCTGGGTGCCATGGAATCACACCCAGGTCCCCTCACTTGCACAAAGAACATCTGGTCCACTGAGTCATCGCTCCAGACCCTTCTCTGCTTTCATTTTTTCCCCAGTGTTTCTTGCTGTAAAGTCTAGGCCATCTTTGAATCCTTCCTCCTCCATCATGGACATGTGGACATTATAGACGCAAGCCATCACACTGCGCTAACCCGGTAACTTTACTGTAATTTCTCAGCTATCTACATCTGTCTTATTAGTAGATAACTAGTAGGAACACTTTGGGCATATGGATATTCTGCAGGATAATATACTAAATTATATTCATTTATTAAGCAATATTTGGTGCATTTGATTAACAAAATCTTTTTATAGCCAGGAAGCTTGAGGACCAAACTGAGACGGATGGGAACTGTCTCAGAAATTGCCTAAAGCAACAAGCCGACCTCATCTTTTATTAAATCTCTCTCATTTGGCAGCTAATTATGTTATTTTGTATTGCTAACTTTAACAGGCATGTCCTATGTCACTTTGAAGACTGCCGACATGGCAGTGGATGGAGCAGTCACTCTTCCCTCTTTCCTCATCTCCCACGGTCCGTCCCACGGTCCGTCCCACGGTCTGTCCCACGCTCCTACTAGGTCTGCAGCGCATGCCTCTCCACCAAGTGCTGAATTCAAACACCAGATTAACACGTGTTAGTAAATGTAACCCGACAGGCTATTCTCTGTAAAATAAATAAATAAATAAATAAATAAATAAATAATAAATAAATAAATAAATAAATAAATAAATAAATAAGCAGAGCACAAAAGACATCTCACAAAGATCTAAATAAATATTTATAATGGTATACTATAAAAGCCAATTGAGATGTCTTGGTTAATATTTTTAATTATGTCAGTTCATGAATATTTTATGTCAAATCACTTCTTTCTCCTTGCCAAATGGAAATGTTCATAACTGAAAACCTCTTTTGAAGTAAAAAAAAACCAGGCCCTTTACTAATAACGGTGAATAAAGAGGGAAAATATTATCAAAGAGTATAAAATTTATAAATTTTCTATATGTTGGTTGTAAACTTAAGATTAGCTTGTAAAATCAGTTATTTAGCTATAAAATTTTATTTTAAACTATTTAACAGCCTTGGGATACCAGGGAAGCTGCTCTCAGTGAGAGCACACTTTCTAAAATGCATATCATTTTTTGAACTTTTTTAGGTTTTTTTTTTCCTGTAGAAAATGTTCTAAAGCCAAACAGCCAAATGATGAGATATATAATTTTTGGTGTAGAAAACACACATGGTCTGGAATTTTATTGTGGATTACCGTCAGTGTGTCCCAGATCACAAACTTTAAGCGAAATGTAACAATAAAACGTATGCTTTAAAAAGACAAAGGAGACGTAACTTTATGCACATGAGGAAAGATGAGTTTCTAGTCAGAAGGAACTGAAAGAAGGAGTTAAATGTTGAATTTCTGGCTCTTCAATTGTGTCGTGGATGCTGACAGACCTGGCAAGTGTCATTGCCTTGGTAACTCACAAAGATATTGTTTCTTAATTCATAAACGTACTTATTCAAAAGCTGTTGTAGGTTGGCTGGTACAGGATATCTGTGTAGAACTGCTTCATCAGTGAAAGCTACTTTTGATTTTGCAAGAAGCAAGCAAAAATAAGACATTTGGGGTGAAGGAGAGCTGGGGGGATACTGGAGCTGTGGCCTCTAACCCTAACCTCTGGGTTACAGTTAGGGTTACTCAATGAATGAATTGAATGTAATTTTCAAATGAATTACTATAGTCTCAGTGCTTATAATGCATGGGTTACTTCTGATCTTTCCATTACAGCTTTTACTTGAAAAACAATGTATTGCATCATTATGTTGAATTTCAGAGTCTCACTAGAAATTCACTTTTATAAGTGTTTGTGTCCTACCAACAAGACACAGTATATCATCAATGAAATCTCACATCGCTCCTTAACATGGTCCACGACTGACCTGCCTAATGAAATTAACTGATGGAATGTCTGTACTGCTATTTCTGTTTTAAGTCTGTGGGTTTTTTTCTTTTTCTTAACTTGGAAAAAGATCAAAATGCTTTTAGATTTCAGATTGCTATTAGAGGTAATAATGATACACTAAACTAATTACTACTATACCCAAACCTGACTTACAGCTAATTAAGTTTTATTACATCAACATAGAACACAGACTTCCAATTTAACACAGGGCATAGCTATAAACACAACAGTCTGTACATTTATTTCAACTAAAACGTCTAGATCAGATTTATAAAGTTTGAACTTGGCAGGGTTTGTAGAACGATTTGTCAGTTTCACAAATCTGCTAATTTGCCAACTTCTGAGGAGAGGGAAAGGTGCTCCCTGCGAGATGGAAACACTGGATTGTGTCACAATCATTGCCACAACAACTACGTGCGTGTTCTGTGGAGACCACTGTGGTACAGGAAACCTACACAGTGCAGTGAAGATACCCTTTCTCCTCAGTGCAGACATGAGTTTTACTGATATGAGTGACATGTAACATTTCTGAGTCTTGGTCTTTTTGTGGGCAAAACAGAAATAATAAAAATATGCATGCTGTCTTTGGGAGAGGCAGAAAGCATGAAATACAGTCTCCAAAGCTGGGACAAAATCACAGCCTTGTTTTCTGTTTAAGGAACTAATGTAGATTAAACTGTAGCATCAGTGCCCCCTCCCAGCATTCCTCTGAATTTCCAGCTAGTCTCCACTGAAACTACATGTGAATTCGTCACTCATTTGCAACAATTGAAAAAGTGTAAGTGATTCACTTTATAAACTTTAATTTTTATAAAAAAAAAATGTTTACTTTCTACCAGATGGTAAGATTAAATTACATAAACACTGTCAGCAAGTTGAATCCTCAGATGTATTCATTCCTACCACAGAAGCTTCAAAACCTGTCTATAATTTTGTTACTGATGTTTTGAAACAGCTGTAGCTGACATAGCTACACGTTAGATACGACAGCTTTAAGAGATTAAATGTTCTTAACCTCCGGTGCAGAGAGAGGGTCTTTTGCTCTTAATAAACTCTGCAGTAAATTATGCTGAAAGTTCCTCAGCCAATAGAGAGCTCACACAATAGGCATTTGGTAAACAAAATGGCCAAGAGTCATACATTTTTCATTATTTTGGGAAATTATGTTTCGGTGAAGCCGAAGAAAGATTTCAAATGTACAGCACTTTCTGATACGAAATAGAAGATAAATTCTCCTCTAAGAAGCCCCTCATATATAGCTTCATTAATTTCTTAGGTGGTAGTAAATTATATATTTTTCTCTTCAGAAGAATTCAATCCATCTCAGGAGACTCTTTTCTCCCGGCATAGATTTTTTATTTTACTTGAGTTTGGGGAGAAATCCTGTTGTCTCTCCCATTAGAGAGTAGAAGTATTTTTATAATAAATGCTCAGAAGGTGATGGGGGCATCTGTGGGCCCCTCTGAAATCCTGTGTCAGGGTTTGTACTGTCACTGTATCAAAGGGAACAGACATAACCAAACTAACTATAACTAACCAGGTGATGGACTTCAAAACCATTTGATTTATGAGTTAATCTCATTAATTTTCAAGCTCCACTGATTAATAGTAGTCTGATAGACAGCCCTTTGTAGATGATTCATTAACTCGAAGTAGTATGTGTCACTGTGCAAAGATATAATGCACATGCTGATGTGTGTGTGTATGTGTGTGTATATATATACACATATATATATCGCATATATATATATGTGTATATATATATATGTATATATATATATATATATATATCCTACCTTTCTACAAATAACTGGTCCTTTTAATTTGTTAGTCACATAGGACCAACTGAATGATTTTTAAACCTACATAGAAAGCAGTGTCCTAAAATCTGGGCAAATATAATAAATTAAAATAATTTTTTCAGGACTTGTAACTGAAAAATGGCTGGTATCAGAGCAAAAGGATAATATGAACAGGCTCACTAGCAATGGTTAAAAGAGCCACTTGAAGACAATTCAAGGCAAATTTCCAAAAGTTGAGTAATTTTTTCAAGTTGATACTTGGTGTGACATTGGAAGCTACCTGTTGTACGGCCCAATGAGTTTACAGATATGACAACTGTCTTCATTGTGTAAGTCACACAACACATCCATGAGACATTTATAGATGCTGAAAGAGCCCTATAAAATGTCATGATTAATTCCATGTCTGGCGTCTGAGTTTAGTAGGCCCTTTCGTTTTTAATTCTACATAACTCACCCAGCTCTGAAAGATGTAATTGTCTTGTCTTTAATACTGAATATCATTAAGATGACATCAAAATTGAATGCACTAACAATCACTGAGTGAACGGTGTTCTGCAAAAGACATTATAAGTCAAGCATCTGTAAAACACAAGTGTGTACCCACATCCGTTTGGCTTCACGTATCATCATCCTTCTTTGTGCTTCTCTGCCTACCTTCACGATAACACCTCTGTAATTAGGAATCTACACAATGACTTAACATAACTGAGGTAGGGAAGCACGCCACCGCAGAAAGATAAAGTCAGGCTAACATTTAATACAAGAGAAATATTTACTTCGATCCTCCGCCACCCTCTCACGGTTTTGTCACTGATTAGATGAGATTTATACTTTGATGCAAAACGGGACGCCACAAATGTTTTTGCAGCTTTTAAGAGGGAAAAAGGCATCCTTTCGATAAATGTCTTCATTTTGTGCTACCAGATGTCTTTCTGCATCCTCTCATGCTTTCTGATTTTATTTTTGTAAGTGTGAGAACAGGGAAAATGCCAGCCATTGTAGTCAGTCAGCCTGGGCCCCAGCAAGCATTACATCGTGAGATGTTGTCTTACTGGTTTTTACATAAGTACTGAACTTGGAGTACATTTAGCTCCTAGGGATTCCATCAGCCACTGCGCATACCAAAACCCATGTTTGATCAGGTCCACCTTACAGGTAGCTCACTTCAAAAGGCCCTTTTAGTTTCAAAACATATCATCATCCACCAAACAAATTGGGCTAATGTTCTAAACACTGCCTGCTTTTTCCTCTTTTCCTTTCTGATGTTCTGAGTCTTAAAGAAACTTGATATTAATGATTGCAATAGATAATTATTCATGAGAATAACAGCTGGGTGTTTTTAAGGGCAGCAGGAATTTCGTAAGAAGCAAATTTCAAAGTTTATCATAAGACCACTCAAAATATTAGTTACACGCTGTGGACATTTTTGCTAAATGTTTAGTGGTTCCGGGGGACTGCCACAAAGAATTTTCTGACAACTGCGAAATGGTGCCAAAATCTACTCTAGGTGACGAGACCACTTAAAGGAAATGTTGAGAACCGGGCTGTCCACTTGTGGCTCTGAGATGCCAAGTTCCTGCCTCACAGCAGAAGCAAAAGAATCCCTCCCAAGACAGGGCTTCCTCCTAGGCTCATCCTTGAGTTTTGTCCTCAGTATCTAAGCCCCAAAGAGTAATTTGAGACTGTTCCTGACTCTTGTTCCCTGAGGAAAACATCGAATATACTTACAGAATATACTTTCAGAGGAGAACCATTTGACTAGCCTTAGCAAATGACAACCCTAAATGAGTGGTCCTAACCAATGGGACCATGTAGTGAACATAGCCAGGAAGCATACACACGCTTCAGAAATTGCTTTTATAACCATACCTGCCCAGTCCCCAAAGAAAGCTCAACAGAGTAGTTAGTGTTCATTTTAGATGTCCTGTGTCTGCTGCACATCTGAAAGTGTGTAATCAGAGGGAGCCAGAGAAGTTTAGAAGCATTGCTCAAGATTCTACAGATCCTAGGGAAAGTGGTTTTCTGAGTACTATAAGCAAGATCCATATTTACTGCTTTCCAGACTAACGAATATGCATTCAGGAGAACATCTGACTCAAGATAGCTCAGAGTAGATCAGTAACAACAGAATAGAGGAGAAACCGAGACGCATTCACTGGCTGTCACAGGCAGCCACAAATCAAGGTTGTTCATAAATATTGATTGTTGCTTATCTCCCTAAGTCTCTGCAACGCAACAAGTGGACATTGGTCAAATCAAAGGAAGTAATTGTAAAGGAACTTTTTGGTCCTCAGCAAGTTCCTAATGCGATGCCCCAGCTCAGCCCTAATGGATCTAAGAGCACAGCCATCCCAAAATAATGAAATAAGTATTGATCAGATAATCACTTCACTACCTGCTACTAAACGCTAAGGGAAAATGAAGGATTCCAGAGTTTCCCTGGAGGACAGGGTGTTTGAGATGGGACTCAAGTGATGATTAGATTTAAACCAGTGCTCTCTCAGCTATGACTGCTTTAAAAACTGGGGAGATGTTTTAAAGTGCGCCTCCACCCCAGATATTGACCAGGGTTCATTCTTAGAGATTTTGAATTCATTCATTTTAAGTAAAATTCTAGCTTTGGTCCTTTTTGAGAACTCTCTGTGTAACTATAAAGGGTGGGCACAATGGAATACTGAACAAACAAAAGGGTAGGCAGGAAAACATTTTCCAACTAAAACAACAAAATTAATAAATAATAGAAAGCCTCAAGTCTGTACATTCAAAAGGGCTAACTATTTTTCCAGCTGGAAAGAATAATACAGAGACCAGAAGTCCAGTTTGAGAATCTGGAGTCTTCCATTCACCGGCTCATTCAATCAATAGCTACTTAGCAATTATGTATGAGATACTATGTTATGTTATTGGTTAAACAGAGGGAAATAAAACGAATAAGGTCCTGTGTTTTATGGGCATCACCATCAAGTAGAAAGAAAATCTACAATAAGATTTCCTGTAGTGTGTGTTGTTTTAAACAAGAAACAATAAAATCCCCTTTGCATTTGTAAAGGATTGCTCAGACTGAGATAGGGAGAAGCCAGAAAGGGAAGCATGTGGACTGCTGAGACATCACTGAGGAAGTCATGGTGGGAGTCCAGTCTGGTTACCCTGCATGCCTACATTAGATTGGCTGGGGGGGGGGGGAAATCCATGGTTTGGAGAAGTACTAGAAGCAAAACACTGAGACACTGTGGTGAACTAGGTACAGGGAATGAGGCAAGGGAGGGACCAAGGACACCCTCAAGGCTTCCATTCTGCTAAGGTGATGGACAGTGATGTCATCCACAGAGTTTGGACACAGCAGGAGAATATGTTTTCTGAAAGTGTGTATCAACTGAGAAAACACATTCAATTCTGAAGTCCTTGAGGTACCTAAGAACACGTCAAATGGTTTAATGTAAGACGATCATCCATCGGTGTCTGCTGGTGCAGCAGTCAACACCCTCTTAGTAGTCCTGGCATCCGCTGCCTGCTTTTGAAGCAGCCCTGCTTGGATGATAATCTATACGAATTATGGATCTGGAGCTCAGAGAAGCTTTGAGCTTGGAATATTAGTGAACTGCCTACCAAGAGCAAACTGAGAAGTCATAGGAATGTATAATGTAGCAAGGGTTGGGAAAATGGAGCCCGAAGGGCAGATTGTTAGCAAGTCCTGTATTAGGCCAACTAGAAGAAGAAGGGAAGCTGCTGAGATGGTATTGAGAGCCGAGTCCTGTCATCCCCAATTGGGAATGGAGCTCTCTTTGGGGGATGGTTTCTGAGAGCAAATGCAAGGATAACTAAAAAGGTGGGTGTGGTGGTGGACGCCTTTATTCCTATACTCAAAATGCAGAGACTGAGGCAGAGGGAAGTGAATCTCTGCAAGTTCTAGGCCAGTCAGAGTTACACAGTGAGTCCCAATGTAAGACAGAGACAGAGACAAAGAGAGATAGAGACACAGAGACAAGACACAGAGAAAAGGAGAGAAAGATCACACATAGGTACATTTTTAAGCCTCAGTTTGTCCCATTTGAAAATAAAGCACCTAACTTGCATGATTTCTAATATTTTGTACTCTGAAAAGGTCTTAAATTCTAATAAGCTGAAAGATAATGCAGAATAAAATAGATGCTACACAGGTTTACAAATTCTGCAATAGCATGACAGCAGAGAGAGAAATATAAATAACCCAGTCAAGAGAGTTAAGAGTAATTTTGCAAAGGTTTAGCATGGCACAGGGGTGGGGAGAGTTGTCTTGTTTGGGAGCAGGAAGAAAACCCACTTGAATGAAGGCATTACTCAAGGGCACTGGGGAATGGAGCAAGGCGGTCCTGAGAAGACCCTCAGTCTAGTCATGAGGCGTGGACATCAACTGCCATGCTAAGCAGTTCAGAACTCATCCTGTAAAGGTGGGCCACTGTGAGTTCATGAGGAGAGTGACATGATCAGGTCAGGATGTGAGGACGAGGACTCTCTGAAGCAATCTACAAAAATGGACTAGAGAGATGAAAGACAGTGGCAGGCAGCCCAGGTGGACGATATGCTGCCGTCATCAAGATGAGGGATGATGCTCAGAGCAGACGAGGATACTGGAAGTGAGAAGGAAAGGAGGGCTGGGTACCAGAGACTCAGCGAAGGGCCACTTGGCTTGATGACTGACTCGGGAGGAGTCCTGAGAAATGAAGGTGTCATGGAGAATGGCACTTGGCCTTCTAGCACTGGTGACCACAGTGGGGAGTGGTGCAATGGGATGGGTAATGGATGGACAGTGCACACAGGAGTGGCTGCTTTGCTCCTTCAGCCTGAGAACGCTAACTACTATGCTTTGAATATGGTTGAAGCACCAGGATTCACGAAGCTTAATCCTCGCCAAACTAGTACCAAAAGACAGGGCATTTGGGTGGCAACAGAGATCGTCTAGGCTGGAAGGAACTAGCTAGATTCTCTTTTGCCCTTCCACCCTCTGCCTTCTGTGGCAGAATAAGTTTTCACTGTGTCATCTTGGAAGCAGAGGCTGGACCTCTCATCAGATGCTGAACCTACCATCTTGATATCCCCAGTCTCTATAACTGTAAGCAATAAATCTCTACCGTCTATAAATTATACAGTCTCTGGTATGTTGTCTTAGCAGCACAAACGTGCTTATAGAGTGATCAAGAGTACTGCCTCGGAAATGGTGAGGCTAGCATAATGTGAGAACTAAGCCGACCCTATACATTCCTGATTTTGAGGTTTCACTGACTTTACCCATCTTCCAGTGTAACTCTAGTTCAATGCAGTCTCTATTCTTCTGAAGCTATCCCTTCAGTTAGGGCTTCTGTGATTTTGCAAAAATTGAAGTCACTGGTTGGGTTTCCATGCTTAATAAACAAAAGCTTACTGAAGACATTAGAACTGAAAAACACAAGAGACTACTTTACAATGGAGCCAACTAACATTTCACAGACAACTGGATTAGAGTTGCCTTTTCAGCAAAAATGTTAAAAAAATATATTGAGCTAAGCAATATATGAATACACACACACACACACACACACACACACACACACACACACACACACATCATGCATTTAGAGAAAAAACCAAACTCATAGGGGTGGCTCATGCCTCTGATCACAGGCTTGTGAACCTGGAGGCAAGTGGTAGCCTATATACTCTGGGTTACATAGGAAGACTATCTCAAAATTTAAAACAGTAAATAAATAAATAAATAATACTAAAAGAAGGAAGAAAAGCAAAATATAATCAAATTCTATTACTCTTAGTTGAGTAGAAACTATTTTTGCTACGTTTTGCTTTCAAAGTATTTGTACTCCTTACACTAATATGTTTCCTATGTACTATTAAGTTGAAGCACAGAGTTCTCCTAGCCAACACACTTAAAATATGTTATAAATTCAAGTACAAAATTCCCATAATTTTCCCTAGAATCTCTAAATATTATAACATAAATAATTTACCATTAGGCCATCAGCAGTCATAAAGAAGAAAAACCAACCATTTTCTTTCTTCTTATTGTTTAAGAAAAAAAAGCTGAATAGACTTTCAATTAGGTCTCCATCACGAGAGACTCTTTTCTATGTGAGATCACTAAGCGTCTAGATAAATGTTAAAGATAACTTCATACCCCTTGAAATGTCAAGAATCTTTCATTATTTTCGCACACATCTAGAAAATGCATCTCAGACTTGACCCGCTTTCTTAAGTGACACGTGATCACCACCAGGGACCTTTCATATTCCCCTGCTCTGTGTGTGCTGCTGGATGGGCCATCACAGGCTGTCTAGTCCCTGCTCTTTCTAGGCCGAACAAGAAGTCAGTATTTCAACTGTACTCTCACCATGGCCTGGGTAACTTGGCAAGTCCAACCAAGTTGTTAGTGATCATTCATAAATTAAAAGCAGCGCTGCACATTGAAGGACACTCAAGGTCAACAGCCGAAGCCCAAAGGCTAGCTGAGTCATGCTTGCTCAAGACAGAGAGAGAGAGAGAGAGAGAGAGAGAGAGAGAGAGAGAGAGAGAGAGAGAGAGAGAGGGAGGGAGGGAGGGAGGGAGGGAGAAGGCGAGAGAAAGAGGGAGCAAGAAAGCGAGATAAACAGACAGACAGACAGACACTGGGGGAAAGCACTGTCCCCTTCCTGAAGCACTGGCAATCCATTTCCATCCTGTGTGTCTTTCACTCTGCATCCCAAACTGCAGCAAGCTCTCTCCATGTTTTCCTTCATTTCATCCTCATGAATGTCCCCACAAGCTGCCATTTCTGCAACTGTATTAAAGTCAAGCCTATGCTGATTAGGTTCAGTGGGTCACACATAAGGACATGGGAGTGGGAGGCAGCCTCGTTAGGGCAGAGGGTTTCAGTGAGAGAGAGAAGGGGTGGGAGAGAGATGAACAGGAGGGAAAACAACTAAAATTCACTGCATGCATTTGTGAAACTGTCCAAGAAAAAAAAAAAGGAAAAAAGCAATCTATGGCATAGCTGAAGACATGAATTTTGCTCCCAAATCTGATACAAAAGCCTACATAAAACCATCCGGTGAGTATAGTATTTGCTATAAAGTACCCGTGACAATGGCCACAGGGATGACTACCCTGTCATTACCATCACCATAATGTCTACTTGTGCAGACACCAGGCCAGGCCACGACAAAGCAATACCAAAGAGCCATCAAAGGAAGGGGCTCCACCCAAAGTCACCCAGCCAACACATGATAGAAACCTGATCCGAGGACTTCTCTAGTTCCAGAGCTTAGCTCGCTCCCCACCGACAATTGAGAAAGTGTGTCCAGGAGGATGTAGGGACCTCTTCTGTTTTGATTTTCTTTTCTTTCTTAGAGAATTCAGTGTTGGAGCTCAGGCATCATTCTCAAGCTATCAAAGTAACAGTAAGAATGCAGGTGGTCATGATAACATTAGTTTGCTGTCAATTGTCTATCGAAGTTCTCTTCAAGTCATAGGCGGTATTAAAGGTATGGAGAGCCTAGTATTTGTGGTGAGGGTGGGAGCTCAGTTGATAGAGTGCTTGCTTTACAAGCATTGAGGACCCACACAAGATCCAGAAACTACTTTTTAAAAAAGCCTGGTGCATTACAGTTTGCTTGCCCTGGCAAAGGGGAAGTAGAAACAGGTAGAAATCTGGTGTTCATTGTCTAGTCAGCTTAATCTACTTGGAGGGGGGTCTCAGGAGAAAGCCCCACCCCAAAATAAAGATTGGTGGTATTTAAGAAACAACATCTAGGTTGCCTTTGATCTATGCACACGACACCCACCCTCTCTCTCTCTCTCTCTCTCTCTCTCTCTCACACACACACACACACACACACACACACACACACACAAGTGTAGTATTCCGAGCATGGAGACAGGAAAGCAGGATCTGTGGTGGTTGGCTGAAGGAGCAAAGGAATAGACCCTAACTGCTACTGGGGTTTAACCCTTTCCTTTCTTGGCACAGATAAGGCTTACAGAAGGCTTGCTGGCAGGCTGGCTTTCTGTTTCAAAGCAGGCAAAAGTGTACTGCAAACTGAAAACATTTTCTTCTCCAAAATGGGTAGAAGAGGAATGACATTTAAGATAATCCACAATCTGGACCCAAACTCCCTCTCCAAGCTCTTCACAGATTTCTCCCGGGGGATCCTCTGCTCCAGCCTCGATGCTCACCCACAGCCTCTTAAATACATAATGCAGATCTCGGCTTCTCTGTCACAGGTTGCAAACTGGTGGCCCAACTGCCAAGCCCAGCCTGCAGACGTGTTTTGTGTAATCTGTGTGTTTGGTGTGTTGTGTTTTTCTTCTTTCTTTTTTTTTTTTTCCAATGAGCCAACATTTTTAAAAAAATCTAGAGATTCACATAATTCATATTGTGGCATTTCTTGAAAAATCTCACAATCTGGCAACAGGAGGCTTCATTCTCACAAGACAACAGCTATTCCTATGGGGTGTCTCCTTTTGGATGAAGTGCCTGCCCTTTGGGGCATAGTCTTCCCGACTTCCCACATCTCTGATTCTCAGGCTCTGTCAACTTCATTTATCAAACTCACTGCACTGTTTTTCTAATAGCAAAGAAGTAGTTCTCTTCTCCCACATCCCCTTCAAACGTGGGTGAAAGCGAGCCAAGGGGAGCTGCGTGCTGTGAAGGATACTGAAGGATGCTTACCTTTGTAAGGTAAAAATGTACCATGGAAACAACCATTGTTACTTGCTGGCGCCATGGCTGTTCGGGGATCCAGGGTGTCCTCTGTTGATCCTTCCTTGCCCGTTGCCTACCCCCGAAACCCCTTATCTGTCCTTGTCACACTCCTGTCTTCTTCCAGGGGTTTATAGAACTTAGCTATACCCTTAGTTCTTTTTTTCCCCCTCAGTAATTTTTTGATTCACTTTACATCCAGATCACAGCCCCTCCCTCCTCTCCTCCCAGTCCTGCCCTTACAATTCCCTCCCCCAATTGTCCTTTCCCCTTCTCCTCAGAGAAGGAGAACCCCTTTGGGTACCACCCATCGTGGTTCCTCTAGTCCCAGCAGGACTAGGCACATAGCGTTAGTTCTTATATAAATGCTGATACCTCTTTGTGGGTAATATATTCTTATCAAAGACTTTGCTAACTTGAACAGGCCACGTGATGACCTGTGTCTAGAAGTCAGGGGTGTCTGGTGAGGAACCATCCACTGGTGAGCACACTTGACATTGATGGAGAGCGAGGGAAGATTTCACTCCTGCATCAATTATTTACTTGTGGATGGTGCGGCCCCCGACAATGTAGTAGCCGAAGCCGTCCTCGGAATCAGGGATGGGTCCTTGGCCTTCACAGCATTGGCAAGCAAGTATGAAAAATACATAGTGTCCTTTAATTCAACAATATGGGAAAGTGACAACTTCTCAGTGTTTGCTCTTTCTGGGTAACTGGCTTTGAAAGGCATCTTGGTGTGTATCGGTGACCATGGTTGGTGTAAAACACCAGGGCACATTGAACTGATTTAGGGTCATTCTAGTGGGGGCTTCGAGGTACTGGATACAGCTGTATACTGCATGAAAGGGCAAGCCATTAGAGTACAACTTGACAAAGGTAGTAATTCTCTTGTTACCCCTCATGGTTTTTCTGCATGACCCTGAGTACCATCTGTTATCTCTTCATTGCAAGCTTCAACTACACATAAAAGCCCTCTACGGGTCTGAAACAGTCTTATCTCTTACAATCCTTTCTAGGACACAGTCACTTGGATACATGCAGGGCTGGATTTGAAGGATTTGGGAGAGAAAACAGGACTGAGCAAACAAACTACACATTAAAAACAAAGACCCATCCAAACCCACACAATAATGTATGTATGTAGACATTATCCTTGGGATTTCTGTAAGGTCCATGGCCCAAGTTCCTTATTAATTTCTAACATATCAGATAGGAAAGGGAAAATTCTTAGGTTTTCACAGATAAATAACAACTTGCCTATCTGATAAATCCGAAACAGTCTTCTCAGAATAGTCATTAATAAAAAACATTTTCATTTAAAAAAAAAAAAACATATTTTGACCTCATTGTGAATGCCACTTTGCACAGTCAGGATGTCCTCATGGAAAACAGGGTTCCACTACACGTCAGTTTTCATCAAAACAAGCCCGAGCACCCGTCCCTTATCATCCCTGGACCCCAAAGCAAGTATTCTCTAGAATCTCAGATATGTAGAAAAGGAACAGAGCCGTGTTTATATGTAGCATCTTTGACAACTAATAGAAGCACTGAACTCAATAATCTCTAATGGAAAATATTGTCACTTATTCCATAGAATAGCAAGGCCTACCATGTAGAGAGTAAAATGCTGATATAATAATAATAATAATAATGATAATAATAGATGATGATGATGATGTAAGATAGAGTGTCCTTAAAAGTTGATAAATGTAACATTTCTTTTTGTTATTTCATGCGTATGGGTGTTTTGCCTACATGTATATCTGTGCATCAGACTAGGGAACCCCAGAAACTCAAGCTACAGATGGGTTTGAGTTGCCGTGTGGGTTCTGGGAATCTAAGTCATGTCCTTTGGAGGAGCAGCCAGTGCCCTTAACCACTGAGCCATCTCTCCAGCCCCAACCAAGTAAACATTTCTTAAAGTTTATACATGACAAGAGTTTTTCATTTGTCATTTTCTCCAGAACGTGACAATCTTTTTAATTTCTACAGGGCCAAGTTGCTGCTTATTTATTATTTATTAAGCACCGGGGCAATGTCAATCATTTTCCCCCTTGGCCCATCAAATTAGTCACAAAGGTTTCAGGACTTTCTCTCTATGATATCATACTTGGGTGATTTTTAAAAGGTTAAGGAACATCAAAATGTTTTCCCTAGGTCCGTCATTTGAGAGGAATGGCAACAGAAGTCCAGGAGCCCCTTACTCCGCCATACTTAACTCTATCAAAACATACCTGCTCTGAAGGAACTCTTCAATTTTCTACTTTTTCCCCGTTGACAATACCACTGCTCGTGACCACATGTATTCTCCTCCGTAACTACTGACACTATAATTTTCCAATAACGGATTCATGCAAGGATCTATAAACAGCAGAGTTCCACTTGCCTTTACCTTCCTTTCCAAACATTTATAAGAAGTGAGAGACAGACACACAGCACATGTATTTGTAATTACAAGTGAAAAACAAGCTCTCAAACAGCTGTGGTGACTGAAGAGCTTAGAATCTGATAACGGCTTAGAATGATGAAGAGACGGATTGAGGTGAGGGTCTGCTGCAGGGCTGATGAGACTCAGGAAGCAAGTCTGTTCTTCCAAATCCTTAATCCGCATTACCCCAAAACACTAAATTACAGCCCATGTAGTCTGTGAGCTAGAAACACGGAGGTTGATGAATGATTCTCAAACAACATGCGTTGACAATTTAATGAATTTATTACATGCTGTGTTTTACTGACCATAAGTTTGGGATGTAAACACTATTTATGCAAGATATTTGAGGATATTGTTTAAAAATTTTCCTCAAACGCGTTATAAACTAAAATTTAGGAGGTATGTATCTAAGCACCCTGCTGATAAGCATTACACATTTTAAGGACATTGAATAGCTATAAAGTATGGAGTTTTTGTATTACAAATACTTTCAGCTTAACATTTAAAACCAGAAAACAGTTTTTAAGATTTGTACAGATGATAACTCAGGCAGCTGGCTACTGTGCAGTCATCTTTTGAAGTTGACAGAATGCTTCAGTGACTAAGCATCAAAACAAAAGAATCATTGGGACAGCAAGAAAACTTGGTCCTTTGTCACTGTGCTATTTTATAAACCACTTTGCTACTCTTTTGAAAGTTTTACAAGCTAATAACCTCAGAAGTAGCAGTGCACTTATTTAAGCAAATTAATTACACACAATGAATTTTGCTTTTATTATGTTGGATCAATTGTGTTTTACAATTGAGATGTGTCAATTAAACAGTACTTGATTTTTTTTTTTTTTTATTTTTAGGTTCTGTCTTTTATTTGACATTGACTACATGATCACGACTGACTACTTTAATTTTAAAGATATTTCTTATGCCAAAATGGAAGCTCTCTTCATGACATATTTTTTCTTTTGAATTCTCATGCCCACATTAAGCACAATACACTTTGTGCTTAATGTTTTTAAGCCATGACCAAAACATATAAGACGCTTCCTAGGTCATTATCATTTCTGTAAGTCACTAGTTTCTTTCCCTCACGAGTTGCTATCACCATTAACAAGAGGTAAAGCCTGCAAGATGTCACCATTCCAGGGACCCCAGAGACTCTGCATCTTGCAGGTAGAACACCTGAATGGCTGAGGACCCCCACAATCCCCAGGGCATTGGTTATTTGCAACCAATGAAAATCATTTTGATTTTCCTCTAAAAACTTTGCTGCCTTAGTGGTTTTGATCTTGGATTTGAAGTATTGTACCTATTCCTGCCCCAAATGTATATTTAGTATGACAATTCCACACACAGTTTTGATCTAGAAAAGGAATCAACTAACTGTTTAAAGGAAATGAAACCATGGCCAGCCAGTCCGGTGCCCCTTGATGAAGCTATTTATAGATGCTGTGATCACAGATGGGGGGGGGGTGTAGCCTTCATCAAACAGCCTCAGCTGAGCCACAAAGCTTCCTCCGTTTGATGGGCTATTCTTAAAGGTCATAATGAGAACCGAAAAACTATGTAGCAGCTTCCAAAAAAGAAATTAGCCATTTATACAAACAACTGTTAATCTTAAAGGAATCAGGGCCTCATATACAAAGCGTAAACCACTTTCTTTGGAAAATAATAAAAAAAAAGTCATTATGTGCATTATTAATTTACATCGACTCCTAAAGCAAATTATTATATTCTACATTTAAATTTAAATGGTAAAAATACCTTAGAACATGCGCTTTAAAAGAAGATAAAAAATAAGAAGAAGATCCCCAAAGGCTTATTATTAATACCAGTTTTTCAAGGAAGGGAAATATTTATGCTTTGCTTTTTTCAACATTTAAAAATTTCAAAGCAAATCATATAATAGCCTTTTCACAACTTAAATGCTAATTACGCAACCCAGAAACCTGACATATTTAAATTAAAAGTGATACATTGATGATTTAAAGAGTATACATTAACCTTGGCATACAGTTAAATATAAAATTTACCAAATGTGATATGTTAAAAGTCCTACCTGAAGTAAAATACAATTTTTAAATGAGACTTCCCTCGGATGTTGTAAGGAAAATTAGCCTGATGAAATAGACCAAAACAAGGACTCATTTCCTGGGGATTACAACTGGCCAATATATCACACATCTGCAGGCTGGAGTTGAATTATTTTATTTGAACTGCAGATTGTATTTAAAGCTTAAGGGAAAAGACATTAGACGTCCATTATGACCTCACTGACTGAGGGTTGACCCAACTTGCTAGAATCCTATGTGAATGAACGTTTATAATGACATTATTGAAATTATCTTAACCTTGAATACCAAGAATTGATATTCTTTGAAATTTAACCTTCACTTTACAAATACATTCATGGTCTGTGACTTCAAATTAATAATAGAAGCATCATTCATTTTCATATACATAGTAACTTCTTGCTCATCTGTGTAGGTTGCATATCTGCATAGCGTAATGATATTTTCCAAATGTCTACATAACACAAAATGTGATATACACTAATTAAGGTATATTCATGATTTTTTTAGACTTCTAGACATATTAGGTAATTTTTGGTTTTAGGTTGATTTAAATCAGATGTGAGTTCCAGTATATTTTGCTTACTAATAATTCCTAAATTACGGACTTGAGGACATATTATTCACATAAAGAAAAATCTTGTTTCCTAAGTAATGGAAAAATATAACCAATAAAAACCATATGTATAAGTAGTTTAAATCATTACAGTTTAGTTCAATTGTATCACATAATATTTGAATTTTCAAATATAGAACATAGGTCTTCTTTATTTGAAAATATATTGTAAATAAAATTATTCTTTAAGTCTATAATTTTAAAAATAAATTTAATTTGTAAAATTACATTTTTACTGTCCTGACTTAAATGACTTTTACTTAAAGATATTACTGTCTTTATGTTAGGACACTAAAAATACTATATATCTACTACTTTACAAATTAAAACACAACCAAAAATTAAACCAGGCTAAAACCACAAAATATAAAACATTTTAAAATCATTTTATGATTTATTCTGATTCAAAGTTCCTGCCACAATAAAAGTTTTAAAATTAGTAATTATGAAAAAAATATTGGCAAGTTAAATTTCATAAGTATAGTATGTAAAAATATTTGTGTCAGAGACTTGTCATTGAGAGATTATACATATTAGGACAAAGGGAATGGTTCAGGAAGATTTTGGATTTCCTTGATTTTTTTTTAAATCACAGAAAACATGACAGGATAATCTATTCATACCTGAGAAGAGTGTCTTACCTTTGAGGAACAATCTTGATTTTCGTCTACATTAAAATTTATTGTAATTGTCAATATGCTCCCTCAGGGCAAGGAAGCATGTCAAAGGCTAAGTTAAAACAGAAATACCAGCTTACACCACTGTGTGGGTGGATACATCTGTTCTATTTTGGTTGTTGAGAGTAACCTCTGGGCAGCTCTCTTTAGGTCTCGCCCTTTTTTCTGAACTCCAATTCATTCATAGTTTCATAGGGCAGCACACATATTCTCCTTTTCCTAGGAGAGCATGGCTTTTCACAAGACTTTAACGATGATTTGGGAATGCTTAGAGTGCTAGCTAACAAGATGAGGGTTCTGTTTTCAGTTATTTGACTGTGTCGAGTTAGTCTCCTGTTAAGATTGATACTGTTGTGTGACTCCAAATATCCCTATGAGAAGCATTTGTTGTCTTTTACAGAAGACAAAACATGGTTATTTTTTACAGAAGTCTTTAGTCCTCTGTATTAGGAGTCATTTATCTATTTTTACATCACTAAATTTTTGTTATCTGCCACATTTTAACCTACATTTCTGTAATATTAATAATCACACAAAATACGAAAAAATCTTCATCTGAAATACTGATTTCATTTTTGTTTGTGTAAAAAAAAAAACCATAATACCATTGGACATTCTTGTTCTTATTCCTTTGAGGAAGAAAATTTTAATTTTCTTTTTCAACATGTCTTTAGCTAGAAATGATTGGAAATTCTAAAAATAACCAAATTTATTAGCTATGTCTCCTGCAGATTTTTTGGTGATGATTTTAAATAGAGGAAGGCCCAGTGCCGGCGCTCTTACAGTCTCTTGCCAAGTTTCCCCACCTACATGTAGATAAATTCCAAATTCCTTAATTAAAACTATGAGCAGAGATGTTACACATTAAAAGACCATCTGCTAGTCGGAAAACAAACAATAGATGTACTTTTCAATAGCTTCCCTCTCATAATCATCAAAATAAACACATTCCAGTATTAATATAATGCATGGGCTTCATGCAAACGTATCAAAATTACTCTATGCATTTCTCATTATAAGTTAAAAGTCAAATAATCATGTCCTTTTACTCTCTGATGACATACCTTCCAGTGTGCAGTCCATATGCATTAACTCTCTTAGGATAGCATCCCAGTAGTACAGGAGTCAAATGGTGGGCACAACAGAAATGCTGGAGTCAGTCCTGAATGAAGGCCTCTTCTTGGGGATCACGTTGTTGTTCAAAAAGACACCTCCTCGTGCTGATGGGGGCTAACAATTCGAATCGCAAAATATGATTTGAGCTTAGCTGAAGACGAAATAGCTCATTCTACTTTTTTAAAAAAAAGACAGCTTTCCTCTCTTTTGTGCAGGGTGGGAGGTAGAGGCAATAAATTTGTATAATTCTACTATCAGAGTCGTGGAGCCAGCCCTGCTTCAGAGCCCGACTGTAGGAAGGCAGTCAGCAGCAGGCTGCTATTTCTTCCTAAGGTTTAATAACTGAAGGAAGAACTATCTGCATAATCTCAACTATTAATTGAAGAAATGACAGAATGATGGAAATGAATTGATAAAGAACCTTATCGTCAAATATAAGTGACCTTTGTCAGTTACCTCTTAATGATCTTATTAAATTATTCAAGTTTCTGAGTCTTGGGTTTTTACTTAAGGCTCCTTATGGAAACTTAACTTTATACTTGGCCCCACATTTACAGACAGCACCCTGTACCAAGGGCTGTTGAGACATTGTCTTTCCTCTGTAATACAGTGGCTTGTTCACAGGATTTGGAATTCTTGGTTCAGTCTCAGAAAGCAAGGTCCTAATTTTCATGCATGGTTCTAAAATATGAATTCTTCAAAGTTAAAAAAATTCTATATGAATGTTCATCTTTACTTACCCAATTTACTTAAATTTCAGAATCTGCTCTCTACGTTGCTTTTCTCGTGGGCCCCCGCACTGCCTTTGGCCAGCAC
Source organism: Uromys caudimaculatus (assembly GCA_028551405.1). Classification (NCBI taxonomy): domain Eukaryota; kingdom Metazoa; phylum Chordata; class Mammalia; order Rodentia; family Muridae; genus Uromys; species Uromys caudimaculatus. Next base: position 36,289,977 of record CM052719.1, read on the forward strand.
TAGGACTACTACTCTTTATAAAAGGTGTCCAGATTCTCTCTTTTGCCCCCTCTCTCCTTTTGTTTCTCCCTCCTCCTTCTCTTCATCCCTTTATCTCTTTTTGGATTTAAGGCAGAGAGACACAGTAAACCCACTGATAAAATAGCTGGGTATTACTAAATAATATGATCACATTACGATACCCTGGTGACATCATCCCTCCCCTCTGCAAACACTTGATACCTCACGCAATGTTTGCAAGTATGTCAGCCAATAGCATCCCACAATGACTTCTATATGTAGGTGTGAGGACGGGCAATATGACTTATCGAATCATTTAATTTGCAAAAGGTATCATTGTCTGCTTTTGCCGTGCTTCAGTATGAGCTGGAAGACTGCTACAAATGCCAGGAAAATGCTAAAAAGAAAAAAGAAAAGGAAAAAAAACCTCATCTCCATGAGCTGTAATCAACTTTCAAATTTACAGAGAGAATTTGCTGGTACGTTACACATAGCGACGCGTATTTCTAGACTTAGAACTATTGTCTGAAAGTCGTGGAAGTCAGTTAAGACTGCCGCCTATCGCAGATCTGTCGCCACTCTCATCTCTAAGAGTTCAAGAAACTATCAAGAGAATATCATCATCATCATCTTCATCTTCATCATCATCTTCATCATCATCTCTATCTGCTCATCTGACTTATGAGAATGTCGCTTGGTTCTGATGTTAATTTACAAGTGACTTAAGTAGAAAGACACAGGCCTGAGTAGCTCACCATGAACAAATCCTATGTACCTGATCTGACTATACAAATCACCTCAGTTATTCAATCAAACTGTAAAACAAGTTATCGCAATGTCTTCAAATGAATGGTTTCTCCTCTGGCTTAGATGTCTAAAACACCTATTCATGTTTGAACATGCTTCTGCATTTTCAAAGTTTATATTGGAATGGTTGTCTAAGACAACACTTTTAACATGGTATTTCAAGTGCTTTATGTGAACAGCTTCAACTTTCAACTGACCGCTTTAAGTTGGAAAAACAACCAATCCAACGCCAATAATCTATCGTTACCCAGAGCTTAAAATAAAGCAAGAGGTGTAACTCCTATGGGGACCCAAAGAACAATGCCACCATGAGATCGTTTTGTGTATCATACACAGCTGTATCTTTCTTTTGAAACCTTTTTACATCACAGGTACAGCAGAATACTTTTCTAGATTAATCTTCTAAACTCCCAATGGTCTCACTGAGCCTTCCAGGGTACACCACAATCCATGCTGCAAGACACACCAAAGCCTAGGAAAGTCTTAATTTATATTTCTGAAGAACCTGACAAAACCGAAGCCGGCCTGACATAGATAAGAAACACATGCAAACGTCACAGTGGAGTGATAAAATTCACCATATTAGCCAGAGAGTATTTCTCAGTTCATGCAATCAAATCCTAATATGTATGCATTTCTAATTCTAAGAAGGCTTAGAAATACTCAACTGGGATGCTGATGTAAACAAAAAGAAAAAAGGGGGAAAGAAAGGAACAATCTAAAGGAGTAAGGACTACCACCCATGACTCGAAAACCATAAACTCCTTTAATATAGAAGACCATACGCTGTGATGCGTGCTACAGTGGCAGAAAAGGAGGACTTCTGCTGAAAATGAATTGATTGTTTCCTGGTGCTTTATGTGTTTCTTCAAAAAAAAAAAAAAAGAAGGAGGAGGAGGAGGAGGAGGTGGAGGAGGAGGAGGAGGAGGAGGAGGAGGAGGAGGAGGAGGAGGAGGAGGAGGAGGAAGAAAAGAAGAAGAAGAAGAAGAAGAAGAAGAAGAAGAAGAAGAAGAAGAAGAAGAAGAAGAAGAAGAAGAAGAAGAAGCAAAAGCAGCAGCAGCTGCTCAAATTAAGTCCCCACAACCAAGAGATTTTCATTCTGAGAAGTGTGATGTTGAAACTTTCACAAACCATCACACTTGTTTGGAAACAAATGACTTTTCAGGACAGAGAAGTCTCACTATCAATCACCAGCAGGTTAATTCTACATAATAAGGCAGGTTTGGATGCAAACTGATCCATTGTGGAATACTGTATCTAAAATTGATTACAACAGCACTCAAAATGAATGCAGCCCTCCAAACCGCTTCTTTGCTCTGAAACATTAATCTCAATTAGAAGGAGTGCTTCATAATGGTAATGCTTGGTATAAAAAAAAAGTATAAAATAAATCAGGTTTTATAAGACACAACAATTAATCAGTTTTCAGTCTAAGTCATTTGTTCTACCTTTTTTTTTCTTTTTTTTTTTCTTTTCTTTTTTTTTTTTTTAAGGCACAAAATTTCCATTAGGACTCTTAAAACAGCTGGTATCTCCAAAATTAGGTTTTAAATGTGTTCTCAAAGAAGCTTACAAGAAATCATTTTTCAAACTTGGTTGCTGTGAACTTTGAAACGACGCTGTTATCTGTGTACCACCTCTTCAGGGCAAGGCTTCCTTCTGCAAGTGTGAGTTAAATTCTTCTCTGGACTGTCACCTCCTACTTTATAAAGCAAAGAGGAACACAGACTTCAACTGAAAACCCAAAGGAGTTCTAACCAATTGCAGATTACAATCAAAATAAACTTGCAACTCGCAGTAGTCTCTACCTATGTAAGAAAAAGTATTTCTCAGCGTTGAAATGGGCATCTGACTTTCACAGCAACCCTGAGTGGAGGAGTGCGTGGAAGACAGCCTGCTTGATCCTTCTTCTCCCCAGCCAAGCTTCAACAAAGGGGCAGACAATTCAAACTGTTCCTGAATACCCTTCTTCACACACAAATAGTTCCTCCGTGACATTCTCCTACCACCCAGGAATCCAAGTGCTAAGTACTGAAATAAAGTTTAGTGAAGAGGCAGTATACATAGATTAAAACAACCACTCTTTATAACCTAAGTTGGCTGGGTGGATCCTTTATACAGGGTATGATCACAGTCTGGATTTATTTCTAGACTCTTCGTTGCAGGTAAGATAAACCTCAGTATTCCCAAATGCACTTTTCCACAGCAGTTGTAAAAACACCATTTCCGTAGACACAGCCCAACACTGATTTAGTGTTTCTGATAGATAGCTCTACTCACAGTGATAGCCACTCACTTCCCCAGTCTCTTATTTGCTTGACTCTTTACAAAGAGAGGCTTACTCTTAGTTCTCAGAAGCAAAGCTAAGAAAGATTAGCTTCAACTAGCTAACCGGATCATTATTGTCTAGCTCTGTCTCCTTTTCAAATAAATGTAAAACTTTTGCTTTATTTGGAAGCGTTGTTTCTATTCAAAGGTAAGCATCCTTATCTTCCTTTGTCTTCATCCTAATAAAGCAGGTTCCTTTCTCAACCCAAAAGACTCCTACAAGACCAGAGTAAGAAAAGCCCCCACACTACGCCCTTTCATTTGTTTCTAGAAAATACAGCTGCACAAAACAATTCCATTTAGAAAAGTAACCAGCCACATGTATACTATAATCTTCTTTTTAAAAAAAATAGTGAAGCAATGTTCATTAGTCAATATTCTTGAGGCTGAATTGCTGATTTTAATGTTATTGACATAGGATTCTCATTATTTTCCAAATACGTAAATACTAGCATAGTTCCTGTCAAACTCCAATTTTCCCCAAAATCGGTTCAGTATATGGAAGATGAATCACTGTCTTATTCCAAAGAATTACTTTCTATAATATTCTATATCATTTTTGTTTCCTGCAATGAAAGTAGTACTTTTTAGGGGGAAGAATTTTAAAATTCCTCATTTTAAAAGGCAAGAGCATCAAGAGGACTGAAACAGGAGGAGAGATGCTCATAGTTCTGAAATACACACTAATGTCCTTATAAACCCCCTAGCTTTGAAGAATTTAAGAATAATTTGTGAATGCCATGACATTTTAAAGTGGGATTAGCAAGTCTTATTACCGAACTAACCTCTTACTCTTACATAAAGAATTAAATATTTGCTCTGAATTTTGAATCAAAAATCGAAACTTTCAAGGCTCCTCAAGAACTTCAAGTATTAAGAAATCCAAGCCAGAAGTTTTGGGTACTAAAAGTGTACACCGGAACACACAAGATAAGATTACTGAGCTATGTATAAAATAGGTTTTATCATTACAATATATAAAAGAAATATTGTGATAATACAACTATTCCGAATTCTAAAGTCTGTCCTTAATTCTAGAAAGGCTATGAATATTTCTTTCAATCAGGTATGGGGTCTTTTAAAGACAGAAGAAATCAAATCAGTTGTCAGGTTGTAATACTTCTTTAAGGGGTCCTTTTTTAAGGTTTCCAAATGTGCCAGGTTCGTTTTCTTTCTTTTCTTTTCTTTCTTTCTTTCTTTCTTTCTTTCTTTCTTTCTTTCTTTCTTTCTTTCTTTCTTTCTTTCTTTCTCTTTCCTTTCTTTCTTTCTCTTTCTTTTCTTCTCATTTCTTTTCATCTGACAACGGAAGAGCAAGGTAATGCTTCCACATATTGCTATTTCTAGTAAAAAGTCCAACCAGTGGATTCTGCCAGAGTCTACAAATGTTTGATAAATACATTGCCAGAGATAAGAAATAAGGGTATTGTTAAAGAAGAGCTCCAGTCTCTGGTAGCCCAGCTGCCTGGAGCCCTGGAAAAAAAGTGCCAGGCTAGTTCTCAAGATTTCATTTCCAATACATATATTCCAAAGTACTGAGAACTTTTCTCTAGCTTAGAATCCCAAGGACCTCAGAAAACAATTCCACTCGCTCTATTATTACCCGGTGGAATTGCTTACTATCGTTTCTTCATGATAATAATTAACAAGTTAACCTCTACTACTGACTTACAGGAGAGGCAGCGGGAATGGAAGGAATCTGGACTGCATTTAGTAAGGGGCTCAGCAAAGATCAGGCATCATTTGCCCCAACCTGAAACATCTGAAGCCCCTCTCATCAGTTGTAAAACATGATAGTGACCTGAAGCGAGCAGCAGGCTCATTCATCTGTAATTTTTTTTAATGCCCTGGTCAGGGTCTGTTTTGTTTGTTTTCAGTCCCTGCCAGAGTTTCCAGATCAAGTTTCAGCCGAGATCACCACTCCTCTCAGCATTCTCAGCCCTAGTTCTTTCACTCCTGGCAACTTAGCAGTCTGGCAGTTGGGGAAGCTTCCTCTCCAGACCCCGGGCAAATGCTGACATCCCAAGGCTTCCAGCTCTCCCGGAAGTCCTACTGGAGCCTTCCAGATACCTTCCCTGAGAACCAGAGGTTGTGTCCCTAACTGGATAGCATCCCCAAAGATAGAGCGAGGTCATCTGCACTCCTTGCCTCCACAGGCTCCCGGGAACCACCATCCTCGGGGAACCCAGAGAGTCCAGAGTTCCTGAAACCCTGTCCGGTTGCCAGGTGGGAGGCACCACCAAAGTTCCCACCGGAGCCTGGTGCCAGGGGTGGCAGACGCGAGGGAGGGGCGGGGACCCGAGGCCGGAACCGGGACTCCAGAGCTCCGAGAGTCTGAGAGCTGGGATGCTCCACCGCCTGGAGGGCTGGCCAACTCGCAGCCTCCTCTCGGAGCGGCGCCTGGGAGAGGGAACCACGCTTCCCTGCTCGCTCCCCGCCCGCCCGCCCGAGGCCCGGGCGCTAGGACCCCAGAAAGGAAGGAGGGCGCTCGGCGCCGCACTTACCGCGCTCTGCTCGCCCGCGCCGCCCGCTCGCCCGCTCGCTCCCCGGCCACCGCCGCCGCGTCCGCCCCAGCGCTCGCCCGGCCAAATTCAAAGGCGCCGGGCGCGGGGGAGGGGGTCTGGGGAGGGGAGGGGAGGGAGGGGGAGATGCAAGTGTTACAACTTCCTCCGCTGCCCACGGCCGGGCGGCCCGGGGACGCGGCGAGGGGAGGGAAGCGCGCGGGCGCCAATGAGTTCACTTTCTTTTTCTCCCCCGCGCTCTCCCCCTCGCGCTTCCCGCCCGGCCCCTCCAACCTCCTCCACCGGCCAGAATCCCTGTTTCTCGGCCCGGGGAGTGGGAGGATGGAGGAGGCGAGGGAGGAAGGAGAGAAGGGAAAGGTGAGCAGGCGAGCAGGGCGCTGTACCAGGGAGCAGCATCCAGGACCGTAATTGTGGGCAAGGGCGGGGGATGTTCTGGGCGAGTGTGCCCGATACCAGGCGCGTACACGTGTGTGTGTGTGTGTGTGTGTGTGTGTGTGTGTGTGTGTGTGTGTGTGTGTGTGTGTGTGTGTGTGTGTGTGTGTGTGTGTGTAAGAGAGAGGAGCGGAGCCTACCATGCGCTTCCCTGGTGCGGATCGCGGGAGAGCCCAATCACAGGGCGAGCTGGACCTGGCTGTGATCATTTATAATCCTTGACTCCTCCGCTCCGCCACTTGTCAAGATGACAGGTACTTTATTTCTTCTTCTTCTTCTTTATTCAAAAAATGAGATTCCCGGTTTTCTGCTTTTTTCGCTGTCAAATGGGATTTGCCGGACTGAACCACGTCCACACCGCCGCCCCTCCCTCCATCCCTCCTCCCAGCCACGCCGGGTACGAGGAAAGCACCGAGGCTCCCATGCTGTGACCAATCAGTGTATCTACTACTCTCGCCGTGATTTAGGGGTCATCCATGAATAACACTTCATGCTGATGAATGGCTCTTGCCGGCTTTCGGCTCTGATGAGGGGTCTGCCGGCCGCTGATTGCAAACACTAATGAACTTACAGCGCCATTTGAAATTCACACGCACCAACAAAGTGAGGGGGTACGTGCGTGGGAGTCTGTCCTTTTCTTCTCTGGGTGACTGGGAGGAAGACCTGGGGGAAGGGGTGGGTAATTGCCTTGGACTTAAGTGGAAATACTTCTCCGTGTAATCAAACCTCTAACCTTCTTAGAAAACTACTTTTCTTGATCTTCCATAGGGTGGGCATTTCGGGTCAGCTGAGTCACCCGAGGAGGTGGGAGAGCAAGACACAGCTTGGGAAGATGGATTCCTAGACAGAAGGGTGTAATTAAGGATTGCCACCCCCGGTAGGCGGCCCGCCCTTGTCAGAGCCTCTGAAAATGACCTGCGTCTTTCCTTCCAGAAGTGTCCTCTTGTCGGAGACCGAAAAGCGCAAATGACCTTCGGACTCCGGCAGGGGAGGGCTGCACTGAACACTTAGACTTCCTCACAGGCCCTTGCTCTGCCCTGGTTAGAACAAGTGTCCGCCCCCAGGTTCTAGTAGCTGCACCTCCAACCAGTACCTACTGTCAGAGGCACACTCAGCAAACCTAAAGCCACCCCCCACCCCCAGCTCCATCCCCCGTCCGTTTCTCCCGTTTTCCCTCAGATTAGCAGCACAACACTGCCCCTGCCACACTTGGTTTGCAGTGGGAGCCGAAAAACTTTACCGCCCTCCAGGACACTGCCACTTTGTAAGTTTCTGCCAAAATTCAACTCCAGGCATCTCCAGCCCCAGGCCCCGCCCCCGCCCCACCCTCACCCCTGGCTACGGAAAGCCCACCCGGGGAGCCCTTTACATTGCCCAAAGCTCTTGCAATTCAGTGTTTTGGAACACCAAACCTAGGACCTTTACAGAATCGCGCTCTGGCTCCCTGCCCCCGACCACCACCAGGCTCCTTTTCTGTCCGCGGGAGGCTTTGGGTCCCGCGCCTTGGAGAGGACCATTGCACCAATGAGGGTGCAGCTCCTCCAGAAGCGCCCAGGTATCCCAGAGACCAGCCTGGAGCTACCCGGCTAGCGGAGAATCCCCAGGCCTTCCCAGAGCTGCTGCCGACCGGTCTCCCGCAGCTGGCAGAAGGGAACAGACTCCAGCCAAGCCCTTGGGTCCCAACTCCACTGCGAATTTCAGAACAGAGGACTCCACCAATCAGTACCTAACTTGTCTTGGCCGGAATCGAAGACATTTGTATTTTTAACTACGTTCAAAAGGAACAAATCTAGCAGTCAGGCAAACATGGAAAAACCTGGACCTTTCTGATATTTTTTCCCTAAAGTTTAGCGTGGAATGCACAAAGAATCAGGGAACTGGATTTAATGCATCCATGCCCACGGTTCGAGTTCCCAAAGACGCTAAGCCACTGAGTGCACCTGTGGGCTTGGCAAAGTCTTGGCAATAAATGAATCCGACCCGGTTCCACCAGCATTAATGACCCAAAGACCCACTGGCACATTTTTCTGGAACAATCTAGAGTTGCCCTAGGATAGTGCAGCCTCTTTCCTGCCACATGAATTTCACACTTCAAAAAGACCAAGGCGGCGGATGAATTACACCTTCCTCTCTTCATTACCCTAAGAAGTTTGTCAGTTACGAATGTATGGACCCAGATATTACAAGAAAATCAAGTAAACTCCCCCCAAATTAGCATCCTTGACTTGATCATACGCAAAATCTGAGGACATTTTATAAACCACCTTGTAGCTCAGCTCCCACAGAAAACATTTCGTGAGTGTAACTTATAATTGTCCAAGTAGCTAAACCCCTTTCTTGCTCTTTCCTGTACTGATATCTAGAGTACACAATAAAGACACACTACCCCACCCCCAAAGATGCCAGAACATAAGAGTTGTGTGCAAGGGGAGATGGGGTGGAGCACTGTTTACTTCGGCTCTTCTTCCCTAAAACCCTCATTATAGCTAATCCTGTTAATAAATGAAGAAAGGAATTGTGGAGCTCATACGATGTAGAAATCTTGGGGCCTGTTCCCAGCCCGCTTTTCAGATAAGCGATAGTCAACGTTTTTCACTAAATATTGCTGAAACTTCACACTAGTGGATGCGCTACAAAACAAACGCGCGCGCGCGCGCACACACACACACACACACACACGCACACACACACGCCCCTCTAGAATACATCACTATAAGCTCTCTTTGCATAGCACCAGGCTTTGCTGGTAGACAAAGCATGCATGTGTCTGGTCAGCATCTGTCAGCTTCTGCAAGGCTCAGCCTGTAAGTAAGGCAGTCAGGGTCTGTGCATTCAGCTTGACTCTTCTCTCTTCTCCTGTCCTCTCCTGTCCTGTCCTCTCCTCCCTCCTCTTCCTTCCCCATTGCTCTTCTCTCCCTCCCCCTCTCCTCTGCCCTCTCTCAGAGCTCCCATCATATGAGCCCCTTAAGAAATGTTGATGGGCAAACCAAACTGTACCAGGTTTTGTGCTCCAAATGCATCCCTGGAAAGCAGTGAATCAGCTTGATATGTGACCATCCCAACTTTGCCTTGTGGCTGAGCTGCTGTCAGGGGAGGGAATGATAGTGAATTGCTCACTTTGGCAGCAATAAAACCTGGACTAGCAGAAGAAATGCAAGTCTTTGCTGCCTATTTTGGCCTGCACTGCAAACTGCCCAGGGTGGCTGGAGACTATGTGGTCTTAGCAGTGCTGATCTGGTCTATTCATAGGCTAAAGACAAGAAACAGCCTGCACTGCCTCTCCTTCCCCTAGCCTCCTCTTGTTGCCTGTCCCTAACACGCATTTTAAGGTGACTAGAACCTCCAGATTCCCTTTGGAGTTAACAAGGGCACCCCTGGGCTATCAGGACTGGTCTATGGTACTAAAGGGCAGTCTCCTGACCTGTTATGAAGTCAGAGCAAGTGCGCCTTTACTCTGATACTCCAACTTCCCTCATGCCAACCTCTGCCACGTGTCTTTGGCCCTGTAAGGTGATGCTTGCCCTCCATGGAGGCTGTTTTGAAGGCTGTGTGCTTTCTCTTATCCTAAGATCCAGCCTGTAGCTACGGGGCTTTGGGTGGCAGCTGTTCCCACCTCCCTCTGATGGGGAGCCGACGCCTGGAAAGCATACTTTCCCTTTGGACTTGGGAATCTTTCAAACACACAGAAGGGGAACACTGAGCCACGCAGGTATGGGGTTCTCTCTCTCGGGAGAGTGAAGATATAACTCTAGTTTGAAGGTGTTCTCTGAATTTACTCCTTTTGCTTTAGCCACAAAGACTTGACTGTCAGGCTCAGACTGAGTTGTTGCAGCTCTGCCACCTCTTCCACTTAAGGGATTCCAGACACTGAAGAGCTGCAGAAATGACACTGACAACTCTAGTTCAGACACTAGAGCAACCGACTCACCTTTTGAAAAGCTCAGGTAAGTCAACAATCCACAGATAACCCCAAGGGATTCTGTCTCAACTAGAATAAGGAACGGGCGGATGGATGGGTCTCCTTTAGAACGAACTAAAGGCTGGTGGTCTCTGAGACAAGTCTGAGGTCTAGGTACCTGACATCTCTGTAAATCATTTTGCAACTAGCCGATCATGCAGTCTGCAATAATTCACAGCACTAGAACTTAAACTTGATACACGAGTCTCTCAAGTAGCCATCAAGTGATTATCAGGCTGTTTTTCCATACACAAAAGTAACTTATTTTCATTGGCAATTGGTATGGGGGAAACAAAAACAAATATTTTAATTTGATCAAAGTTCTAAAACGAAATGACTGTTGATAGTAGAAAATATGCTTCTGTTACCTTAATGAAAGCAACACAGGTTTCCCTCAGTGGCCATAGTTTGGAGCCGCAGAGTAAGCTGCTGATAGGACAGCCCATCTTTCAAATTGTGTTGCTGAGTGGAGTAAACAGAGCTTCCTTGGCTTTGACCTTTGGTGTGAAGTGCAGGTGCGGAGCACACACCTAACTGCTGATAAAGTTTTGCTAAAGCATCACAAAAGACCCCAAGGTCTAGGAAGGCTTTTGTATACCAAACCTTCTTTGAACATGGAGCACACTCAATTTTTCATTGCTCTTCATACAAGTGTTGAACACTTGCCCTGTGACGTCACATGGAAAGATGGACTCTTTATCATGGATAGTTATCAGGGACTACCTTTTAAATTCATGCTTCTTTGGAAATGAATGAGTTTTAGTGGGTACTACATGTAGAGTATGGGTGACAAGCACTGGGTTAAGTTTATCATGCATTGATGACAAAAAAGGACAATTGGTAAAGAAGACTCCATCCTGTAGCCATGTCAGGGTCTGGTTTATGAATTAACTTGTCAGAATAGATTAAACTATAGGTATCAAGTTGGCATACTTGAATATGAAATGAGCTGGGCATGTTTTTAAGAAATTTTCAGCTCTTCCTCCCCCTCTTAATGCCTCTAGCTGGAATGGGCTTAGCCTGGAATGCCTTGATCTTAAAGCACTGGTTAATACTATTCTCCCTAGCAGGGTTTCCACTGTACTTTCTCTCTGGGTGTAAGTGATGGTCCTTCCTGTTTGTTGTTGTTATTGTTTGTTTGTTTTTGTGTGGATTCTTCCCAGCAGGTGTCACGTACTAGAGAAATGAAGTTTTTCATCCTTTAACGGACAAGTCCCAGCTCCTGGGCTAGCCTGTAGAACATACTTAGTAAATGTTTGAACTAATGGATAGCTACAAGATTAAAATGTTTTTTTTTTTATTACATTATGTCATCCTGACTTTTCTTTTAAAAATTGGTATGCTTGAAAAATATATGTATTATGTATTTCTCTAATTCTCTGACAATGTCTCTTTAATGGGACATAGTTATGAAATGCTAGGGAGTCACCTGTGAACTAGCTTGTCTTTCCTTAGAAACATAATCATAAGCAAAAAATATATATAGGGGAAAAGCAAAGAGGAAATTTCATTTTCCTCCCTTGTAGAAATAAATGCAGTTTTTACTGAAAATTTGGGGCAAGGGGCATAAGCATCATAGCAAGGAGATACTCTTAGGTATTTTATATTTAAAGCGACATTATTATAACACCTTTATTGCCTTTGGACTTTAAATGGTCAGAAGTATAAAGCTTATGGCGACTACTTTGCATTTCTTCAAGACAAGGATTCAGCTGGCATTGGGGACAGTCTCTGTTTGTTCCTGTCTGCTCAGGGCTCCTGTTTCTAATTGATCTGGCATGGAACTTAGCTGGAGATGTGTGTGTGGCGACCGCAGCCCAGCGCCTGTGGGCTCTGTAAAGTGATAACCGTGCGGGCCTCGCTGGAAACATTTGAGGAGTTTTCAACATTAACCTGGGCTAAATTGAACTATAAATCCAACTCAAATCTATACATCCGTTCTGACAGATTCATCGTCACTTTGGATAAACTCAACCCATGCTCCTCTCAGATTAATAAAGATGATGACCGTGTATCACACATGCAAAGGGTCTCAGCGATAAATCACCACCCTGTTAGAGGTTACACTGTTTAAATGCAAATTGTACATATGAAGCAGATATTTTCTACTGCTATTACTTTCAGCAGAAGAAAAATGTTTTTTTGTTGTTGTTTGTTGTTGTTGTTGTTTTAAATAATCATCCCTGGTTAAAGAAAAGGGGTCTATAGTAAAATTTATTTCCTCTTACACTATGTCCAACTGCACTCTGCTATTGTCAAGAAGATTTAATTAAGCCAGCTCAGCTGAGCTGAAAAGCAAAGTGGCTGGAAGTTACTGCTTATGGAAACATATTCAGGACATATGCAAAATAATGTGTTTGCTATTCTTCATTTGGGGATTTGAGCCACTAGGAAGGTTAAAAAAAAAAAAAGCAACATAATTCTGCAGCCTCCCTTCCCCAATTTTTGAATATAGAATTTTGGGGCTGACACTTTGTTGCAGATAATAGCACTAAGTTCTGGATGTTGCTGGGCCTTCCCTTGCAGCTTTAAATTGCCTTGAAAAAGATACAGTTTCTTTAATTAAAAAAGCTGCACAGAACTAATCCCTCTAGCTGAAAAAAGAAAAGTTTTAAGCAATCTTTTCTGCTCCAAGAGAGAAAGGCAGACAATACCATAACAGATCAGAACCATAAGCTATAGTGTGCAGCCAGGGGCACAGCAGGGAACTGAATACCGCTCCGGCTGTGTCATTTTTTAATCCCCCATCCCCGTTTTCCCCGTCTGACCTCATGCTGAGATGAAGTTATCAGAGAAGACAGCTTTCCTCTCACCAATGAATCCAACCCTGGATCTGTACTATCCTCAGCAGATCAAAACACCGCTTTCATCAAATAGCATTATCTGCATAAAAGGCATGCAATTGCCCGATAATTTCACCCACACTACACTATTCATTTAAAGGACAAGAAGAGAAATTAATTCATTCCTTTGGGGAGGTGGCCGAGAAAAGTGAGACTCGGGGAGAAGCAGAGGCTGGAAAAGCTAACTTATCCTCTTTGCTCATGGGAACTTTTCTGTTTTTAACACAAAATCCCAAGAAGGGGTCCGTTTCAAAGCTCCTCCCACTCCCGTGCTTTAAGATTAATTGTTGGAGCAATTTGGTGCAGTTTGAGAGACAAAAGTGTAAGCTGTGTAGAAAACTGTCAGTGGGAACTGACAAAGCTAGCTGATGTCATTAGCCATGCTTCCGTGGGCCCCAATAAAAACATCATATCTAGGAAAACCGAAGGAGCATAAGAATTAGCTGCACAAGCGGATGAAGTTTTACACAGTATCGTACTGGGATGGGAGCTCTCTGGCTGGAAGATCTTTCTGGAAGTTCTGAGAAGCTTGGATTTCTGTAGTAGGGAGACAAGCCTTGAACACCTTTGAGTTGATTCTTAGAAGAACGCTAAAAAAGGAAAAAACCTTAAGAGCAAAATATCCTTAATTTAAAAAAAAAATAACTAATGCTTCCTTCCGCTTTTGTTTTCTAGTTTAAACTGTGCAATCATTTGCATCATGGTTCATGTAAGATGTTATACTCGACTCCCTTTGTAGAGAATCCTAGCTCTTAATTGAATGGCATCAGTTGTTTAGTTCAAGGTATCATGAGGCCTTAGAGCAATCGCACAAAGCCAGTGGTGTCAAGCACCTGGAATTGCGGAGAAGCACCAAAGCCATGCTGTGGGTGTAGAATGTGTATGTTAATATCCTAAGAGTATTACTCACCATGATGTTAGTGACTTAGCTTGAGAAGGAACTCTTTGGTTCAGCCTTCCCAGAATCGCCTATGTAAACTTGATACATCAAGAAATTCAGCCTATTCCTTATTTTCCCATTTCTTAGACAACACCCACACACACAAATGCTTAGGACAAACCGCTGGAACTGCTTTCAGCAAGAACAACCGAGAACAACGTAAACGTGCACCAGCACATCACACTGGAGCCTCGGAAGGGTCCTGACTAGTCCCAAGGTGGGAACATGAATTTCTCTTGTGAAAGAAAGAGTGATTTTAGTAGCAATTAATCAGAGTAGAATATTTGTCAGCAGTGGCATTTTAATTACTTACACACATGTATTCAATAAAACACACAAATGGAATTAATAAATAGGTTATTTTCCCACAAACCAGTTCCCCGAAGCTAGAACTTAATACTGAACTCCTCTAAGGCTAAATGTCTATGTAGCTGGATGGGTCTGCTGAGTGGCAGGGTACAAACTCATGTTTCCAAAACGCAGCCTCGTGACATACTAATTATCTGAAATTTAATGTGATTAAGCATTAAACGATGGTATTTCCTTGAATTTAATGACAGTCCTATTTTCATGTCAAATTTGATTATGAGAACCAGCGTTCAGAGTGAACTGTTTAAAATCCCAAATCATTAACAGATCATTTAGGATTTTGTCTCAGATCAGAGAACTTCTTGTCTGTGAAAAATCAACTGCAGACATACATGCAGAGAGGTGACGTCTACATTTTACCTATGGATGGTTGTGGGCGGCTGATCTTAGAAGTTACGGTTTCATCTGAAGATGCCTGGGGGAGGTGTTCCTGCCACTGCTACCTTTAACATCCATATTCATGATGCACTCCAGCCCTGTGCATAGTCTCCAGTACACCATGGACCATTAGAGCCGTCTGAAATGGATGCAAAAGGCAAACACTTCCTTAAGGCTTTGTTAGACAACACAAATACAATGGGGATTCAATGTCTTCCTCCTTCTTTGCTTTCAGTTACATTTCTTTGATACATAATCGATTTCTCTTAAAAATCAGGCCTGGATCATCCAAATATCTGAATTTCAATCATAGGATTTTGCAACTAAGTAGGCAAAGGTCATGGCGTTGGACCTTCTCGTAAAGGAGATATCAGAAGCATCCTTTTTCTCTGAGGAAAAGCTTTTAAAAAATACTTTTAAAAAAATTTGTATTTCCTTGTGTGTCGGAGGTGGGCAGGGGACAGCTTCCACAGGTCCATTCTCACCTTATACCATGTGCGACTGGGAGACTAACCTGACGTCATCAAGCTTAGTACCGGCTGAGCCATTTGCTGGTTCAGTAAAGACACTAAATCTTTGGCTCACTTCTAATACACCAAAATAAGCTTGATTTTGCCTGTCACACGATCATTTCTGGAACAAAGAAGGATGTAGATGAAAGCCAGTACATGGTCAAAGGCTCCTGAGGGAAGAAGTAACTGCTGTGGCCGTGGGATTTGATACTTAATTTCTCTAATTCAGATACATTTCAGATTTTTGTTTGTTTTAGGGGAAAACGCGGGAAGCCAGCCAGGCCTTCCCAGAGCAGAATGTAAGGAAGAAAATTCTAGCCCAGTCATCAAATCCCTTTCTGTGTGTATTTAATGCTTTTCTCCTAACCCTAACCTCCACACTGCACTTTGTGCACATATGCGTGCACACACACACGCGCGCGCGCACACACACACACGCGCACACACACACGCGCGCACACACACGCGTACACACACACGCGCACACACACGCGTACACACACACGCGCGCACACACACGCGCGCACACACACGCGCGCACACACACATACACACACGCGCCCACACACACGCGCGCGCACATACACACACACATACTCGCGCACACACATGCGCGCACACACACGCACACACACATACACACACGCGCCCACACAGACACACGCGCGCGCACAGACACACAGACGCGCGCACACACACGAGCGCGCACACACACACGTGCGCGCGCGCACACACACACACACACACACACACATCTATGAAAGAGCAGGATTCACCCTCCCTTCTTTTATCCTTGGATAAGATATCTAGAAGAGGGGGAAAGTAGGCCATGAGAAGATTACAAACCAAGAGTCTATAAAAGAGGAAATATATATATATATATATATTTCCTCTCTATATATATATTTCCTCTCTATATATATATTTCATATATATATATTTTATATATATATATATATATATATATATATATATATATATATAGAGAGAGAGAGAGAGAGAGAGAGAGAGAGAGAGAGGGAGAGACTGAGTGGAAAGAGAAGGGAGAATGAGCCTATACTGAAGCTACAGTAAGAACCGACTGAAGGAAGACAGTGCCTGTGGGACCCCAGGCTTAGACTCCTGCTCTAGAGGAGGGACACATTTCTGCACTGAGTCTCTCCACACCAGGAGAGGATGCTGGGCCTTGCCTCAAGAACTTGCCCTGTCATTTGGAAACTGGAATTAAATCAGGCTTGATACAGCTACTTTTGATTTTCAAACATTAGTAATCACACTGGGTTTATTGAAGTGTTTTGCTTTGCCTTTGGCTAAAGTTTCACTTTGTATCCCACGATTACCTAAAGTTAGATATGTAGTCCAGGCTAACTCGGACTTACAGTGATCCTCTGGCTTCTACCTCCAAGTGCCGGGACGTGTAGGCATAAGCCATCACATCAGGCTATTTCCATCATTTTGAAGATGATAATTTTACAGAAATTTGAATGTTATATTGATAACAAATAAGCTATAGAAATCTGGAACTATTTTAAAGTTCTTTTATATTTTCATTAATAGTATATATGTATATGTCTGTCTCTCTAGATTGTGTGTGTGTGTGTGTGTGTGTGTATGTGTGTGTGTATGTGTGTGTATGTGTGTGTGTATGTGTGTGTATGTATGTGTGTATGTGTGCATGTGTATGTGTGTGTGTGTATGTGTGTGTGTATGTGTGTGTATGTGTGATGTTTGTGTGTGTGTGTATGTATGTGTGTATGTGTGATATTTGTGTGTGTGTATGTGTGTGTGTGTATGTGTGTGTTTGTGTGCATGTGTGTGTGTATGTGTGTGTTTGTGTGATGTTTGTGTGTGTGTATGTGTGATATTTGTGTGTGTGTATGTGTGACGTTTGTGTGTGTGTGTATGTGTGTGTGTGTGTGTGTGTGTGTGTGTGTGATGTATGTGGGCAGTTGTGCATATAGAGATCGGAGGGCAGCTTTACGGTGTCTGTTCTTTCCTCGCACACTTATGTTGGTTCCAGGGATTGAAATCAAAATATAAGACACTTGCCTCTTTTGCTCAGTGAATCAGCTGGTTGGCCCTTACAGCAACTTTTATTTAGATATAGTTTTATTTTTATTAGATTATAATATACTTTCATCATTCCTCTTTCCTTATTTCCCTCCAGCCCCTGACATATACCCTCTCCTCTTGCTTCTTTCTCAAATTCATGTGCTCCCCTTTCCATTAATAAGGAAATGCAGTCTGCTCAATCTGTATAATGCTGCGTGTGTATGTATGTTTTTAGGGCTGGCCATTTGGTACAGGTTAACCTGTAACCTGGAAGATATTTTCTGGAGCAATATTTTAAAGTGTAGCCTATAGACGATCTCATCAGAGTCACCTCTTAGGAAAGCTTATTATGTACCATCCTAGGCTTTACCTTGATTATCCAGAACCAGAAATTCCAAGGACGGAACCAACCCATGAACAATGTTCTAAGTCTTCCAGAACATTCTTAATTCTTATACACAGAGAAGATTAAGATATTTTGTCCTAGGCTAAATTCCATAGTAAATTAATTGATAGTTTAGCTTTTATCATTCTCCAGATAAAAAGAAGTCATTGCAAAGAAATCCACTTTACTTATTCTTACAACTGAGAGATGACCCTTTAAGCAACCGAAACTCACAAGGAAAAAGGGAGAGAAATCCTTCGAGAGCAGTGGTGCCCGATCTGTGGGTCCCGACCCCATCGAGGCTCTGGGAGCAGATATTCTGTGTGTCCGATATTTACATTAGGGGAATTACAGTCAAGTAGCAATGAAAACGACTGTGTGGTTAGGGGAGACCACAACATGAGGGTCGCAGGGTTGGGAAGGTCGAGAACTGTTCCAGAGAGAGTTAAGCTGAAAGCTCAATACTACTTCAAAATGAGATTTTAAATCATACTAAAGTGTAATACAATGTGCGACGTAGGAACTGGGGTAGTATTCTTTCATTTTTCTTCGTCAGAGCACTTTCTAAATATTGGGCTGACTAGTGTATCTCACATAATTCTGTGGTAAAGTTTGTGTTAGAACACACAAAACTTTGGGGTCAATCTCCAGCACGATGGGTTAAAAAGAAGAAGAAGAAAAACAAGTTTTGCCTATTTTGCTGTTCAATATGTGTCTATTATTTAAAATTATAGTGGCTTTAAATGAACTTTTAAATCTTATTGCAAGGAATTAAGGAAATTTATTTGAAATGAATGGGAATCACCTCAAGAAAATTTCAGAATAAGCCTGTCAAAAAATTTAAAAATGCACCTAGATACTAGGTGGTTTTGAGTCGGCATCTAATGCTCAGGTGACACTCAGCAGCACAGCGATGTTCATACTGAAGGCCCTTGGATTTTTTTTACACCTAAGGCATCGTCACTACACATCACCAATTCCCTTTATGGTTGCTTCCTTCTATCTGATGTGACTTCAACCAGAAGCATTATGTACGTAGGGCTATAATCCCATATCTCCACACACTGCGAGCTAAACGGTTTCATTATGAGTAACGAAGGAAGCAGGTAGATAAATCCTTCTGATCTGTCACTAGTACCCTGCCACACCCTACCGGATCCCCGTGTCACCCTTCCTCCTCCTAATCACATTTCGAACATGAGTGTGTGCTAAGCAGATAGATGATTGACAGGTGGATGATAGATCGATAGAACATACGATATATCATCTTGAACAAAGCATCACAAGTATCTCCCCACAGTTATTAACATTTTCCCCATTTTCAAATTGAGAACACCGAAGGGTGAACAATTCGTCCACTGTTGGTACAACCAGACCAAGTAGCTTTGTTTTCAAAGCTCAAACACATAAACGCTAATGAATATCTCCAGGAAGAAAGAGAACTCGTTCTGATGATAATTTCATCTAGGCACAAATAGATTCATCAGCTGAAGTGCAAACTTGAGTTTAATAGAGAGAAATGCTTTTTTCTTTCACGGTACTTGAGACTGACGCCTTGGCCCCATGTGCACTGGGCAAGAGCTCCACCACTGAGCTACATTTTTAAGCCCAGAACTACACAAAGAAACTGCCTTTTTGGGTTGTCGTTGAATGCTCTGTGTTTGAAGCTATAACTTCAAATAATTGAATGTGACCAAACTTTAGTTCCCACTGTGCCACAGCACACTCATCTGTTTTTATGTGCAACCCAGATTTGGAATAAAATTGCCCAAATATAACACATTTTTAGACCCCTTTATTTGTTGTTCTAAAATCATTGTCTCTCTCAGTTCAAGTTACACTGGTCCTCGGATTCCACTGTGGAATGAAGATTCGGTCTTCAGCGATTGGGCTATGAAGGTAAAAACAAACCGCTGTTTTGAAGACTGGCTGTAGTTGCGAAGAAAAGAAATACTTGTTGGTCTGGTAAAGAATTTCCAAGAGGGCTATCACTGTTCCAAAGGCCTTTGGGTTCTAGAATCTGGTCACATTTTTCAAAGCATCAGGAAAGTTAAACAGGGTGAATTGCACGCTTACTGCTACTTGGAATCACAGATCATTAAAAACTGTCTGGTGGAGGGCACCTTGGGGAGCGAGTGGGGCTGGGGTTGGTTTTTGTGTGGTAGCAAAGCAATAATGAACTTGTCTAATCACTTCCTGTCAACAACAATAGATCATCGTGGAAGGCAAAACGCACATCTGTATCGGCCCCTGCACATTCATTCTTGTGACTTTTACTGGTCTTCTCTCACATTTCCTCGTGCTACTACAGACTGCCCATGGCTCTTCATAAAGACAGAATTTAACACACA
The DNA here is from genome assembly GCA_028551405.1 of Uromys caudimaculatus. NCBI lineage: Eukaryota > Metazoa > Chordata > Mammalia > Rodentia > Muridae > Uromys > Uromys caudimaculatus. The sequence continues at coordinate 36,309,851 of CM052719.1, forward strand.
CGACTGAAATCAGAATAGAAATTAAACCTGATAATTATTTTTGTTTCTTTGGTTGAAATGGCATTAATGATGAGAATCTTACTTTCCAGCATAAACATTAAACATATTTTAATTTTAATGGTGACACCATATTTTGTAAGTGGCAGAATTAGTGTAGAGAAAGGCATAGTCATATTATATTCATAAACAGGAAGAGAAATGATTACGGCTGTGCTTCGCTTTATCCATTTGGGTTTTTCATCTTAACAGATGCATATTAGTGCAGCCCAACGTATTTGGCTGTGACATGCGGTGACTGATCAACTGTTAAATGATTGATTATGCTGGTCACATGAATTTTACATGTATGGGCATGCCATATGTTCAGGGTTAAGTTGTAGAAAGCAATCCCTCTGTCCGCTCTTCACTTCCTCAGTCTCCACCACATGTATATTTTATATTTACATCAACATGGTTCATAGAATCGAGAGTGACAGAAATAATTAAATTCCATTTGATTTTGCAGGTGGCCTGGTCATAGCTATTTGGTTTGTCATATCACTATCTTGTCTAACAAAGGGAGTACTTAGTCAAATAACAATTTCATCTCATCTTGGGGTTAACATTGCCACATAAAAAGGACTAGAAAGTCCCCTCTGTAGACTCTCATCTCAGCTTTTGAAAGCACCCACGGAGATGGTGTTATTAAACTTGAAAGGTTTGCATTTATGAGTAGGATCGCCTGGTTTTCTAACCAGCAGTTGTTCTTGCCTTTCAATTCACCTAGCAAAAACCAAAGTCTCCGTTAAGTGTTTTAATCATAGACATAGTACAGTGACCAGGTAATATGTTGCTACAGCCTTGCAACGTTGTCTTAAAGATTTCCTAGTAACAACTGTTCAGGTCTAAAGACAAAGGAAAAGGATGCCCAATTACACACTTTCTTTTTTTCCTGTGACATAGAATGCTCAGCCAGGACTGAGTCTCCTCAGTCAACTCTGGCTTCCTTTGAAAATCTGCAAACTGAGTCTCTGACTAAAGAGGAGAGAATTCTGGAAATGTAACCTATGTGGAATCTACATGAAGTCAAGCTAATTCTCGGGTTACTTAAGGGCACGGCACAGCATCTTGGTGGCTGTGATAATGAACAAATGCTATTAATTGGCTCTAAGAAGAATTGTGATTTGTGTGTGTACAAGTTCAATTCACTTAGTCCTACAAGTGCCTACCAGCTATGGCGTATCTTTCTTGTTCTCAAATTTTGTCAGGAGTATCACGAGTGGAATCTTCTCCACATTCGTCTGGGAAAAGGCCTAGAACCACTGATTTAGCTCAGTGAAACATGTGCTTTCTTTAATTTTTGATGCTTTTTGTATCATCAAATATAAAATTCTGAATTATACATTGCTCTTACAGTTACGATTTCTGAGATCCATGCACTCCCTACATCTGTTTAAGGGGGAAAAGAAAACCTTGTTTCTCTTAGATTTAGATAAACTACTACAATATAAGGTGAGTCAGGATACTCTTTTGCTTATGTTTGTATTTCTTTGCAATTTTATGATTAGAGTAGAATGTTTACAACAGCAGTAGTATAGGGTTGCAGGTTTGGAAAACAGATGTATCGGTGGATCTTTAAATTCCTATGTCTATATACATATGTGATAACACACGCACACACACACCACACACACACCACACACACACACATGCACACGCACGCACACACACACACCACACACACACACACACACACACACACACACACACACACACTATTCTTCTATATTGCTTTAGAGCTCACCTGTATTCTAAGTAAATCAAGCTGCGGCTTTTTGGTCTTACAAAGGTGATGATTTTATAGATCGCTGGGTGAACTTTATCTTCTTCTTAAATTTAATTTTACCTAATACATATTCACACTTGGTGCAACTCAGGAATCCTCTAAGCTGATTGCATAAGGTGCAGTGCTACCCTTTGTGTGGGGTCACACTTTGATATTCCTTTTCTAAGTGCCCATTCTTAGTACATACAGCTTTTAACTTCTGGGGTTTTTTCCTTGATGGCTGATCTACTGTATTTTTTCCTAACTAGTGGCTTTAATCATGTGACTAACAATTTTGCTTATTATATTCCCCAACTTTTAAATCACACACTTTTTACATTACTGGTTCTTCACTTTTCCAAAATTCTGAAGGATACGTACTGATTGATCTCTGACAGGATATAGCTGTGAAAGTAAAGGATATTTATGCCCATGTTTTCTTGTTCTTCGTATTATATATTATGTACTATAAATAGGGTTTCTGTCTGTAGCATACATATTCTAGTCTAAATATCCTTTGTACCTAATTCCAATCTTTTAAACACACAGTTTAGCTACTGCTCCCCTCGGTTTTGACGATGCAGACCAGCAGCGTCTTTATATGCTGTGTATGACGAGAATGCAAAATGAGTCACTACTTATGTACTGGGTGGAGCCTGCTCACTGTCACCTGGGGACATAACCCTTATTCCCTATATTTCCATTTGCTTTGTTGCTAAAGATCTTTCTGGGTGGCCTCAAATTAAAGCATTTTTCTCCCTTGTGACCTACTATAATTTTTTTTGTAATGTGAATAATTGGAATGACAGAATTAATTTGAGTAGGAAAATAGGAGGGAAAGGTCTATTACATTTTACTGAAATTAATTGTCAATTTTATGAAACTGGATGGAAAGAGAAAGCCAAATTTTATAATGTCAAATCAAAGTTAATTTCTGGAGTTGATTTCTTAAGTTTCTCAAGGTTTCAACAAAGCAACGGTGATGGAAGGAAAAGTAACAGTTATGATATAATGATCTAGAAGGATCAATTAATAAAAAAAGCAAACGTTCTATTCAAGGTACACACTGTGAATAAGGATTTCCAAAATGCCCAGGTTTATTAAATCAGTTCTGGATGTTGATACACCCAGATGTGAAGTGCCCTATGTGAAGCATAGAGTGATGTTTCATTTTGGGGATATATATATATATATATATATATATATATATATATATATATATATATATATATATATAAAAAACTCATATATATATATGAGTTATTTGGCTTAAAGCAAAGTTGAATCTCAATACAGAAAAGGGGGCAAGAAAAACAATTGTTAACATTGTTGAAAGCGATGCAGAGGCATTGAAGCTCAGATCATATGAACAAGTCTCATATTGACAGCAGTGGTAGAGCATGCTTAGAAACACTGTAGAAAACACCCCTCTAGAAAATGCATAGGCACAGCAGCTGTTATGATAGAGAAATGATTTACCATCTAAAACAGACTTTCTGACTTTATTTCCTTAGATTATATTCAATGGTCTCTTTGAACCAAATGAAAATAAGCAAAGTTTTATTAATAATGCCACTGGTTTAATGTAAACGAATGAATTACCATATAAAACTGTTATACTAAACAAATGTACAGCTATTCATACTATGTGCCACTGGTTTCATAGGCAGCTTAGCATACATACATATATAAACTAATTTTCTCATTAAAGCCTCCTAAACATCCTAGAAACATTAATATTTTCACCCAAAACTAATATCAATTCAATAACTTACATTTAATCTCTCAAACACATTGTCCTTAATTCATATTTTGTTTTTTTTAGTATCCAAATATAGTGACAGCAAAACATATTTTAGCAGAAGAAAATTGGCAAAAAATGAAAAAGTCCACCAAACATCCCACAGAAAATACTATAACTGCTCCATTTGAGTTAATCTCTTATTCTGAATAGCCTATGTGATATACTCTATAGGACAGATAACGTTATTTAAGTCTCACTTTCAAAGTCATAGCTTACATAGTAAGTTCATTTTTTGAGAAAGAGTAATTCAGTAAACTTTATTCTGCTCTGGGAGAACAGAGATCCTTTTAAAAATGTAGCGAGTTGGTTCAGCACGATCTTTTCCTTTATGTTTTATTTAAAATGTTAATGGAGTAAATCCGCAATTCACATAATTTATTTTGAACCACTTTTGTTCAGAATAATGCGCTGTAAGAACAGTGATACACCGGCAAAGTCCCTTAAAGATCATGCATCAATTCAGATCCCTTTTGAGGCGTATTGCAAATGCCCTCTAACAGGGCAGTGCAACATTACATAAATCATCTTATATGAAAAATTAACATGACATCAAATATTTATAAATATTAATGTGTATGTTAATATAACCAAAGCTGTAACAAACAATCCTAACCTTGCCAAGTTTCCTAGGACAGGCGCGGCTGATAATGATATCCATTATCTCTGGAGGGACGCACAGTTATGAAAGTTGTGTGCGGGATGCCATGTTCTTAGCTGCTTTTAAATTTATCTATTAATGTCTACCATGCATATACCATTAACCCTTTGTACATATATTTCTAAGAAACACAAAGGCAGCTTCTGTGGATGAATACTTTGAAAGTCATTTTTATTTAATCCCTTACATTGGAAGCCCCCAATTTTTAACATAACTTCATGCATAATTGAAATATAGGGTGTCCTACTAATAAATTCTCCTGGGACTGATCTCATTAGCATGTGTTAAATACCACATATGCATCTGTAGGTATATATATGCTATAGAAAGCCACATTTTGCAATAATATATTGGTGATTTGTGGTCATGAAATATAACATCTATGGCATTACTTTCTCCCAGGAAAGCTCTCTTAGAAGGGTCCCTTCTAATAGTGGTGCAAGTGTGGTGTTTTGGGGCTCATATGGACTCAGTCAGGTGAGGGCTGTAGGACAGGGCCAGAGCACAGGGGACTCTCAGAGCATGCAGGTTCAGCTACACAAAGTTTTGTTGTGGGTTTTCTTTTCTTTTCTGGGTTTAGTTTGTCCAGCAAGTGTGGTTCACACAGAAGGAAATGAAAGGCAGATCTGCAGATCTGCTTAAGAATTTCACAGGTTCCCGTGGACGGAGCAAGAAGATAATGACCACCATGGGACTGAGGCATTTTAAGTTGAAGATACTTTGCTTCCCCAAAACAAATCTCACTGTGACTCATTCTGATGCTGTGTGACTAATCCACACCTAAACCAGAACGTTCTTTATTACTAAATTAACTCACTTCTCTTCCCAGTCAGTCTTGCCAGGGCACAAATGCATGGCTCTGGACGCTGTTGTAGCTTCCCTCCTCTGCAGGAGATATCACCCAAGACCCATAGTGGCTGCCAGAAACCACAGACAGTACCAATTTCTGATTTTCTTATACACGAATACCTCTCGTTAGTTTAATTAATAAAGGAGGTAAGGAACAATAATAAAATAGATAATCTACTAAAACAGCTAGGCTGCATGTAAGAAACGACAATATGCCATAAGAAAAATTATATGGCTGTGTTCAAGTCTTTGTCAGCATCTTGTTATGTTTGATTTACTCTGGGATTCGTCACACTGTCTATGTGCTGAGAGGAAGTGAGGTGAGGGGGGACAGCAGCATGATCAGGGGAGGGATAGGGGAGGGTTAGGCTTGGGTAGGGTTAGGATACTGTTAGAATAGGTTAGGGCTAGGATTAGGCTGAGGGTAAGGTTAGTGTAGGGTCAGGGTTAAGGTTAGTATGCGGTTAGGTTTAATGTTAGGGTGGGAGCAGTTAGGGGTAGGGGGTTAGCGTTAGGGTTAGAGTCGGGTAGGCCTATGGTAGGGTAATATTTGGGTAGCATATTGTTCCGGTTTTCATTAGGGATTATGGTTAGGGTTAGGGTTAGCGTTAGTCTGCTTTTGACCTGGCTCCACAGTAGGAAAAGGATTTTGTGTTTTGAGTTGTCCTGGCTCAGCAACTCTGTTTTATCGAGGACCAGGTACTAAGAGCATCCTGCGTTCACATTCTCAGACAAGAGTTGACTGGTACTCATAAGTGAGTCCATGGGAAGTAATGTGGATGTCGGGGGGGCAGTTTCTTGGATTCTTAGAGACCCTGCTATGTCACTATGTCACTCATAGTCAAGCTTACCTGTCCTGGGTGTAGTGGAGAGATGTGGCTTTGGTGTAAAGTTTTTTCTACACCCCCAGCATGTAGGATTAATTTGTGGGCACTTTGACTCTGGATAATAATGTGATTTAGTCTACTTTATTCTGTGAATAACTAAATATGGAATGAGTAATGTCTCACACAGTCAAAAATACCTTCAAATAGCCAATTAGAGACTCATTTTATTGCAAATCTTTAAAACTCTGGTAGACTTTAAATGTGATTTTACCTTAATATACATTTTAGAGCTAATTATTCCAATCAGAGGAGAGATCAATACTTAACTGTCGTCATTTTAAAGTGGATCAGGATTCTGAATGGGATACAAAGACAACAAAATTTGAATGCTAGCTGTTACTTTGTTATTTGCTAAGTCCAGTTCATTTTTGGCTACATGGTATTCAAGTGTTACCCCACCTCAAATAAATTTAAATCTGATCATGTTGAGGCTTTAATTAACACCCCTCAATGTCTAAAGTGTCACTCAGAGCAAAGGCCACAGTCTGGGCTCTCTAGGCCCCAAACCATCAGACTCTCCATTCATTACCTCTCAGACTTCAGTCTTAGGGTCCTCTAGGCCCCAAACAATCAGACTCCCCATTCATTACCTCTCAGACTTCAGTCTTAGGGTCCTCTTTCTCTTTCACTCCGTCCCAGGCAATCCAGTTTCCCTGCTCTTCCTCGCACATGTTGAGCACACTTGGTACCAGGCACTGGCCACTCTCCGACCTCTGGGCTGACTCATTTCCTCTCTTTCTTCAAGTCTGCCTTCACATATCTTTCTCTCAATGAGGCTTTACTTGACCACTCCATTTAAAATGACAAATGACCTGTCTGCCAACCAATGGTCCTCCTGATCTCACATATCCAACTGCGCTGTGCATTTTCCCATAGCTCTTACTGATTTATAACATCACAGATAATTTACCTGTTCATATATACACACATATACACATACCTATTATAGATATACAACCTATATCTATATTTATATATTTATGTGGGTTTGTTATCCTGTTTTAGGTCACCTCCATAAGGGTGGTTTTTGTTATGTCTACTGGTGAATTGCCAATATCCAAGATTGAGGCTGGAACACAGACACTGTCAATAAATACTTATTGAATGAATCAATTGTGATTGCAGAGTTAAGGAAGGCAATAATAATAAAGGAAACAAGAACATACAAGAACTTGGGAAGAGAAGTAAGAATGTGGTTTTTTTTTTTTTTTTTTTTTGGTTTTTCGAAACAGGGTTTCTCTGTGTAGCCCTGGCTGGCCTGGAACTCACTCTGTAGACCAGGCTGGCCTTGAACTCAGAAATCCGCCTGCCTCTGCTCCCAAGTGCTGGGATTAAAGGCATGCGCCACCACTGTCTGGCTTAAGAATGTGGTTTTTAAAAATATTCATTATTTAATTTTTATCAGATTGAGAATTTTGCCACTGTTTGCCAGTGTCGGAATGAAAATGTAGGGATTTCTTTGAAGGCTTGAATAGGGTAAACTTCCATGAGTCATATCAAGAGAACAGGCCTTACAGCCTTCCAGATTCAGAACCTATGATTTTTTTTGAATATCTGGACCTCCTTTAGAAGTGTCCATTGGTAAAGAAGAGAAGAGTGTGCATGTGCCTGTGTGTGTGTGTGCAGGAATAACAACTCACTGGACTCACAAACTGTGGGTTATGTTCATCTCCAAATTAGTGTTGCCTCATGGTTTGTATTATGGGGTGTAAGTTGAGTAGGAGTCTTCATTTTGTCATAACAAGAAGTAAAAAAAAAACCCAGCAAAAGAAGTATGAACAATTTTTCTTAGACCTATTAAGGAGGTGAAGCCACAGGAGGAAACTGGCTTCCAGTTTTTAGAAAAACAGATGAGCAGATAGGAAACATGACAACCCAGAGACACTGACTGACAGAACTCTGAGGAACCAGGCAACGTGGGGACAGCCGAGATCTGACTGATGAACAACTGGCAGTTCGGCACAGACAAATATGAGAGATGAGCAGGACAGGGCACTCAGTCATGGGGAAAGTCACAGTTTAGTGGCTGGCACCTCGAGGAGCTGTGCCAGGTCCTCATGGTAATCACAAAAGAATTATTGCCACATGCTTTATGCTGGGAGGAGAAGGATCTGTTCTGAACTATACCAGACCTTTGTATTCTTCTAAGCATGTCCTGTCCTCAGGTGAAACTCTTTTGTGAAAGGCAAATGTCTTAGCGTTTTATCAGAGCCTGGGCTACTTGGGGGAGGGGACATATCTTCCACAGATCTTGCGGCCATCTTCTCCCATGGAGCAAAGAGATGGGGGAGGGGTGCGAAGAGGGGGAGAGGGATGAGAAGCTCTAGTGAAGTTCACAGGCTGGGACATGGGTTTCCTAATAGACTGAGACCTAGCCACGGGTCTCGGTGTATGGAATTCCTCCCCCCTTCACATTGCTAAAGGCCTTTATGCAGCCCTTTCTTTGGACCTAGCATTTCATGTATGCCTTTCAACAAACCTACATTCCAAATCTGACAGGTATTTTTCACACATCTGAGCACAGAAGCAAACATTCTTGACAAAAATATTAGCAAGTCAAATCCAATGATGCATCAGAGAAGCATACACCATGACCAGGTGGGACTCGGTTTGAGTTACACAAGGCTGGTCAAAGGTGGAATAACACAGTCCAGCACACCAACAAGCTAATGAGCGAAGGTCATGCTGTTATAGCAATAGTGCACAAAAGATACGTGACAAAGTCCAACACCCATTTGTGATTAGAAGCTGTCAGTGAAAAGCCAGGTGTGATGGCACATACCCTTCATCCCTGGACTTGGGAGGTGGGGACAAGCAAATCTCTGCGAATCCAAGGCCAGCTAGTCTACATGGTGAGTTCCAGACTAGCCAGGGAAACACACTGAGAACTTGTCTTAAAAAGATAAAGAAAGAATTGTCACTAAATTAGAGAATAAAGTGTGTGTGTGCATGTGTGTATAATTTACATATATATTATATATCATTTATATCTATCTATATCTATCTATCTATCTATCTATCTATCTATCTATGGCACACATTATATAATGATGAGAAACTTGAAGCTGTCCAACCTAGTACTGCCTCTCAATACTGCATTCTAACAGGTTCAGGAAGTCCCAGCGTGTGTAACTAGGTAGGAAAAACAAATACAATGTGTCCTGATAAGGTAAGACAGAACAAAACTATCTTTGATTACAGATGACGAGATAATTTATACAAAAACAGCTGAAAGAAGCTATAAAACACTTCCAGAAGTAATGCCATTATAAATGATAATAACTTATGAAGGAAATAATACTAATATACAAAATCGCTTCTATATTATTTATTGGCAATTATCAAGTAGAGTTTGAAAATAAAGTATTATCATTGATATTAATTCTTGAAATGCTACTCTGTAAGTTAATATTAATAATAATTAATAATTAATATGATGTGAAAACTATAAACTTGAATTAATGATGTCAAATAAGAATTAAATAAAGTATTCTATATCTAGATATTAGGATTCAGACCTTTATTATGTCCATTTATTTATTTATTTATCTATTTATTTTGTGTGTGTGTGTGTGTGTGTATGTGTGTGTGTGTACACCCATGCTAAGGGATGGAATTCAGAAGACAACTTTCATGAGTCACCTCTTTTCACCATGTGGGCTCCAGGGACTCAGGTTCCCAGCTTTGACAGAAAGCACCTTTATTCTCTAAAAGCCATCTCACTGGCCTAGACTCAGTGATTTGAAAGGACCAGTTTTGCTCATCTTGATCAGCAGATCAATGCAACCTCAGCTTATATCTCAGCAACTTTTTTTGTGTGTGTGTGAATATCAACAAAATGAGCATAAAGTTTTTATGGTGAGGCTAAGACCTAGACTGGCTAACTCAGCACTCAAGGAGAAGAACCGAGTCCAAAGTCTGGCATTACCCACCGTCAGGACCTCCTGTAAAGCAGCAGGAATCCGTGCAATGTGGGGCTGGTAAAAGAATAGGGTCAGTGGGACTAGAGAGCCAGAATTAGATCCATGTAACTACACGCTAATCTACAACAAAGAGTCGGAGGCATTGGGACAGATTGTCTTAATAAATAGGCATTCGTATGTAACAGATGAGTGTAGATACACCCTTCCTCCAAATTAATTCAGAATGGACTTAAAACTTACGTGTAAATACTAAGCTATAAAACTCCTAGAAGATTGCACAGGGGAAAACATAACTGACATCCTTGGTAATGCCTTTATGTGCGACACTGATAGTATAGTCCATCCCTTCATCAACAAATTTCACCAACAAAGCATTAATAAAAAGGGATTAATTACTATTTGAAAAATTGATCTATAAAATACAATTATCAAGAGAACAATAAAATAAGTTATAAACTGAGAGAAAATACTTGTAAAAGATCTCTCTAAAAACCAATGGCTAGACATATAGGCAAAGCCCGCCTAAAACTGAGTAATATCAGAAATACTAAACAGTTACACATTTGCCAAATTACGGTATGTAAGGTGTTCAGGAACATGCATTATCAGATAGTTGCAATTGAATGAACAAGGAAGCATCACTACACACCTCTGAGAATGTCCACAGCACAAACCTCTGACAATCTCAGTGCTGATGAGAAGATGAGTATCAAAGCCTCTCCCTCACTCAGCTGGGAATGTAAAATGATATAGCCTGTTAGAAAATAGTTTGTAAAATTCCCTATGAAACTAAGCGTACCCTGTCACCAGATCTAACCACCATTCTTTTTGGATGTGTTGAAAACTTCACACACACACACACACACACACACACACACACACACACACACACACACACTTCCTCAGAAATATTTATTCATTAAAAACCCAAATGTAGACGTGACCATGATCTTCAGCTGGCGAATAGAAAATTGAATGTGGCACATCTAGACAATGGAATGGTACTCAGTGGTTAAAAAATAAATAAAAGAAAAGCTCAGAGAAAATGTGACTACACACTACTAACCGAAAGAAGGCAATCTCCGCACTACATACTACATGATCCCAACCTATATTACACTCTAGAGAAGTCTGTGTGGCCAGTGAAAAGATCACTAGTTGCCATCAGAATAGAAAAGGAAGGGATGAAGAGGTGAGCATGGAGATGTGTGGGCAGAGAAACTACTGGGTATGACACTACAGAAATGGATAAATGTCATGTCAGGATACTTTTGTGCACACTTCCTGGTCAAACAAAACAAAACAAACAAAAATCCAAAACCAATCCCCTCATCCCAAAAATACAAAACCAAAAATAAAATACCAAGACTGAGTCCTAGTTAAGCACAGGTTTCCAATGGCGTCTGTTACCGTGGGTTCTTGAACTATACCAAATCTATTTTGTAGCATTGCTCTGGGGAGAGTTGGTGCATTTATGGTGCTGACGTTATCACAAAGTCTCTACACTTTTATTTCTTAAATTTTCTATCAACTTAAAACTTCTGTGAAAGTCAATTAGCGATTTAGATGGGGGAGGGGGTCAGGGATCACTGGTCTCTCCTTGTCTTTTGGTTGACTCTCAGTTTTCTCATTAGTAAAGAGAGCTGTGAAAAACCAAGTGGAAGTGTTTCCGTCTCAATGGCGTTATGAACTGGAGAAGTCGTAGGAAACCAAAGGACTCGAGAGAAGTCACTGCTACTGAGAACTCATGTCTACCATCCATTGGTGAAAGGAGATCTAAGCCATTTTACCAAACTGAACCTTTTTACATGGGGTAGAGCTTAACAACTTTTTTGAGTTGTTGAGGGTTCTTGAGCATTTTCTTAGAATGGAGTTTCTTTTTTCAGTAACTCCTACTTCTCATTGAATACAGAAGCAAAGCAATCCTACAGCACTAACCTTTCAGTTGTTGCAGCTGGAGCCTCCACCCTCAGAACCATCTTTGGAATAACGCAGGGTCTGTATTTAAATCACCTGTTATACGTAAAGGACCCCCCAAAGAGCAGTTACAACTGGGTTATAGATGCTTTGAATATTTAGCTTTCCATGAATAGTTTCTGACGTTTTGAAGATTAGTCACTCCAAGTCGTAACTTTTCCATCCGAGCATGTAGGACAGCATTCACTGATCATGTGTTTCTTCAGTAACCAGAAAATAAACGTGGAGGAGACTGTTAGGACTTATGACACCTGAGGGAGAACTTACAGATTTTGTTCATCTATCATATATATAAAAATAAAACAATAGACTGTATATACAAATATAGAAAAATTCCACTTGTTTGTATTTGCAGTATATGTAATTTGAGTACAGATCAAGTATATAATAGTCCCACTTATTATTAGTTTCATTTTTTGCAATTTCATAACAGTGCCCTAAAAATAGTAGGTGGAATATTCTAGAAACAATCCATACCTATGTGTTAAATTATATGATATTTTGAGTACTGGGATAAATTCTCATCCTGTATTACATCTTCTTGCCCAAAATGTGACTCACTTCTTTGGTCAGTGTATCTGCTCTGTATATCTTACCTGTTACCTCCACTATCAGAACCATTTTTGGGATAACATGGGGTCTGAATTCAAATCACTCTGTTATACTTAGCAATGTCTCCAAAACAAGTCATGATACTGAAATCTAGATATGCTAGAGAGAAGCAGTGGAGAGTGATTTCTTCAAGTGAAAGGCAAAGTTCTCTACCTAAGGGCTTTTGTTTTTTATAGAGCTATCATGTTATTCTTAAATCATGTACTAGGCATGATTCATAAATTAATCTGTGTTATAGATAGATATGCACAAGAGAAAAACATAGTGCATACAGGGGCTGGGATTATTGGTGATTTCTGGTATTCACTGTATTCTTGGAACACAAACCCTGTGGATCGGGGTTCTGTACCATTGGCTTTCCACAACCCCAATGTTTCATTGTACAATGGAGATTTCATTCTGTGAATATTATTCTAGCTCTGAATTCTACTAAGAAAGCACATACTTATATATACTTCCCTTACTAAGAAAGTAGCTCTCATTTGTTCAGTCCATTGTGTACCATCAATTTCTATGTATACATAGATGTATTCCCTTTCATTTGCATATGCATACTTTGTATGCCAAATCCATTAGAATTTACACTTTCAGAGGTAGAGCTTAATGGTATGGCTATCTGTGGTGTGGCCAAGAGAAAAATAAGGCAAGAAAAGGATGAGGAGGCTTAGGTTTATTATGAGTGATATAAGTGGATGTCCAAAATTCCCAACAGAAGGAGGGCACCTAGGCATGCCACTCACGAGCACTTCCAAAGTTTGTTCTCAGTAACTGCTTTCATTTAATACATAATTTTAACAAATTCATTATGGCTTTGAAATGTGTAGTGTCCAAGTGAAGAGAAGAAATACTGAAAAGAGGAAAACTGAAAAATACTAAAAGTTGGATGGAATTACTGAAAAACAGCCAGGTAGTGTGACTTTAGTTAATATAAAGGGCAAACGTCTGGCCGTCTTTCAGTACTTGTAAGAGCTGTACTCATTAAGATAAATAAAGATGGCTTTGAATCATTAGGAAAAGGTGAAGTTATGTGTCTATCTTAGGATATTCTGGGCAAGAAATTAAAACAGTTCATTTAGATTGAGTTCCATCAAAATCATTATAAAGTTAGGAAGAGTGAATCCTCAAGTCTTTAAGGCATGCAAATTTCATTCTTTTTCCCTCTTTCTTCCCCCTCTCTCCTTCTCTCTCATCTCTGCTCTATTCCATCTTCTTTCTCATTCCGGCCCCTCCACATGCATATTGTATTTGTGCATAACACTTATTTGGTGTTTGGTTTTGACGTTACTGCTGAGGTGGACTTATATTTAAGGAAACACTGATGTAGGACACTTTAAGTACTGGAAAATAATCTTACATTTTCATTTCTCATATCGAAAGAATATGCTGATATAGATCCATTATTCATTTAAGTTCAGTCAACTCTCAATTATCTCTGGTAATAGAGAGCAGGAATAAGAATGAGCAGGTGAAATCTATTTCTAGTCCCCAAACATAAGTTCCAGACTCTTCCTCCTGAGTTCTTCACTGGAGGCAATGCTATGTTTCTTTCTCCTTCTTTGTAGACTCATTTCAATTGTCAAATGACCTTAAGAAAAACAACCCAAGGGGGGAGAAAACCAAACACAAGGATGATCTGAAATCCTTTCTAAAATTAAGATAGCAAACATCATCTATAACTCTAATTTTTAAAAAGCTGGATTGTTTTTTCAAATGTTTCTGAAACATGGGTCACTACCAAAGAAGGATAAAATATCCTTCATTAAATGGTGCTATTTTGTAAGGCATTTCATCCATTTAGAAGACAGTTTCTTCTAATTACAAATGTGTTTTAACTTTCAGAATAGCAGTTGAATTTTTAAACCTAATAGCTTTATATATTTTATAATTTACAGAAGAGGACAAATAAGCGCCGGCTTAATAAAATTATGAACCATAGAATTAAGAACATTTTTCAAGCATGACCTCCAGACAGCTAGCGTCAGAACAGGTTTCCTAGCTGTTCCTTAACTAACAATAGTATTGACTTTTTACAAGTAAGAGTGAATAGCATTTATCCAAGGAAGATTCAATAGGAAGCAGAAACTCCAAGGTCTCAACAGCTAATCTTGAAGAACATCACTCAGAGGAGAGATTGGTATGGCAATGAACAGATATCCAAAAATGTAAGGGATGAAATAACCACATAAAACACATATACTCAAATCTGTCTACAGGTTTGACACCTGGCAATTAATAAACACATGAGAGTGGCTATTCAGGTTACTTGCTCTTGCCCCAGTAGGAAATCTGCATTAAACAAAGAGAAAACAAGATCCTCACAGACACATAGAAAAAGGACACTATAATTTTATACACATTGTTCTGAGGGATGTCAATAATCATTGATTACTTTTCTTTGTGAAGACCCAATAAAATCCTATAAACTGGCCTTATCTTTGATGATACAAAAGGTCAGAATATTTCAAAACATTGTCAGGGATGCTGTTTTCTTGTTCTTTGTAAATTCATCTGAGGAATCTAATCTGATGAGTATTGAATAGGGAAATTCTATGTCTCCTATTGGGCATTAAGAGTAGGGAATAGGGACCAGATGCAAATGCATCTCAGAAACAGTGTCCCAACTGAGGACAAGAATACCCATCTAGAGAGCATGGTGATAAATTCCTCTGTGGTCATGTTTGTTGTGTGACACTATTTTTGAACAATTTCTATTTACAATATTTATTTGTAAATATATAATATATGTACCTATTTATATTATATTATATCATCTATATATAATACAATGTCCATTTATATCTATATATAACAAATAATATCTACTTATATAATCTATGTGTGACAGACATAATATCTATTTGTAAATATATAATATATATTGAACAATATCAATTTACCCTAGATAGCATACCAACAACAGAGCAAATTAAAGATATCATCAGAGTTTTATTGAGTTTACTCACAGGAATCTGGATGGGGTTTACTTACAAGAGCAGAAATGACTCAAAGACATCTGCATCACTAAAAGCCCACCCCAAAGTGGATGATAGATCATGAATGCTAGAAACCTGGAGCTTACTACACAGCCTTCATGAAGTTCAACATGTTTAAGAGAGACCTTTCCAGGTGGTTCTGTTGGTCTGAACCTCTTCTAGGCTGCATGGGTGGCATAAGAATCTTCTAGACAGTTCAGTTGTTTCTACTTCTTCCAGGTGGCTTGGGTGGTTGAAACTTCAGCTTGTCTGAGTATATCTCTCAGCAGACCTTACTGATTATAGAAGCTTAGGGAGTGAGGAACCTAGTGTATCAGGTCAGTTTCAGGGAGTTCCTGAAACTCTTGAGTTGTTTACCCAGCTTCCTGCAGGATGGAATGTTTCATCTCCCTCTGAGAACATTTGGTGTCTTAAAGACCTTCCCTCCCAAAGGAACATTTTTATCTGGGTGGAAATAACTACACAAAAATGTTAACTAAGAAATAATGGTATCTAGAAGAAAGGAGAAATGTTTAGTAAGTATAAGAGGTGTAAAAATAGAAGAAAGAAAAATAGGTATGAGTCTGCTGTAGCATCTTTTCAGATACCTCTCAAGGGCTTATGTGTTAAAGGCTTGCTTGCCTACTAAGGGACTTTGAAGTTGTTACTGGATTGTGAGGGCTTTATTGCCATCAATGAAGTCATCTTTGATGACTTTGCAGTCTAACAGCCTTACCATGAGAGGATGGAAAATTTCAGAGCTGGAGTCTAGTTAGAAGTCTATCACTAGGAGCATGTTGTTAGACGTTAGACCTTACTTTCCATGCCTTCTTTCTCTTTGTGCTATAAGGTGAACATCTTCCCTCTACCACCCCCTGATGCCATAATCTTCTATCTCAACTATCTATCTAGTACATTGTAGGCCTTAACCATGGGCTAAAATTGCTGAAACCATGAGCCCAAATAATTTTTTTCTTTACTTAAACTGTTTATCTCAGGCATTTGCTACTATGATGAAAAGTCTAGCACATGACTTGATATGGTGTGTGTGGGTTTTCTAGTTCTATAGCTAGAAAATTTTGAATTGAAAAAAACATGTTACCTGTGCTCCATGCAAGAGTATTTAAATCCAAGAAGACAAATGGAATAACATATTCTCTCTGGGTTGTTCACTGATCTTTATCTATTCCTCCAATTTTTTAAGTGTGTCACAGTAAGAGACAATGTGAATCTCATACCTGATCTGAGCTATGCCAAAATACCTTCTGTCTTAGTTATGGTTTTATTGCTGTGAAGAGACAACATGACCATGACAACTCTTATGAAGAAAAATGTTTAATTGGGGCTGGCTTACAGTTTCAGAGGTTTAATACACTATCATCATGGCAAGAAGCATGGTAGCATGCTGGCTGATGTGGTGCTGGAAGAGCCAAGAATTCTAGATCTTGACCCATGGGCAGCAGAAGAAGACTGTGAGCAACACTGGACATAGCTTGAGAGAATATAAGACCTCAGAACCAACCCCCTACAAGGACACACTTCTTCCAACAAGGCCACACCTACTCCAATAAGGTAAACCTCCTAACAGTGCCATCCCCTATGGCCAAACTTTCAAACACGCAAGTTTATGGGGACCATTTCTATTTAAGATACCACAGCTTCCTTTAAGATAAAAAAGGGATT
Source organism: Uromys caudimaculatus (assembly GCA_028551405.1). Taxonomy (NCBI): domain Eukaryota; kingdom Metazoa; phylum Chordata; class Mammalia; order Rodentia; family Muridae; genus Uromys; species Uromys caudimaculatus. The sequence continues at coordinate 36,327,020 of CM052719.1, forward strand.
CTCTGTAACTGTCTTCCTTAAAATGAGGGAACACACTTTAGGCAAGTAGCAGAATTGCAAAGGATGATTGTCAAATTAAGGACATAGATTAAAAACTCCTTCAGCATGTATCTATAGAAATATATCTATTTAGATCATCCGTATTTGTTCATAGTGTGCTATCTTCCCATCTCTTGTGTATCTGCAAACATATTCAACCTGCTCTTGAATGTAAACCTCATCATTGTACAAAATAGATGCCTTTTAGAAAGGTGTTCTGTCTTTGGCTGTCAAACCCATGGCCATTGTATCCAAAAAGAGACTGAGGAATTCTTATGATTTTTTTTATGCCTTTGATCCATCAATTAAAAGATCTCAGTGAGTAGACTATTATTGTCTATAACTTCAAGGAGCAGACTTCTAGAATGTATCCAAGAAAGCCAGCTTTAGTGCTTGAGCAGTAAGCATCTCTGATTTACCTGTCAGACTACATTGGTTTCAAAAGAATGCTAATTACAAAGCATGAGAGAAAACTCATAAATACTGACTTAGAGTCACTGGGTTCTAAACGTCTTAATCCAAGTCCAGGAGGTTTTTACAGGAGGCCTTGAAAACACTATATACAGCCATTTTCGTTCCTGCCAGTTGACATATTTTACTTTGACTTTTAAAGATATGAGAATGCCTACAAAAATTATAGGAAGCCTTCAATATGCTAACAACATCACTTGCATGTCTTAGTTGATTAAACGGTCTCCAAATTGTAGATTTTCACAAAATCCTAGTCTAAAAGTTACCTACACTCCATGAATTATAATCGTTTTGGACTTGCTATCCTTTGAGTCATCTATTTGTTTCCTGGATTCAGCTTGCTCTTTCAGGCAAGCCCACGTCTAAATTATGCCAAATTGCTGGCTGTCTATTCCATCTTCTCACATCTTTGAAGAATTGCACTCTTTCATTTGAAAGTACATCGGGTATCAAACTAACATCACATATGGGAAGGGTTTTCTTATGATTATCATCAATCCCGCTGTCACAAGCGAACAACCCCCACTCCTTAATTCTGGATTAGGCTATCAAGATCCAAAACAAGCTGCTCAACTATCTGTATGCTTGAACAGGATAGGAGAACTTTTTCTCTGAAGAGCCAGATGGTAAATATTTTCTTGGCTTTGTGGGCCATGGGGTGCCTGCCGCAGCTTCTCAACTCTGCCAGAGAAGCTGAAGGCAGCCCTGGCCTGGATGCTGAGTGGACATGGAGGGGGGCCAACAAAGTTGTATTTGTGGATAGTGAAGTTGACAGTCATGTAGGGTTTTTCTTTACTTAGTCTACATGCATAATATAGAATAATCACTCCATATAGTAGTTGCAAATTATAGCCTATATAAATATAATATAATGTTATATAATATATTATACTATACTGCATACAATATACTTAAATTAGTATATGATACACATATGAACTATAGCATAATCATAATACATATATAAATCATGGTATATTCTATCTATAAATTATAGTTACATGTATGTTAAAATTAAGTATACATAAACAGTATCTAAATCATTTGTTATAGAATAGTCATAGGATATGGGTCAACCTCATAAGATATTCTTTACATCAAAATATCAGCCCCTCCCCATTTTTTTGAGATAAGGTCTCACTGTTTAACCTTGGCTGGCCTAGAACTCATCATGGCTGCTACACTAGCCTCAAACTTGAGTCAATCCTCCTTCATCTGCCTCCCAAGTCTTCTGAATTCATATGTCATGATGCCTGAAAAATCATGTATTCAAAATAAGGACATTATAGACTTTAGCTCTTATACGTTGGTTAGTCAAGTGAAATTCAGATTCTAAAGTTAATGCAATCTTCATACTATGAATTTAGAACTATTAATATATTTAGTTCTAAGAACCTGGGTTAAATATGGTGATTCTTGTATTGTCCATGATGGTGACCTTTCTGTTTTATCATTCTAAATATAAAACAGACCAAGAGAACTGGACAGAGTGGGCTTCAGTGTAGTCCTGGCATTCAAGGGGTTAAGACAGAATTGCTTGAACACAGGATTAGTGGGACCTTTTCTTCAAAAAAAAAAAAAAAAGAATGGGAATAGGAGGAGGAAGATGTGTACATAGGGAAGATACTGCTTCCTTATGTACATATCTTGGTAGTGCTAGGGATTAGGCCTGGATTATCATGCGTGCCAGGCAAACACTCTGTCACAAAGCTACATCCAGTCTTAGAGTTAACAAAAATGGAAGCCTTGTGACCTAATGTAATTAGAGAAACTAGGGGAAGATGTCTCCTATTATATTTTGTTTTGAGACTTGTTATAATCTTTCTACACATTGCTCTATTTTTTTTTTTTTTAATTGTAGCCTTTTGAAATAACCAATTGTGTTTGGAGTTACTTACCTCAGGATGCCATATACTGCTTTTCATGTTAGCCTACATCCTCTTGGAGGGAAGAGGACATTTTATTTGGTCCTAATCTCAGGACCAAGAAAAATGCATAGATTAGCTTGGATGCTTAATATAATTTTATAGATGGCGTTGGAGAGATGGTTCAACAACCTCGAGAGCTTCTTGTGGCCTGGGCTGCTGTTCTTGTATAACACTAGATTCAGTTCCCAGCACGCATGTAGGTAGCATCATAACCACCTGTCACTCCAGCTCTAGGCCATCTAATGTTGTTGTCTGGCCTCTATAGGCATTCATATGCATTTGCTCACACACACACACAGAGACACACACACACACACACACACACACACACACACGCATGCACACGCACGCATGCACGCACACACACGCACACACACGCGCGCGCACACACACACACACATGCACACACGCACACACACGCACACACACACACACACATGCACATGCACACACGCACATGCAGATAACTTTAAAAAGAACGAAGTACATACTTTTTAAAAAAAAAAAAACCATATTGCTACAGAAGAGTAAATCAAATGGTATTAAAATCAATTTGCTTAGATTTACTATGGTAAAAACTATCATGGATGTCTGCCTCTACTTTTGTAAAGAGGGAACGGTGTTCCCGACTGTTGTCTTTGCCTAAGAGCTTCTGTAAAGCAAAGGAAATAAAACCACAAATCCAAGATCCTCTTATTGGAGCCATATCATCTCCAACTGTGAGTATTTTCACAGCGGAGAAACACTTCCTATAACTTCCAATACAAACAGAGATAGCTCTACACTTTTGAGTAAAAACAAGATGTGTAGTGGTGAGGGGTTGGGGGCTGAGTGTTTAGAAAGGGTCCTCACACAGCTGTACGCTCACTGATGCTACAAACTCTGCTGCACAGTGGGCGACAGCAATGAGGAGTTTAGCCATTGTGGGGGTTAACAGAGGGCACAGAAAGTTATATCACTTGTTTTCATCAGTGACATACCTGAGTACTTCTCTGATTGTGGCAAAGTACATAAGATGTCAAAATATAATTAAAGTGACTTTAAGAACCCTGATTGATGCCCCTTGAAAATGCTAATCATTTGTATTGTATTGCACTTGCAAATCTAAAAAAAAATGGGTAAAGTAACAATTTTGATACCCTAAGGGCTATAAAACTATTTGAAAGTAAGCTCTTTAGTCCTACAATGGCTCTGCCTGCACCCTGCTCTTGAAGTTAAGCACCATAAGGAAAAATGTCTAAGCTACTCAGTAAATCAGCAAACTTCCTATCAAATTTTCTTGAACTCACTCAGAACCATGATTAACATAAAGAAAGAGAGGCAATCTATTAAAGTAGCTGCCCTTCTTTCAAAGGCAAGAGTTTGCTAGTTTTCACCGGCAAAGTTTGCCTTTCTCTTAGTCACATTCTGGTGTTACAAAGGTGTGTTGCCATTTGCTAGACAGTCTTCAGCTGACCACAGACCCATTAAAACCATTCAGGAGTTCATCTTCGTTGTCAACTTGACAGGATTTAGAATCACCTAGGAGACACACCTTTGGGTGTTTCCAGAGGGGTTGAACTGTGTCCAGAGGGGTTGAACTGTGGCGGGAAGGCACATCTGAAGTGGTAATTTCCAGTTGTGTCACGTTAGGCAGATTCGTGGCATGTTTTGATGAAGCAGACCCATGAGAGGACATGTGGTGTTTGAGAGAGTACACGTAGGACCCAACAGGCAGTGACAACATGTGTGCATAGCTAGCTGTGCAATGCTTTGTTGGTCTCACATCTTCGCTGATCTTCACTTGAGAGAGGCACAGCAGAGAAGTTTTCCTGGCATTCGAGCCGATTTTGCCCACTTTCACTGACTCATGACGATTGGCAGAGGCCTGACTGGCAGCTTCTGCTAGATCACGCTGCTGTGGCTGATTCGTGTTTGGTGAAACTTTTGAACTGGACTGCTGGTATCCTGACAAATGGAGACTGGAATTGCTCCAAAGTACTACTCCTAAGCAGGTCCACATTCCTTGTCCTGTTTACCGTCTTTTCTCCCTTACCTTTGGACAGTGGGCTGGCGGGGGGGTTCAAAGCATTTGAGAACCCATATTAAAGTAGGTTTTGAAAAATCTGAGTCTACACATATCCTGGATGTGGGTGGGACTAATTTACAGGCTGGGGTCACAGACTGAATACAAAGGAGAAAGGAGCTGAAAGGTGTCATTTACCTCTTGGCTTCCTGACAGAAGACACAATGTGAACATCTTCTACACATTCATGCTGCCGTCCATTCTCCGTCATGATGGACTGCACACTTAGTGAGCCAGAGTGAACTCTTCTGCTCTTAGGTTGCTTTTATCAGAAATGTTGTCATGGCTATGGCAGAAGTAACTAATACATCCTATTTAATTCCCTTGTATAGTAGTTCTAAGAAAATATGTCCTAAGATCTCTGGAGGATGCTTGATAGCACAGATAACATAGAACTCTACATATTACTTCTTAAAATATATACACATGAATCTATGATAAAGTTTAAATACGCTAAGATGTTGAGAATTTGATCCATGAAGGTGGTTTGAAAGGCAGAGGTTTGGGTGAGGCTTTCAGGAGCTCTCACTAAGTGTGGGTGTGCACTGAAAGAGTTAATATTGTCCTAGAAGAAGGATGACATTTGTAGAGGCAATCTTCGCTCATAGACCTTGGGACAGCAGATAATAACAACATGACTTAGCGTGGGGCTCTTCACACTTTAGAAGAGGTGCCAGGAAAGGAAAGAAAGTTCAACATTGTGGATCAGGGAAAGCACTTTGAATTAAGCACGTTGGAATCTGAGGTCAAGCTTCCGGGCAACAGTCATACTTTCCGTGAAGCCTCCAGTGTGGGTGGCTTTCTGTAGTGACAATACAGAGCAGCCTGAATAGTCTCATATTATCGCAATTTGTCCTGACTTCTTGGGGAGAAAACATCAATGTCATCCCTATGTTCTTGTGCTACGTTTGGCCTGAGTTGTTTCTCTGTAATAATCCATGGCTTGTGAGTATAAGCTCTCTCTGTGAGACTTAGGAGTCTGGAAAATTCTTGAAACTGATGACTTTGGGAACTTTCCAGATTTGAAAGTGATGTCAGAATAGCACACATGGTCACGTATGTACTATTCCGTTTTGACACTGCCGATGCTCAACCATTGCACTGAGTTCAGATTCCATTTTGAACAACAGAGCTCCCTGGGATGGGGGACCTCAGAGCATTCGAACCTACTGAATCAGAAGGTGAGAGGAGATGGGAAGCAGCACTGTAATTAATGTACCCCGACAAATGCCTGGACTCTAAATGCAGGTACCATTGTCCTAGAGAGCGGACATCAACTTCAGAAGACATCAGCCTCATCTAATGAAAAGAAAACACTAGAGAATCCTAGGAATCGGCAAGCTCCATAATCTTGTATCTTTATTCTCAGCACTCCAGGTTACAGCAACACTGGAAAATAACCCAACGTAGAAGGCAAGAGCCAACAGCGATGAGTCTGGGCAATTCCTGAGTATCATTTGAATTTCTGCTTTTCCAATCTGGTCATGCTTTCCATAGGAACATATGGTTCAGAGAATTTGAGTTCAAGCCAGAATGAGCTGGCTCTGGCTTATGACAAATTCCAGTATTGGTTGTGCATATTTCTTCACAGCTCTACGTGCAGGGAGAATCACATTAGTAGGTTGGAATTGGTCACTGGGGAGCTAGGCTTAGTGGATAAATCAGTGATGCACAAGACTGAGGACCTAACTTCTGATTCCCAGAACACATGATGAAAATCCTTGAGTGACTGCAGTATACAGTGAGAAATCTGGTCTCAAAAACCAAGATAGGGGTGATGAAGAAAGATTACTGGTATTTAGTTCTGGCTTACAGACACACACACACACACACACACACACACACACACACACACACAGAGAGAGAGAGAGAGAGAGAGAGAGAGATGCATACACAGAGACACATGCATATATACACATACACACATACACACACACAATACACATACATAGACATCTTTACATACGTGCACATGTGTGTGAACACAGACATGCACAGACACATATACATACACACACATAATACAAATATACATACACTTATACACACATAATATACATGCATATACTTACATATACACACACAATACACATACATACACTTACACATACACACATATCTTTACACCTGCATGTGCACAAGTGCACACACACACATACACACACACTCAAAACATAAGGAAACAAAAGCTAGACAATGGGCAAAAGAGGGTGTGGTCGTCAGGAGTGTTGCAGCCCAGAAACCGACCCCACTGGTTGTTACACTCCAGTGTCCCCTTGGTGCCAACCCAAGGTAGTGCTGAAGGTAGCACTGATATTTTTCTCATCCTTTTATCCGTGTTGAATAAGATAATTGTGATTCAGTTTTAGGAACCCAGCCTTTAGAAGGATGCTGAGTGCACTAGCTGCAAACGAAAAGATCGATTGCCTAGTACAAGACAGGCTATTTGCCTCCCTATGCCAGGCTATTTGCCTCCCTATGCCAACCTATAGGAGATAGGATACATTCTAAATTTGTAAGGGACATCCCAGAGAGCTTGAAAAGGATCATTGGAATGTCAAGAATTACCTATCACTCAGTTGTCACGTGACCATTATCATACCGCTACGACCGTAATTGTTAAGCTTTGATGTCAAAACTGTGAGGTTTTGGTGTTTTCTTTTTTCTTTTTCTTTCTTTTTTTGAAGTTGAATAAAGGGATTCTTTCCCTTCAGCTGTCGTCATCTTATCAACAGAAAAGGGGGCTGCTGGAGCCAAAACAACAAGTGATGGGAGGCTCTGGACTGCAGGCCTTTTCTTTGTGGCTTCCCCTAATAGCGAAAGTGTGGGCACACGGCGCATTGCACGCGCACTGGTGCTCCTTTCTGGCTCAGCTTTCATTGTAACTTAAGAGTGCGAGATAAGCAGTTTTATTGTGAGAGGCAACTGATTGAATGCACAACTCGTTCTGTCAAAGGAATATAAAGTTCTTTTTCTGAGGTTAAGATCTTAGGGGCAAAAAGAAAGGAGGGCTGATTTCTGCCTTTACTTTCACCAGATTTCAGCATTTAAAATGTTTATCTAGTGCCTTTGGTCATTTTTAAATTATGTCTTAGTTGGGTTTACATATTATTTCTCTAGAATGAACTGAGGCATATTGAAAAGTCCAAGAAAGCTTTAGGTGATAAACCAACTTATTAACGCTGTACAGATTAATACATGCATATATAGCAGTTTTGTAAATATCACTTGAATGTAGGTCTGTGTGCTTCTTGTTCCTTGCAAACTTATTTTTGAAAAGATCACTTAAAAGAGAGATCTATTTGAGAAGATTCGTAATTTTAACTGAAGGAGTACGTCTTTATAAAGCTAATTCACTTTCATAATGTTTTCTTAAATCACTACTTTTATGGCTTTTCTGGTATAGCCAGGAACACAGCTCAGAGTCCAGGGAACATTTATTGAGCACTTACTGAGTGCCAGATGCTTTCCTAAGTACTAGATATACCTTATCTCAGTTAATCCTCCCGCTAACTCTGGGAGATAAACACAGTCCTGATCCTAGTTTACAGATAAAGGAAAGTCAAGCTTAAACGGCTGGGCAGCTGGCCAAGGTCAAACAGCTTCTGAGAGGCAGGGGCCCAGGCTAGATGATCTGATAGCCAAGGCTGTGCTCTTAATCTCTTCCCACTTGGTCTCACACCCATGGTACTGCAGAGCCAGGGGAAAGCCCAGAATCAATCTATCACATGCATGTAATTCTGAGACAATTTTAAGCCAGTCTGAGGCGGTTTCCTGGAAAGCTCTTCTGTGTGTGATTTAATATAATCATATTAAGTTCCTAAAAGAGACATTTTAATTCTTGCCATGGTATTAGACAGGACATCTCAAGTACTTAAACAACAAGCTTTGTCTTCTAATTATTGCTGGTAAGTGATCGGTAATTGATCAAACAACTCTAGTTAATCAATCATGTCCTCCTCAAAGAGTTTCAGTCTTAGGTAGGGACATGAAAGCATCTCTCCCAATACTGGGCAATGTGATGGCTGTCTCACCACTAGCTTTGCCAGTCCAAGGCACCAAGACCCTCAAAGTGCTCTCTTTTTATTCCAGTGAACATTCTGGATCTTTCCATTTTCTTGCTGGTTAGCAGTTCCACGTCTCTTTTTGCAGCCTCCCCCCACTGATTCCCTTACACATGTGAGCTCCTGTATGCATTTCATTTATTTCCCAGCGGGCTGTAGGCATGTCGATGAATGTTTGCAGGTACAGTGTGCATGCTCTGTAACTCAGAGGCCTTCCACCCTCAGCCGCGTGATGAGAGGAATTTCTACCCAAGGGATGCATAGAGAGTCTAGCGAGCCCAGAGCAAAGGACTGGATACAGCCAAAACTTGTATATCATTTCTTTTCTTTATTTATTACTTTCTATTCTTTTGAGGGGGCAGGGACTTGGGACTCATGTAGACCAGGCTGGCCTCAAACTTCATATGTAACTGAGGATGACTTTGAACTCCTGATCTTCCTGCCTACAACACTCAACTGATGAGATTATAATCACATACCGACATGCCTGCCTTAAATATCTTTTAAAAAGCATTTCTGAAGTATATGATACCATACCTTACTCTTAACCATGTTTACCTTGTTGTGCTGTATACGTCAAGACTTCCTCCACTTCTCTAACTGGGACTTTGTTACATGTGGTCAACTTCTCAACTTCCATCACTTCCCAAGTATTTCCCTTAAAGATGGAGTTACAAGTGTTTGTGAAGCACCTGATTTGTATGGTGGGATCTGAACTCTAGTCTTCATGCTAGAGTAGCAAGCATTCTTAACCAGTCTCCAAACCATTGTTATGACACAGTGTCAAAGAGCTGAGCTATGTCCATACCTATGTGCTGTGTGGAACGCAGAACTTCAGGGCCAAGATAGTACTGGAGGAGACAGCTAAGTAGCAAGACTGAATGTGGCCTGCATGGCTGTTTGTAACTGCGCACAGGAAGATGCAAATGGAGAGACTTAATTTAATGGTAACAGGACCAGAAGCAGAGTAGAACAACTTAGAAAAGTCACAACATAATGACATCATACACACAAGGAGCATGTCTGAAAGAGCAATCTGAAAGTGTGGTAATGCTACTGTGGTAAAGCCGTTAGTATGGACAATCAAGACAATACCAAAACACCACTACCACACAAATAACAAACCTGGAGTCATGACAGTGGTTTTTAAGGCTTCCCCTCCCATCACAGATCCGAGACAAAACTTTGAGGACAAGTTTCCTGAAGAACTAAGACAGACCCAATCTGTCTATATTTATATCTTGGCCCAGTGCCTTTGGGTCTCCCAGATTATGGCTCCAGGGGCCTCACATATAGTTTTGGAGTTTGAAGGCTACAAGTGATGTGTCTAGGCAGTGTTCATGTTGTGCAGATGCTGCAGATGTGGCTGAGATGTGGTGGCTTCATCTATGTTTCAAAGGATTGTGGGAGAGGTAAGCAAAAGCTTGCCACACTGCAGCGAGTCCTTGGTAGAGCAATGCTCAATAGACGTGTGGTGTCATCAATACACAAATCCAGGGTGTGTGAGCCACAGGCATATGATTCCAGACTATGACCATTTTAGGATGGCTTGCATCAGCAATCACCATACAAGCAAGGCTATCCAAAGACTGCAACCCCGACTAGCTCAGTGTGCTCAGATAGTGGGACATACGGTCAAGGGTGGACATCCTGGGGATTAAAGATTCAGGGTTGTGTTCACTATCAAGTTTGGGTTTACTTGAGGTCAGTTACGCCTCTTTTCATTCCTGCCTCTCATTTTTAGTGGCCGATAATGGGGATGCCTCTCTTATTCTTGCCTCGACATTTTATTTTGGAAGCACGTAGCGATGTACTTGGGGTTCTGTGGGTCACGTTGGAGGAGAATCTGCTGCAGGGTGAATTATGCCCTAGGATTCACTCAAATCTAACTGCCACTGAGACTGGATTTTGGACTTTTAGATTTGTGGTGCAATAATTGGGGCAGAAAGAAAGAAATGTATTTTCTTATGAGAAAGGCATGGATTTTGTGGGTCAGCAGCACACTGCTACGGTTCTAATATACTTCTGCCAAGCTGATGCACAGAAGAAGTGAACCTCACCACATGAGTTTTGAGAAGTGGGATCTTCAAGAGTTGTCTCTATCGTAAGTGTTCGGCCCTAATGAATGGGTTGGTACTGTCATTGAGGTAGTAGGTCACTAATTAAAGATGGATTTGGCCTCCTTTTCCACCATATCCTTCTGCCTTAAGGCCTCTAATCACCTGCCATGTGGTAATCTAGCACAAAGGCCTTCACCTGATGAGCTCCTTGGTATTGTACTTCTTCAAACTATGAACCAATAGAGGGTTTTTTATAACAAATTATCCAGTCTCTGATGTTCTTTTATAGTTATAGAGTGTGCATTAAGACACAATTCTTAGCTTGAGATCCATGCAAAGATACATTGTATGACTAAATATAGCCTGTGGGCTCTTGCTTGGCTTTGGTTAGAAATCCTTTGGCTTCCAACTGAGAGAATAATTATTGGTTTACCAGTGATCAAGTTTAAAGGTTTGGGCTCTGGATTTTGATTGGTTGGCTCTGAATTCCAGATCTAGTACTTACTAGTCTCATAAACTAAAGTATTTGGTTTCTGAAATTTATATTATTTTCTGTGAAATGAATGTAACCAAAATAATTAATTATATTGATTTAGATGAGCAGCTGGGTCTTCATGTGGGTCCTCCAACAACTGGAGCAGGGGTTAACCCTGACTGTTACCTGCCTGTGGATTGTTCCTGTTCCCCTAACTGGGCTGTCTTGTCTGGTCTCAGTGGGAGAGAATGTGCATAGGTCTGCAGTGCCTTGGGGTGCCAGGGTGGGTTGGTATCCAGGGAAGACCTTCCTCTATTCAGAGGTGAAGGGGTAGGATGGGGGGAGGAGCCATGAAACTAACAATAGTGTCGGTTTAATCAGAACCAGATGAGACCATGATATTTAAGAACTGAGAGCAATATTTGACACATCTCATAATAAGCACTTAAGGATTAGCTGTGATGCTCCTGCTGCAGCTGTTAGTGATGATGGTTGTCGATGATGACAACTTCAGTGGTGATGATGATGATGATGATGTAATCCTCAGAGCTTTCATAACCTACAGAGGACCAGCCTATGTTATGGAGACTCAGAAGAAAAAGGCCTAGATTCCAATGTTCACTGTTACATGGTATTAAGTACTTAATACATTTATGTCAGATAAATATTTACGTCCTTGTTTCCTCAACTAAAGAATGGGTAACACTAGCCAATGCAACAGAGCATAATAGCTCAGACATAAAGGTCTCAGGATGTATTTGCTACACCCTGTGGTACAGGAGCTCCGTGTACCCCGGCATGCCTTTGGAGGTCAGAGGACCACTTTATGGAGTTAGTTCTCTTTCTAGCTGTGTTGTGGGGATAGGACTTAGCCAGGAGGGCTTGCGCACCAAACTCCATTACCCGCTGACCCATCTGGCTGGCTTGGTCACATGTTACTGCTGTTTTAGGATGGGTGAGTGAACAGGGAAAACTTACAAGGTAGCACATTTTAGGATGTATCCTTGTCTGGTATTCATTGCCCATCTACTATAACTACAGAGAAAAAAGAAAGACATCGGTGTGTGGAGCCTTGGGAGATGCAGAAAGGCTAGAAGTGCTGACATTAACTTAAAGAAGTTGCTTTAAGAAGATAGGAGGTGAGAGAGTGAGAGAAAAAGTCACTCTAGGGCCTTTTCAGTTTCGAAATCTGTCATTGTAAGGTAAAACTGAGACACATAAAACACATAAATCAAATGCATGGCTCAAAAATCTATAAGGCAAATACCACCCAGGTGAAGAAATAGAACAGAGTCAGCTACACACATCCTACCCAATCACACACTCCATCTTCAAGGGAGTGACTGTTTTTCTAATTTTATTGGCAATAACATTCCCAAGTTTTAAATCTTTATAGTTTCATTATACAATCGTGCATTTCTAGGAATTAGAATTGAGTCCTGCCCATTAAAACAATCGATCTCTTTGAAGTCTCTTTATCCACAGACTTCTCTGCCATTTTTGTAAATGGTACCTTTCATTAGGTGGGAGAACTTGAATTATTAGCCTGTAGAGTTTCACTAGTTTGCACTTCGCTGATTGGTCCTCTGTGTAGACTTCAGTGTGGTCCTCTATCTTTAGAATGTCCTGTAAATTGGCATCTGACTCCAGGACTGGGTCAGACCAAGGTTCCATGCCTTTGCCAAGGCTAAAGTCATCTTTGTATATACTGATGGTCCTTCTGTCTAGTCGTCATTTTTGCCAGGATGTTTGTCAAGACTTTATAAAACACACTATCTCAAGTCTCATTTTACACCCTTTAATACCCTACTGTGTAGCTAACTCCTATCATACAATATACCATATTCATCCGAATCTCCAGGCTGTGAGAGTAAGTGATGCTCATTACAATGAGACTGTCTTCGTGTTAAGTGCATGCCAATGGTCCACACGAAGGTATGTGTTGAAAGATTGGCCCCCAGACCTAAAATCCATGTTGAATTTAAGCAGGAGATAACAGAGTTTCTGCTTAACGTCTTTATAACATCAGCATCTGCTCTTGTCTTCCATGACTGCCTCTCCTTCTTTACCTAGTTACCATCACTTCAGAAGGAAGAAAATAATAAAATGAGGTAATTTGTATTCCTATTTATTTATCTCTTATCACAGACAACAGTCTCAAAGCAACAACATAAATATCACCCAAAATGGGCTACTTAAAAATCTACAAACATGGATATATGCCCTACTTCCAATTTTAATAGTCCTATTAAACATAATTCTATATATGTTGCCACAGCACACAGCCATTGTATCTTCTGCCTTTTAACACTGATCTAGCCTTCCTTTCCAGGGCAAATATATATTTAATGATCACCATTGGCCCTCAAGTTAATGTCTCTCTAGGGAACGTGTTTGTCTGAAGCGCCTTTTGCCCACTCAATCCAAGAAGACTTAATAGGAACAATACGCCCTGCATTTGTGCAGCCTGGGAACAGTTTACATATGAAAATCAACTTCACTATATATTAAATCTCTTGTTCACATTTTCTTTCTTTGTATATTTTGAACACATTAGTCTATTTCTCTTGGGGCATAAAACATGGCTTTTGTACAGTAATATGCTAATGTGATTTTCCTTTCCTTAAATCTAGGGATTTCTTTCCATTCAACACCAAGATGTCCAGCAGTGTTAACGTGTAGATTCCATCAATTTTATCAGATGCTGTATTGATGCTGGGTATTCAGGGTCTCCAGGAACTTGGTATGTATGTTGAATACAGTTTAAGTTACTATTTCAGGTTAGTTTTCTTGAATGACTTGGCTATATTTAGTGTTTATTCAGCTTTCTTCTGATCTCGATATTCTTTTCTTTCTTTCACTATTGATGCCATTCTCTAGAATATTTTCTATTGTTTTCTTTCTGATATCAAACATTTTTTTTTTAAACCTTCTATTTCTACCATCTATTGTGTGTTTAAGCTCTGGTGTTCTGGTTCATTCTTCATTTCTAAAATGGTTTTCACTCTAATTTCCGACTCTCTCCTGAAGTCTGCCACTTCATGGCCGAGCTCCTGTCCTGATTCATGTTGTTCTTTCATGCATTGTCTCGTTCCCGTAATGTCTTAGCTTGTTTTGAAATGGCAGGTTGCTGTTTTGATCTTTTTTGAGGACACATCTCTCTAGTGTGTCTCATTGTCTGTGGGGGCGTCATTCGACTGCGTTTGCTCTTCTTTCCCTATCTGAGCGTTGTATGGGATGTGACCTCCATCCTTCTCTGCTGTTCACATCGATGTGAAATTAGTTTTGTTGAACTTTAAGAACAAGGCTAGATTCAGGGTAGTGTTTCCAGTCTCCCAAAGCTCCCTGCTCTTTTGCTTCTCTGGGTGTTCAAAAGAATAGTGGCAGCATCCTTAGACCATGGGGCTCTCCACTCGTTTTGCCATTGGTTTGGACTTTCCCCTGATTTTATCTCAGCTGAGCGTCTCTTGTTCAGTGGTGAAGGCACTGCCTGCTGATTCTACTCTGTGTGGAGTCTGAGTTATGACTTGTGTGGGCTCTGGCTTCTCCCACTAACAGCTATAAAAATCATACGCTACAACTACAGACATAAACACAGACATATTGTTATATAGTAAGTTTCCTTCAAGTTAATTTTTCCTTTTGATTTTAAAAGAAATTAGAGCATCCCATGGAGCTCTGAAACCCATGCCTAAGTCCAAGGCCTTATGCTAACTGGTTGTAATAGTGACTCAGGCCTAAAAGGAAGTTCTTATGGAAGAGTGACATCATGGGCCATGTTTGAGCATTCCTAGTGGCAGACTATCCCAACCTTTTTCAACCTTTGCAAGTCCACGGTAATCACTTGGCACTAAGTTGTGCAAAAGTCTCCCCATGGTCACTGTTGTAGTCAAACGGCTCACCGTGCTCCTTGGTGTGTAAAAGTTGACATGTTGGCTATATGTGATGGGCCGGTATTGTCATGTTCTTTGATATATTGTTACTTCTTTATGCATTCTTTTACACAAATGTCCCTAGCATGCTTTTCTTTGGGGCACTAACAGCTTGTTCCTTACCTGCTTGTGTTTTGCTATACATAGAGACAGATTAGCAAGTAGCTTTATTGATAATATAGTTTAAGTATTTCACACATGGCTCTCTTGGTCTCTTTACTTATATGAGATGGTTTAGAGAGACTGGAAAACAACCTCCTGCCTCTGCCACATTCTCTTTTTCAGAACTTTTAATACGCCCCAAGTCTCAGTCTAGTACAGGGAGCCACACTATTTGTCTACATTGCTCCCAAATATGCTGTTCTTTCTAAAGTTTAATCATAAAGGATTGACTTGCAAGTAGTTATCATACTTTAAACATCTTCGGAATGGCTAAGGGGGAATAATCAGTTATTCACACACACAAGTGACTTCTTGTCGGGAGCCTGGCTTTCCTAATCTATTGATGAGTGGCCTGGAAAGAGGAGTGTGAACTAGACATGGCAGATAACACTCTGGAGTTGAGATGAATGGCAGAGATCCAACTTCTGGTACTCAGCAGACCACAAGGAGGGGTTCTTGGGTAGGCAGACTGGATCCAGACATACTGGATGTACATGGGGTTTTAGTTATCAGCAGCCAATCCCTGGAGTGCTTGAGAAGTTTTTATCTGGATGAGAAGTTTCTCCTTTAACCATACCAACAAATATTTTGTCCTGACGAAGGACCGCCTTTTCATCCTTGGGGGTTGGAATGGTTGCCTCAAACACCAAGCAAGCAGAGAAAGGCACACAATGTCCAGATGAATGCTACTCTTAATATCTTTATACTGCTTTAAAAACACAATTATCTACTTAACTCTACCAACCACTGGGACAAGGACGGATGTACAACTATATACTTGCTATGACCCATCTTTTAAAGAACAAGGCAGCATCTCAGCTAGTTATTTCAGGCTCAAATGTGTCCTGATTATTTACTTATTATCTCTTGGCTTTAAGCCATTTTTTACTTCATGGTGTTAGGGGTAGAAGTCTGTAAAATAAATTTCTCATACCCCCATGCAGTTGATTTTCTGTCAAGTCTGCAAAGGGTAGATGTGGAAAGGCAAAGGAGGAAGACAAAGGAGTTTCAGGTCCATAGCCTCTTAGCTTTATCCTTGTATTAGAAGACAACCAAAACTATTGCTTTCAAGATGCATTGACCAGCTCAATACCTTGAGACTGTCCCCCCCGTTGAGGCTAATCTTCCTGTTCTTTGCTTATCAAGGCTCAGTTACCTGGGTGTCAGGCATACTAGATTCTGAAGTTTTCATTTTGGAAATCTTAGTGTCTTTCCTCAGGTCTCCTGGCCTGGGACTGGCCTTCCCGTTCTTCCTGTTTTATTGTTACTCAAATTCACTAAGACCTGGTAGTAACTTTCTTTAGTTTAAAATCCCAAGAATGAAGCCAATTATGGTGGTATACACTTGCATCCCCAGCACTCATGAAGTTGGAACTTCATGAGTTTGAAACCATCATGGGTTTCATAGTGGGTTCAAGGTTAGACTGAACTGCCTGGGGAGACCATGTCTCAAAAAGCTGAGGGGAGGACTTTAGTTCAGTATTAACGTACTTGTCTAGCATTCATAAGTCTTGGGTTTGATCTGCAGCATCATGCACATGTCTAGATTCTGAAGATAGTTAGTTATTGTTTGAATTTGTTTGCTTTTCTGTTGTTCTTCCAAATTGCCACATTTTCCATGGATTACATATGGGCCTGGTAGCTATTGCTGCAGGGCACACTCTCTTAATTCTGTTGAGTGGAAATTTACTTTTCTGCTCTCTAAAACTTGACCAACAGATTCATGCTTTAGAAGAGCTTTTATATCCATATATAAAAAACTCAATTTGCATTATAAAATAAAATAAATATAAAACATAGTATTATTAAAGCATACATATAGGCCAAGCATTATACAAAATAATAATTAGACAAGATCACAACTTATATTTCAGAAACAGAACAGAGGGGCTAGAAAGTAAAACCTAAGATAGAAGATTAAATAAATATTTTCTTCTCTTCAAAGAAGAAAAAAAGGATGTTGGTAGGATGATTTCATGAAAGATAACTATTTTACATATCAAACCTGAGGTAGAAGGGGAATGCATTTTGTGGAACAGAGTCTGGCTGACAATGGATTTCTCACAGTAAAGGCTGTTAGTAAAGTGAGCTACTGAGAAATAATGGGGAATCCCATTGTCTGAAGACAAAACACACACACACACACACACACACACACACACACACACACACACACACGCCCCACATATTTCCCCTAGGGTGGGATACTGGATTCCTGCCAGTGGTATGGTGTAACCTGCTACCCTCTGCATGGTTTTCTTATGTTTTAAGACTTTATTTCTGAGAATTTATGACCTCTTTACCTTTATTCACCCCTAGCACTTGTTCGATTGGTGAAAAGCATACCCAGGGATCTTTACTCAGTCGGAGGGGCTGCTAATTGATTTTTTTTTTAAATGCATTTTGTCCCTGGTCACTAATTGACTGATGGAACAGCTGCTGGTCTGACAAAAACCAGGTTGAAAAGCAGTTCCCACTATGGGGCGGTCTGTTGCCAGACATGATTGCTTCTGCTTATCAATTGAAGAAAGCACAGCCTTACATTTTCTCGGAGACTGGTTGTAAAAGTTCTTCATTGTCTTCAGAATAATGTCACTCTGAGCAATCATTTAACCAAAGGTGAATTAACCTTAGCAAATTGTGAAAAAAAAAAAAAAAGTCAGCCACCATCTATGATTCTTTAGAGATCAAAAGTGTAAGTTTAATAACCAAATAAATAATTCTTCATACACCGATGAAAAGAATAATTTTTTTGCTGTGGCTTAGAAATCAAATGGATTGAATCAATGTTCCGTATATTACTAAAATAGAATATGAAGTATTAAGTTCACTCTATAAGCTAAGAAACTATGCATTTTCCCCAAAGGATGGCTAACAGTTTTTGTGCTAATTTGTATTTGGTGATGTTGGCTAATGGTTTTTAATTATTAGTAGGATACTAATAAATAAAAAATAGAATAGCAATTAGTGAAGGTGAAACCTCAAATGTGAATCCTATAAAATTAAAGAATACAATTCTAAATTGAACAAGTAGTCTGTCATGACGGGATAAAGAGAAGATAGATCATAGCATTTGGATATAACCAAATAATGTATTCTTTAGTAGCAATAATGGTAAAAAAAAAAAAATAGAAAAACATCATCTTCTGCCATATGAGTGAGAAAATCTAAGTTTCTTTTGTTTGGATCATCGGGACATCCACGTAACGGATGGCTAGCAGGGAGCGTAAGTCAATGTTAGTTAGTGTCTTAATTGATTTGTACTTGATTTGCAGCTCTCTTTGTGTTCCTGTGGTGGTGGCTATAGAGATTTGGGTTGACATGTGCTCAGGCTAATCTATGAAGCTTTATCTCTCCTCTCCCCACTTCTTTGTGTAAAATGGTTACATCAGTCCATTTTGGTTGATAAAGCTAACTCCATAAACCTTGCAGCTTGTCTACAAGCTAAGTTTAGTTCTTACTGTTTGGAGTGGAGATCGTTGAGGTCAGGGCACTGACTGACTTGGCGTCTGGTAAGAGACAGCACCTAGGTTCATAGATTCTGTCTTCTAACAATGTTCATGGCGGCTATATTTTCCTGACTTTATCACAGCCAAAAGATGAATTTGGACAACTTATTGAGATCTTGAAGAATAGGTAATTCAACCTAAAGGAAACATATGCATATTCAGTCTTATTTATTAGTTACTATTGCTTTAAATGCATAATGGCCTGGGGGTGGAGATTGATGGTGGAGTCCTTGCCAGCGTGCATTTAACCTGCTTTTAACCATAAAAATAAATAAGTAAAATAAAATAAAGATTGGTAGCTTTGACTTTCTTTAAAGCAGTGACATTGCTTTTCTACTTTTTGTTTGTTTGTTTGTTTGTTTAAACAGAGAAGGCCATTCTGTCACAGTATCAAGTAAATTGAATAGGCATTCTCCATTTAAAGGGTAGGTAGAGAGAATTTCCTGACTACTTCAGGCACCTCTTCATCTGTTATTGTTCCTCTTAGTGGCATCTGAAGAGGCTCCTGGTAACAAGGAATACCCACAAGACCAGAAGAACTATGTATTCCTATTAATACCCAAATTATAATGTTAAACTAAGGTCCTTATTTTATCCAGAAATAAACTGTAGCTATTATCATAACAAAAATTTTGTAAATCACAGAAAAATCCACTCTATTTTGTATGGATTTCTGGGTAGAAAATGATTTCTAGAAGGACACACACATAACACACACACACACACACACACACACAGCTTCAGGTATGTGTCTATAACTGCAGGGCGGGGTAAGGGATAATAAGGTCACATGAAATGGTTCATCGAGTGGGCACTTACGGAGCACTCACTGTGCAGAAGCCACTACGCAAAAATGTTTTCCAGGCTCAGACTTCCGAGACTTACAAGGAGAACACAGACTCTGTCCTCCTTTTGTTTTTGAAGTGCTCTCTGCCAGCCATTTTACCTTTTTGATATATTTTAAGCCTGAGAAGTGTAAAGTACCTAGGGAAAAGTTAGTCTGAAGTACAGAGCCTAAGTAAATCAATAAATAAATGTCACTGAGTAGGTCAAGCATCTTGTGACCCTGGATGGCCAGTGTATAGTAAGGGTCAAGTCAAACTGTCCCCAAATGGAGAGCTATTTTGTCCTTCTTGTTTATTAATGTCTAACCATCTATACTAATGGATTTAGCATGAAAGGAAGGAAGGTGGGGGTCAGGAAGTGAGAGTCACTAAATCTCAGACTTCCATTCTTCATTAATATTAATGCTGTCTTCAACTAGTGCAAGTTGGCACAATATAGCCTAAAAGTTTAATATGAGAAAAATAGTTCCGATGCTTCCGTGTGTATCCATTGACAGCAAGCACCACGTGGTCTTGTATTACATCACGTACCTCACTGTCATCCAATGAAGAGGAATTTCCCTTCAGTATCAGCTCGTCCGAATACGAATTTTGTGTCTCCAAAGTGTTTTATATTAACTTTTAAACAATTTACCTATCTACTGACTTATATTAAACCAGAATGAATACAAATGCCATGCATGAATTAACTTATTTTTAAAATCAACATAACCTAAGCATTTCTCTTCATTAGAAAATCATTCAGTTATTCTATTTGACCTCAGACATTAAGAGTTGTATTCTTATAGTCATGTGCTCTGGGTAGCTGTGGACTTTTAATAAACTGAGATATTTTGGGACCATATCTGCTCCTGGCTAGCTATATACTATGAAAAAATCTTAGTTGCTTAAAGAAAACAAACACACCCACCACACAATATTACTTTCTTAAACTAAACACATTTTGATAGAACTCAAAATAATCACTTACAATGTTCAATAATCTTCAAGATAAAGAATTAAGGCTCAGAGAAGTTACATGTTTTGTTCAAAAATGTTTAGTAAAGTTGAATATGGTGGCACATGCCTGTAACCTCAGTAAGAGGAGAGTGGGTTCAAGGTCAGCCTGAGCTACAGAAGGAATCTTGCCTTTAAACCAAACCAAATTGAAAAAACAAAAAAATGTATTATTAGACAACAGCAAACCCTCTATGAGCGTTTGGCAAATTTGGCCCTTCTATGACTTTCTGACCAGTGTCATATTCTTTGAGCTCAAAAGATGCCATTTGTACTTCCCTGAGCTCTCATCTGTGATTTATAGATTTTTACCTCTAAATCTCTCAGAGCGCTTGAACCAGAAACAAAACAAATCATTTGGCAGGTTCTCAAAGGGTAGCCTCACTCTCTTCTAGCTTGCTACTGCATCCTGCCTTCCATTCACCCTGCAATCTCCATGACTTATAAGCAAATTCAACTGTAGCTTATGCCAAAACTGTAGCAAAACCTAAGAGACAACGCTCTCCTAGAAAGAGCCCATAAGATGAAATTGAATGAATGAAAACAAATGAATATATTTCAGTTTGCCCAACTTCTCTGTCTCAACTTAGCTGGCTTTCCCATTTTGTCATGTGGTAAAAAGATCTGTGCATTGGTGGCAACAGACTGCCCATCCGTTTTTCTTTTTTTAAATATGTAAAGGTGGTTACAGTTTGTAAGTGGGTCATGGTGTCTTCACTGTTCTTCTGCAGTGTGCAGAGTTTTGGGTAGTATGATGAGCCAGACAATATGTAACTTCAGATTGAGATGCCCTGGGAGGCCTATGCTAAGATCAGACCAGAAACTGGGACATAATGCAAGCAATTGAGTTATTAATTCTTGCTCAAAGTCCCACCTTCATCATCTATCGGTTACATATGTATTTCCTGTCAATTAAACAGAATCTCTTAATATCTTCATCTAGGGTCAGCCTGGTTCAAAGTGGTAGCATCTAGTTCTACTCTATGCACAGAGTCAGAATCTATATTATTTAGATTACACAGTTCAACTTTCAGATCATTCTTCAAAGTAAAAGAGGAAAGTTCCCGGGATGGGAGCACCGAGAAAGGGCTGGAAGATGATTTTCAAGACTCCCATGTCTCTTATTTCTAGAAGACAAAGCAAACTAAACGAAAGGAAGAGAAATGGCTTTTAATACTAAGCAGAAACATGCACTATATACGTACAAACCAGAGGCTTCATTTGAATTAGTATTTACATGTTTTGTAATCTCCAATAATAGATGTTTTTCATTATTTTAGTAAAATTAAAGAATGGGCACTCAGCTATCTTTAAATTTTCATATTGTTCAGGCTACTTTAGGAATGCCAAATCATTTTGCTGTAATAAATCCCAGCACAAAGATGGCATGGATACTAAAAGACATTGTAATATTTTTCTTTTAGATGTGAATGGAAAGAAAATATGAATAGATATTCCCTTTTTTATGTTAGCCATTATTGGAATTTACTAATGAGAAACTTGACATGCTATTTCCTATTGCTTTAATAAGCTATATATTATAAAAATGTTTTTCTGTATTAAGGGTGAAAATGGCATAATGTTTTAAAAAAAAAATTCTTTGCAATTTCTCATGATTTACAGGGGAGCCAGTGACGAGGTGTGGGGATGTCCTGGCTTTTCTGGACTTCTGTGTAGGACAGACATGCATAGAAAGTTGAAGCCTAATTAGACAAAGCTACTGAGAAGCATTTTAAAAAATTCTGTCTTGCTGAGAGGCAGGCCTTTTTTTTTTCTAGATGACAAATGTCTGGACTTCTCAGTTAAAAAACAAAACAAAACAAAACAAAACAAAAACCTGCCACAAGTGCTCACCCCTGGCCTCAGCTCTTTTTGTCATGTAGGTAAGCTAAGCTGTGGAAAAAAACGGCCATCTGGGAAGAGCCCTGGCAGGTCCACTGAGCCAGTCTTAATCTCTACCTCTCCTGTCTCCTCTCTCTTTAAGGCTGCCAAACAATCTTCAGACGACGAGTCTGGAAAACTAGTCTTCAGAGATAAATCCTCAGGTGGTGACTGTGTGTTGGATATTTCTATGTGTTTTGTCTCATGGTTCAGAAGGTAGCCAGACTGTCTATGAAATTCTGGGCTTCGACGAGACTTTTTCTCTTCCACTGGAGTTTAAGTGAGCGATTTATGGAAAGCTGCCACCTTGTGAGGTAAGTTATACATAAATGCCTTGTGATTTATATTTGAAAGATTTCTTGTTGCTCATTGACACAAATCTTGTTGCACATTATCCTTTTCAGACAGTGTTGTCAACTGAAGAAATTCTTTTTTTTTCCTTAAAAAAAAAAAGAAATGAAGGGCTGTCTCTGAATTATTTGTAGTGTTAGTTATGCATTAAAACTTTGTCACTTTCTAGCTGGATTAGATTTTTCACCCTTGATTTTTCTCAAACAAACAAATGAGGTATAATAAGGGGAAATTAAAAAAAAACTTGCAGCTCATTTTATCTTAAAAGAGCTACCACCTTTTAGTGGACTAATGGGAGTAGAAACCCCATTTTGAGACAAATCTTGAAGTAAATGCTATTGACTTTTAAAAGGGATAGTCTTGGCAAGAGCCAAATGAACATTATCTCTCAAAGTCCATTCTGAAGGCAAAACAGATTTGTTAGTGTGATTATTAAAACAATTGCCACCTTCTGGTGTGAGGTGATGTCAACAGAGAACAATCAGGCAATGCCCTTGGCTTTGGTACAGTCAAGCACACAAAGCCACCGTGAAATAGGATTGGATGGGACCTTTCATTTCGTATGAGAATTAATTCTGTAAATGCAGTAGAGAGGAGGCAGCTTATTTCTCTACCCCCAGAAACCAGATAAGAACAAGTCTGCAGGAGGCCCCATTTTTTTTCCTTATTCATTTCTTAGTAGGTGCATGTGTATGTTACCAAGGATCAAGGCAAATAATGTTATTCTTTCAATATACTTCTGGCAGAGAAGGGGGAAAGTTGTTAGAATTTTCCCAAAGGTTTTATGGCCTAAAAAAAAAAAATTCTTTTACAATCTAAATTGTTTTTTAAGGATTGAACTTAAAGGTCACATTTCTTCAATAGGAGCAAAAGCTGTCCAGAGGCTCTGGTCTTCTCCCCAAGAGATTGGGACTTTATCCTGGGCTTGCTGTGAGTCTTCCCTGGGAAAGCTAATGCAAGTGTAGTTTGTAGCAACTCAGCTGTAAGGATCAGCTCTTTTGTGAGGTCGGGGAGGGGCATACAAAAGGAAATTACACATAGTGAATGGAATTTATGATCATTGTATATGAGTGTGCACTGTGCACAGAAAAATTTTCAAAAGTGTAATTCTTTAGCTTAGAATCTTAGATGTGAGGACTCACTAACCTTAAGCTAATTCCAAAAACAAATGATAATTTTGTGATCAGACACACTGGTTTCTGTTGTTCGCATCTCGCTAAAGTATCTTTTCTGTAAGAGCTATTAACGAGGCTTTAATCTTAAATATCCCAGCATTCGCTCAGTCCACAGTTGATAAAGCAAATACAAGATTGAAAAGAGAAAACACAGATGAGATGATCAATAACGTATTTCTTCTCTGCTGGATTATTTCTCCCACGTACAAAATTTCTGTTTGATTTTTCATTTATTCAAAATGTCAGAATGATAGATACAAGAGAGTCACCAACTAACCAGGGAAATCTCTGTTTAATAATATTCAGTATGAAGATTCAGAAGGATGTTCCATGATGGATGAAACTTTCTTCTGTTCTACCTCATTAGGGTTCTCCCAATTTGACCCAATCCAAACCTATTACTTTATATATCTAACAGTAAAATTGCATAAATGTTCACTAGTACAATAGAAGCTAAATGAGCAGTTTCGGATAATTTAATTAAGTTGTAGGTCTTCTAATATAATTCCGTAAGTATGTGAACTTTTAACTTGTGTTAACTCAATTTCCTCATGCCTTCATTTACCATTTGTTGGGGACATTACAGTGATTAGCCAGAGTCCTTCCAGCTCCTAATGTTCTCCATAAATTTTGATTTAAATTGACTGTCACTTTCTCACGATAATAAAGTATATATTTGACATCTCAAGAAAGAGAACTAGTCTGGCATATTATGTTGTCAAGGACTGCAACTTTCCTCTCCCTATCCCACCGAATTCACATTAAATGTCCCTTACTAAAAACGATCAGAGATACTCAGAACAAAGTGGACTGGGTACTGCATATTCACGAGAACACCTAGGCTCCTGTATATATGAAGAAAGGTATCCCTATTCCCACATAACTGTGCGTATTCATGGCTGTTGATGTTTAATTGTTTGGTTTGCCAGCATTCAGAGACCCCTATGACATAGGAATCAGCAGCTGCTAAAGTTCAGATCAGAGAGAACATCAGTCAGGCAAGGTCACTTAAATACACTGTTTTCTTAGTTCAAACAGCTAGAGGGAGGGGCAAGCTTTGCAAGTGAGTCTCTGTTCTTTCAGTGAGTACATTTAATTTGGAACTAAGCCCCCCAAACTTGAAGCCATCTTCCTATAAATATATGCTTACTACCTATTTTTTTTATTTCCAATAAAGTGACTTGGGTAATAAGATGATGCTATTCGCAAATAGCTTCTTCGAAGTTATCCAGAGAGACCAAAAATAGAGGACTCAGTTCAGTCTATCTAGAGTGACCTAAAATGTTTAGCAATGGTACCAGATATTTGTTCCGATTTCAGTGGTATCATTTCTGAACTGGTTGGATAAGAGTTTGAGACCACCCTAAACTACTTAATAGCTTCAGGAAGGCAGTAAAATAGAACATGTAGGGGAAAAAAATCAGGCTCCCTGGATAACAGTTTGCCTATAAAAAACCCCACAAAACCCAAAAGCAAACAACAACAACAAAAAACTACTGCCCATGCATCTTGTTGGTACTGCCTTTACTAAAGTTAGTCTTCTTCTTCTTCTTCTTCTTCTTCTTCTTCTTCTTCTTCTTCTTCTTCTTCTTCTTCTTCTTCTTCTTCTTCTTCCTCTTCCTCTTCCTCTTCCTCTTCCTCTTCCTTCTCCTCCTCCCCCTCCCCTTCCTTCCCCATCCTCCTATTCCTCCTCCTCCTCCTCCTCTTCTTCTTCTTCTAGATCTCCTTCGTCTTCAAAAGTTTGCGGGGTGTTTTTCGTGTGTGTATGTGTGCTGTCTCTCTGTATATATGCCATGTTTGTGCAGGTGCTTATATATACCCGAAGAAGACATTGAATTCCATGGAGCTGCTGTTAAAGGAAGCTGTGTGCCACCTGATGGGTGTGCTTGGAACTGAACTTGGATCCTTTGGAAGAGCAGAAAGTTTCTTAAAAGTACTTTTATTGCACACACACACACATACACACCAGCTCAACTCTAGAAACGTAGTACCTATTCAAAATTATTATTACCTTAAACACTGATAAGACTGACTAACATTTATTGGGAGCTTGCCATATGCTAATCAATCTATAAATGTTTTAGTAGATATACATACAACTCTAGATTACTACTGTTATGATCTTTAGCATACAAATTGGACCGCTATGGGGCTGGTAAAAGGACACAGCTGATAAAGACACTTGCCATAAAATCTGAGTTCCTGAGTTCAATCCCTGAGACTTACATGGTAAAAGAAGAAAACTGATTCCTGAAAAGTTTTCCTCTGACTTCCACACATGGAGACACACGGGATCACATGTATTTGCATGTGTGCATGTGCATGCAAACATACAGAAAGAGAGAGACAGAGACAGGGGGAATACAAAACAGGACAGTCATAGTATGCCAGAGTATAGTGAAGTCAATTAAATTATGAAAAGTGAACTTTGGTACATTTCAGCTTTTTATGAAAGTCCAAAATTGGCTTTACTCTTATTAACTATCACATTATGTTGGCGAGGCGATAGCTTTAGTTTCTTTATTGGATTATAGTATAGCATAATCCAGTGTGGCTTCCATGTAGATTTGAGAATAGTGGAATCACCTATTTTTCTTAAAGGCTTTATTTTTATTCATACTTACATGTGTCCATGTGGGTCTATACCATGAGTTTGTGGGACCATATCGAGGCCAGAAGCAGATGTCCCTTGCTTCTGGAGCCGGGACTACGTGCTGGTATGGGCTGCCAATCTAGAGAGTCTAAGTCATGTTCTTTGGAAGAACAGCAACTGCTCCGAACTTCTGAGCTCCCTTCCAGCCCCTGAGTGTTATATTTTAAGATTCTGTTTGTTTGGTTTTTGTCCTAGGGACTGAATGCAAGGACTTATGCATGCTAGGCAAGGATTCTACCACTGACCTCTATTCTGAGCTCTGAAACATGTTTTCTTAGAATAGAAATTATAACATGGTTGTAAAAAAGATTTGGATAATCTAAAGATATTATCACTATTTTACACTTCTTCACCATCTACTACTTTCAGGGCTTAAGTTTATATTAAAAGATGCTTATTTTCTGCTTTAAAAATAAAAATTTTATTGTACTTGTCTATAAATTCTAAAACCTACAGTTTAAATTGGTGATTTATCATAAAGGTCTGATGAAAACATAGTTGTGTAGCATTCCATATAATGACTATGTTTCAAATGCTTGGATGTAGGGAGAAGTGACTTTGCAGGACCATGTCTCAACCCGAATGTCACAACTAGATCATTAGCTTCAGATAAATTACACAAAAGTGAGAAACCATGAGCGTATGGAAGGAACAAACACAAGGTTTACACATCAGCTGGGCTCCTCGTCCAATCTATTCTTTCTTTAGAATCTCTGCATTGCTAACCTGTGTGAACATCTTCCACAGGTAGCCAGCTTGTAATGACTGTCCCTAGATAAGGTAGCACTGTAGTCATCATTGAAGTGTAGCAAGGCGTTCTGAGGAAGGGACTAAGAATCGTGGCCTCTGGTCCACTTGGTCACTCCTGTTTCTCCTGCTTTCCTGTCTAACTGTGCCTGAGGGGACAGAGTGGAAGTGACAGCTTCAGTGAAGCCTCGCTGGTCAAATGCAATCACATTGACTGAAAGCTCAGATTGTGTTCAGTTCTCTCAACATAATTCCCCTACCTAGGGAGTGCACTTTGGCCAGAGGAGGAAGTGATGAAGAGTCGCCTATACCATTGCTGGACAATTTCAACAAGGAGCGAAGGTAGGTTTTGAATTATGTATTAACCCTAGCTTCCAGATACAGTCTTGGCTGAGAATTTCAGCTAAATGTCCGCAAAGCCTCAATCCTACAAAGCATAGCTCTTGCTCCCTTATTTGCTGTTCTGGTTGTCACTTCCTATAACTGTTTACTGTTGAAGGTGGCATTCTGGTGCCCGATATCGAACCCTTAATATTAAACCACCTTCCACCTCCTCGCTCTTCATTCTGTGTCTCTAGTCATGAAACTCCACCAAGATCTCCCATTTAATGTCCTGAGAGTCCATGAAATCTGTCTGCAATTTTGACGAGAGCACAAATTGTTACTCATTGTCCAGTGGGGAACACTTAACTCTACCGATCTTTCTCGAGTATCAAAGCTTCCTTTATACTCTCGCTAAAAATCGCTAATGGAAGTGGTGGTGCTCACTGCAATCTTCAGATTCATCAAGACCAGAACTTGAAAGACACCCCGGGGGCTTCATTGCTGGTGCCAAGAGGAGGCCTTGGCGTCTGAATCTCCATGCTCATTCTATTTTTTCTCTGGCAAAATCTTCCCACTACCCCATTGCCACTCTCCCTTTCTTCTTTTCATTTCTACAACAAATAACCACCAAAATACAATGAATATCAACTCAGAGTTAAGTGCGATACTCTAGCAATTTATCCCCTCACGTTGACATGGCTCTGCCTCTGGTCATCTTCTACAGTCACTTAGATTGATCCTTTCAAAGACTGTGAGTGTGCTCATGTTAAAATTGTTGGGTAGTTTATGGGTACGATAGACAATATGCAAGCTTGTTGGTCTTCTCTGGGTTTTTGCTTGTTGTGATAATTGTCTTTCACTCTTAAGAACATTATGCTTTAAGGGGTGAAGACATCTAAACCTCCATGTGTACTTTTAGTAGCTGGATCTGTTAGGACTACAGTACCCTTGCATGGGTACCATACCTCCATCTACTTAGACCACTGTTTGTGCCATTCCCTGCCCCTTCTGGAATGTCACTCAAAGACTTCTTCTCCATCTAATACTTACTCATTCTTTATCTCCCACAAAGAAATGAGTACTGGAATACAGGAGCTTAATTTTTTTTTTTTTTTTTTTTTTTTTGGTTTTTTAAGACAGGGTTTCTCTGTGTAGCCCTGGCTGTCCTGGAACTCACTCTGTAGATCAGACTGACCTCGAACTCAGAAATCCGCCTGCCTCTGCCTCCCAAGTGCTGGGATTAAAGGCATGCGCCACCACTGCCTGGCTTGCATTTGTTTTGATCACTACAGTATACAAGTGCTGAAACTTATGCCTGACAGATAATAGGTGCTGAATAAACACTGGGTGGATACTGAGTCCAAGGTAGCATGATTTCTGCAGCAAAGCCTTTCATGCCTCTCTCTATTCCAGGATCTGTTTGCTTTCTTTATGAGCTGTTTTGATCACCCATGTACTTTGTACCAGAGCACACGTCTCAGGCTACAGTCAGATAATCACTAGTTCACCCGACTCTTTGATGACAACAGAACTAGTTCCGCTTGGCATGCACCATAGATCACACTTACCTAAAGGTATGTACCAAATGGATAGACGAATAAACAGCGTGGCAGCAACACTAAGTCAGACATGTTAGTGATCTAAGGAAATTGGATTTGCTCATATTCTCAAGTTCCCAAGGGGCAGGGGACCCAAACCCTCAAGTCGGTAGCAGTGCAAAATGTTAGACAGTTGACTCCTAGCATTCAGAACAAGAGAACAAGAGGCTGTAGAAATTATGTTCATCAACCTTAGCTCACCCTAGCAGCACTGAGTGATTGTCATAATGATAGCAATGATCATGTAACATATCTGAACAATATATATAGACAATCAAAAGCTAAAAAATCCCATTGTGGGCCAAGAAGAGAAATCAATAGGTAAAGGGTTTGCCTCACAAGCCTGGGGACCTGATTTCAACCCCTAGAAAAACCCCTATGTAAAAACTCAGAGTAGAATAGTACATGTTTGTCCCTCCAGTTCTGGGGAGGAAGAGACAGACATTGGCCAGCCAGACTGTGAGCTAATCTCCAGGACAGTTAGAGACCATATCTCCAAAAAAGGTGCACAGGGCTGAGGAATGACATCCAATGTTATCTTCTGGCCTCAACATTCACCTCCATCCATGCGCTTGCCCACCTGAGACATAATCATCCATACACAGACCCAAAATGGAAAAAAATCCTGTCTTGTCCTAGAGTTCAGCGAAAGCGTATGGGAGAAGCTGGAATTGAGTTCTGAGAGAGTTTTTTGTTTGTTTGTTTTTGTTTTGCTTTTAATAAATATCAGTTTCCTATTATTAAATTGAAAGACTAGCCCTCCTTCTTGTCTATGTAGATCAGGAGTTGGCAAACTTCACCACTCGAACCAAGCTGGCTCTGGTTTTTGTAAATAGAGTTTTATAGGCACATGGCAAGTCCAGTGTGCTTACATCCTGTCCGTGGCTGGCTGCTGTCGTAATACAAGAGCAGAGCTGGGTAGTTATCACAGAGATCATAAGGTCCATGAAGAAAAAAATATTTATTGTTTGGCCCTTTACAGAAAGGATTTGTTAGTCACTGAGTTAAATTTTCCGGGCTGAGTGGGAGAAACTGCTGTAAAACCCCAAATAAAAAATTATCTGAGCTATGGCTTAGAAGAGACATGCTGGGAAATTCATGGAGAACTGTTTAACGGTTCAGTTGCCCCTCTGTGAGGATGGGCTCTGCCTCTGTGGATCCAGTCAATGGAGCAAGGAAAACATCAGGGGGAAATGTACTTTTATCCCCAAAACGTGCATTTTGTTGTTGTTGCTGCTATACCCCAAACAATATAGTCTCACGATTATTTTTATAGCTTTCACACTGCATTGGACGTTATGAGTAACATAGATTTAAGATTTATGGGAGGGTTTGTGTAGCTTACGTGCAAACCATTTGAAGATTGCTCTACCTGGAACCCATTCCTACGGATATGGGGAACAATTGTATTCAATAGTATGTGAAAGGCACTCCCCCCAAAATAAGGATGTGCAAGTATTTTGTTAAAACGTTGATTTATTATTTGGAGGGGCAGGGGATGCATTCGCCATGGCTCTGTGGAGGTCAGAGGGCAGCCCTAAGGATTTCCGTTCCCTCCACCCGCAGTTGAGTCCTAAGGATGGAACTCAGGACATCAGCCTTGGCAGGAAGCGCTCTTGCCGACTGAGCCGCCCTACCAGCCTGTAAGTGGCGCGTTGAAGGATCTGAAGATCAGCAGGGATTTGGTTACACGGGGAAAAAGAAAGGGATACACTCGGAACTTAAATGAGAAGGAAGAGGTGAATGAATTTTATTTGTAGAGGGATACATAGGACTTCTACCCTGGGCTGCAGTTTCTCCTTGGAAATTCAGGGTGGAGTCTCTTACTATGTGACGCTAGCAAAAAGCATAGAAAACCTAAGACATAGAGCTGAGCCACACTGGGTGGCCCTCCACTTTGGCCATCTTTAATCATGTAGAGCTACCCCGCAGCTGTAGGGATGCGTGGCCTGCTATGTCATCATCTGGACAGGAAGTTTGAAGCAATCATTAATTTGAAAGACAGCCAGCATGGTCAGCCCCCCCCCCCCGCCCTGAACTCTCATCCCTGTCCTTATGAAACTGTCTAAAAAATCACTTCCTCCAATTATAAACAAAGGATCTCCAGATCCCCCCCCCCTTCTCTCTGTATAATAGCCTTTGATTAGAGTGTAATGGAGCTCGTAGGTGAATACCTGCCTTAAAGTCACGATCTCTGCCTTAATCCAACACGGCCTTTGACCCTCTTCTCTCATTCATCTCTCAGACCGCATCTTACCTGCAAAGCAAACAACCTGAGCTCCACGCCCCGCCCCATTTCCCATCTCTCCTTCCTATGCCTGGAACCACAACAGCTCTTGTTGCTGCTTTTCCGTTCAGTTTTATTTTTAATTCTTTCTCAAACCAAAACTGTTGCTCCAAAGAAAGGTATTTTTGAGGGTGCCTTGAGTTATAGTCCCAAAATGGTTCTATGGATTCCTTCATACAGTGTTTTTCTTTGCTTGGCTGTTAAAAATAGACTGCCCCATCCATTCTTCCATAAACTCCTAATGATATGTGATTCTGAGCGGTTTAAAGTCTGTGGAATGGTCTTTAATTTGTGGCTACTCTGGTTGAGCCGGGGGTCTTCCCTGCCAGAAACCTCAATCCTGCTGCTAATGTCCTTCTCCATAAAGAACCACACTGGGGCTGGAGTTGTGGCTCAGTGGTTAGAATCACTGGCTGTTCTTCCAGAGGACCCGGGTTCAATTCATAGCACCCACACGGTAACTCCCAGCTGTCGGTAGCCAGGGGAATCTGGCACCATCACAGACATACATGCAGTCAAAATACCAATGAATATAAAATGAAAATTAATAAACCTTTAAAAAGGAAAGAATAATAGTCTTAAAAAATAAAAGTGCAGATCTTACCATGGCTGCTGCTGAGCCACTGTGGACAAAGCCAGGGTGCGATCCAGTTATGCAAATTTTATGTTTGAAGAGGGGAAAAAAAGGTCTAACTTTTGAAAAGTAGTTTAGACCAGAATCTCATGTCAAATATAGGCTGTCAGACAGTGGGAACCCTGCCAGAAAACGTAATAACTAATTGTTAATATTTTATTAATTAAAAAAATGCATACGACAGCATTTTAGAACTGGTTGGTACCCAAAAAAAATGTGGAAAAGGTCAGCCACAAGTTTATTCCCATGCTGTTACCGTCTTCCTGTCTTGTTCAAGGGGTAAAGAGGCTAGAGCTGATGGCCCTGAGGGGCACTCGTGCCAACTCTGTGAGTGAAGAGATGGATGGAGGAGCTGTGCATATCCACAGGGAATCTCAGCTTTCATCTAGTTTCTGCCTGAGCCCAGTTACCTGGACCAAGAAGTTGCTGAAAACCCTTTCCCCAGGGCACAGATGGAGATGTGGGCAAGACTGAATATGTAGAGAGTCTGTGGGGGGCAAAATGAAAAGAAGCACAGGCTCTGACTTCCACAGTCTGAGGCCCCCTTTTTGATCTCTTCAACATCATGATTGTTCTGTTTCCTACCTTCTGGGTTCCCCTCTGACTCCTTGAGGCTGATGCTTACCGTCATAGTGAATTTGGAGCATATGGTATGGACCATAAGCAGTACTATAGGCTGAATGGATCGAGCAACAGAAAACTATGTTCTCATAGTTCTGATAGCTAGACGTCTAAAGCCAAGGTAGGTGCCAGTCAAGGTTAGTTTCAGGAGAGGCCCCTTACTTTCACTTCATTGTAGTTGCAAGTTTTCTGCCTTCCCTGTGTGCAGAGAGTCAGTCACCAGTCCTATGGGATTGGGGCTACACCCTGAGGACCTCAATCAGCTTTAGTTACCTTTCTAAACTCACCACTATCTCCATAGCCAGCCAGGTCAGACTGTGGTTAAGAATTGCAACGTAAGAATTTTAGAACACAGCTCCACCTGCCCTGTTTATCACAGGGGGCTGATGTCGAACAGGACAGGGTGAAATAATAATGTTTGCAAGTGCCTCATCAAACTCCCTAGGCACTAGGGGATCCTGTCCACGACCACGAGATGAATGTTGTAAAGAATGTTTTGCCTGAAGAAAGAGTCCAGGGAGCATAAAGTATTTAAGCTGAGAAAACAGATGAGGAAGAAAAGGTAGTTCCAGACTTTACTCTTCAAGTCATCTAATTACGACCATAGCAAGAACACACTTTTTTTTTTTTTTTTTACTGTTTCAAGTGTTCTATTCCATTATTACAAGTAAGTAGGAATTTGAGTATTAGATTTAGTAGCTTTTTCTGGTTTAGAAAAACTGATTGTACCCACTCCCACCTCTTTGTAGTAAGCATCACTTACTTAGATAGCTAGAACACTATAACCTGGGGTGTGGCCCACTGATAGTGGCTTTGTCTAACATGTATGAGGTCTTTACAGTTCCATAAACAATCCAACCAACCAAACCAATAGATAGCAACAGCATAATCGAGCTGGGCTCAGAGTGTATCTCAGTGATCCGATACTTCCTTAGCATGAATTAGACTACAGCTTAGAATCCAAGCCCTACAATGGAAACATGTACTTGGCTGGACTGAGGTTGTAACTCAGTAGTTGAGTACCTTTTAAGGGACAAACAAGCAAGATCATGGCTGATGGATGTAGTCACTCCACTGAAAAGGGTAGCAACAACTGTCAGCACATCTGAGGCCTAGCACTTGATTTATAGGGAACTCATTCTATTGTGTCTCAGGAGAAAAAACGGAGAGTCATGGAATTGATGGTCAACAGGTGAAAAACAAAATATGAACGGTGCTTAATTATGATTTTTTTGATGGTGCTGGTGATTCAAATTCAGGGCCCTGCCTATGCTAAGCAAGAGCTGGGACACCGGACCTATACTCCCCGTTTGCCATAAAGTGCTTGATAGTTTCAAAGTACTCTAAAGGCAGTTGAGCAATAGAAATATCTTTATGAGAAGAGGGCATGAAGAGAAAACAGCTTGAAGCTATGTGTGTGATGGCGAATCTTCATGGCCATCCTCGCTGTCTAGGAGATGCTATGTGTGTTGGTGAGGGTACTTTCAGAGATTAATTGAGGGGGGTGCGAAGATCCACAATGATTGTGGAGGAACCAGACCATGAGGGGAAACCATCTGAATAGATACATTCTTTCACTCTGTCTCCTGACCAACCATGTTGTGAACAGCTAGGCCTGGTCATTCCCTTTCCACCACATTGGATGGACCCATAGCTTAGAAATCATGAGCCTCAACAGATTTCTCTTCCTTTAATGGTTTCTGTTGAGTATTTGGCCACAATAATTCAAAGAGAAATAACACACTGTGTATGCTTAATCAAAGATAGTATCATCTTTTACTTCACCCAAATGAGCTTCTCTGCAGTGTTTGGTACTTCTCAAAGACAGTTGTTTTTTTGTTTTGTTTTGTTTTTTATCCTTTTTGTTTGGCTGCTGAACTTTTAGATATCTTTTAAATATGATTTTAGGTTTCCGTAGCCATACAGGACTTTAAAAAAAACTCTCAAATGTAGTAGCTGCCAGAAGTAGAAATAGTTAAGAAGAAATGTAAAGGGTATGAGTATCAATGACTTAGAAGTATCATTATGTATGTCTAAGATAATACAAATGGAGAGAGAGAGAGAGAGAGAGAGAGAGAGAGAGAGAGAGAGAGAGAGACTTAGCTGAACTTTGAGTCTAAAAGGAATCGTGTGATTGGATAGAATCCTGAAGGTAGCCAAGGAGGGAGGATTGGTGACAGCTGTTTACATCTGGAGACACTGTTCTGAGATAACCAGAACATTCAGCTGTCTGTGGACGTTGTTTTCACTAAGCCATGTCACAGAGACTGAGAAAAATGAGGACCTAATTTGAAAATAAGATAGCCACCCACATTGATACATTGATAATGTTTAAATAGAATGACCTACCTGAATTTGTTTTCATAATGATTTTTTTCCCTCATGGGGAACTAGGCCAGGGCTTTGTGTACTGAAGTTTCAGAAGGTGGTTTTGGGATGTAGGTGACTTTGGGATGTAGGTCCCAGGTTTTCTGGATTCATCATCAATGGAGAAGCTAAGGAGCCATTTGAATATGAATGAGGAGAGGTTGTTGGTTCAGGTAGGGAAGTGGAGTGGGAGATGTTCTGTCAGGAGGGGCAGACGGTGAAGCCACCTAGGCAAAAGCAGGAAGCGGACTCAGGAGGTGGTAAGCAGATGAAGCGGAAGGGAACCCTCAGATCATAGAAAGAGGAGATGCCGTGTGATAGCTTCATCTTCGCTCCAGGATGTCCTCCTTCAGACAGCCATTTCTGCATGTAACGGAAAGGAACAAGCTTCATCCCTCGGCAGCCAACTGAAAGTCAGCATCACTTCAGGAGCCTCACTTCCTCTTTACCTTTCTGATTTCCGTATGACTGATTATGAGTTTTCCTGCCAAGCTTTTCTCATTCTTGTATTTTTACTCTGAATGCATATACATACATATGTATATACACACATATACATACATACACATATATGTATATATTATATATCGATTATATGTGTGTGTGTGTGTGTGTGTGTGTGTGTGTGTGTGTGTGCATGTGTTCATATTCTTCAACTGAAAACTTTCTACTTAGTGTAAGGTATTACTGGAGACTGTAATTATGCAGAAACAAGCAAATGCTTGATCTACCCTTGAAAGACGTAGACAACCTAGGGACCCTGACTATGCCTACAGTGAATGTACACTGTATTGATCCACAGTCGTGGTCTGCTCCCCACGACTGCGTCATTATGAAATTCAGTCATATGGAATTACTTGGAAGACCATAGTATAACAGCTGTGTCTCTTCCAGGCCTGTGGTGCCTTCCTACAAATGCTCTTAGCTTTCTTCCTCTTCCTCCCTTAAAAACTTACATTCAGCTGGGCAGTGGTATTGCATGCATTTATTCCCAGCACTTGGGAGGCAATGGCAGGAGGATCTCTGTCACTTCAAGGCCAGCCTGGTCTACAGAGCTAGCCAGGACAGCCAGGGCTACACAGAGAAACTCTGTCTCAACAAACAAAACAAAACAAACAAACAAACAAACCTCATATTCAACACTCAAGTGTAACCTTGGGAAGCTTTTCCTGCCATCCTAGCTGGGTGTCGATGACCAGACATATCGTGTCACATCATTAAAAAGCCTTGTGTTATCTGTTTAACCTTGAAGAAGAGAGGTGAAAAAAGGTCTGATGGGAATTTGATTCTTTTTATCTCTTATATGTACAAGTGTGTGTGTGTGTGTGTACATGAGCATCTATGTATTGATGCATCCATGTATATGTGTTCCTGGTGGGTGTTCTTGATTTTAGTAACAATAAGAAACATTTAACACTTGACTCGTGTATAATATATATGGAAGAGTCCAAATTTAAAGGGTTTGCCCACTAGATTAGGCCTAGCAAAGGGTAGGCCAAGACAGGGTGTCTGTTGAAGTTGAGGGCCCACAAAGAAGGTGTTAGTGATATACAACAGACAGTAGCTGGTTGAAATCACTACAAATATGGCTCTCATCAGGCCCGCCCTTCCTGTCAGTTTCTTCCAATTTCAGTGAATAAGATTAAGGCCAGAGGAGGAGGATATTGAAAATGATGATTTTATTTCTTGGTATTGGGTTATAAACCAATGACAGACCATTAAATACCTTGGAATGGAACACGGATCCTTTCTTGTTAGAAATCTATCAGGAGCATTTGGCTCCCGGTGGCAGAAATTAGAATTTTGCTCTCATTTATTATTCTCTATTTTTTTCAAAGTTCCCTCTCCTGGATTCAGTTTTTCCCCCTTCCTGCTTTCGACTGGATCACCTGTTGACATAGGCTAGTTTTCATTGCTTGTAACCTCGCTCACAAATCTCTGCTTCTTCATTCAGTGACCTGAGAGCTCACAAGCCTTTCTAAACATATTATACTTTATTTCATCTTGTGATACTTTTCCTCATCATACTGTTAAGGTTTTAAAACCTCCTTTCCGTGTGGAAGTTTGTCTAATATCTAGTGCCTATTAATTTGTATCAATTTACAGCATGTATTTTAGGATAATGTGAAATGTTTATTTTAATGTGCACACTCATAGATAATGTATAGTATCAAGTTCGAATCTAAATAACGAATATATTTATTCAGCTTTCACTATCCAAATCCTTCATGCTTATGGACTATTTCTCAAATATTTTGTAGGATCCATTAAAATCTATCACCAAAAAATGTTATTATTTGTGACATCTTTGTGCATATCTGAGTAACGCACGTTACCAAGATATCTGAGGAAAACTTGCAATAAAAAGAAAGGAAGTTTCTTACTATTACTTAAAAGCCAATTAAATATTCTTTTGAGAATATAATGTTGGAAGCTGTTTCTATCAAGCAGAGAAAAAAATTACATTACTCCCCCTTCCCATATTTCAGCATCAGTAGGGCACATTAGTTCCTAAGATGGAAATTTTCTTAATTATTATCCAGGGGACCAAAGCCTGCTTATTGTTTAGTAAAAGAACTCAGGTTTAAAAAATGTGATTCATAATGAAATTTTGCATAGAAGTAGGGTTTTTTTTGTTTTTAAAAGTTTATTTATTCATTATGTTTGGGTTTTGAAGCCAGGTCTCACTATATAGCTTAGGCTATCCTCAAACTCGTGATCACCCTGCCTCAGTCCTGGTTGCTGGGGTTATATAGATAAGTACCACAACAATCAGCTTAACTTCAAATAATAGAATTTGTTGTTGCAACAATATCAACCAACCCAGATCCCTCAGAGCTCCCAGAGACTAAGCCACCAACCAAAGAGCATCTGTGGGCTGGTCTGGGGCCTCCGGCACATATGTAGCAGAGGACTGCCTTGTCTGGTCTCACTGGGAGAGGATGCACTTAATCCTGTGGAAACCTGATGCCCCAGGGATGAGGGATGCTGGTGGGGGTGAGTGGGGGGACCACATTCTCAGAAGAAAAGGGGAGGGGTATGGGGTGAAGAACTTGGGGACGGGGCAACATTTGGAATGTAAACAAATAAAATAATTTGAAAAAGAATATGTTGTTGTCATTATTCATAAAAGTAGGAACCATCTTTAGTCCCCACAGCCACTGTTATACCCGTTACTCACCTGTTGTATTAGTTACTTCTCTGTTGCTAAGAGAGAATGCCACAGACGAAATCAGTGGAATGAAGAAAGCATTTATTCGGGCTTGCAGTTTCCCAGGAACTGTTCACAATGGTGGGGGAATCATGGCAGCAGTTGGCTGAGGCAGGAAGCCGAGACATCACTTCCTCAGCCAGAAACTATCAAAGCCTGTTCCTACTGATGTGCTTCCTCCAGCAAAAGTTGTACCCCTAAAGGGTCTCCAACCTCCCCAAACAATGTCCCCAACCAGGTACCATATTCAAGAACATGAGCTGATGGGACATTTATTATTCAAGCCACACCCTCTTTGTTTTGCTCATTCTCCAACTCCATTAGGAATGGACTGCCAGGAGATTTGATAGAAAGATCTAGGCTTTACTCATAGTTATATTCAAATTATGACTCTGTCAGCTAGCTTCTGGAATTCTCTGAGCTTTAGTTTCTATACGTTATGGAAAAATTCCTGTCTGTCTCAAGGAATTGTCTCCTGCACATTACAATCAGCATGGTTCATGATATACAGGGTGTTCTAGAAATGGCTAGTTCCTTTTCTTTTCTTTTCCTTTTTTCCTTTCCTTCCTTTCTCTCTTTCTTCTTCCTCTCTCTCTCTCTCTCTCTCTCTCTCTCTCTCTGGAAGATAGCACCATCAACCAACACTTTATAAATCATTACAGCTAAGCTCACAATAATGTAACTTCCCAGGAAAAGAAAAAAAGATGGTCGATATAAAAACGAGCTAGCTCGAGAAATCAAACTGCCAGTCAAAGATAACGTCAACTTTTAAAACATAATTACTCGGTGTTTCAGAGTAAGGAGATTATAATCTGCAGAGACCAACATGGGTAGAGCAGGGAGTCTACCACACTGGGAGAAATCATTACTCCTACTGCACCTGAGCTGACTCTATCTCAGGAGGCATAGCTCAGCTTCTGCAGGTAAGAGCCCACCCGTGGTTTTCTTGTTCCTTTGCTGCTCCTGGTATTTGATACATTCTAGAAGATTAGTTTTAATTATTGCTCTGGGTCGTATCTCTTGAAGCCTTGGTCAGGCACGTCATCTGTGGATAGTGCTGTACTGGCTTTTTGTTTGGGTCTTCTCCGTCTCAAACAAAACATTCATAATGTCCTTGCAGCCTTCACTGAGATATGCTGAGGCCCAAGTGAGGCCTGGGGAGGAACTCACTTATGGTATGAATAAGCTGCTGATGTTAGCTGCAGGCCAGCACCATCAGGTCCTTTCACGAACACTCTATCCATCTCTGATGTGTCCTGGCCAAAGATGTCATATCCAGCTGCTTCAGCCAGGTTTCAGAATCACTCAACAAGGGAGATAAGGTAATATCTCAAAGCTCTCCAAAGGCACGCTGCCTGTTTCTCAGCACAGGGGTCTTAACTCCCTTCTATTCAGATCCAAAGGGCTACAGTGTAAAGCGGGGGATGGTAGACAGAGGAAGAAAGACACAAGACACTTGGACTGATAAAGATAAGAAGACTTCCAGAGCACATACCCACTGAAGGTCCCACTTAGTGAAAGGAGGTGTCATTCAACAGTGTGGCATGGGCTCACGTAAATGGGTCCCCTATATGCAAACTTATACGAGAATCCTATTTTTATGTGCAGATAAGTAAACTAGTTGAAAGAACCCTATCATTAACATTAGCTAATTCACACATAAATAAACAAATAATAGCAAAGACCCTAGATAGGAAATTGGAACTTTCCTAGTTTTTGTTCTTAAGTTAATTTATTATTAACTTAATTTAAAGCACAAATACGGAGTGAGGTGAATACAGACCAGGATATGTGTCTCCGTATGATTATTGTAATTATTGATGCTGTTATCACTGGTTACTTTTTATAAGTAACTTACCATTCTTCTCTATGCAGTGGAGTACTTTGCAAACGTAATCATATTTAGGTTGACTTGAGTACACATTTCACCAAAGATGATCTGCAGATGGTCAACAAGCCTAGAAAGCGACACTTAAGTTTACCAGGTACTGGGGAAATGATGAACAGAAGCCGAACTTTCAGCTTTGGATGAACGGATTCAACAAGTATATAGCAAGCCAAAGCAAAAGAATAAATAGTGAGACACACACAGAATGGGGATAAGAAAAGGGAGAAGGGAGAAGGGGGAGGGGGAGGGGGAGAGGAGGGGAGGGGGAGAGAGATGGAGAGGAAGGGGGAGAAGGGGGAAAGGAAGAGAGAGGGAGGGAAGGAGAGAGAGAGGAGAAAGACAGAAAGAGAGAGAGAGAGAGACAGACAGAGAGAGAGAGAGAGGAGATATGATTAACGTGGGCACTCAAAACATCCAGCGAAGTTGCCTAATAAAGTCCTGTTGGGCCATTAACTGGAATTCCCAGAGGACTCCTGGGCAGGGCAGAGTGTCTCTCTGGTGAGCCTTCTAAATAAAGAACAAATAGTAACTGATAGAGGTCACGCCATCAAACCAGGGCTGCACAGCACAGCACCCAGCAGAAATCCACTGTGGAAGGTGAAGCACTCAGCTGGAGTGCCCAGCAGCTTTCTCTCTGGCTGAGTGTCCCGCTTCTCTTCCCCGCTGCAGGCATTCTTAGTACCACGGGGGTAAACAACAGTAAGCTTGTTAGACATGTTGATCTTCTAGCTCTTTTCAAGGTAGGGGAGCAGCTCACCCCCAGACAAGAAGCCTTGGAGGACAATGCTTTGAGGGAAACACAGTTGGCTCTGAAGTAGAGGGGAGCAAGCTCTCTTCTAGACCTAGCTTCTAGCTGACTTCACACAGCACAAGGCAGCTTACCAATATAAAATAATGTACGTTACATGATGTCATAGGAAAAGCAGGATGCAGGCATGGTGCTACAAGCTTATAAACTCAGCACTTAGAAGGCTGAGGCAAGAGGATTAAGTTGAAGGCCAGTCTGAACTACAAAGTGAGTTTAAAGCAAGCCCAGGCTACAGGATTAGACCCTTTCTCAAAGACAAGCATGCGCGCACACATGCTTGCTCGTATGTACAGAAACAGAAACATGTATGTTGCTGGTGAGAATTTAAAACGCTATAAGCCACTGGGAAAACAGTTTATTCTAAAAATGCTAAACACAGGTACCACACGAACCAGTAACTTCTGGGTACACAATCTCAAAACTGAAAACACCCACTGAATGAAATATTTGTATACAAATGTTTATTCCAGTCCCACTAACAAAGAGCCCAGAGCATAAGGGCCAGACTCCTACTCCCACGTAAATAAGCCCATTCTCTCTATTTCTGTGGACAGTGAACAAGTCACTAGAAACAATATTGTAACAAAGTCAGAAGGGGGGAAAAAGACTACAGTGTGCCTGCTGCATCCTCCTCTCTGTCATAGAGAATCCTCATATACTGTTTCAGGGGGTCACTGTGTGTGACAAACGGACAAACCTAGGGAAGGAAAATCTAGAACAAACTGGTGTAAGGAACGCTGCTGCAGCCTAGCTTGCTTACCTACCCTTGTTTGCAAACAAGCATCTCAGCAAAAAGAAAGAAATAAAAACAAACAAAAGAAATCAAGCGGTAAAAGAGAGCGTCGAGAGAGAGAGAGAGAGAGAGAGAGAGAGAGAGAGAGAGAGAGAGAGAGCCGAGAGGAGAGAACAGACATAAAGGAGCAGGGAGCCGCTGAGGAGACAAGAAAGAAACAGGCCAGAACTGAAGAGAGGTAACCACCAAACGGTAGACACAGGAGAGTGTGAAAGGGTTAAATAAGTTACTAGCTACTCGGGAAATGAGCCAAAGCTGGTGACCTAGGCATTTAATAATAATGAGTCTCAG
Source organism: Uromys caudimaculatus (assembly GCA_028551405.1). Classification (NCBI taxonomy): domain Eukaryota; kingdom Metazoa; phylum Chordata; class Mammalia; order Rodentia; family Muridae; genus Uromys; species Uromys caudimaculatus. The sequence goes on from CM052719.1 coordinate 36,369,195, forward strand.
GCTGGGCAGTGGTGACACATGCCCTTAATCCCAGCACTCAGGAGGCAGAGGTAGGTGGATTTCTGAGTTCGAGGCCAGCCTGGTCTACAGAGTGAGTTCCAGGACAGCCAGGACTACACAGAGAAACCCTGTCCCGAAAAACCAAACCAAACCAAAAAAAAAAAAAAAAAGTCTCAGAGTTGTCAGCCTGGGTACAGGGCTGGAAAACCAGAATTTAACCTTATTTTTCCACTGCCTGGCTAATGCAGTCATCTCTCTAGCCTTCCCAAGTTCAGTGCTCTGTCTGACATGTTGTTTATGTCTTGATTTCCTTCCCTGGACTCACACTGTTCTCATTTTATAACCTTGTTAGATGACTGCTTTGCCCACAACTAAGACTTCATGAAGGAGGTGCATGTTTTTGTTTACTTCTACTTTCAGTGCTGAATCCTGGGCAGCCCTTCAATACAGATCCTTGTGTTGTGCTGACCCCAACCATAAAATTATTCTTGCTGCTACTTCAAAGCTGTACTTTTGCTACTGTTATGAACTGTAATGTCAACAAACTTTCTTGGTAGGAAGAGAAAAATAATAGATGAATGATAGACAGACAGACAGACAGAATAAAATGGAAGATGGCAACAATCCTGAGAGAAAGCATGGCAGCTCCGCTGAGGCTGGAGGATACTTGATTTCCATTCTCTTGGAGGGAAACTGAAAAGATTAGGGGTGGCTCTTAACTCGAGGCCTTGAGATTCAAACGCAGAAGCAGAATAGCATGATTCTGTCCCTGGGGTAACAGAGAGTGCAGAGCACAGAAGCAGGTCCAAACTTGTCATCAGGGCAAACAAAGGTGTGAGTACAAGGTACAGAGAATGAGAAGGAAAAGAGGCAGAGACAAGGGCGACTAAGAGACAACCCAAACATACTCAATGGCAGAACCCGCTGCCGGCTGGGCTGCTCCCGGTGCCAGCTGCCAGCTCTGCACCAGATTAAAGGAACGCCCACAGTTGCCAAATAGGTACCCCAAGTGTTTGACTAAGTTAAGGTTCTTGAATATAAACCACGTTCCCATTAGTCTGTTTATACTCGGTATCCTAAGAAAACAGTATGAGGTTTAAGATCATGTGGGATAAAGGCTCCGCCTCCATGCTGGACCTATCCTGAGAGCCCAAGCCCTCGCCTGGTACCATTCATCTCCACATCTCTGTGGGATCTTAGAAATTCCACATGGTGAAACAGCATCACTAATCTCTCAGCTTATATGCAGTCTCCTTGAATATATTGATTCTCCTTGAACGGAGGCTCCTGAGGAATAGGGAAACCATTTTATCATCTCTTATTGAGTCTAATTCAATGAGTTCAGATAGCATGTTCTCAAAAGGTATGGATAAATATTGTCATCTATTTTATAGGTCCAGGAATAGTTAATAGAATTGTTAACTTCTATTTAAAATTGTATTTTAGTTTTATGTATATGGGTGTTTTGCCTTCATGGATGTGTGCATCGCGTGCATGCACTACACATGGAGGGCCAGGAGAAGGCGCAAGATCTCTAGATGACTGCAGTTACAGGCTGTTGTGAGCTACCCTGTGGACTGGGGATAGTGGGAATCAGACCGGGACCCTTTGCAAAAGCAGCCATTCCTTCACTGATGAGCCATCTCTCTAGACTCCAGTTTTGAACTTCCCAAGGAAAACTTTTTAGCCCTGAACATGGGGTCTGGTGGGAGGTAACAGCCTGGGCAGGGGTTAATGAGGTCCTTGTGGACCCCAGTTAGTTCTTGTTAAAGAAGGCTGTTATAAAATAGACAGACTGGCTCCTCCCCAACATCTGGCTTGCTGTTTCACCACGTGACCCTCCTTCTTGCTTACATTGTTGCGGTGATGTGGCTCAGTCAAGGGAATCTTAGGCAGAGGCCAAACAAAAGGAGCTGCCTATTCTGGGGCTACCAGTTTCCTAAACTGTGAATAAAATTTCGTTTTATACATAAAAAAAAAAAAAAAGAAAGAAAGAAAGCACTGGCCAGCCCCCTGCTGCGGCTTCACCGTGACCCCTGTGTCACGGTGACGCTCAGAAAGCTTTCAGGGAGCAGAAGGGATTTGGTGGGGATGCCCTAAAACCAAAAATGAATTTAACTGTTTTTTTGGGTTTTTTTTCCCAAACAGGCCTGTTCTAGTCCCACACCAGACTCACTGCTGGTCAGCGGCCTGCCAGGAGTAGTGAGCTTTCGGAGCACAGATTTCATGGTACCCTCTTAGCCAAAGCATTTTGAGTGAGTTCCTAGTCATTTCTCAGTGAGGTCACATGGCTTGCCTGGCTCAGAGTGGTCGGTACCTGTTCAGGCACACTGTCAATGACCATGTGAGGTTAAACTGGAATCATTTTTTCTGCTTCTATAAGATACTAACAGGTTATAGTAACTACTTTATGTATCTCATTTAAATTTAACAGTGTTCAACAACAGAGATATGCAAAGGAAGAGGTCAGAGATGGGGAGAGACAGGAAATGACCGTATAACTAGGGAAGGTTGTAGGTGGGATTTGAATCCAAGTATATTTGGTGTTCAAACTTGTGCATTTCGGTGCAAGTCTTTTTATATCAGCCACATCCCCGATTCCACCTCCAAAAATGGTTCTCTTCGTTGGCTTTTGCTTTTCTCTAACATTTCTGACCCCATGGGTTGGAAGTCTATCTTTTTTCATTTGATGTCTTGTGGGAGAGCACATGCTTTGTGCATGAGGCATTTCTCTTTGTCCAGTCCTCATTGCCACACATGTGACTAGTAAGGGCACCCTGCTAAGGAAAGCAGGGGCCACGCCTCACAGCTGCTGGATCTATGACCTTGTCTAGCACATCATCTTGTTCACAGTAGTCATTCAATAATTGTGTGCTCAATATTTCTTATAGATTACCTGCCAGGAAATATAATATTGTTATATAGATTCATCTGTTAATATTCTTCATAAGATCCAGTTTTGTCTGTTCAATCTTTGACTAAATGTACTTTCTTGATGTCTTGGGAGCATTTAAGCAAATAGATTGAACATTAGGAAAATATTCTCCATTTTAACATATGACTAAAATGCTTAAAATACTAGGTGCTAAAACTTATTTTTATCCGAATGCTTACTTGAACCAACATTGAGACTAAAGGGAAAAGAAATTACCGTATGTGAATCTGTTACTTTAAACCTCTTATTCTCATGAGTTTCTTGATAGGTCCATATAGAGAAATTAATTTACAGACGTAGTCAGCATAACTGCTAAAAAATGCAAGCATAAAGTGCTATGCACTTATTCCTTTGTGTGACTTCTGCATACTTCAGTATTCAGTTCATCACCTTTAAGGTTTTCAAATTCACCAGCTGGAAGACTACCTATCCGATTCTCCCACAGCACTAAAAATAAACTGATGCTATTGAAAATAAATGAATAAGCATATTCTTAGCTAAATTGTTTTCTCCTGTGACGCATACTACTTAACTAACTTTTTCTTTGAGATTGTTCATTTATCATATCTGAGTTGCTTTGGACATCTGCATCTTTACAAACAAAAGCAGGGTCTTGTTGAAAAAAATTCTGTGGAAAACAAATAGCTCTTCTCATGTATAGGGCTGGAATCCTGGTTACCAGGAGACTGAGGCAAGGAAGATGGTAAATTCAAGGGCTTACTGGGCTACAGTGAGTTCAAGGCCAGCCCAGGAACCTCAGAGAGAACCTGTCTCAAATTAAAAATATAAGAGCTTGGGTATATAGCTCAACAGGGGAGTACTTATTTATCATGCTCAAGGCCCTGGGTTCAAGCAAAACAAAGAAGAAAAAGAAGGAGGAAAAGGAAGAGGAGGAGGAGGAGGAGGAGGAGAAGGAGAAGGAGAAGAAGAAGAAGAAGAAGAAGAAGAAGAAGAAGAAGAAGAAGAGAAAACCATAGCAACATCTTTCAATAATCTTGTTACAAAAGCAAGAGAAACCACTGAGATGAGAAACTATAGATTTAGCTAAAAATCTTGAAAAAAAATATCTTTAGGGCATGACGAAGGGCCTATAATTTTCAGTATTAAAATGGTTTGTTTTTCAATATAATTTTCTTTATGTAGAGCTAGTAACAGTGAACTTCACAAAGCCCTTCTGCTTAGTGGACAGTTGATGATCTTCTGAGTTCCTCTTATCTCCAAATCTCTCAAAGTCCAAATGTCTATGCAAAACCATCAATCTCAGAATGTGTCTAAACACAAACTCTGAGGCAGGCTACAATTTACTATTCTCTGTGACAGACAAATAGCCAGGGAGCCCTGCCATTTAACCCCGGTGCTTTCTTTGGTGGTTGTGGAGAGAAAGGTTTTTTTTTTTCCCCTGTCATAAAATGGCTTCAAGAACTATCAACCCAGGATAACTATATGTACAAAAAAATAATACTAAGCCTAGGTATTTTGGCCACCACATGAAAATTGAAAATAATCTTTTACCAATATAATTCACATAACATCAACATCTGTAACACCTGCATATTTATTCTAATTGGACATAGATGCTACTAGCCATATCATTATCTTGAGCAAACAAATACTAAATTGTGAAAGAGATGCAGGGATATAGGTTGAGCTTGTCCTCTTCACAGGTGTCCAGACATTCTAATGTTAGATCGACCCTTATGTCGTTATTTCATAGATTGTGAAGGGCATTCAACAGTGAGCCTGGTCTGAGTGAGACTTGTCAAGCATATGCTAAGAGCATCAATGAAGAGGAATGAAGCTGTGTTCTCTGAAATGTTCACTTATGATATGTGTAAAGTTTCCAGAATTTTTATAAATTTACTATTTATTGAAACTCCAACAGAGAGAGAGAGAGAGAGAGAGAGAGAGAGAGAGAGAGAGTATAATTTTTTCTTTCTTTCTTTTTCTTTCTTTTACTTTAAAAGTTGCATATAGTTGAGGAACGGGGCCACCCATCCTTCTCAAAAATTTTAACCTAGAATTGCTCTTGTCTAAAGGAAATACAGGGACAAAGAGTGGAGCAGAGACTGAAGGAAAGGCCATCCAGAGATGGCCCCACCTGGGGATCCATCCCACATGCAGACACCAAACCCAGACACTATTGCAGATGCCAAGAAGTGCTTGCTGACAGGAGCCTGATATAGCTGTCTCCTGAGAGGCTCTGCCAGAGCCTGACAAATACAGAGGCGGATGCTTGCAGCCAATCATTGGACTGAGCACAGAATCCTCAATGGAGGAGTTAGAGAAAGGACTGAAGGAGCTGAAGGGTTTTACAACCCCAAAGGAAGAACAACAATACCAACCAACCAGACAACCCAGAGCTCCCACGGACGAAACCACCAACCAAAGAGTACACATGGAGAGACCCATGGCTCCAGCTGCAGATATAGCCGAGGATGACCTTGTCAGGCATCAATGGGAGGGGAGGTCCTTGGTCCTGTGAAGGCTTGTGGGATGCCCCAGTGTAGGAGAATGCCAGGGCAGTGAGGTGGGAGGGGTGGGTGGGTGGGTGGGGGAGCTCCTGCATAGAAGCAGGGGGAGGGGTTGGGATGGGGGTTTGCAGAGGGGAAACTGGGAAGGGGCATAACATTTGAAATGTAAATCAATAAAATAACAAATAATTTTTTTAAAAAAGTTGCATATAAATATAACAGGTAAGACAGTGGCCACTGAGTTTGCCTCCTGCAGTGCCAATTCCTAAGTAAACACAAATGTGTTGGGCACTTTGTTCATATTATTCAACTCTTTCATTTTTGACAAAAAAAAGATTGGCTTATACTTATTTTATGTGTTGAGTGTTTGCCCGCATTTATGTGTGTGCACCACGTGTGTGCTTGCCCATAGAGGCCAGAAGAGGGCAACAGATCCCTCCTTGGAGTCACAGGAGGCTGTGAGCGACAATGTGGATGCTGGCAACTGAATACTCTGTAAGGGCAGAGGATGCTCTTAACTGTTGAGCCATCTCTCCAGCCCTTTGTCTATTCAACACTCGTTTTGACAACAGTGCTTATCTGGATAGGACTCAAATCCACGCAAGTTCTACAATGAGATCATAAACCACACACACACACACACACACACACACACACACACACAAACACACACACACACACACGACAGGTTTTAGCTAATTCTTAAGAAAATACTGGAGTCCCTGTATTGGAGATATTTTCTTCAAAAGAAATATATGTACATATTTATACATATATATGTATTATATATATTCAAAGAAATATATGTATTCATAGATGGTATCTTTGATTTTGTTTACTTGTTTTTTGAGACAATGTTTGTCTGTATAACAGGCCTAGCTGTCCTGACCTAGAACTCACAGAGATCCAGCTGCTTCTGCCTTCTGAGTGCTGGGATTAAAAGTGTGGCCACCACACCTGGCACTATGCACAATATTTTATCATTTTAGTGGACCTTCTCTGTAATAGGGTACCAACATTGTCTCTATCTTATACAAAATGACTGTAATTTTTATTTCAGAAATGTGGAAATCTAAAAGTCACAGCAGGAAAGTAAATTTGTAATGCAGTTTAAGTGTGCATTTTGGTAAACTGATTAGAAATCCTAATCTTGGTATCTTTTAGATAATAGAATCCCTTTCAGATATAGTAAAAATAAAAATACGGATTTTGTTTTGTTTTGTTTTTAAAGGCAGGATGAAGCTTAAGAAAGCTGATGAGGGATATTCAAGTCTAGTATTTTTGAAAACCAAGTGTAGGCAAAGCCAGTTAAAACTGGAGCTGTGGTTGCAGATGCAGGCTACATCAATCTTGCTTCCCTTCCAGATGCTGTGCACCTCTCCCAGCAGGCTCCGCCCACGTGCACCTCTCCCATCAGGCTCCGCCCACGCTCCTCACCTCACCTTCATGCTGTCCCAGACACTCACTGGGGTTCTCTGTACCAAGACCAAACCTTTTCTTCCTCCCTCACTTAGCAAAAAAGCAGCACGAAGGGCTGTGAGCTCTCTCTCTCAGAAGTTTGTTTTTTTCAAAAATAGTATTAAAAAAAAAGGAAACGATTTCAAATTTCTTTCATCTGCTCTCGTTATACACTGGAGCACCTTGCCAATTAGTTCATTTCTTCAAAGATTAAAATGGTTTTTTTTCCCCTTCCTAAGTAGAAGGGAAACATTTTAATAACCATAGATTAAGAACTTCAAATAAGTTCTCAGGGAGTAAAATGCTAACTAAAAACAAGTTTGATAAAAAAATTATTTATTTCTCAAGAGTTTTACACGCATTGAAGAGCTGCATCAGAGAGATGTAAAGGCGGGATTGATCATTTTTGCTATAGTTCTCTTCTTTAAATGCAAAAGTAAAAGAGTACACTTTACAGTGGGCTTGGAATCTCAGGAAAAGTTACTTTTTATTCATCTCTGTAACCATTTTTACTGTCTTGCTCACCAGAGTCTCAAAATGTAAACTTGAATTTTACTAAATATATTTAACAAGTTATTAAATGTGTAAACTACAGTAAACATGGTACCTTAAATACACTCATTTCTTTGACCCTCGCTAGTTTTTTTTTGTTTTTTTTTTTTTTTTTTGGTTTTTCGAGACAGGGTTTCTCTGTGTAGCCCTGGTTGTCCTGGAACTCCCTCTGTAGACAAGGCTGGCCTCGAACTCAGAAATCCACCTGCCTCTGCCTCCCAAGTGCTGGGATTAAAGGCACTACTGCCCGGCCTAGATTTTACATTTCAAAAAAAAGATACCTAGTTAACTGCTGTTGAGGTTTGAAAAATACCTTATGTAGGCTAGTGTTTTCCTAGAAGGGGGCAGGTCTTGAGGACCAGCTGGAAGAAGTGGGTCACTGGGATAGGGGACCTTGAGGTTTTTTTAGCCCAGGTCTCTGTCCTGCACTCTTCTATGTCTTGACTTTTGACTCCGTTTGACGTCCTGTCTCAAGGTCCTGCCACCCTGCCGTCTCCCATAGACTATATCTTGGACTGTATGTTTATAGAAACTCCCCCCTTAGGTTGCTTCTTGTTAGGCATTTGGTCAGAGACACCAAACAGCAGGTGAGAAAGCTGCTCCAGGTTCTGATAAGCCACCAAGTGATAGCCATGGAGCAGTCTATAGCAGTGGGTCTCAACTTGGAGGTCGAACAACCTTTCACCACCAGAAAACAGATATTTGCATGACAGTCTATACCAGTAGCCAATTACAGTTCTGAAGTAGCAACTGAAGGGACACTGGCTGGCTCAAGCATCACAGACATGGCTCTGGCAGGCCTTGCTCTTCTCCCTCATCCCCTCTGCCTTGCTCAAAAGTGTTCGATTATATCCTAAAGCTAGCCTTCAAGGTCCCCTATTTGGCTACTTCCTCCTCCTGAGGCTGACTACCAAGATCTAGCTATCAAAGTATTGAAGTCCGGCAATCAAAGCCCCCTTTGGCTTATCTAATTAACGTGCCCAACTTCAATTAAAACACCTTATTCTAACGCAGGTTTTCCCCCTTTACCTTTATAAATCTTCATTTTCCTATGGGCCACCTCTGTCTCTTCCCTATCCAGAGGCAGTTCTTTGTCCTCTGGGACAGATACCCCTGCCTCTTCTCCCTCATCTTCTGTCTCCTGTCCTTGTCCCTTGACCTGCCCTCTGTCCCCCTGGGTCAAATAAATCTCCTTTGCATGGAGACTTTGGTCTTGGGGATCCTGAGCCGATACAGAGCACTTCAGCAACAAAAATGATTTTATGGTTGGATGTCATGACAAAATGGGGAACTGTATGAAAGGGTCTCAGTGTTTGGAAGGCTGAAAACCACTGACGTTTAGTTCTAAAATGTAGTTTAGACAGAGAGAACAAAAACAAGTGTATCCCACTGCACTTGTGTCGTTGCTTGAAATACTCTAAACATCTTCTGAAATTTACAATTAAAAAGGCTCCTAGAGGGTAGTTTTGAGAAGTATTATTGAAAGAATTTGATAACAATACGTTGTATGAAAGTCTGAAAGAATTAATAAAAATATTTAAACAACACCAGAATTAGCAAGACCCGAAATTCTTCATTGCAACTTTATGATACAGGCAATCCCATCCTGTAATTCAGGTCAGATGGTTCTTTTAGAGAGCTAGCATAGCCCGTGACATCCATGTCTTAACCTGCTCCATCCCTTAAAACTTGAGGTCTTTATTTGGACTACAAGGGTGCTAAATTTCTTGGCAGAAATTCTCCAAGGACATTCCTAGCTGGTCTTCGAATCCTTTGCGGTAGAAAGAGTCTTCTCATTATGTTGGATGTTATGTCAGCCTGTCTGATTGCTTAATGAGGGTAGCCGGTGTGCAGGTGGGGGGAGAACCACGTGACCAATGAGAGGTCAAAAGAGAAGCGTGGAGCTAGGTACGTATAACTTTTTTTTCTTCTCTCTGCAACTCTCGGTTTCATTTCTGTCTTTGTCTCTGCATCTCAGCCATCTCTCTGACTTCACCTTAACACCCCGATTCCTCGCGCGCTCATTGGCAGTGTCTGAGATCCGTGCTTGCTTTGTTCTCCTCCGGGGTGGGTTTCTCCTCTAAACACTTATCATCCAGCGTGTTGGATAAAGAGAAGTCGCAGCAGTCGATTTTGAAAGAAAAGATAAAGTGTTGAGCATCTGAGCGTTGTCAGGTGCCAGTGTCAGTACCTGGGTGCCTCCTGTTGACAATGATGGCCATCACTGGGGTATCGGATATCCCTCTATTCTGAACATTCTTCAGAAATCAGCAGTATCTGATTGTTCTTTCAGATCAAACAGAGTAGGAAGACAAAGTAAGCTGGGCATATTCTTTCTCTCTGTACTTTGTTGTTAAAAGGGGGAGGAATTCCACTAGGACCCCCTAACTCAGTTTTAGATATTACCAAACTTTTGTAAGAATTCCTGTTCTCTCCCTGCTCCCAGCTCTTCCCCCCACCCCCACACGATCAGGTACTCTCAGGTCTCCTGTTTTTATGTACGTTTGTCTGCCTCTCTAAGGGCTGTTCAGGGATACTGAGCAATGACTGTGGATAACACCAAGCAGTCAAAAGATAACGGGAAGATATTTGCTGTGTTCCAAGAGTGCACTACACAAGTATCGATATTTACCTCCAAATAGGGTCATTTCTCTTTTCTCCTCGCCCCACCTCCTGCCCCTTTCTTGGTTCCTCGTTTTCTGGGGATGGAACACAGGGCTTTTATTCCTTGCATTTCATGTGCTTGTAGTGAGATACACCCTTAACACTTCATTCTTATTAAAACATAAAAGAATTTTTGCAAAATTTCCAATGTTACTCATGGAACCTCTGCTAACGGAGTCTTTTTAACGAGGACTTATTCTGTGTAAAATGAAAAATATTTCACTTTGCTCTTGGACAACTCAGAACATCATTTAAGTTGGACACCCCCCCCCCCCCGCAGCACTCCACCCCCAACCAGAAATGAATTCTGTAGCTGGTAACGGAAGTTGTGAAGAAAGATGTAGTAAAATGCCTGCCATTGAAAACAGCAAGGAAAAATAACAGTGCAGTTGGCATGCTCCTTAAAATGTATTTCTTGTTGGACACAGGAAGTCATTTCTCACCAAATTGCAACGTGACATAATGTACAACATGTCAAAGTCATTGCTAAAATACAAATTGGAATCGAGCTGCGTACAGTTCGTCTTAGATCTCTCAGTCAGTTTCGCACATCGGGACGGTTCAACACACAGAGCTCATAAATTCTCCACTCAGACAGGGTTTTGGAGAATTTCACAGAACTCAGTGGGGTCTTAGTAGGGACACTGACACGTACCACTGAGTTCTTTAATGACGACTAAACAAGAAAACACCATTCCTAATTTACTCAAGTAGGTTCCAATACCGTAACAACACAATTGAAAAACACAGATCTTCTTGTGTGAAACCGATTTCTGTGTTCTAATTTTTTTTTAACTCTTCTATTGTCCATTGACTTGAATATTCTTCCTGAGTCTGAATTCTTATTCTGCACATGAGAATATTACATAATTGGTCTGTTCCCTTCCAACATTTTCTGCTGTCACCATATATCATATGCACAGATTTATTTAAATATACAATATATAATGTATGTTGTACATATCCCTCCAGACCCTGCTACCTCTCCCCCAACACATGCCTGTTCCTTCTTTTAGTCCACCTTGTTTCCCTAAACAGGTTCACGTCTACTCTCACATTATATGTACGTATATGATGCATGTGTCTATATAGAATGTAGAGACCCACAAATGATAAAACCCGGTGGCATTTTTCTTTTTGAGATGGACTTAATTCACTTAAGGTCATCTCCATTTGCTTCCATTTTCCTGTATATGATATGACTTCAGTCTCATGCTCACACGAGCGCATGCTCTGTGTGTGTGTGTGTGTGTGTGTGTGTGTGTGTGTGTGGTGTGTGTGTGTGTGTATGATATGTGAGCATTTGTGCTTGCATCTGTGTCGGCAGACATACGTGTATTGGTGGACATCCATGTTTGTGTATGTGGAGGCCTGAGGTCAATACTACAAGTCTTCTTCATTTGCTTTGCATCCCATATCTTGAGGTAGGGTCTCACAGATGAACCCAGAGAACACCTCCAGCTAGCTAGCTATTTCTGGGGATATTTTGTCTTTCTCTCCTTAGTATTGGAACTATAAGCATACTGTCATACCTACCTAGCATTATTGTTGATGCTGGGAACTTAAATTCTGTTACCCACACTTACATGGCAAGCACTTTACCCATTAAGCTATCTACATAGCCTCTTTTCCTAATAGCTGAAAAAAAAAAACCCTCCATTGTGTGGTATCTATCTCATTTTCTTTATCCATTCATCTCTTGATGATACCTAGGTCACTGTGAACAGTGCCGCAGTAAGTAATGGGGAGCTAGTATTTCTGTTACATGTTGACAGAGTCCTTTAGGTAAAAGGTGATGCGTGTCCTAATTCAGCATGTAGCTATCCCCCATTCATCCACAGAACTGCAGTCAGTATAATGGCTGCTAGTAAACTTTTGATTCCTACAAGATATCCCAGTGCTGACCCCTTCTTTAGTCAGCAGAGACATTCTTACAAATAACCAGATATTCAGCACTGTGACCTGCTCAAAGGATGAGTAGAGAGCTTGTTAACTTCATGATACTTCAAGAAAGTTGCCTGCCTCTGTTGGGTGACAACAGTTTACCCCACCAGTCTACCTTTGTAAGGTGGGTAATTTGAAAAGCTAATAGAAAGAGGCAAGGGGAGCTGAAAAGATGGCTTAGCAGTTAAGAGCACAAGGGGACCTGGATTCAGTCTCCTGCATCCACCTTGCGCCATTCACAACTACGTGTACCTTCATCTCTAGGGGATCTGACACCTTCTTCAGGCTTCTGAATGGAACTGCACACATGTGGCAGACACACAAATGCATGCACACATGGACACAGGCACTGATGCGCGCGTGTGCACACACACACACACACACACACACACACACACGCACACACACACACACCACGGATTGCCAATGTTCCACTCTAGGGGACTTGGAAAGTGTCTCCAGCCTACTTTGTTCCCTGTGGTAAGGAGAGATAAATGACTTTATTCTGAGACCAAGAGTGAGATGCATCACAAAAGAAGAACAGATGGGGTACCCAGGAGCTGAAGGAAGTTGAGGCTATTTCTGGTTCGGGACCAGCATGGCAGGTTGGTGATGAGGGAAGTATCAAGGGAACAGGTTTGTGGGCAGGGCTTTCCTGCCTCAAAGTTACACTGGCTGTTCCTTATCCTGGAATGCTCTTTCTCCAACTGTCACCTGTCTTCAACGTTCAGCTTGAGTGGACCTCTTTACGCTCCTGGAATCTCCTCTTCTAAGCATCAGTCTCCTGCTATTTTCTGTCTAAAGATCTGATTGATTTCTCTACTAACAATATGTCGAAATTGAAAACCAATCAGCATGTTCCTCTCAAGTACACCATTGCTAAATTAAACTCCACAAATGACTCTGGAACTCTTTCCCACTTCTTTCTAAGCGCTTAACATATTGCCAACATCGAGTAGAAGGATAGTAGTATATGATGAGATTTTTGATCAAAAGAGTGAATGAATCAGACATTCTGGATGAGAGGAGAAGTGCAGCCATCAGGGGAAAAGGGAGAGATCCTTGTCATGGGAAAATAGTACGACTCGCCTGTATGGAGTCACCAAAATAGTGCAGCCTGGGGGAGCCCAGGGAAGATGAAATGAGTATCAAGATATATGCACGAAAGGGTAAATTAGGAGCGAATGCTGGACTCTGCCCTTTATTCTTTGAGTAAGTGACAGTTGTTGAACTGGAGATGGACATTCTTTCCCTTTTATGCTCTTATCTCTTCAACCTACAGACAGAAAGAAGAACAGATTGTTTCAAGTACATCTACTGTCAAACCTAATATCCTCAGACCAGACACTTGGACCTTAGAGAGAGTTGGTTGGAACTGTCAAGGGCCTTGAATTGAAAGTTAAACGAGTTTCAAGGACCTGCTGAGTCCTACAGTGTGAGGGTTCATATCAGGCCAAGCCCAACATCTGAGATCAATTCAAGTCAACAGATTAGATGCCTCTAGGGTGTGCTCTGCCCTGTGGCAAAATACAAGAGAAGTCAAAAGCAGGATTCCCTGTCCTTACTGAACAGAAGAGATATGTCTCCAAGTGACCTCCCTACATGGAGATGTACTAGGGAATCAGGCAAGACTCAGTGTCCAGATGCTCCTCACAGAGTCTTCTCCGTAAGGTGAGCTGTCATGCTAGTATCTGGAGAACAGGCAGGTGCTTCTCTAGACCCTTTTGGCTGTGTGTCTATCCTTGTCTAGACAAACCCAGGACTGCATCATGAAGGAGCCCTAGACGATCTGTGGGTCATCCAATGTTCTCGTTTGACAGCAAGAAACCAGGTTTCCCTGGGCAAGCTGCACAATCACATGGATTTTTCTTGCAGTGACAGTTTGGGTACAGGTGCACTGATCAAGTATTTGTTGTGCATCCACAAAATGCTAAGCATTGTGCAAAATAAATCCCAACTTTTCCTGGCTCACATGAGAAACGAAGGAGATAAGGATGAAAGATTTGTACTGTAACTGCCAATTTCTGTGCAGATTATTTGAGGTTTGCAGGAGAGTTTACCAAGCCTCACAGTATAATATTCAAGGCTGGCTTCGGTGGCAGGTTTCTGTAGCCCAGAGGAGTGTGGATCTTATGTTTTGCTCACTCTTTTCTCCTTGACTCTCTACTCTTGCTTCTGACGACATCATCAAAGCATAGCTGGCTTTGCTGGTGACACAGATGAGCTGTCTCTTCCTTTCTCATGGATATGTGCACATCAGGCTTTTGCATGCAGACTCTTCCTTAAGACTGGGGCTCGGCATTTGGTGACATGGGGTGGGGGTGGGGTTTCAACTTTGGTGCTGATAACGTTTTTGGATAGGTGAGGCTTTGCTCTGGAGAGTCAGTCTAGATATTGTAGAGCCCTTAGTGCCATCTTTAGCCTCTACTTCATGGATGCTAATGTCACTTCTCTCAGAGGTGTGTTGAGCACAAAGGAATCCTGCTATTACTAACTGTATTCTAAGTGTCGGTTCTGTACCTCTTGATAAGTCTGACCTAAGTGACACTTCAAACTCCCTCTTTAAACTAACCTTTTAAGATTTATGTCTAACATGACTTTCTGATGAAAGAACAATCACCATAAGTGCTCAAAGTATTGAAAATCTCAGCCAAGCCTGGAGAGGAACGCCTTTTATCCCAGAACTTATAAAGTAGAAACAGGCAGATCTCTGAGTTCGAGGCCAGCCCAGTCTACAGAGTGAGTTCTAGGAGAGCCTGGACAACAGAGAGAAATTCTGTCTTGAAAAATCAAATCAAAAAAATAAGTATTTAAAATCTCAAAGATTTGAAGCATCTAATTATGTGATATAGGGAAACTTTTTTTTTTTTTTTTCCGAGACAGGGTTTCTCGGTGAAGCCCTGGCTGTCCTGGAACTCACTCTGTAGACCAGGCTGGCTCGAACTCAGAAATCTGCCTGCCTCTGCCTCCCGAGTGCTGGGATTAAAGGTGTGTGCTACCACTGCCCGGTTAAATGATATGTTTTAAGAAAAGGAAAATATTCTATTTGCTATTATATCTGGCATAGATTCTTCCTTCTACCAATGAATTTGTGAACCAAGAGCAGCATGTCCTATGCAGTTAACAGAGTGCGGACATGGTACATTGCTCTAGACTCTCTCCTACCTCTATTGAGCTCTGGAGACCATTTGAAAGTCCTCAGACAGTAGTCTGAAGAAGAGAATTTTTATTAAACTGTCCTCCATTGGTCTTTGCGGCCGCAAGCCATGGGGACCGCCATTGAATCACAGAGACTTTATTTGATGTGTTTTGTTTATGAGGTTTTTTTTCTCTCTTACCATACTGAGAACTCTTTGTAAGTCACACATACATTTGATTCAGCTTACATCATCTTGAAAGAGCCTATAACCAGTCTACACATATTAAATAAATGCAGATGTGAGGAAGTGCTTATCCCTTTAAGGACTCGACTTCCGCAAGCCAATTTTTCTAAAACCACAGGTTGCAATCTCCTGCAGTTGTAAAAACCTGCAATCCCCATGTATGGTTAACATTTGAAGGCTGAAGGGCCCAATGCCAAGCCCTTGGCCCCTGATCGACACCATGACATCCCTCACGGATAGGTCTGTGTAATCACAGATCTCACATGTATTAAAGATAAACGTTATTTGAGTCATCTGCAGTGTACAATGATCTATTACTGCTACTCAAATCTTCCTTAGAGTTTCCCTTTCCTCTTAAGTAGTAATCAGATCTCTTCCAGAGTACCACTTTACCTTGATTTTGAAGCTTGGCATTTAATGTAATTGTGATCTTTAAAAAGTCTATAAAGAGCCGGAAAATGGCTCCTGCCAGTGAAAGACATTCTCCGGTCTGCTTTGCAGAATGAACTTCCCAGCTGACTCTAACTGGTGATGTTTGAATGGGCGTATAAGACCCGGGAGGTGACAGTAGGTTGCTGGCCACTCTGAAGAGAAGAATAGTTGGAACACTTTTCCCGCCCACCCTCCCACAGTCCCTTTCCGGGAGAGAGGAAAGAAACTCTTCAAACTGGCTATAAACTGCACTAAGTCAGGTCTCGAGGTCAAACTCTGACACAGAGGAGGGAGTACTGCTCCAGGGTTCTCTTTACACAAGCCGTTCTTTGGATAAAGGCCTATTGCACTTTGTATCAATCTACTCTAAGATCATGCTCCTGCCAAAGAACTTTTGTTCCTGAAGTGTGTCAATGGTAAGTAATTGAATAGAGAGAAAGGAAGGTAGGTAGATCTGTAGCCAGACATATAAATAGACGCACACAGAATCCACACAATTTGCCACTCTCTTCTTGAGCATCTCTGAGAAGTGCCAGCTGTTGGCTGACTCCCCCATGCTATGTAGGTCAGGATGATATGAGAACCCAAACTATAAAAAAGAACAACAAAATGTACCCTTAGTTGGTCCTAAGGAGTTATATAAAGCTCCCCTAATTGACCGTATCAGAGGAGATTTTGAACTTCTTGCATGAAAACAACTTGGTATTCCTGGTGATCACACCATTTACAACAAGGCCTCCTCTGAGTGCTTCAGAATAATGGGGAACAGTATTTTAAAATAAATGTGTTGCAACACACAGGCTGTGTTTTCAAAAGCCTGGTCTGCTCCCCTTTAGAAAGGTGGGTTGCTGCCCTGCTGGAGAAGGGAGATTGGCTCTCGGGAATTTTTTTTTTTACCCCAATAAAGAGTGTTGGAGAGGGACTTTTTTGGCACTTGAATGATATACGTGTAAAAAGAAAAAAATTGCCTTTATAGAAGCACAAAAAACATATCTTTTACTCTGAACACGCTATTCAGTTGAAGTCAGCTTTGTTAATTCAGTGGGGCTTTGTTATGTTCACAAATTGAATTTTTTTGACACCTGACTCTTCTAAAACTTGCTATGGTGGGACCATTTATTGTTATTAGCCCTATCTAGATGTTACAAAGCAGCAAGGGCCATTCTCTGGTGATAGTTCTGGGTTGGGGTAAAGTAAACATCACAGCATCTGTAACGTAAAGAAATAGGCTGTTTCGGGGGAATAGGAAAGGAAGAAGAAAGAAATGGAGATGTATTGGAAGCTATAAAGCCAATCTTCTCCTCTGACAGTTATTTATATATGTAATGCTAATTAAATTTTTATTAATAAGTATATATCCTTTTCTGGGTAATCATATTCCATTATACATGACTATCTATCACCATTTGAATTACGGAATACCTAATATTGTAAGATTAAGAGTTTAGATAAGATTTAAGAAATATATGAAAATTTTAAAAAAATGAGTTTTCATATGAACTACTCTCAGTGAATGATAGAGGATGCTGGTGAAGTTGGTTTAGGTTATGTCTGCATGGTAACCACACTCTCCCACAGGATACTCCTTGGAACCATGTCCAGGAGACTGGGATCCACAGGCCATGGCATTCACTTGCTATTTCTTATATATGATCAGGTTCACAAACCAATAAATCAGCCAGCTCTAGAGAACTCTGCTGTATAAATAGCTTCACAATAAAGGATTTTAAGCAAGAGATCTCCAATGCCATGGACACTAGTCAGGCATGATCTAGAGATACACAGCAGATGGGCGGGGGAAGGTGTGAGTCCAATATGGAAACCCAAGGTCAAGGTCAAAGAATGCAGACTCACTGCCTCCGCACAAGGTCAAGAGTGTCGGTGTTGGTGTAAGAAGCCATTTCTTTTCTACCAGAAGGAGTGTCGCCAGGTATGCTAGTTTCCATGGTAATAATACATTTCATTCATATTTGCAGATATTGATGAATCTCCTCCTTGATGTCTAGTATTGTAGTATTCTGGTATTAAAATATTTTGTCTGTGCTCAGGAGGATCCCTGAAAAGGGCATCCAGAGTCTCTTTGGCGCTGGAATGCTCCCCATTTTAGCCTGACTATTTGCTAGGGTTATTTACTTCTGGTAAACTTCCCCGGAGCAGAACTTTATATTCAGAACCTAACAAGAATGATGACTTTGAGAGCTGACTGGCAATTGGCTACATTTCCTGGAGGTAAAACTTTTGAGTCTTTATTGCTCATCACTCAAGTGTCTCCTTGCACTGTGGTCAGAGGTAGATAGAATCTGGTTTGTTTGATTTCTGCCCGATCCATTAATACATCCTTAACACCGTGTATTCTCATCCAGTCTTCTACCTGCCAAGGTCAGGGTCTCATCAATTCTTTGTTAGTGAGATATGATAGAATATAAGTCCATGGCTGATGAGCCACACGCTATTCAAAGAGTTTAGAGAATGGACGTTCAAAATAGAATCCTGCTAGAACCTGGTGCTCTTGTAAAACTATTGTCATAAATGAAGTAGTAGGCACAAATTATTCTGTATGCCATGTCTGGGCAGCCTCAATTTGAACGGATATCTAGGTACCTTAGAATAGTAACTGAATTTCGTGTTTGGGAAATAGTACTAGAGAGATATATTGTCTCCATTTTACAGACTAATAAACTGAGAGAGAGGAATTAAGATTGACAACAGTTGGAATTAGAAAGTGATAGAATAGGAGTTTGTTGATTGAGAAAACTAAAAGCAAAGAGGGTTTCTGTTCCTGTAATCTCTGCGCCAGTATTTCTGCAGTTCCTATGTGCTTATCTTGTTTAACATCTGTCCTGACTTTTCTCTGGCAATGGCATGTTGAGAGGTTCTTTTTATAGTTAGTCATCTTTGACGTGGGCTGTCAAATTGAACATTTTGTTTTCTGAAAGCAACTGGGAAGATAGCATGCTCTGACAGTGGTGGTGTCTCTTGGCATAGCACAGAGGAATGTGGTGGGCCTGGTGTGGAGAGTTTAGTGGCAGAGGACACTGGGACAAGAACTCAGCCCTTAGGTTACAGCTCATGTCTTAGTGTATATAGCCACTCTATGATATTCTACAAGGACCTTGTTTTCCATCTGTGTAAGTATACCTCCATGGGCATTCAGGAGTGAGCACCAGACCATGAACTTATGCTGAAAGCTATTCGCCATGTCATTTTATAGTATGGTTCCTGTCTAATGCCAAGAAAGATTGCATCCTAATTATCAGGGGTCATGAATATCTTCAGACTAATTCATATCTGATCCCGGACAAAACTGAACAAACTTCCCAGTGGTGCTTTGAAACATATTTTGAAGTGAGTTTGCCAATAGGCCTGCAGAATTAAATAGGTTTTTCTATCTTTGAGACAATCTACCCCTAAACCCATTTTATACATGTTATAACTTCCCATAGCTAAACTGATAGTCAGATTTAATTGACCATTGAAACATATCTAGCTGCCTTAGCATGGATGATTTTCTTGGGGAATGTGCAAGAGTATCGTGTGCAGTTCATGGGGAGAAAGGTCTGAGGAGTCAAAGACTGACCTTGGGTAGCATTCCTCAGAAGCTATCCACCATATTCAGGAGAGCCTCTCAAGGATATGGAACAAGTCAAGTAGGCTAGGCTGGCTGACGATGGAGCCCCACGTTCAGCTTGTCTGCTCCCCAGTACTAAACCCTGCATGTCACTACATCCAGCTTTTTACACAGGATTTAGGGATCAGACTCAAGTATTCATGCTGGCAAGGCAAGGTCTTTAGTGACTGAACTATTTCCCTGGCAGTGGATATGTAATATATAATATATCACATATAATATATAATATTATATACATTTATCTATATATTTATTATATATAGTCTAATACATATATTATACACATACACACAGACACACACATACTTCTTTCCTTCATCTTCTGTCATAAGCTAAGTCTTTTAGTAAAAAAAAGAATCTGCTTAGATCCTTCATTATTTGTTTTAGATTTTGGCAGTTGAGGCCAAATGCCACCATGACTAGACAGAAGACAGGTGGGGAGCTCGTACTGGGAGATCTACAGTTTGAACAAACATTAACAGCCACAGCATCCAGTCAGCCTGAATGCCTCCTGGATTCAGGCCCCTCAAGACTCTCTGACGTCAGATTAGAAGCTTCTGCAAACTGCAGTCTTTCTCTCCAATGTCTCAGGCCCGACAAGAAGACACTGGGTTCCACTCCTCACACCAGGCTCAGCCACAGCCCTATTCATTCTGGAGCACACAACTCAGCAGCCTGGTGAAAAATGACTACAGTATCTCACAAATTTGAAAACTTTTCCTTTGCTCCGAATGCTGTGTCTGCAGAACACCAAAACATCCAGATGAAGAGGAAGATCTGCAGTCAGCCATTCTGATTTTTGTTCTCCACAACAACAAACACTGAGCCACTTATAATCATCAGAATGGCTTACAATGTTTTCTGACATTGTTAATTTATGCACTTTTCCCCATCTCTCTGATTATCCACTAACTAGTGATATAATCAGCTCAGAATCCCAGAGGAGGGGGGAAGGGAGAAAATACTCAGCTTGAGCTTTATGTCAGCATCCTGCACACTCCTTACTTTTGGTCAACACATCAGGACGGACGAACATAGGACAAGGGTTTGTGCTAGCCAAAGGTTTTGGAGTCTGTGTTTAATTTTATAAAGACCTGGAAATAGGTAGCACTTACTGACTGAGCCATATCCCTTTGGCTAATCTTCAACTTTCAATAGTTTATGGTGTCCTCTGTAGCCATTTCTTAAAAGTCTGAATAATGTTTTATTTTTTCATTTTCCCACTGACTCCTTCAAACCAGAACAAACCAGGGAAATCCTGTGATTATTCAGTTGTGTGTGTCGCTTTTGTCAAGTGCCATTTTCTAGTCTTTACATTTAGGAAATTTTCCTGAGTATTGTTTGGCGCATTCTGCTTGTTTGTCTATTTGTTTCACGGTGTCTTACAGAGTTCAGGATGGTCTCAAACTCACTATGTAACCACGGCTAACCTCACACTCCCGGCTCTCCCGATGCTTCCTCCAAGGTGCTGGCATCAGCAGCAAGAGTCAGCTTACCTGGCTTGCTTATGATTATTTGTTAGGCTTAATCAAATTATCTGAGTCAAGTGACAAAACACAGAGTGTGTGACCCTCAAATTGAGGTATTTTGTTTAAAAGATGGACCTTAAAAATATTTCCCTTGATGGTCTAAATCAGAATAGCTGACTCCAATAAGGACTTTAATGAAACAGACACTTTTAAGGCTCTATCTATCTATCTATCTATCTATCTATCTATCTATCTATCTATGTACTTTTCCTGGGCTGGAAGGTGCACTGCTTTTCTGCCTGATTTGGGGAGAGTTTGGAGGTCTGTGGATTCTACCTTTTGTCTCCTTATCAGAATATATGCTTATGAGTATCTTTTATAGGTAGCCACTGACCTATGTTACAACACATGAAGTGTTCTCCTTCAAAGTGTGCCTCAGAGGAACAGTAAACCATCTGAGTTTATATATTAGCTATTACAGACTAAATGCTCGTCCTAAAGAACCTCCCAGTATAGAAAGAGTGGTTTACATGAATAGACAAGAGAAGGGTTCAAAGAGAGGGTACTTAAAAGACAAGGGGAGGTTGACACGTTCTGTGAGAGTGGCGTTCAAGGAGTGTTTTCTAAGGTGAAATGCTAGAGACTTGAAGGAGTTTCATCCGGTACCGTGCTTGCAGGGAATTTTAAGCTATATGTTTTTAGCAGAAAACACACACGCGATTGCATTCCAATCCTGAAATAGCTCCTTCCCTTCAGGAATAAGAGGAGTCCTGCATCTACTTTCTGGAGTTCTCCAAGAATGATAATTCATCATTTACGGCAATAATTTATTCTATAAATGTCATTTGCTTGATATCTATTCTAAAGCTCTGCAGACAGGTCTTTTCCAGAGCATGATTTGTCACAAAGAAAGGAGGGCAACTAGAGAAAAAAAAATCAGCAAAGCAACTTGGACAAACCGTTTCTTCTCTAGTCTACAGGTAAACATTGAATGTTCACTTACTGGCCCATTGTTCCAAATGCGGTGTGTAAAATGTAATGCTGAAACTCTTTGTAAGGCTCTTACAAGGACAGTTATTGAGGAAATATGTGACAGTAAATTATTAAAATCTACCTTCTATTAACTGCTTTTATGGTAATAGAAAAACACAATAAAAAAAAAAAAAAAAAAAGAAAGAAAGAAACCCTCACCATTGCCTAAACCGAGGTCTTAGGAAGAGAGATTCCCCACATTCGGGAGATGGCGCGCAGCACGTAGTTTTGATTAATTACCCAGCAAACTTATAAGAATGTATGTGTATGCTCACAAGAACACTTGTTAAAGGGCTCGCTCTCTTATCACTACTGCTGAGACACCCTTAGGGGAAAAGTAAAAATCAGAGCCTGGGGGGAATCTTAAAAAGAGACAACAGTGGCTACTGCCATTTTATGTAACAAACCAACTACAATTTTATTATTAAAATAATAATTAAAAAAATCTATCCCATCCTCCTTCACAGGAAGAAAAGCAAAAGAATTCTCGTTACAAATACTGAATTTACCTCAAATTCACACAGTAAGAAAAAGACTCTTGCTTTGGATATGTGGTTAATTTAGATCTAGTAGCTCGACTACAAAATAATATCAGTGATGACGCCACACTGATTGTCTATTGTCCTAGAGTCTTAAGCTGTGTTTCTGGTCTTTCAACCTCTGGTGTGATTTTTACATTAAATGGTATAGTATACTTGAATGAATAACATAGAAATCTGTGCAATCAACTTACATTTTTTTCCATGTAAAATCTTATTGTTCCTATGTACTGGCATTTTACATTGGTTCCATCATTTAGAAAGCTCTTTGCTTCATGGGAGTTTAATGTTGAATCGTATTAAAAGAAGAGGCTGTCAATTATGAGAAAGCAAAAAACAAACCAAACCAAAACAAAAAACCCCTCAGACTTCTGTTCATTAAGCCCAAAGAGTCTGGATTTTTAAATGATTTTCTCTGAGAACCCAGATCTGGAAATACCACTGTGCACACATCCAGAGCAGAGCCCTCCTGTCAGCCTTCCTGTTGTAAATTCCTTTCTAGCATCTTAGTAGAAGACACTTCCCATTCTGTGGGAACCCTTCAGAATGTGATTTTAAATGAACCTTTTCACAAGGTTCAAAGCTTTCAATTACTAGACCACGGTTACCATTGAGAAAACGCACTGAGCAATAGAAGAAGTGAGGAAAACCATAACCAGGTACAAGTTGAATTCTCTAAGGTCGCCATGTAAGAGCTTCTCAGAAAGGATTAAGACTTCCGGAGAACAAGGAAGCCCCAAACAATTCACGTCCAAGAGTGGGGAGCAAACACCCTGGCAGTCCGCTGTGCTTGGCCTACTTTATGCCAGTAGCGGATTCGCTTAGGTTTTGTTTTTGTTGTTTTTGTTTTCTGTTTTTGGTTCCCCCCCCCCCCAGAGATTCTGTATTTTAGAATGTCCTCATTCATTTAATCTTCAGAAAAAAAAAAAAGTCCATAAAAATATGATGGCTTTTGTGGGGAAAAACCACTGCAAATCCAAACAATGGTGCCTTTTAAGGAATCATTGAAATAAATGATGACTGTGACCCAGTCTCAGGGGCGACGAAGCCATAGCAGCTCTGCCGAAGTACTTGTTTTGTTATCACAAACAAATTTCACACTGTAGGAAATCCCCTCTGAAGATAGTTTGGTCCCCATATCCACCTACCTTCCTTTTTGTGCAAAGAGACCTTCAGCTCCTTCGCTTGTGCTGAAATTCCAAATCTTTTTCTTAGAGAAGCTGGAGATCTGGAATAGAAGACACCATAAGATATAAAATGAGTCAAAGGGTTATTGATATTTCATATGGAAATTTAAAATTCTAGCTTTCGAAAAGTAAAAGCTGAATTATAACAAGGCCGATCTCTGGCTTCTAATAATGACGTGGGGAAAAGCTGATTAGCAGTTATTTAAAAGAAACCATGACAGTTAGCAAGGGCCTAAGACCCCGGCTATTTGGCAGGTAGAGGCAGGAAGATAAGTTCAAGGCTGGCCTGGGCTGTAGATTGAGCTCAGGGCCTTATTATTGGCAAAACTCAGTGAAAAGTTATTTCCAAATTAAAATTTAAAAGAAGACTGAAGATCTATCTGAATGGCAGAGCACTTGCCTAGAATGTTCCTGAGGGCCTAGGATTAGTCTCCAGGCTCATAAAGACAAAAAAAAAAAGCTACCTGAGCATCATGCTAAGTGAAGCTTTATTTCATGCAGTCACTTGGCATGTTTCCTACAGTTTAAAAGGAAGACATTTGTATGATTTATTATTTATTTATTTATTTATTTATTTATTTATTTATTTATTTGTTTGTTTTTCGAGACAGGGTTTCTCTGTATAGCTCTGGCTGTCCTGGAACTCACTCTGTAGACCAGGCTGGCCTCGAACTCAGAAATCAGCCTGCCTCTGCCTCCCAAGTGCTGGATTAAAGGCGTGCGCCACCACTGCCCGACTGTATGATTTATTTACCTTTACAAAAAATTATAATGTTGTTGAGACATTTACCTAAGATAATCACCTTCCCATCTTGTTTAAAGCCCTTCCCCCTCACATTTTTAATTCTAGTTAAACGAGATGCAAGTTAGATCAAGGGCTGAAGACATCTCAGGTTACCTTTGTGGTCCCAAGTACATTCACTACAACAAATGAATGTAATGTGGTTGCTTGCTTTTGTTTGTTTGTTTTGGTAAGGTCAATGAAAGATATCAATCTCATAGTTGTTTATTTTTACATGCCATTTAATCATTGGAAACCATAACCACACTTAAAACAAACCAGTTCCTTGAATTCCTTGGAGTTATTTCCATATGTAGAACAGCAAGCCAAAAATCTCTGTGCTCCTTTAGTTTCTTTCTGTCACCATACACTAAGGACCAACCAACCAAACAATATCAACAAACAACAGAAAAATGGGGAGGACTCAAGAGTCCTGAAGACAAGTCAGAGGTAATTCTTATCCCTCATCATGAACACTTCTTTATGGAAAGGATAGTTTTAATACAGAGACTCAATGTGCAGAGAACTTTTCAGGCCTCAACTCTAACTGGGGACAACTATGTCACACATTCTTCTTCTCAACCCTTAGCCAACGTTATGGAAGAAGGGTGGGAAGATTGTAAGAAGCATTGGAGAATGATACAGAGTATCACTCCATTGATACAAAGTAATGGTTCTGGACAGGACAGGACCATTGCATGCATGTATCTACAATAGCTGCAGTTGCCTGAACAAGATCTATACAAGATCAAGCCAGTTAATGTCCCATCGTGGTAGAGCAGGAGGGTGGGTTTGAGCAGAATAGCTCCTGGCAGAACAGTTTTTGAAAGGTGATAGCTGCCGAGGGAGAAATAGTTTTCTGCAGTGGTTTGACATGTGGTAGGTTACCCCACATTTCAGTGAATGGCTTTATACATATGCACAAATGGCCAACTTTAATTGGACTCAGAGGCTTATAGAAAAAGAAGAGGAGGAGGGGAGAGGAGAAAGAGGAAGAAGAAGAGAAGGAGGAGGAGAAGGAAGAAGAAGAGAGGAGGAGGAAGAGAAGAAGAAGGAGGAGGAGGAAGAGAAGAAGAAGAGGAAGAAGAGGAGGAGGAAGAGAAGAAGAAGAAGAGGAGGATAAGGAGGAGGAAGAGGAGGAGGAGGAAGAGAAGAAGAAGAAGAGGAGGAGGAGGAAGACAAAGTTGGTAGGAAGATGGGGTATCTGGAGAAGTTGGAGGGAACTGGGTGGGGCAGATATGATTAATATACAGTACATTAATGTATGCCATTGCCGAAGAATAAATTAAAAAAAATGAAGAGCTTCTAGGTCTGCATGTCACTGACAATGTAAATGATGTAGTTATCACAAAAGGAGAAATTAGGAGCAACTGCTTTTTCAGAAAGTCGGCGCATTTTTTCAAACACAAGTTGAGAGGTCAGATTTGTGTCTGGTTCATATGTTTTTTTGAAAATATTGAATTATAAGGTTGTGGGTCATAAAATGAGTCTCAATCTTTTTAATAAATCCTTTTTCTTGTGCATGTCTATGCATGAGTTGATATATGTGAGTTCGGGTGCACACGTGCCAGTATGATAAACCAAAGCTAACCACGGGTCTTGATCCTTGCCTTCTGTTTTGTTTGAGATGCTTGATCTGTGATTCCCATGCTTTGTATGCCCAGCAGTCTGGCCTGTGAGCTTCCCATCTCACAGTAGGGATACTTGGATTACAGAAGCACACTCTTCCAGCAGGCTTTTCCTAGCCTTGTATGAATAAGTGGCAAGTGCTTTATCCACTGAACCATCTGCCAAATTATAATGGACATACTCCTTCAAATGATGGGGAAAAGATGGTTTACAGTATGAGGAAATCTCTTCAGGAAAGGGATTGAGGGCAGGTAAAAGCAGGAAGAGAGACATTATGTAGTAGGTCTTGGATGGATGGGTGACAGGGACAATGAGTCACTTGGAAATGTCACGTGGTCAACAGCAAGGAGCAAAAGACACAGCCAATCAGGGAGGAATCCAGGGAGATGGAGCAGAACAGCTGTATCCAGACTTGGGGAATTTCTTGATTTCCTCATGAGGTTCTCTATCAGTCAACCACTAAGAAGGCAAGGGATTAGAGTAGTCGAAGCTGGGGGATGTACTTGGAGAGATTGGAGAGCATCAGGGAGGCACAGAAACCTAAGGACTAGGTCAGAGAACCACGGAGAGCATCAGGGAGGCACAGAAATCTAGGGACTAGATCAGAGAACCAAGGAGAGCATCAGGGAGGCACAGAAATCTAGGGACTAGATCAGAGAACCAAGGAGAGCATCAGGGAGGCACATAAATCTAAGGACTAGATCAGAGAACCAAGGAGAGCATCAGGGAGGCACATAAATCTAAGGACTAGATCAGAGAACCAAGGAGAGCATCAGGGAGGCACAGAAATCTAAGGACTAGATCAGAGAGCCAAGGAGGGCATCAGGGAGGCACAGAAATCTAAGAACTAGATCAGAGAACCAAGACCATGGAGCCTGGACTTCATTAAATTATTGGCAACTGAATTACCAATCCATTCCTATTACCAGTCCTTCCTAATCTCCCTCTCTCCTTCTTTTTCTTCTCTGCCTTTCTTCTCTCCTTCTTTCTCTCTTTCTTTCCATTTTTCCCGCTTATTAATTTTTCCACTTACTGCTTTACTTAACAATACTTACTAGATGATTTTATTATTTTGGGTAATTTGCAAGGTACCAGAGATGAGCTTGATTCCTGGTACCTTTTCTTTACTACATCACCATAGATGCTTGGTTCTCTCAGGCTCACTCTAGGTGTCACAACTGGATGTGCATGAGAATTTGTGTCCATATGGTCATCTATTCTTAAACATCTTCCATGGTTATCTCTCACATTGATTAATACATTTTTTCCCACACAATGGGCAGTAGAAGTAGGGTGTTGTATTGTATAGGTGTGTGTGTGTGTGTGTGTGTGTGTGTGTGTGTGTGTGTGTGTGTATTCAGTAGCTTATTTGAAGACCATGGTACTCTTCACGCAGAGGGCTGTGTATCCAACAGTGCTATTGCGACACAGCCTATAAGTTTTCATGAACCGAGATGAGAGAGCATCCTAAGAATACTGAAGACATGGGGAAGAAGGTGGAAGCACCCTGATATTTGAAATGGATTCTTGAGCATGGAAAAGGAACCCAGCCCATAGACTGCGACACGCATGGCAACCTGTGAGCACAGACCAGGGCTCCTCTATTAACAGGAGGAAGCTCGAAAGACAGACGGAAAAAGGAAACAGACAACCAAGAAAATCATTTCTTAACTACGAAAAAGAATTCAGACATATCTGGACGTTCTTGTTAGCATCACCATGCTTGGGAAAGAAGGTGGGTGAAATGGTGCAGCTCTGTGGGACAGATCTCCAGGCAGCTTCTGGAACTCCAGGCTTGGAGAGATATCACATAATTTCTAGAATGTTAAATTTGAATTTTGCCTTTTAATGAACATTTCAGAGTTTCTTGTGTGAATTCAGAAAGTTTATAATTTAGCATTGACCTTACACTGACAATTCCGGCTGTTTCATGACAACTGTATGCTCGTGACCTTGAAGACAGGTTAAAATTTCTAGGCCTTAATTGTCTCCTCTGTAAAATGGGATGAAATGATAACTTCCTAAGGGTTTGCCATGAGGAAGAGAAAGTGAGTTGCATTTTGTGAAGCAGTTAGAAGAAGGCTGGAAAATCTAAAGATATGCCTAGCATTCTTGTAAATACAGGGGTAATTCAGGGGTGGGCAAGCTTTAAGCATCGCACTGTGTTGCTGCTACAGACAAACATGTAGGTCTCCATTCATAGCTATCCTGGGACTCACATGTTCCAATGGCTAAGAAGAAAGAGCATCCTTCCGTGGTCATTCTTCCTTCCACACTCTTGGCTTGCAGACAGTCCCACTAGGCTCTTCCCAACAGCCACCTAGCAACAGCTTGCATCATCTCCTGCCACCATTGCCAGGTGGGTGCAAGCCAGGTATGCATAAGAGGACTGCTTGCTACCCCAGCCCCCTTCTCTCTCCGTTCCCAACCTGGCTGGCCTCTCTTCCTTTCTTTTCTTCCTTCTGTCACTCTCTGTCCCCCCTTTTCTGTCTCCTCTCTTTGTTGTCATAGCTCTGCTCCTGTCTGTCTGCCACTACCCCTTCTCTAGATCCCCATCTTGTCCCTTTCCCAAATAAACCTCCCATACATCAGGTCTGTTGCATGGCATGATTTCTCAGGGGACAGCTTGCCATGGGCCTGCCCTGCTGCGTTATAATTTATAACACACACTCTTCTATGCTGAGATCATGGCTATTTATATTGAAGGTAGGTTATCTAGTATGATCTTGTTTCAACAAATAAACAGTTAATAAACCTTAAATAATTATAAATAGCATCTTTATTTATAATTAAAATTGGAATGTCAAATTAAAAATAAGCATTAGCTAATTTTAAAATAATCAAAAATTCTAAATTCTACTTTGCTGGGTCCTATGCAGCTTAAGTCTTAAAAAAAACAAAAAAGTCTTTTTAAAGGCCAGAAACAGAATCTTGATTGGTGTGAGAGAATTTTAAATGAATCTTGGTCAATGGATGCATGAGATTGATTGGACTCAAATGGAACTAGTCATAGTCTTTAGAGACAACTGGCTTCTCAATTAGCATAGGCTATCTTGAGACAAATGACGCAGGATGGTTCAAGTCTGCTGAAAGAGTGCAAAGTCAGGCAAAGGGAGACGGTAACAGGAAGGACCTATTTTTTCTCACTTTCTCATAGCTCCTCCCTCCCCTTCAACATCTTTCAGTGGTCCACACCAGGTTCAGTTTTATCATGAAATAAACCCTGGTGAGCTCTACAATAAGACTCTAATTGTTTCTATGCAAATGGATTAGCTTAACAGCATACACAAACACTGTGTGCATACAGAATTTAAAGATGCCAATGAAATCGGACAAATGGTATTGTTTTTAAAAAATGTCATTGCCTTGCTTTTGAGGTGAGAGTTCCGATACAGCTGCTGACCAAGTGTGCTGATGCAGCTCACAGAAGAGAGCTGGGCCTCACTTGCGGTGTGGTTTGTGAGGAGTTTGGAGGTAGGTACTGTGTGCAGTATTTGCAGTTTAACAAGTAAGAGCATGAATATATAGATCTGCTAGTTTTGTGTTTTCCTAGTCTATTTATCGTAGACAAACAGGAGAAAGATCCATTGCTTTGTTAAAAGCACATGACACACAAGAGAAAGAGGCACTTCAGGAGAGCCAAACAGCTCCTCACAACTCATCAGTGAAGCCCACAGAATACTGTGTACTCTGGTGACTGTCAAAACCTTTTCAAACCACAAATTGGTTTTGATATATACGTCAAACAAAATGGTTTGAAAAATTTGTGTAGTAAAAGTATTTAAGCTAATGTTTGCCGGGCTCACTTGCCATCTTAATCTGAGCTACTACATGAAGAAAGAATGTGCCTTGTTTCCCCAAAACTTGCTCAAGCGATCTTGCTGCAAAGATAAAAGCAGGACAGAGGGATGGCAGATTCTTTGAAAGCTGTTAGTATTTACTTATTCATTCCTTTTGTTCTGTAAACTGACAGTGTGTCTGTCAGGACAGGCACCATTTCAAGTTGATGAGGGATAAAGGTAAGCAAAGCCCTATCCATTTGTCTTCAGGTAGCAGAGACAGATGCTAATCACATTTTTCACACTAATACATACACAGTACATGAGGTAAAGATAAAGGATGTAAGACCATCTGGCAGATAAAAACAAGATGCCTTGGGAAGCTTCTGGGGAAGATGAGGTATTCCCAATAGAAACCTGGAAAAGTGATGGAGCTCTTAGAGGTCTGAGGAACAAGGGTGGAAAGAGGTGTGAAGAACCTTAGCTTATGAACCAGGAGGCCAAGGGCATGTTGCTTATGTTTTGGCTCATAGTTGCAGAGTTTAGCAGAAGAGAAAAGCACTCTTTCATTGTGTTATAGTTCCATCCTGGCAGTGAGTGTTTGCAGTCCCTAGTGCGCGAGGTGGCATTTCCATATGTCCGGGAAGATCAACAGAGCTGGACTTAAGTGGCTCTATAAAGACCCACTTCCAATATTCCATGTCTGGTACTTAGGTTACCTGTGTCAAAAGTTCTACAACCTCCCTAGTCAGCACCACCCTGTGGGGAATACGTTTTCAAGCACACAGGCCCGTGGGGGAACGTGAGAAGATAATGACTTGGGAGAACTTTGGAGGTTTGAGAGCTCAAAGACATTGATTTGGAAATACAGCAATAGTTTGATAGGTTATGAGGAGTCCAGTGTAGATTAGTTGTGGTATGATAAGGATTTACATTTTTATCCTCAGATCCATGGTGGCCATTCAAAGATTTAAGCTAGACAAGCCTTGATCACATTTGTAGTTTGAGACCATTACCCAGCCAGCGCATAGCTTACAACAGCAGACAGCTCACTGCAAATGGCTGTCCCCATCACAGAAGCAGCAACAGAAGCACAGAAACAGGACACACCCATGAAGAAGAGAGATCCTCCAAGGATGCTCAGGAGGTGAGGTTAGTGGCAGTCCACAGACAGTGTCACACATGGGCTTATTAACTGCTGTGTAGAACTTACAGAACCAGTCGATTCTGTTGGTAGTGAGCCCCAGAAGTTTTTCTAGACATTCTAAAGTTTCAAAACACTAAAGTCTATTGGCTACCCCAAAGATAAACACTACAATTAAAGTGGCAAATGAGACTGAAAGATATTATTAATTTTGCCGATTGAAATAACATCACTTAAATATTTCTCAGAGGCAGCTTCGTTGAACTAATTGTTTACCCTGTTGATTTTTTTTATTGGATATTTTTATTTACATTCCAAACATTATCCCCTTTCTCAGTTTCCCTTCCAGAAACCCCCTATGTCATCCCCCTCCCTCTGCTTCTATGAGGGTGCTCCCCCGCCCACCAACCCTCTCTCGACTCCCCGCCCTAGCATTCCCCTACACTGGGGCATCCAGCCTCCACAGGACCAAGGGCCTCTCCTCTCATTGATGCCCAACAAGGCCATTCTCTGCTACATGGGCAGCCGGAGCAATGTGTACTCTTTGGTTGGTGGTTTAGTCCCTGGGAGCTCTGTGGTATTTTTTTTTTTTAATAATCAGCTCAATTTGGTGATTTGGGTTCTGTTCTTGTCTTTACAATCACGTGTTAAAGCATCAGGGATGAAACAGAAGGTTCAGACACCACCATGTGAACACAAAATAAAGAAAGACACCACCAAGTGCACACAAAATAAAGAAGAGATTAAACTTGGAATCGCAAGTTTTTATTTAGCACAGTATTGGAGGCTTTATAAAATATGATTGCAGACTTTCTCAGGAAATAAGACTAAGTCCCAGGATCTACACCAGCACTGCCCGAAACAGGGTTAGAGATGTGTGCTGACTTTCATGTGGGTGCTGGGAATCCCAGCTCTGCCATTGCACTTACAGTGCAAGGGCGTTACCCCCTTCGAGCCCCTCTGCCCAGCCGCTAGAATTCAGTTTCTTATAAGCAAAGCAGATACAGAGCAAAAGCAAGGCATGACTTTTACATTTCTTTTGGTAAAGAAGTATTTTAGCTTCTTAGAGAAAATGATTTCTCTTAGAAGTCTTCACTTAATATTTTCTTTCTGACCTTTTATGTAATTCACTGGGTTTGTGCCCAAATCTATATTTTCTACTCAGTATTTTCTTCATTGTTAATCAAACACTTAAAAGTAAAACATACTCATAAGTACATTACTGAAAAATTCTTTCTTACAGTAGAAATAAATAACTTGATAGTACAAGAGTGGTAAAATTAGTTCCCTCGCTACAGAGGACCTGTATTTTAGACCCGTGTAACTCCATTACCTCTGTGGTCCTGGAATGCCTCTGAATTCTTCTATTAATAACAACATAATAACATTCATGAGAGTAGGGCAAACCGATACATGACAATTACCCTGGACCTTGAACCTGGGAATTGTACAAATGAGAAAAATTGTTCTTTGATCTTTTAAAGAAATACACTTTCTTTGTGGCACATTGTCCACAAAATATCCCCTTGGCATGAAATGCTTAAAACACACACAGACAAATGAACAAACCTCTTTACCCGATTCCTGCTAGAACCTGCTGAGATACAATTTTCCGTGCGCAGGGCGCCAGCGATCAGTTACAGGCACTTAAGCTCACTGGTGTCATAAACCAGAAGGGTCAGTCAGAAGTTCCTCCCTGGGATATAATCTATGTTCAAAATTTGCCTGGCAAACAGGGTGGTTCTAATAACTTTTTTTTTTTTTTTTTAATACTCAGAGTCAAATGCTTCAAGGGGATGCAAAACCCATAGGATCTGCCTGGAGGTATCTGCAGCAAATGACTCTACATCCTTATCTGTGTTCTTGACATAGTCTCCGATTCAGCACACTTCCGAAAGAATAAAAGATGTCGAAACTTGTAGCAGTGCCCCCAAATCTCAAGTGTCTCAGTAAAGCTGTGAAGTGTTTTTGTATGCCTTTAAGACGTGTGGAGTTGAGGGCTGTTGGCGGTAAGTGGAGATTCGGTAGTCAAAACAAAACAAAACACCCCCCACTCTACCTTCCCCCACCAAAAAACAAAACAAAACAAAAACTTTATAAAGAGCACATTTTCTTAAATAAATTGAGCCCAGGAAAGACGTTCATATGAAGCATTAAATGTCACCTCAAAGCCCTAAATAGGCTAGAACAAATAAACTGACCCCCTCATCTTGACCTAAATTATTGCTTAAACAAAGGTACACATTCCTAATTTACATGAAAGGCAATTAGGCCTGCTGCTGACAGTGTGCTAAGAAGTGTATCTGCCCAGGGCATGCTTTTATACAAAACACAACAAAGAAAGAAGTCCTTCCTTTTGTGTGTGTGTGTGTGTGTGTGTGTGTGTGTAACTCAGCCACTATCTACTGAGGGCAAGGAACATTACCTATTTTTAACTTATTTGGATAAACAGTTGCTATTACATATTCTTCAAGGATGTTTCTTTTTTATTATTAAAATTTTATTGCAAATAAGCTGCAAATGGAAAACATCAGGCAGTGAGATTCACCACAGCCTGAATCTCTGCATTGCAATGGCCTTTGTGCCGTTAGAACAGGCCGTCGGAAGGGACGGCGCCTCACACGGAATGGCCACATCAGTTGTATTTTTATGCAGTTACATTTTAACACTGCTTCATGACTTGTACTTTTAGCCCCAGTTCATGACGTTTGGTATTCAAAAACTGGCTGAAAGGGGAGTAAAATCTTCCCCCCCTCCTTTGGAATCCTTTGTAAACAAACGTGACTTTGAAAAAACAAAACAAAACAAAACAAAGGAAAACAATGACAGTAAACCCATGCAGGGATGTTTACTCTAAAGCACGGAAGTTGTAGGTTAGCCTAAAGGCATTTTTCTAATCTATGTACCATTCTGTCCTTCTAGATGCTTAGTGATACTGCAAATGGTCTCTCTTCTTCTTTTTCATTAGAAAAATGTCTTTACAGTCAGAACTTAATGAAGAGAAAAAGGTAGGTTATTATTAGCATTTCTCTCTCACTTTCTTCCCTTATATTTGTTTACTCCCTAATCCATTCATCAAATATTCACTATCTACCCTCCAAAGCATTGTTTTAAAATTGATTTTTAAAGCTTCCTTTTGAGAATTTTATACGTGAATATTGTCTATTTCCGTCCTATCCCCTGTCGCTCACCACATTGGCTCTCAGTTTCTCTCTACATCCACCTCTCAAATTCATGTCTCTTCCTCACGACCGTGGTGGGATATTGGACGGGTGTGGTCATACGAAAGCAACTGCATCTTTACGAGCTGATGGGTGCAACATCCCTGTCGCGTCCAGAAGACAATCGTCTGTAGCATTTTGGCTGGTGCTCTGGCTCTTACAACCTGCTGCCTGCTGCCCACACCTTCTCAGTGTTCCCTGAGCCTTGGGTGTAAGGGTGTGTTACAGATGTTCCAGGTGGCGATGGGCAGTCCCCAGTCCGTTATTGTCCACACTTTGATTTAGTGTGGTTCTCTGTAGTCTGTCTGCTGCAAAAGGAAGCTTCTCTGATGAGCTGTAGCCATCTATGGGTGTCAATGTAAGTGCTTAGAAGGCCGTTGGATACAGCACAGTAGTGGCGGGTTCTCTTCTGGAGCCAATTTACGCTCGCTACCAATGGCGCTCGGTGAGGTGTATAGTACGAAGCGTTGAGTTCCCCTCTCTGGAGTCCTCAGACCATTGGTTATCTCCAAGGCACTACCACTCAGTTACACATAGCTTGCTTGCCAGTTCTTATTGTAAGTCTCAGGATTTATCACTGAGTAGGACTGTGGCTGACTTTTTTCCTCAAGCAGCTTACAGTGGGTGCTCCTTCCAGTTTGATGAGAGCTGGGTATGCTGAGGATTTATAGGTAGCAGGGACGGAGTGATTAACAAGGGAAGCTCCATTCTTGATTTTATGCCAGGAAAAAAAAATCATAGATGATTTTAAGCCAAAAGAGGAAAAAACTAAATGGAGCTGGAGAAATGGCCTAGTAAATAAGAGTGCTTGATATGAATCGCAAAGAGCTGAGTTCAAATCCTTAGGGCCCATATAAAAAGCCAAGGGCCAAATGAGGGGTGTGTGTGTGCGTGTGCGTGTGCGTGTGCTTGTGTGTGTGTGTGTATTCCCAGTCAGTCTTGGAGGACAGACATAGGTGAATCCCAAATCTCAGCACAGCCAAACATTGGTGAGCTTCTGGTTCTGTGAGAGGCCCTGTCTCAAGACAATAGCTTGAGAGTAAGGGCAATAGGAGACAGCTCACGTCCTGATCTTGCTCCCACTGTACCTGTACAGGTGTGTACACTTGTACACTAGCATGCATGTCTGTATGCATATAAACCAACACCACTACAACAAGAACAAAGTTTGATAACCGTTTTAATATAAAAGAATGATATTCTTTGGAGGGTATATCAGAATATGTTGTGAATTTGGGTAGAGTCTTAAGGGTTTTTTTGTGTGTGTGCATGTGTTTGCGTGTGCGTGTGTGTGTCTGTGTCTGTGTGTGTGTGTGTGTGTGTGTGTGAGAGAGAGAGAGAGAGAGAGAGAGAGAGAGAGAGAGAGAGAGAGAGAATAAACAAGTATAAATACTAGCAGATGTGGTACAGCGAAGAAGAGGGTCCACCATGACACATTGGTGAACAGGATAGAGTCTCAGGCAGGGCTGGAGAGGCAAATAGATGGAACCTTGAAAGTCAGTATGAAACTGATTTTTGACTCTAGAGAGTAATGGAAAACTACAGGCAGATTAACATTCAGAAGTGCCATGATTGACATCCAATGACAACGTTAGGGGTTCGCTTTTCAAACATAGCCAAGTATGTTTGAGTTGTTAACAAGGCTTTACTAGACACAAGTCTCATGGAAAGAAGAAGCTAAGGACATTTTGAATGGAGCTGGTCAGAGATACTCAGCTCTGTGTAGTAATTAGCACTGCTCACTTATTTGCTGGCTCTCTTTAGGCATCTATGTCTTATGCAACCAACCAAAGAAACTCAAGTAAATATTTTTTCTACTATAATTTTTCCAAGGGAAATGAGGTCAGACTAGAGGCAAAATGTCTATTTGATTTTCCAAGGCTTGTTCTGATCTCATCTTTTCCTAATAGGACCAGTATTTGCGAGTAAGAATTTTCCATGGAAAACATCATGGGACTTGGCTTCTATGGCTGTAGTCATGGGATGGACATTGCATTTATAGAACTAAAGATGCTGAACAGAGGAGAGGAGAGATGTCTGCAGCATCTCATCTATATCCCCCACTGGAGGCTTCAGTGAGCACTAGACGACAGGAGGCTTGCCCATGGCACAGTTTGCAAAGAACTAGGCCAACAGAAAACAACAAACATGGTTATCTGACTCAGAAGAAGCATCTTCATTTTGTTTCCCAGGGATTTAGAGAGTAGGAGGCTAGATCTCCAAAGGGTGGGTGGGTTATTAGCAGAAGCAGGGTACCAGGCTAATGTTACTACAAACCAATAATTCAAGGATTGTAAGGGAGCAGTTTCAGAAAGGGAATATCATCGTTAGCCAGACAGCTCTATCTTACATCAAAATTAAATCTGAGTAAGACAGTTCCATTACATTCCCACACACAGCTGCAGCATGGCCTATTTTTCACAATCCTTGGAGTGGTAGAAGTTTATATCTTGTTTTGGCCCCTACACTCTGTCACTGGGTTATTTGGGAAACTGTCTCCATCTTTCAATGCTTGTATCCCTTTTTCCAATGTAAAGAGACTATAATATTTATAGAGATACGTAGCATTAAATGAGATATCCCATAACATCTAGCACAAGGAAACTACCAGCAAAATATTAGCTATAATTGCATCCCCAAATGTGTGGTAACAGGTGGTTTCTCCAAGTCTTCATTTATTCATCTATTCAGAGGAAGATGTTGAGGCAATGTTCTTCACAGAGCATATAGAGTCTTAAAGCACCAACTATTTCACCAATGTGAAGAACTGCTAACAACACAATAGAAGATTTCATCTACACTGGATAAACATTATTATCTTCATTACGTAATGGTCAGAGGGAAGCACAGAACCAAAACCGCTTGTCAAAGAGAACCAGAGTTTCAGATTAGTTCTTAAGTGTATTGTTGGACAAAGGCTCTTGGAGCAAATAATCCCTATCCATCCACATCAGTTCAGAGCGGCCAAATGATTGCAACTCAGCCCAATTCCCCCCTCCCCATTTAGCTCACATTGCTGAGTTAAGCTAGTAATTAACAAAACAAAATACTACAAATTTCTGAGATAGTGGTGGTGGCTAATCAGAGGAGATGGCTGCAGAGGGTGGAAGGCAAAGAATTCTCTTTGCAGAAATCTACCGAAGGAGAGAAACTTACCAATTCAATAGCATAGGACATAAATTAATTAATATTGAAAAAATCCCAAGAAGCATCTCTTAGTAGACAAGGTATAAACAGTACTTTATCTGGTTATACACAGAAGCGCTCACTCAGAATTAGATATTCCCTGGCTTCAGATGATCACGGCAGCACTTTCTGCTCCAGGGAAATATACGTGTAGTTCCTAGCTTCACCATAGATTTCTATGGTTTGCATTATCGTTTGATATGATAGCATAAGCTCCTTACCTTGCTCAGTGGCTCTAAGACCTCTTCTCTGTTTTTTTTCCCCCTCTAAAGACATGCCAAATAAATCCTAAAGTGTGATTAACTTTGTGAAGTAGCAAAGAGAAATTGTTTTAGTCAGTGTCTCTAAGAATGCTGGTGGCCTCAGAAGAAGTCCCAGTTTGGGTGTTTGTGTACATTTGTTATGCAAATCAATATTATGACAAATTATAGGATTTAAAATCTCTTTTCACATGGGTATTATACAAGGTAAGAACTGGGAGAAAAATTCCTTTAAAAGCTGACTTTGTTTTATTCCATCCGATTACACTTTATTCTGTCTTAGGCTATAAGTGTACATATGTGTGTGTCTATGTGTTTATATCCCTGTGTGTATGTTTATATATGTATAGCTATGTGTGTGCGTGCACGTGTGTGTGTGTATTGTTGTATATGTGTTATATCTGAATTTTGTAAGGCTAGTACAGTCAAACCAACAAACGGAAAGCTTATTGTGAAGAAATGATTCATGGAAATCCTAGTCTCTTTCCTAAGCAAACTTAATACTACATACATATAAAATGAAATGCCATTCTTTTGGGCCAAGAAAAAGTTCATTTTCACATGTGTATCAGCAAGCTGATTTCTATTAGCTAGGACAGAACATCCAAAATAAGTTCCCAGCCTTCCCTTGTTGATTTGGGATCTTCTTACTTCTCTTGGACCGGGTGGAGCAGAGCAGGAGACTGCAGGGTAGCATCCTTAGGGGTGAGGGGACCTGGGGACAATGACAGGGCAGAAGGGAAGCAGAAAGGACTGTGGCCTTGAGGAAGAGCAAAGACAGCTGAGTCCAAACTTACTCTGCGTTCCAATCTAAAACCAGCAAAGGGCCCAAATGAGCATGGCTGGGCCTGTGTTTGCAATGTATGTTAATTATAAGGCACAATTAGAGGACATTGTGTACATGGGTGTTTTTATGGCTTTTAGTAAATGAATTTCAGAAAAACCTGAAATTGACCAAATCATTAATGTTGTTTTAGAGACTTTAAATGAGTAGTGTTGTAATTTTACTAATACATTGACATCAAACCTGGTTGCTCTTTATTATCATTATCTAAAATAGGTTAATGTTGGGGAAACAATCTAAAATAAATAAACATTTCAAATGGAAAGGTAATTCTTTAAAAAGAAAAGAGTGATCCAGGGTTACCGCTTGGTGATGAAGTGCTTGTCTAGTATGCCCTGGAGTTAATCCCTGGTACCACCAAAAAGAAAAACAACTGTTCCTCAGTTGCCTATAGTTTTGGGGTAGAGTTCAGGCATTTGGGTTCCCCCACACACATCAGCATGCGTGTTGCTTTTATGCACGTTCAGCTCATGCTTAGGGAGTCAAGGGGGCAAGATTTATGGATGTAGCTTCTGCTTATAGGGAACCAAGGAGTGCTGAGAGCAGGAGAAAACGTCTTCTCAGAAAAGGGACGAGGAGTTAGCCGGCACCAAATCACCAGTCATGAAACTATATATAACAATTAATTAATACAGATGGAGCAGATTGCATTTATGTATTCAGGAATATACTTGTATATACATGTTATGTGTGTATATATGTAGATGTATATTTGTAACAACAATTAATGAAAAAGGAAGTCATGAGTTTGAAGTAGAACAAGGGAGCATATGGGAGAACTTGGAGGCAGGAATGGTAAGAGAGAAAGCATTAATTATAATTTCAAAAAAATAAAAGAAATACTTTTTAAAAAATCTTTAGGTTGGCATTGAGAATATCAATTTTAAGAATACAACCAAATTGAAGAGATTTAAAAAAATAAACAAAACAAGCAAGACAGAACAAAAAGATATAAAAAACATCCCCAGAAAACAAAAAACATTCAATGGACACGTGATTGGCATATTATTGGCAAAGGAATTACTAGTTTGTGCTGCTGGTATTCATAACGTGGACACTCACTCAGGTGTTTCAAATGCTCTGCTGAGCAAACCAAGCTCTCCTCAAGCTCTCCTTGGGAGAACACTGAAGGCAGAGTGTTAGTGGTGGGTCTTACCACAGTCTCTGGAAAACAACTCAACCCTGAATTTTTCTCTCCTTAAATCCCGTGGAAGCCATTTGGCAGCAGGCATAAGGTCTTGACTCAAGGTCCTCAGGGGAGCACATCAGTGGAGGTAAGAAGTTGCAGACAGGGATTTCTTAAGCCACCTTCACAAACATGTTCTGACCACCAAAGCACGCCACACCAACAAAGATTCAGAAACAGTGCTGTGTCCCGAGGAGATCATTCAGAATTAACTATCATTTTGTAAATAGAGAACATTCCTTGTAAACCAGACAATCACTAGTACTTTGTTGTAGTACTAAAAACTTGAAAAATTCCGGTTGTGAAGAAAGATTAGAAACATATGTATATGTGTATTTTATATGTGTGTGTGTGTGTGTGTGTGTGTGTGTGTGTGTGTGTGTGTGTGTGTATTCCAGCATATTTCTACATAATATCCCAGTCATCTATGCCAACTCGGCATGGTAGCATGAATGTCTCTCCAACAGGAAAAAAAAACTGAACACGGACCATATTAAACTGATCATAAGAGAGGGACCGCTGCCACTCAAGTCTGCTACCTGGCTGAAAATGACGTCAGCTTCCCAAAGCCATCAGCAGTGACTGATTTATTAATGTATTTCTCAATACAAGCCAAATGACATGCTGGATTAGACTCATAGATGCTCTGCTGCAACTCTCCATGGTTCTATCTAAGATACTAGAGACAAACTCTGATAAATAAGCTCATCTTTAAAAGTTAAAAAATTATGAATTAAAGAATGCCAAACCACTAAAATTTCCAAGGTTTTGCACACCTGCAAAGGAAATGAGTGTGCTTGGTGATAGCTGCCATTTTATGAAATCCAGTAGGAAGTCCAAATGGAGAAAAACAAAGATGCTCGTGATGCTATTTTTAAGTGTGACTTTTATCCCCCCACCTTGATATTAACATTCTAACAAGACAAAAGGGGTTTGAGGAACTAACTATAAGACCACCTGGCTGCCATTATGCGGAGCTGAGCCCTCAGTCAGCCTTGACAACTCAACAGCCTTCGTAGGAGGGGGAAGGGCAGCCGGAGGCAGTCCCCGAGGAGGCCCAGGCACACATTCAACCAGGGTTGGTTCCTACCATCCGCCAACAGGATGAAGGGTTCCATGACCCATCATTCTAAGTAGAAGAGAAACGGAGAGTGGGAGAATCCTTCCTTTCACTCTCCTTTTGAAAATCAGGTACAGTTTACAAGGAATATGTACGCAAGCATACTGTTAGGGGTGTTGTGTTCCTTCATTGAAACACCCTAAATCACATTGAGTCCATTTGCGCAGATTTCTCCTAATTCTGGCCGTTGCATTCATAGCAAATACAGCCAGGATTGGCATGCTTGGTTTGATAAAGTCTACCATTAATTAAACATTTCCTTAGTCTCCACGCATGTTAGTTGGAGCGGGTGATCCCTGCTCGCCAGGCCTTTGGTCCCACAGCATGCTCGCCGAGTTTGGAGCCTTCTGCAGACTCTTCTGCCCCTGGTGCACCTCATTAGGATGGGCTTCCTAGAGTTTAGTGAGGCTAAACGCTTCCCCAGTGCCCCATCCATTCCGCTGCAACCTATTTGTTTTGTTTCTCATCTCAGGATCAGCTCGCCTGTGCCTTCCAACATGACAATTAGCTAATTTAATAAATCTAATTGAGTCCAGTGTGCTGCTGTGAGAGAACCGGAAGAGGGGCCCTGCCACTGCCTCTGGGTCTTCCTTTCTGCTCCTTTCACCAAATTCTCATTTTAATAACACACTCTTCCGAGGAGACGGGCTCATTCCTATTTCTAAAGTGGAAAATAGATTTCGATTTTTTTTTTTTTTGAGCCAGCTTTGCCTGACTAGTGCCTACTTAAAAATCTATGATACATATGGATTGTCAAATATGATCTAGAGGTTTTTGGAAGTAGTTTAATGTTTAATTAGTCGTGTCACTATGGATCTACTAATGAAGGGCTGTATATCTGTTATCCATTTTGTATTTGACAGTGTAGAAGGTTAACAGAAAATACACCAGTTCATTAGTATATAAGGTGAGTCTTTTTTCCCACCAATTTTAGAGTGCCATAATCTTCCAAATTATATGTACACAATATAGCACTCCTGGAGAATGAAGCTCTTCATTAAATAAAAACATATTTGCAGAAAAAGCTGACCTACACTGGTCAGATCGTTGTGTCCATCCTGGTTATAGATTGTGAGCCTACAAAGTTCTCTCTGCTCTTTTCAGCTTTTCCTCTCATGGACGTTTCTCTCCGTTCCGGCTTGAGTACTAGGAATCCTCGAGTGGTTGATATTAAGACGAGGGGAGAAAAAGAGGCTTGGGATAAAGCAGGAACAAAGGAAGAAAGTGCAGTGATCAGAGAAGAAATGTATACCGGGGTGAGGACAAATATCCAACGAATCCAAAACCACCGAGCTGGTGCTGTCCCAGAACTGGAGCTTCCTAAGGCCAGAGCAATATACACTGAACAAAGCAACATGGATTCACAACAAAGGGTGCCCCACGAGAGCTGGCTGGGAGGAAGGCACTTAATACGGATTTATAAGCTCAGAGGTTAAAAAAAAGTGTCGGCATTGGAATCATGAGTGGGAGCCTTAGATACTATTTTAAAGAGTCCATATACTACCG
This sequence comes from Uromys caudimaculatus, assembly GCA_028551405.1. Classification (NCBI taxonomy): domain Eukaryota; kingdom Metazoa; phylum Chordata; class Mammalia; order Rodentia; family Muridae; genus Uromys; species Uromys caudimaculatus. The sequence continues at coordinate 36,411,545 of CM052719.1, forward strand.
GCAGCACCCTGTGAACCTCATTTTCATACAGCAGAAACATGACAGGAAGCTGCAGAGACTGGAAGACTTTGGCTGCAGTTAACATCTCTGTTGGTCTCTTGGAATGTCCACGATTCATTGAAAAGGAAGTGCGAAGAACTGACATTAGGAAACAGTAAGTTGACGGGATGCGTATCAGGGGGGTCGTGGGTCTGGGATGCGTATCAGGGGGGACGTGGGTCTAAACTCCTGTGAGACTGCATGATGCTGAGGGACCGAGCAGACGGTTCAGCAGGGAAAGATGTTGAGTGCGCAAGCCTGGTGAGACCTGAGCGAGACCCCTGGACTCTATGGAAAGGCGGAAGGAAAGAACTCACTTCACAAAGAGTACAATGGATGTCCTACATCAAGCATAGGCACACCTGACCAGTTTTGGAAACCACAATACAGTCATAATGGACAAGCAGAAGCCTAAGGAAAGGTTACTCAAAATGAAGCTGGAGAGGTATTTAGGGAACGGGTGCTGCAGATACTATATAACATGCTGAAACTTTGATGTTTACAGGAAGAGCACGGAAGGGTGCTCACAGGACTATCAGACTATGATTTGCCCCAGCACAGACAATGGGCTGGTTAGGAGTCCGGTTAGGGAGAGCCAGGTGACAAACAGGGCAGGATGTGGAAGAATGACCAAGGCAAGATGCAGGGAAGGTGACTGAATGTAAGAAACCAATAGGAAGCAAAGTCAAGAGACTCTGCCATGAGACAGGAAGTGTGAGAATGGCTTCCTCTTAAGGTTCTTCAACTGCAAACGTATGGTGTCTGTCAGCAAAGAAGGGAAGAGTAGCGTGCTCAGCTTTTGTCTTCAGTGACATACACTGGACATGTTCAAGTGTGTAATTGGACTTCCAAGGAGGTATGAAGGTTATAAGCATGTGTTTCAGAGGTAGTTTAGGTAGCGATTCTAGCCACTGGTCTAACAGTTTTTCCTGGGAGCATGAAGACATTAAAAAATACCATGTCAGTTGAATATAGAAGAGTAATTCTGCGAACTGGTTCGAGAGGCTGCCACTGAGAAGTTAGTGTCTTGTTGAAGGCAGTGTGGTCTTGCAGAAGCCACGGCAGGCATGCTAAAAACTGTGAGCATTCACATGAACTCAGTGCATGCTAATTGGATTTTAATATCTTCCGGTTCAAAGACTCCACTTCTTTCCAGGACACGCAGGAGCTTACTAACCAACTGAAAGGTTGTGTTCCTATTTTCACTTCTTGTATTTTGCCCTGAAAAAGCCTGATTTTAATAAAGCATTTATATTACTGTGCCTAGGAAACTTGATATGATTTACTCAACTAAAAGTGTCAGAAAACAAGAGAAAAAATTTAATATGTTGTTGAATATAAAACCTGAGTTTAGGATATTAATGTATACCATATTTTTTTTTGTTGTTGTTGAAAAGTTGAATCAGCTTAAAGGTTACTTAGTTCTCTATTTATTAGAAAAAAATATACATATACATATATATATATATATATATATATATATATATATATATATACATACTTACATATAAAAGTACCAAGTGTTAGTCACTTATATTTGATAATTGTTTTGAGGCTCATTTCAACTTTTAATGTTCATATTAGTATTTATATATAAATATATGATCATATGTACATATATGTGTATTCAGAGGAATTCTTAAGCATAATACAAAGTTTTCTTTTTCAGGATAAAATTTACTTTGATAATACTATGCTAAAGGAATAAAGTAATATTTCATTTTACTTTCATAAAGTTTTATTAAGACTTAAACATTTTTGACTTGGGCCAGCTATGACATGATTATTAAACCAGAAGGTTTCATATTTCTTCTCTTACTAAAATAAATATTCTTTTCCAATGATACTCAGATAACACGAATAAGAAAACAGATTAACACTTAAAACATAAGATAATTATTCTTTAATATTCTTGAATTGAATGAGTTAAATAAAAACATGTGAACTATCTACGATGTTTACTAGAATAGCAAACTTAGATATGGAAAAATGGTTTTCAGATCTTTCAAAGACCGATAAAATGAAAAGCAGAGCCATGAGGAGGCAAGCGAACACAGGAATAAGAGAATGCAGGCCAGAAACCTATTCATCCTGTACAAAAAGTTATAACACTTGGCATTTGTGTCACTTAATACACATTAGTGAGATATGTATTGCATAATGACTAAATAATAAGAAATCAGAATCAGGATTGTGTTAATTTTTCATTTAATAATAATAGCTCTACTTAAAAAACCTGTTTAGGAAAAAAATCAAATCATTGGAGAACCATAATGCTGTCTAAAATTTATGTAGTTTAAGACACATAATTATGAGCTATTTGATCAAATGAAAATGTGTATCTATATTTAATTCATTTTAAGCTGATGCATGGATTATATTAGGTCTATTTTCTTTCAACATTAATATAATGTTATCTAACTTCAGGACATTGGAAGGAATTATTGGCTATATGCTAAGACAACAATATTTCAAATTGTATAAAAATTTGGCAAGTTTATACTAATTTATATATTATTCTCTTCAAGGACTCTGATAAGACAAAGATGAAATATAATTGCAATTAGGAAGATGCTGAACTATGAGAAAGTAAATGTGGCCATCAAGAATACCTGCTGGCTCCCAGGTAGAGTTGGTACTTAACTTACCTGCATGCTGTGCGTATACTATTTATATTTCCAGAAATACCCATTAGTCAAGTCACTAGTGGCTAACCAATTAAACAAGTAACCAGCGTATCTCATTCTAACAAGTATAATATGGCAGTTGCTCAGGAGACTCTCTAGGGTTCAGGTGGGTCAGTGTTATCGTCAGCCCTACCACATGACACAGGCTGGCCAAAGGAAGAGTCAAGGGCAGCTTGAGATTGTCTGTCACAGCTGAGAGTTAAAACATGTAATTAAGTGCAGGTTATGTGGGTGAAAATCTTTAGCAGCATGGGAGAGACCTCAGGAAGGACAGGTGTTCTTGCTTACACAAATGAACACTCCAGATCCCCAACTCAATGTCTAATAGCCAGTTCTAGTAAACCAGAGCATTAATAACAGTATTTTGAAGCTCAAGTGTCAGTTTGTTACTTTTAATAAGCTCATCTGTGATATGAAAACTCAAGAGCAAAATCCCAGTTAAACTTGGAGTCATTAATTGGAAGAACGGGTGAGAACTTGGTCACAGGGAAATAAGACAGGACCCTACCATGGGAGAAAACCGGAACTGACAACACAGAGACCCACTAAGGATGTTGAGTCTATAACCAAGATGAACCTCTTGGTCCCTCTAACCCCAGAACAGGATTAATGAAGAATCTGAAGACCTAATTCAACAAGAAAGTGAGAGAAAGGAGGAAAAAAACCCACAAGGACCATAAGCGGCTGTAAGTTCAAGGTCAATGAGTAGTCGGCGAGAAGTACCTTCTCTCCAGATCTCCACTGTCTAAACCCTTGTGCATCAGTAGCTTAGACGAGCTTCCTGTGTAACCACAAGGAGCGCAATGAACATGCTCCTGCCTCAGGAAAAGGTCTCCTTTGTCTTAAGTGCTCTGTTTCTGGTAATGGTTTAATCTGAAAAGGGTCGGGATTTTTTACATCCCTCCTAATCTAAAGAAAAAGATAACTAACATTTCCCTACAATGGGCTCAAAGCCAACACAGGCAAGCTGAGACTTCAACTGGAACTTGGGAACGCTGCCCCTCCGTGTAAAGCCTTTTCAAAAGAGCTTTCTCTGTGTTTTTTTTTTTTTTTTTTTTAATATTATTTATTTATTTTATTTATATGAATACACTGTAGCTGTCTTCAGACACACCAGAAGAGGGCATCAGATCACATTACAGATAGCTTCGAGCCACCACGTGGTTGCTGGGAACTGAACTCAGGACCTCTAGAAGAGCAGTCAGTGCTCTTAACCGCTAAGCCATCTCTCCAGCCCGTATTTGTGGTTTTATAGCTGGATCAATTTCCTCCAGATTTCTGTGTTGAATCATCGATGAACTCTAAAGGGACAGTCATTGAGCAGATCAGTTTGATGTAGTGTCTCCTTCTTCATTTCAGAAAAACTTTATATTTCCACAGATACAATGTAATTTTTGCAGATTGAATTAAATCTATTTAAGTTTTAGGAAAGGCTGTTTTCACTTTTGATTTTTTTTTTTAACGTTTTATTGCTTCTTTGTGAATTTCACATCACGCACCCCCATTCCACTCATTTCCCCACCCCCTCATACCCACCTCCACCCTTGCAACCTCTTCAACAGAGAAAAAAATCTCAGTGGAAGCTGCAGTGTGCCACAGTGTGTCCCACAGTCTACCCCTTTGTCCACACTTCTTTGCTTGCAAATGTTCATTGCAATAGATACTGGGACTTCACAGGAATGCCTCTCAGATATCCTGTGGTTGCCCTGTGTCCTGGAGATCTGATAGTTTCAGATCTGTAGGAACCGGCCTGTCAAGCACTCTAGTAGTTCATCAATGGGTGTGGATGCTGGGGTGGGCCTGAGTGGTATCTGAGCTGAGATACAGGCAGGGCCTACTCTCTTGAGCGTTGCAGCTGGTGAGGAACATGGTCATTTCTCCCACTTTCATGGCCCTGGGGCCAGCTGCCATAGATGGCAAAGGGTGAGAGAGGGGGGGAGGTTGTCTCTCTCCTGGCTACAGTACTATAGCAGACAATAGGCAGGGCTGGCTCTCTCACTCTCATGCCCTCAGGGCCACCTCATTGGCACCCCTCCCCCACCATCCAGGGCCAGCTCTACTGTGCTGCCCAGGTGAGGTGCAGGGCCTGTGATCCCAAGTGCTGCAGCTGGTGGGGGACAGGAACAGCTGTCTTCTTTCATGACCCCAAGGTTAGGTCTCCCATCTCCTGCAGGTAGTGAGGGGTTGGGTGGGTGGGGGTTATCTCTCCCTTACCCTTTCCACTGTGTTGGAGACTCCCACACTTGTATCTTCAGGGCAGCTCACCTGTGACTTGTGCAATGTGTGGGGCTTGCTCTCCTGAGTACTGCCCCTGGCTTTCCCATCCCCAGGGCCAGCTCTCCCATGACGCCCAGGTGAGGGGTGGGGCCAATTCTGCATAGCCCGCAGCCATCAACATGTCCCCAGCAGGCAGCTCAGACCAGGTCTGCCTGACCTTTGATGGTTACAGATCGCTGCTGCTGAAGGGCCATGTACTCAGATGTGGTACCTAGTGGTAGCACAGGCCAGAACCCCAACATGGTCCCAGATGGCATCACTGGCTATACATATTAGGCTGTTCTTCACTACCCTCTAGTCTCTAGTTCTGCCTTTCTTCATTGTGCCCACATCCTTCTGTTTCTTTTCTCATTTCTCTACCACTTACTTGCTCCTCTTAGTGGTGATCGGGCCTCTGAGTGTCTGGGGTTGTCTCAGGAGTGCTATGTCCTACTAATACATCATGGAGTCAGGCAGGGGGTCATCTTGGGCATAGTTTGACTCTCCAGGCCTATGAAATACCCCATTGGTGGTCATCTCAGGCTAGTTCTTTCTTCAGGTCCTGTGTTGATGGTCTGGTGGTCATCTTGGGTTTGCTCCTCACCTAGGCCTTCAGTCCCAGGCAGGATTCTTCTGGTCCACTTTTTGCTCCTGGTCCTGGGAGCCTGCTCAGACTGGATGGGTGGCTCATTTTTTTTTCAGAGAATGTTAGGCTGCTAATCTTTCAGATGTCCACAGGTCAGAACGCTGAGCTTAGACATATAAGGCCTCTGTCCTCTCCGCCACCTACTGATAAGCATGTGACACAGCAGCCACACCCACAATGCTCTGGGGCAGGCCGTTTGATGTTTCTTATTTCTCTGAATTTCCTGTATACATAGCCTTATTTGTCCACATTTTTTTAAGGAACTCAGTGTGCTCTCGAGTCACGCAACTAATTCCTTTATGTTGTTCATCAGCACTCATCGTGACAGTCACTGCTTTCCTTTTGGGATAATCAGGCACCAAAAGTTGTAGTTAACTGCAGGCATAATTTACTAAGTAGTAGTATACTGGAAAGGAGCCATTCCGGCTTCCATAGAAATGGACTCTATAAGGACAATTTGGTTCTCCATCATGCCTGGTAGTTATTGAACAAGAATGTGGAGTGTTTTACCACACTGAAACCACTTCTGTTAAGTAGATGGCACCTCCGCGACCTTTCGCTTTGTTTGTTGGTTTCTGTAACAAAATATCTGACAACTTATGGGAGGAAGGGTTTGTTTTCTCACACCATTTTGAGGGTGTGTGCAGTCTATCACAGAGAAGTCGGTATAGCAGCACGCTCACGAGCTTCTTGCTCACATCTGGACGCATCGGGAAGAAGGGAATGAACAGTGGTACTCAGTTCGCATTTCACAGCCTGGCACCCCAGCAGCACATCACATGATGCTGTCTGTATTCAGAGTAGGTCTTCCCTGATCAGTTGATCCTCTCTGGAAGCACCCCAAAGTCTTCTCCATTATTATAATCGTATTATAATACACTTATTGTAACCCCACAAGGCTGATAGTTGAAACGAAATACCCACAGAGAAACCAAAGCCTAAGGAAACCCCACTCACACCTAGCAACTATGCATATGTGGAAAATAGGAAACAGAGGCCAGTTCTATTTCTGCCAAGACAAATGATAGTCTCATATGACCACCCATACTTGCTAACTATGTTGTTTGGTTTCTTCAATTGCCAGCCAACTTTGCACATTATTTTTCTTTTTCATATTTTCAAAACACCAAGATCCATTAAGCGAGGGAAAATCTTTTATAGGAGCTACCTAATGCTGAACTGAGTGACCACAAGCAGGTTCTGTAACAGGATGAAAGTGAGACATTTTAGAGAGAGGTTGGAACATAAACAGCCTTGGTGGGTGGTGTTGGTGTCGTGAGTTCTGAGACTTTGGGATAAATAACATTTCCTGGTTTGATCTATATTAAATGAATTATTATTTTTTAAAAAGAGAGAAAAAAAACCCCCAGCCTTCTTCTGCCTCAGTCAGCTCGCCACTCACTTTGATTTAATTCTTCAAAACATGTTCAACTTTGAGCTTCTTTTTAAATTTCCTGTTCAAAATGATGAGTTTGGGTTGCCGTATTAAATAATCAACATCCTCTTTCTGATCTCCTTAAGTCAGTGTGCTTTGGACTTAACAGGAAACTAAAGAATTTGAACACTGCTGATTTTCCACTTGTACTTTCATTTTTTCCCAGTTCAGCAAACAATAACCTTTCCGTTCTTACCAAGCCAGCCATAGACTCTTACGTTCACGGAGGCTTTGATAGACGCCATAAACTTTTACAATGTGTCATTTCTCATTTCTAAATCACTCGCCTACTTATTATTTGCTTTGAATTAGATATTTTAAGAGTAGCCTTGCCCCTGGCAGTGGTGGATCACACCTTTAATCCCAGCATTCTGGAGGCAGAGGCAGGTAGAGTTCTAAGCTTAAGGCTAGCCTGCACTATAGAGCAGGATCCAGGACAGAGAAACCCTGTGTGTGTGTGTGTGTGTGTGTGTGTGTGTGTGTGTGTGTGAGAGAGAGAGAGAGAGAGAGAGAGAGAGAGAGACAGAGACAGAGACAGAGACAGACACAGAGAGACACAGAGACACAGAGAGACACAGAGAGACAGAAAGACAGAGAGAGACAGAGACAAACAGAGAGAGACAGAGAGAGAGAAGAGTATCTTTACACTAGTGCCTAGACATTAACATACAAGCGTATGTTAATATATCTACTTAATATTTAATCAAATATGTCTTATAGCAGACCACCTTACATTGCATCCAAACAAGGTGCTTGGTAATGTGAAAGGGCCGAGTGGTCACTCCCTTGTAAATATCAGGCAGTCATTTAAAGGCCAGTGCTCCCTTGGAAGGCGATTTTACCACTGGAGAATGGTTTTCTTTCAAAGGACAGACTCTCCATTCTCAGAGAGAACTGACTCTCAGCCAGAGCAGGGCTGTGGTGATGGAGGGGGTCCCTGAGGTATAATTTTAGCCTTTGCAGAATTTTCCATTGCTTATCCTCAGCTCTCCTGCCATTTCATCATTTCAATGATTGCTCTCCACAACACCGACTGATGATTTTACTGGCTGTGGTAGGGGTTGAGTTGGATTATATTTCACTGAACAGCAGCCCAGCTTGTATAAAAATAATCTTTGGAAAGGAAATAATCTCCTGTAAGTGACTGCAGTGAAAGAAAGACAATAAAACCAGGTAGATAAGCCAAAGCTAAAACATTCACTAAATTTCAGTAAATTAAAATATCTGAAGTCTAGAGATGATGATTTTAACCATAGATGAAAAGTTTGGAAGGTACCGGGTTTCTTATTATTTTATATTTAGCATAAAGGTTAAACTCATTAAATACTTAATAAGCATAAATTTTCCAGGAGTTAATGAACTGTCATTCTTTCCACGATGAATTTGTACCAAAATTGGAGGACTTACTCTGAGATGGAATGTGATATTTTGCTTGAACAAAGCATTACTCTGTTAGTATTTCAGTAATAACAAATCTATTAACTAGGGTTTATTGTGATTTCTACTCACAGATGGGTTGCAATTTTAAAAGAGATGTAACCTATTTTTCATGCTGAAAAATTCTGGAAGTTTTTCTTTGTACTTTTGATGTTTTGTATGACATTTGGGAGCTCATGGTGCATATTCACCCTTGGATGCCAATAATATCAAGTCGTATTATCACAGGAATGCTAGGACGTTAATGCTTCATGGCAACACTGTTGTGGTGGTTTGAATAAGCTTGGCCCAGGGAGTGGCATTATTAGGAGGTGTGGCCTTGCTGGGGTGGGTGTGGCTTTTTTAGAGTAGGTGTGGCCTTGTTGGAGTAGGTGTGGCCTTGTTGGAGTAAGTGTGTCACTATATGGGTGGTCAGTGAGACCCTCCTCCCAACCACATAAAAGTCAGTCTACTCCTGGCTTCCTTTGGATGAAGATGTAGAACTCTCAGCTCCTTCTCCAGTGCCACACCTGCCTGCACCCTGCCTTCCTGCTATGATGATAATGGACTGCTCCTCTGAACCTGTAATCTAGCCCCAATTAAATGTTGTTCGTTTTAAGAGTTGCTTTGGTCATGATGTCTTCTCACAGCAATGGAAACCCCTAAGACAATTGTATTCTCATTACTTTGTACATTTTATATGTATGCTGCATTTCTCATTATCCTCACCAAGTCACCAAGAATCAATGGCAAAGCAGATTCTCCTGCTCCATCCAAGAAATGTCAGTTGCAAATGCATCAGGCTAGATAGTATGTTTCAGCAATCTCAGAGCTTCACACTTCTGCTATGGTTCCTCCTTCTATTAGTACATTGGTCCTGCTAGGACCAATCCAGGCCTTTCATGGATCACCTGTTTGGTCTGTAAGTCTTGATTTTTCTTCTCACACTCAACTCCAACTTCACAATTTCTTTTTTAGTTAGAGGGAGCCGCTAACAAAATCCCGTAGCAGGATGAGAGACAAGATGGCTGGTGCTTGGGATGGCTGGTAAGTGTTAATAGGTCCTTACAATCTGGGGTAGACGGAAAGACTTGGGAGCAAAACTGGACTAGCGATCAGCACTCAACTACAAGCCAGGGGACTCTGCTGCTTTTCATGTACTGCTTCAAATTCTCCTCAAACCAAATGCCGTGTTATTATGACCATGTTACGTTGGGTAAAACCCAAGTTCAGAGTCCAGTGATTTTGTCCAAACTCACAGAACTATTTTCATCTTTTAAAGCCCGTTATCCCAAGCCATATCTCAGGCTAGTTCAAGATCCCTGTAGAAGATCCAAGACTATTTCACAGCACCCAAGCAAATGGGGTTGTTGGAACGAATGGGTGCTTCTAACAGGAGGGGGTTAATGATGACTGGGTGTTTGGTGAGTTCTGATCTATTTTACTGAAGTCATGTGTGAGAATGGATCCCAGCATCTTGGGTGGGATTTTCATTGGTGGATCTATCTGACTTAAGTTGTCTTTGAGAAAAGTGACAATTGAGAAAATACTTATTAGAGAGTGAGGTTGTTAATTATATGTTGCAAATTGAACAAAAAATTATCTAGTAGGGCTATTTAGATGTTGTTTGGTCATGCTACATGGTTAAGGTCTGTGGAGATGGGCCTAGCAAAGGGTAATATCTGTCCTTCTTCATGTTCTTAATGCTGGACTCCACAGATGATGTTTGTGTGTATCTTTTCTGTGACTGTGATCACTCTCAAAACACATGGGTTAACATGTGGGTCAGTAGACAGTCATGAGGTGATACAATGTTTTCCATTCTGTGCATGACTTTTAAAAGAGCCATCAAACTGAGGGTGACAATGATTCTCATTAGTTGTTTATAAGAACACAGCCCTCACCATGTATCACACAGACTTCTAGAAGTTTAAAGAAACATTGTGAGGGACAGTAGTGAGTCTTCACAATCTGAATAATTTTCAATTTAGGTAAATTATAGCAAATCAATCTATTTAAGCAAGGTTATATAAACCCTGTTCTTGAAGCAACAAAAAGTGTGTGTGTGTGTGTGTGTGTGTGTGTGTGTGTGTGTGTGTGTGTTTATACTTGAAAGTAATTTAGCCCTTAAAAACTATTCTTAAAAACAACTTCTCATGGAGTAAATGCTACTGTCTTCATTGTTTAAATAGTAAAATGAGTATAGCTGAGCCCCTGACATATATTGTATACCATAATGCATTGTACTAGAGTTTGTTCTAAACCTCCCAGCAATGTATCCACGGGTTGTGGATTATACCACGAGACCATGTGTCAGTCACCAACTTTACCTTTATCATTGTGCTTTTTTGGCAAGCATGCATCAATAGTATTTCCTTTGTGCCTGCTGTTTTGATAGAGCCTCTGAGGAACGGCACAGATCTTTAACAGAGAGCCTAAGGCATCTCTACCTCTCTTTCTTGAGAGACTATGAGGCCAAGAGTGATCTCATCATATGAAATATAAACCTTATTCTAGACAGTGATTTGGGAACATCGGACATGATCGTGTGTACACATACCCTCTCCCATTGAGGTAGCTGATTCCTTTCTTCATTACTGAAAGGCATCCTTCGTGATGGGTAGCCTCATATTACCAAGGATCAAATTGCAAAGGCAATTCATTAAGTTAAAAGAGCTAACTGGGTGTGTTGGCACGCACCTGTAAGTTCAGTACTCTGGAAATAGAAACAGGAAAGGATGCACAAGACTGTTTCAAAGAAGCAGAAGAAGTGGAAGAGAAAGAGAAGGAAGCAATGGAGGATCAGGAGGAGAAGAAAGGGAGCATGAGGTATGGGAATATTGGCTATTTTTGCTTTCCTAGATACCAATAAAGCTTAGTTATTCAGAAATCATCTAGAGGTATCAGACTATTCATCATGTTTGAAGTAAATAAGTGAAAAGAGCCTGAAAATTAAGATAGAAATGATATACACAGTAATTAAGATTTATCTTGCAGCTTGTCCCAAAAAATCTATGTACAACCGTATTAATTTACTAATGCAATGGGTAAACATCATCAAATGATATTTCTTTATATTGAAACTATGCACCATGAATTTTGATTGTTTTCCATCAAGATCAATTCTGAAAAGAGGCCAATCCAAAGCAGTCTTTTCTCAGCGAGAGTCTTCATCCCAGGGAATGTCCCCATCCTAAAGCCAAGGTCACAAACCACAAACCTGGTGACCACCTTTGCTCTTACAGTCAATGTAGCAAATCTAATTGTTTTTTTTTTTTTTGGTTATTTTTGCTTTGAAATATTCCTGCCTGAGCACTTCTCCTAAATTCTTTTGAGATAACTTTGAAGTAACTCACTCTTGTCTCTCAGATTCCCATTTCCATCCCATTCAGAACTGGACCCTATGGTATATTCTCCATGGGCAGACAGAAAGATGGAAAAAAATGTCAAAAATCACTTCCCTAATAATGTTCATTGGATAACTATTATGGACTGAGCCTGAAATGTCCTCCTCACGTTTTCCATATCCCCAACCAGTGGCACTGTTTTAGAAACTTTATGAGGTAGATCTCACTGACAGAAGAAAAGTACCAGAAGTAGATTTCTGAAGGCTATAGTCTAGCCCCTGGTCCTGATGTCCTCTTCCTTCCTGGCCAGCCATAAGTGAGCACTGCTGCCCTCTACCCTTTCACCATGGATAAGTTCCTGAACATTGCTTGCTCCTATGATAAGCTGAAATGCTCTAAAACCACCAGTCTATAATCTTGTCCTCTCACCCATTGTTTCTAGGAGATACTCCATCAAAATGCTACAAAAGCGATCTGTATAATCCACCAGAGCTGCTCCCTCTGCTTGCTTCTCCCCACGCCCCTTTTGATGATTCTCTCTTTTCATTTCTTCAAACTGCTAGGTTAGAGTCTTTCAATATGTAAGCCATTCCCTGAAGGTCCGTCAATTTTTTCTGTCTCTAGTGAAAGGCTATCTGCTCCAGGCAATGCTCCCCAGCTTCCCTAGCTGAAGTTGATCCGTTCTCCCACTGTTTCCCTTGTCCCCACTGGTTGGTTATACCTCCCTTTTATTTATTTTCTGGATAGTTTTGCTCATTTTTTCTTCTCATTTGTTTTTAAAATTGTCTTTCTTCTCAAGAGAGATGATAAGCTTGAAGACAAAATTAATGAGAATTTACTCTCCTTCCCCTGGGTTTGCTAATGGAGTCTGGAATATCAATATCATCTTGTACCTTCACCACAGGTTCCGTTTAACCAGCACTGATCAGCTGCTCTGGGTAACTTGGTTTGCTGAAAGACAGTGAAGGTCCATTTTAAAGTCAGGAACTCGTTGTAGGGAGGGAAAAACTTTGTTTTCAATTTGTTACAAGCTACAGTCCTTTGTGAAGAGAGAACCTAAGTTGAGAAGATGCTTTCACCAGAATGGGTTGTGAGCAAGCCTGTTGGGTATTTTCTTGATTAATGATTGATGGGGGAGGTCCTGCCCACTGTGAGTAGTGCCATCCCTGAGCAGGTGGTCCCTAGGTGTATAAGACTAGGCTGATGGAAGGGTCAAGAAAACCACAAGAAAACCTACAGAACCAACTAACCTGGGCCAATAGGGGTCCGCAGAGACTGACCCACTAAGCAGAGAGCACACATGGAGTGACCTAGGTCCTCTGCACATATGTAATAGTTGTGCATCTTGGTCTTCATGTGGGAGTCCTAACAGCAGGAGCAGGGGGCTGTCTCTGACTTTGTTGCCTGCTTCTGGGACCCTTTCCCCTACAGGGCTGCTGCTGCCAGCCACAATAGAAGAAGTGCCTAGTTTTACTGCAACTTGATATCCATGTAAGGCCTCTCCCCTTTTCTGAAGAGAAAGGAAGGCATGGATGGGGGAGGATGTGTGTGAGGGAAGAACTGGGTGAGAAAGAGGGCAGGGAAGTTCAGTCAGGATGTAAATAAGTAAATATATAAATAAATAAATAAATAAATAAATAAATAAATATATAAATAAGTTAAGTTTTTAAAAGTTGGCTGATAAGCCATGGAGAGCAAGCCAGTGAGCAGCACTCCTCCGTGGCCTCTTGCTCAGTTCCTACCTCCGTACTCCTGCCTTGACCTCCTGCTTCTCTTGGTGATGGAATGTGACCCGAGAGTTGAAAGCTGAAATAAACCCATTTCTCCACAAGTTGATTTTGGTCATGGTATTTTCATATAGTGATAGAAACCCTAAGACAGGGGATGGAGACACTGCCTCTGACTGCCAAAAGGCACATAGGGGACCATTAGAAGTGATAGCAGCTGTTGTCTGTTAATCTTTCGTTGTCTGTATATGGACAACATCTGAGATGGAAACAGGGCCCTAATTCTGAATCTTTTAATACAATACGATTTTGTCATCCCTGAAGGGCCATCATGATATCCACTTTATAAGATTCCAAATGTGTTTAAAATACTAAGTAGAAAGATGAATCTATAGCAAGAGATTTGTTCAGAAAAGAGCCCCCAAACCCCCAAACTCAGGGACACATTCGCCTATTGCCATACAAAATTCACAGATGAATGCTTCAGAATTTATTTATATTCATGGTTAATTAAGCTTCGGACAATCATTTAAGGTAACTTCTGCCCGAAATTGTACACCTAAACAACTAACTTCCATACAAATGCCTTCCTAAATACAACCTGGTTGCAATTGCAGAATTATTTGTAATGCAAAATATTTGTGCTTTCATTCTGTTCCCAAGCTGTGTTCCCGTATACATTTTCTCACAGTCTTTTTTTTTTTTCCTGAATGCTTCTTATTGTTGCCGAACAATTGACTTAGAGTGTATGTTCACTGTACAAATTGGACAGAGGCAGATGTATAATTCATTCTGCTTTTTTCTTAGAAACAAGAAACTAAATATAAACAAGAGTAATTCAATCCCAATGAATAGTAATCACTATGCTTTATAATACAACAGAGACAAAAGGAATAGAGAAGAACTTGTTACATTCAAATGTATCTGAAAGGCTTACGGAATAGGCTGTGAAGGACCATAACATACTAATTTATTTCACTTTCTGTTATTTACTTTCCCGTTTTTGGTGAGTGAAACATCCTTGCCAGTGAAAACTGAGTTAGTCTCGGAGGCTAATCATTGAAGAAAACAAATTATGCACTTGAGATTTTTTGTTTCTTTCAATTTTGTTGATTTCTTAATTATTTCAGTTAGTTACACAAAAATGTTCAATTTATAGATACTATCAATGCAAATATTGGCTGCCTGAAGAAAACAATTTAGTCCCCTTTTAGGAGAGTACAAATTAAGTTTATCAGAAAACAAAGCAAAAACCTAACACAAATATAGCTGGTGTTTAAGGAAACACCATTGATTTGAATTAGTGCCTAAGCAGTGTGTCTTCTGTGGACAGACGGATATGAGAGAACAAATCAGGTATGTGTAACACAATTTATGTAACATAATTGCGTGCTTTAGTAACATTTTTATTATGTCCCCTTCCGATTAAAAGATTCTGAATGATCTAGTTTTCTGTTTCTTAACACATTCATTCCAGTCTACTCTTTGAACTCTTGCAAAATTTCCCAGAAGATATGAATTCAAATTCACTTGGTTTATGTTTGCAATGTAAGGAACATTCACTCTAAACATATAATGCTTTGACATCTACGTGCGACTCTATGATTTCATTCCTTTATAACTATAACATTGTATGTTTCTGTGTACTGTGTCTCACACTGAGAACATGAACACAGAGAAGCATTGAAAATAAACCAAGACTAGGAAATAATTGTAAGAATATCGGGGATATGTTTTATGACATGGATACACACACACACACACACACACACACACACACACACACACACACACTAACTTCAGAAAAGCAAATCTACTCTTAATATTTCCACCAAGGCTTCTAAGTGTCGTCAGGAGACTCTGCTCAGTCTTCTAAATTACTTGAATAAGAATGGCTGTCTGCTCCCAGAGAACTGACGGGGGCCAGTTTTTAATTATTCACTTTCTTCTTTGTGTGTGTGTGTATATATATATATATATATATATGCTTATTTTTCTTTATGGGAGCTCAACACTAGAAAATTTACAAATGAGATGTCTATTAATAATTAATAAAATTATTTCAATATATCTGCTTTAGAAAAAATATCTTTAATTTTTTTTAAATTAATTTGTGGCAAGGCTCGTGATTGGCTTTGGGAAGTGAAGGAGTGTCTTCTTTTCTAAGCCTCCTGGATCAAAGGCAAGCCCGTGGAATCGACTTGTGGCGGTTCTTATGACTTCTTTGAGGAGCCACAAATGACTGTTTCTGAAATCAGTTCATTAGTTTACCTAATTTATAAAGTCCACACTGAAATGCCTTGCTACAGCAGAAAGAATGAAACTGTTCTCTCGTATTTAACTACTAATTAATTAGCTAGAATCCTAGTTGCTCACGATAACTATTACAGCAATATAGTTTTTATGTTCCGTAAGCTATATCATTTAATATTTCAAAGAACGATGCTATGTAAGTGGGTAGGTCCTGCTTATCACGAAGTAGAGTGACCTCTTAATAGGCACATAACGAGTGAAGTTAGCATCTGTACCTCTGAAATAAAAAGTTAACATCAACATGCCTATTAACAAAATGAGAAAAAACTAATTAAAGCAAATTAGCCTAATGTGCACATGCTGGATAAGACAGATTACTTCTAAAAATCCGTGAAGATAATGGTACCCATATGGGATCTGTTTTTGGCATTTTTCATATAAATTGGACAGTTTTAGAGGATAAATATGGTATAAAAGTCCTTACAGGCAATTATGTCTTTACAATGCTGGTGGCTGACATCATAAAAGTATAATTTTAATTGCTATTAATTGCATTAAGTCTACTCTTGTTGAATACTTAATGCCATCTCTGACAGTGGTATTAATTTATATACTTTAATGAAGCTTCATGGTAGAAGTTTAGAGTTATAGAGCCACTTAAACTATGTCTTGATTAGTATATTTTATCGGATAAGTTCGAGATATAAGGACATTTAATTGATTATTTTTTTTTCTTTGAAAAGAGGTTTATATTCCCTCTTTTTTTGGTATGTGATAAAGTGATAATACCAGGGATTGGTGTGTGTGTGTGTGTGTGTGTGTGTGTGTGTGTGTATGTGTTAATTTTTAGAAACTGTTCCTAGTAGTGTTTATTACATTTAAGGAGCCAATGTCACCCTCGGTGTGTCACTGACTGAAATACATTTTATTGAAAAATAAAATTCTTAACTTGCTCATTCTGGTTGCCAAATTGTAGGTAGGTTGACTTTTAAAGAAAGGAACATTTATATTAAAATATATTAAAGGGAAAGAGATGAAGAGTAAAGAATGAAGATCAGAAAAGTAGAAAGGATTCTTTGAGAAGCAGTAAGAGAAACAGCTTCCCTTGCCTCCTGTCCGTACGTGAGCACTTACAAGCTACGTTCAGTCCTACTGGCTATACTAGAGGTCTCAGCTGTTTGTGCGATTTGCATTAAGTTATGAGAAATTCATTCATCTCAATCAGCGCTAGTTTCAATATTTGTGAATTAGTAATCTGCCTGGTTGCACTAATGGGAGAAGGCATCCATTATTGCCTTTTTAATTTGTTTTCATGTTCGTTTACTAAAAATACACGGTTTGAGATGGCAAAGACATCATGGATGAGATCAGCTGAATGCAAGAGAAATCTTCACTCTCCGATCCTGCGTCTTTTAGTAAATTCTACCCTGTTATTTCTGCTCAGAAAGGCATGCTTAATAAAGTGAACAAGCACAAATGTCAGGCAAAATATGCCATGTTCTTTTCTATGCCCTATCGATTTTTCCTATAATTAAAGTGATGAACACGCACTGTTTGGTAATAATGAAGCTACATCTCCATTTGAGAATTTCTTAAAGGTTTGGAAGAGTCAGTTTCAGCCTGTTGCCTTTAGTAAAATATCTTTGCTCAAATTTCCCCAGGGACATCTAAGTAAAAAGGATTGTGAGGAATGAGCCTAAAGATTTTTAGAAGTCTACACAAGTTTCCATTTTCTTAGGTTCAGTCTTGATTGCTTATGAACACAAGGATTGGGTGAAGGGTCCTGGGACTCCTGTCATCCCACAGTGACTGGGGACAGAGGTAACTCCAAAAGGCCATAACTGGGCATTGTTATCTGCTGCCCAAGTTTGAAGGCTATTTTAGATTTCAATCTCTTTATTCAGTCGTTCATGCTGAGAATGTCAACCAATTAGTACTACTTTAGAAAATGCTTTTCATGAGACTGACGTTGGTCCACAAGGAATTAGACTGAAACCACCAGCCCATTTCACATGGGCCAATGAGTGGCCATTGGTCGGTGACAACTTCTGATCACAACCTGCGCTTGGGTTCAAACCAATTACTTAACAGCGACAGGTTCCATGCCACCTGATTAAGTCTGCGTGTCATTCAGGGACCCAGATTAATTAAAACAACAACTAGGCAGAAACCTTTCACATAACTTATTTCCACTGCTTTGCCCACCATGCTTACTGAAACGGAGAGGCCTCTTCGTGTGAACCCATATTGAAGCTGAGAAATGAAACCACTTTTATCTTTTTTGTGGTTGTAGTTCTTCCTAAGGGGGAAGGAAAAAGATGAAGTGCAAGGGTAGAAAGTATTTCTCTGTGTCTGTCTGTCTGTCTGTCTTTTTACTAAAAAAGAAGAACTTTAAGGGAACTGTTTTTTTCTTTCATTCTTGAGACTACTTTGTGTCAATAGTGTACTTAACTCGTATGCAGCTTTGATTGGAAACTATTTTCTATTTATGAAAATTATTCATGCTCGCTGTTGTATTTTTTTTTTTTTTTAGAAAACACAGGAAAGTCTGCCCCAAACATCTAATTCTAGCTCAGAGAAAACCAATGATTACAAATGATTTGCTGACTATCTTTCTTCTTCTTCTCTTCCTGTGCATTTCTTTCCTTCATGGAATTGTCTGCTTTCTGCTACTTTGTTATTTACCTGCGTGGTTCATGGGTATTTTCTGGGCCAGGTGTGCTGTCAGCTTCACCACTCAGTGATGCAGGCATCGGGCCTTTTGTTTTCATTTCTTTATTTATTGTTCACTCCGCTCTCTATGGTGAGGAAGCCGTGGTTTGATGTTAATGTTTATTTATTATTATTAGTTTGTCATTTGCAGTTTCCTTTAGCTGTAATTGTAAGGGAGGGGAAGGCTGCTAGTGGGCTCCCGTTAGCAGCGGCAATCTATTGATAAAAGCCTCCTTGCCTGCTGCGTATTGCCACATAACATTAACCCAAAGGGAAAGAACGGGCAAGCGCAATTTCATACCCAAATCTCCCCCTGTGGCCTCGGTGCTGCTCACAGCCCCCTGCATTCAAGTGCCTCAGATTTAGGGGAGTAAATTTTCCACCCAGGATCAAAGTCATATGCTTCTGGTTTCTATGAGTCTGGGGCTGGAATGGAGCATTTGTCTCTGAGCTGATCGATGACACTGGATCACTACTCAAAGAATGAAAGGAAATGCTGAAGCCAGATAATTCAGAATGAGGCATAGATTTTTGAACTGGCACATGGAACGTGAACACATATACACTCAGTCTGTTCATGGACACTGCAGTTTGCTGATGTTAGAATGGCCATTCACCAAAGACTGTCTTCCCCATTTTGGTATTTTAATGGCTATATTTACAAGACTACTTACATTTCTTTTCTTAATTATGTGATTAGGGTGAGTTAAGCTTATGTATACTTTAAAAATATTTTTAATAAAACATGTGTTTTTATAGAGGAGAAGATATAAACCAAAACTCCTATTAGGGCTATACGCTTCGTACTAAATGAGATTTTTATGTGTGTAGCATGCAGCGGCTAGCCTTTATTAGACTGAAAATATTGATCATGTAATAACAAATTACTTTTAGCTATACAGTCAAGTAGCTCCCCTGCTCCATGAGCCTAAACCTGCATTTAGTAAATGTATCACCTATCTCAAACCAGTAGTAGTGTTTCTTGTTAAAACATTTACCCATGCACCTAATTGTATCTAATTAAGAGTCATCTACTCAATTATTCAAATCAGTTATCTGTTGAATTTTCAAATGTAAACATCACAAAATAGGTCCAGTTGGAATATACTTCTTCATGTAGAATACCATGGGAAATTTCGCAATAATTTCATGCAAAGCAATTGGTGACCGTCAACGAGCAGAGTGGTTAACGTAAACTGATTATAGCACAGACCTTTCATGTCATGCATGTAAACATCCAGTATGCTTTAATCTTCTTATAACAATAGCATCAAAAAATTTAAGCATAATTAAAATAAAACAAACCCGAGTAAGAGGAATGTGAGCTGGAATATTAGACTCATCTTTCTTGGAGATCTGTTAGTCTCAATGACTTTACAGATACAGTAAAGAAAATGTCTAAAGATAGTTTATGGCTGCTGGGGAACCAGGCTTTCTCCAATCCACATTTACTAATAGGGGTCTTATTCTTTCTGCTCTGTCAGAGAATGTATCACCTTCATATATATATATATATATATATATATTACATTTTTGTGATTATATTACATCATTTCTCCCCTTCTCTTTCATCTCTTCAACCCCTATCATGTCCCCTTGTTATCTTTCAAATTCATGACTTCTTTTTCGTTGTCACACACACACACACACACACACACACACACACACACACACACACACACACACACACTTACTTCTAGATAGCTAAACCCAACAGTTCATGTAATGTTAATTGTATGTGTGGTTTCAGGACTGACCATTTGGTATTGGACAACCAATTGGTGTAGTCTTCCCTTGGGAAGAGTCCCTTTTGCTCTAGCATTCCTTAGATGACAGTAGTTCTTTGTTTAAGGCTGAGGACCCCTGAGCCAGATACTGCCCCACCCTCCCCTGTCCAGTTAACCTAGGCGTTACTACTGTCCTTATGTAAGTCTTGCTTAGGCAGCCATGTTGGCGAGTATTCTAGGGTAAAGCTTCTGACATTTCTAGGAGAGACAATCTCAAGGCAAACCCCCCCTTCCTCTGGCATTTACAATCTGTCTTTCCTTTATGCCAGGAAGGGGAGCCAGCTCAACAACACCCACAAGTACAGCTCTCATGAATGCAGTATCTCCAACCTGAGTCCACCCTTCATCACACAGACACTGAGCGGTTCTTTGCTCCTTTAGAGTGTCTTGTAGGTTTCTGCCGGTGCCCTGGCCTACTTTACTTAGGTTGCTTTGGGAAACACAGACATTTCACAGTCAAGCCAGCACAGTGACTCGCCTTGTATGGTATGGTACTAGACATGTATGGTATTTAGGAGTATTAGGAATAAAACAAATGCAGCAAGATTAAGAATCTCATGAAAGAGTAGGACAGGGCTGGGCAAGATACCTCAGTCAGTAAAGTGCTTGCCTTGCACGCCAGAGAACCTGGGCTTGATCCAAAGAGCCCATGTTAAAACAACAACAACAACAAAAAAAACAAAACCACAAAACGCTAGGCATGGTAGTCTGAACTTATAATCTTGTGCTACAGAGACAGAGATAGGGAGGTCCCTGGGAAGTGCTGGCTAGCCAGCCTAGCCTACTTGGAAAAATCAAACGTGTTGTTTGATTCTGACTCAAACAACAAAACAAACAAAAACAAACTTCTTTTTTTAAATGACATGACTGAGGAATGACACACCTGAGATATCCCCTGGTCTGTTCATGCACACGCATGTGAATGTACACACACACACACACATACACACATACACACACGTGTACACACACACGCACGTGTACACACACACATACACACACGCACATACACACACGTGTACACACACGCACGCACACACACGCACGTGTACACACACATACACACATACACACACACGTGTACACACACACATGCACGTGTACACACATACACACATACACACATGCACACACGTGTACACATACACACATACACACACGCACGTGTACACACACATACACACACGCACGTATACACACACACACACATGTGTACACACATACACACACGTACACACACACGCACGTGTACACACACACGCACGTGTACACACACATACACACACACGTGTACACACACACACACACACACACACACACACACACACACACACACCTCGTTTTCTTGTCTTTGTTCCCAGATTGCATTTGGCAAGGGAAGAGGAAGTAGAAGGAGCTACTGCCAAATTGAAGCCACACCCTCCCCGTCCCAGAACAGAGAATGAGAGAATGACTGCTTGGTAGGGAGCTAGCGGAAGGGTTTGCTGAGGCTACCCACCCTGACTCCATGGAGAATGATATTAGATGGTCTACTCTGGTTTGTGGAGAGAACTAGGTTGTGATAATGACAACACAGCAGGAGATATGATGCAGGCCAAAGGAAGCAAGAGGGAGAACACCAGGAGGTTCAACAAGTAAGAAGATGCCACCTTGAAGGAAGGGAGAAATGAGACAGGGACGCTCTGAAGGCATCAGGGGCGTGAGAGCAAGAAGCGAGGGACGGGTCCTATTTCTTTTGCAAATTGGGCTGGGAGTTGTAATTTCTTTTGACTGTCCTTAAAAAAAATATATTCATTTCATTGTTTAACCCCCTACCCCATTTAATTACTAAACTACCCTGTTTCTGTTTCTGCTTGCCCCTTGTCTTCCTTCTAGCTTGGCACTTGATATGTTTCATCAAGGAGACCACGCTCTTTCCAAGACAATTTAGCAGTGGCTGGGCAGTGAGCTGTAGCTCTTCCTTCTGCCCTTCGTACATTTTTGTAGGATTCTTTCTCTCTGTCTCTGTGTCCATCTGTCTGTCTGTCCGTCCTTCTGCCTGCCTCTGCCTCTGCCTCTGTCTCTGTCTCTGTCTCTCTGTCACTCTGTCTGTCTCTCTCTCTCTCTAACACACACACACACACACACACACACACACACACACACACACACACACACACACACACACCACTAAGCCAAGGGGAATTAGAAATGTGTACTTCAGCTATGACATTTTCCTTGTGGTGTTGTCTGACAGAAATTTAGAAAAATAGCCAGACCAAAATGTGATTCTGCAGGAGTTCTTCATTTTAAATGGCAAACTGAAGGGCAGCGTCGGATGCCTATTTAGAGAGAAGGTTCTAGCGACTCAGGTTGCCGTCGGAACCTGTGGCAAGGGGATCAGATGAATACTGGTTAAGGCTGTGAACAAGGATTGCCAACCTAACTGGGCAGCACAATTCCTCTGAATCTGTCTCAAACTGAGAAAAAGATTGTTGAGTGTTACAGTTGGTGTAGTACAGGAGGAAGGGTGAGCAGTCATTTATCCATCCCCAAGGGGCTCCTGAAGTTTTCCTCTAATTGAATTCCCTCCCACAATCTCAAGGAAGCTTTGTTTGTGTTTCCTGCTTTCCAGAGGTTTGGGATGTTGGTATAAGCAGGACATTTGGAATGAGGCAGACTCACTTTAGATTCTGACTTTACTACTTCCTAAGGCTTTTCTTTTGGTAAGACATGAATTAAAAAATGACTTCAAGGGTGACCAAGGGCGGAACCGGAAATAACAGAGAGACTGCTAGAACTTACAGGATGAAACAGTAGAAGAGAGCCACGTTCAGGCCAGAATTCCAGTGAGTTTTATTTCGGGTGGGTTATTTTCCATATTAGTCAGGTCTTCTAGGAATAGATATTTGTAACAATGTATTCAGAGATCCTAAGCATTGTAGAAACCAACAAACACATGCCCATTTTCCAACCAGAAATTCTTTCAAATTTTGACAAATATTTTTGCTACTTTTAGTTAATGTTTTCCTACAAACCATTTCATAAACAAATTTTTTTTGGTCTACAGATGTGTGTCTATATCCACTTAATGGTTCCAGAATTCACCATATTGTATATAAGCAATCATATAATGTACACATAATCATATAAAGGCTACAGGATCCATTATGAAACTCCCGGGTCCTGCTAATCCTAGGAAGATTTTGTAGCTCTGGGTGTGACTTGTAAGAAAGCCTACGAAGGGAAACAAAGGAAGAATGAAAGAAGAAAGTTAAACAGAGCTTAAAGATGTTCCCATAACTCAAAGTAGGGCATAAAGGAAGGTGAGAAGGCACACTCAGAGCAAGAGAGAGAATGCATGTTCCCCAACACTCTGGGTTGCAGCAAAGGTTTAAGCAATATTGAAGAGAGGTCATCAGGACTGAATCAAGAGGGAACTCCTCTCCACTAGAAGGAGAAATGAAGGCCTTGATGAAGGACGAAGACTGAGAACAAAACAAGCTTCTGAAAACCATGGGAATGACACAGCAGAGCTTCCTCTGGCAGTAGATGGGACTTAGCATGAGGACCCACACTGGCTGAGGTGCAGACGGTGAGAGATTTGAGTGCTAAATGGCACCTCCTTGTCAAACCCCTCCATTCAAGGCTGAGAAATTTATGCTGAAGAAGTAGCATAGAGGTGGGAAGTTCAGATGTGGTGAAGATTGCCAAGGAAATGGCGTTTTCCACACACAACAGGGCAAATGCATAGAGGAGCTCTCAGAGACCGGCATCACCTGAGTTTAAACCGGCCTAAACTGCAGCTTTGAGAACGACAAGTAGACACAATTGATACCTGTTGGGAAAAAGAGAATCCGTTTTCTCTAATTGAGTGCCACTGAGTATACTAACCTACTCCAGGGCAGGCTCCAGGCCCAGGGGTAGTGAGCAAAGACAAAATGGAAGCCACGTTTTCTGTGTGCTTTTGGGTTTTGGTTTGATTTATGTTATTTTTGTTCTTATTGTTTGTATTTTTTCTTTCCAGTTTTCTTATTTTAGTCTCATTATTTTTCTGTTTGGTTTTTGAGAGAGAAAAAACATGAAGTTGGGTTGGACGGTGGAGAGGATCTGGATCTGGGAGGGGTTAGGAAAGGAGAAAGAATATGCTTAAAATACACTGTGTGTAAATTGTTTAAAATAGTAATGAAAATCTATCCATCTATCATCTATCTATCATCTATCTATCATCTATTTATCATCTATCTATCTATCATCTATCTATCTATCTATCTATCTATCTATCTATCTATTTATCATCTATCTATCTACCTATCTATGAAAAAAGCTATAGTCCTTTAGCCAATTAGAGTTGTAATAAAATAGTACAGATCTGTACCTATGAAGCCAGCATGTTAGACTTTGGCTAGTGGCTCATATCAAGTGTATAGACAGAAACAGAACTATTTGTTCTGTTATGGAGCAAGGCATGTGAGAAATGGATTGGATAAAGACAAAAGGACATGTTACCTAAAAAGACTGCAGGATAAAGCATTAGAACATAGGCTGGAAAATGTTACTTGTGTGTATGCTTTGTGTGAAAATTGAGATCATAATATTGTATTCCATTCCTTCCCTTTCCTTCTTCCACCCCTCCCACAATGCTACTCCTTGTTCTCTTTCAAATAATGGCCTCTTTTTCATTCATTGTTGTTACTTATACATGTATATATATATAGATATAGATATATTCCTATGATTTCAAAAATCAAAAAATAATAAAAATACCATGAAGACTGAGGTTGCTTTAAAAACAGCCATTAAATTATTCTCAAGAAGTTGTAAAATAGATGAGTGATGCTTTTTATGAGACATTATAAAATAATTATGTTACAAAAAACATCCATATGCCACTGATTTCTTTGTATTGCTTACTGCATATTTAAAACACAATTGCCTGAGATAAATTCAGTTTGCGAGCATTTTTTTTTTTAGGACGCACCTATATCCAATGTGCGGGTTACTGTCATGGCTTTGCTTGCGCAGGGACTAAAGTCTAGAGAGTTAGGATAGAGTAGACGAACAGCTTCACTGTGCCTGGAAGGATGTGGTTTGGGATGAGGCTTTTAGACTCTGATCCATCCCTTCATTCATAAAACCTAGAGAGTAATCTCTACCCAGTTCGGAGATGAGGATTATTTTTCCTAATAATGATTAATGACCTGATATCAATAAAGCAGTCTCAGCTTTTTTTTTTCTTCTTCCAGATAAAAAGTAACGCGTCCTGAATTCCCATAGTAGACTGTTGTCTTATTCTCCACGGGAACCTTAGCGGCCTTGCTGCCATAAAAGCTTTCGATGTTTCCAGGGAGTGTGGGATATCCTGGGGTCTGTGAAGTTTAAAACACCTTGCATACTCCTCTTTTATGAAAATAATCGTGGGAAATTATGCAAATTTCCATCAGAGCTTTTTTTCTTCTTCAGACTTTGTGTACAGAGACACTGCCTTTATTCTGAAGGAAGTGAGATGTTTTGCAGCTGAAGACCCGGGCTGGAGGGTGGAGCAGTATTTTCCGTCCTTTTCATAATGATTGCATCTTAAATCTTCCCACCAGTAGCAATCATTCCTGGTCATGTCTGCAACTAAATAATGATCATTCTTTCACGGTGTAATTCCGCTTTTCTGTTCGTTCGCTTCTAAATCTCCTCTGTCGTCTTTCTGCTGAGTTATTTTCCCTTTAATCTGGCAATGTGCATGTTTATAGACAAATTCTTGCCTTTCTTTTGCAGGCATGTATGTGTTCACACACGACTCCTTTAAACCAGAGAGCAAGCCATAAAAAGCTTGTGAGATTTTGGCGTTTCTTTTAAAATGCATACCTCGGTACAGGATTATCCTAGTAATCCCCAATATGGCTACTCCATAATTTCCTGATGATTACTTTGTTTTTCAGAGCACTGTAGCTTGACCATTAGGCTAATGGTCAAATAACATACAGTTTATGCTCCTTCACACAAAGGTTTTTTTTTTCAATCACAAAGAAGTGAGATATACACATATAATATGAATAAGTAATATTGAATGTGTGATTCTATCTGTGTGAAAGCAACTCAGGAACTCTAGAGAGGAAAAGAAGCTAAATTTTCATTCTTCCTAATTTTTTAAAAAAATTATAAAACAGAAAATACCATTTCTGGCCTAATGTATTTTGCAGGACTGTGATATGCATATGGTTTCTACAAATTGCTTTGGATTTCAAACTGAAAAGAATATGCAGATATGATCTATGCTCCGATAGATAATTTTGCTACATATATTTACTGGTGCTTGTATCAACTGCAACATGTTAGCAACAGAGAGTGAGTCAAGGAGAGAGGAGAGAGAGTGTCCCAAGGACTATCAGCAAGGAAAGGATGCTGTGTAAATGTTTGGAGATAGGGCAAAGCACAGAACACCAAGGAGGATTAAAGAGACTCCAGGAAGCTTCAGTATATCCATAGAACAAAAGGGAACATGGTGCTGGCGGGAGGGCACCTGGGAGGGTGCTGGGGGGGGGGGCGGGAGAAATGATGTAGAAAGAATAAGTGGATCAGGGGAAAGTATCATTTCCCCACAAAAAGGCAGAATCAGAACTATCATATGAGTAAGAACTTTAAACTCATAGAAACTAGAAAAGTCAGAGTCAAAAATTTAGTTCTCTCTTCAAAGATTAGAAAACAAGGGAAAATCTTACCACGTGTCTTAAAAAAATCTTTCTTTCTTTCTTTCTTTCTTTCTTTCTTTCTTTCTTTCTTTCTTTCTTTCTTTCTTTCTTTCTTTCTTTCTAAAAATAGCTCAGCTAAAGAATAGAAAAAATTGGGATGTTTTGTAAAGAATTCTATTAAGACCAAATTCATTTGTGTTCTGTGTTTCAGCACAAAGGTTTTTCCAATTAGTTGTAAAGAATAAACATCTTTTTTTATTTGGAAAAAGAGCTAGAAATAGGTTAGGTAGATAACAGAAAATTATTTAAAAACCAAATCCCTTAGAGTTAGATTTTTCTGCTCAGATCTATGCCCAATACAAGTTTTAAAGGAGTAAGATGAACTTTGAGCCAAAAAGGACCCCAGATTTCAAAAGGCACTGTAAGATTTAGCAATGTTAGACTTTCTAAGCTAATGGACACAGGGCCAATAAAAATGATCACAGGTTTCTGTTGCTGACACAGAAGATGCTGGTTGTGAATATAAAGGAAGCACTGGAGATATACAAGCAATTATAGCTCAGCCTTGGGTTTCAGTCATCCTGGGAAACAGCATCGTTATCTTGGCAGTTAAAAGCTGTCTCAAAAGCACATCCCATAATGTCTGGAACTCTACACGCATTTGTCCATTTATCGGCTTATCGGTCTCCTTCCCCTTAGGTCACAGGATCTCTCTGGGTTGAGCCTTCCCTCTCTTCCTACAGTCTGCTATCTCTGGTGCTTGCTGTATCACAGGCAGAGGGCTTTAAAAAACATTGTTAACTACATAGTGCGACTGTTGACATTTGAACAATCCTGAAGATGCGTACTGATGCACCCTGTCTCAGAATAACTTGGCATTGATTCATGTGTGAATATGTCTTTCTATTCTCCTGTTCTTTATTAGACAGCGTTCCTTAAGGTCCTCTGGCATGCTGAGACGTAAAATACAAACATTTGTACAGATTTATAGAATGTCCTCTTCCAGAGAGGAAATCAAGACTGGTCCCAGATCTATGAGTGTCTCTGTATCACTCACCCTGACAGCACCCCAAGCCATCCCGTAACAAAGGTGAAATTACAATCAAGTCGTTTGCCCGGGCAAATCAAGGAGTCTAAGTTTATTTCTTGCTACATCTTTTCTTTCCAGTACAATGAAAACAGATTACCAGAGAAGAATGTGGCGGTAGGTGGATATTTCTTAAATGAAAGAAATTGTTCCCCAGAACTTTTCAATAAGAGAAAGCATGTGACCCCCTTTCTGTGAGGCCCACACTACAGTAAACAATTGAATCCATATTCAGCCAGATGCTTCCAGTGTGTAAATTACTCCCTGGGTAAATGTTAGGCACTTTCTGAGCCGCATTAACTCTTTCAGGCTTCGAGTATGCAATTTAGTAAATTACTGCTGCCTGTACTTAATGGTGCCCCAGGGACCAAGAAGATTAATGCAGCCCTGAAGTGCCTGAGCTACTCTCGGGGAGAGCGCCTGACTCAATGGAAGCAGCTCATGTCTAATCATTCTTTGTAAAAGGAGGCATTCTTTAAAATGCTTTAAAGTTACCTTCGTAGTTTAATACTGCACATCCCCTTCCCTGAAGCACACATCCTAAAATTCTGATTTTTCCCCCCTCTCCTATTCCATTAAAGACAAGGTTTATTTTTGGAAAGATTCTTACTGACCTCTTTCTTTGAGTTTGAAATATCACAGTAGCTATTAGTTCTTCTTCCACACAGATCTTTTTTTTTTTTTTTTTTTTTTTTGTCATTTTGCCTCAGTTGATTTCATTTTGCTTAATCGCCCCTCTGAAATCCCTGACTCTGAAATCATCCCTTACTGCTTTTCCTATTATCTCTCCGATGGCCATCATCTCCTCTTCACATTGTTTTCTCGTTTGCTCCCACTGATATTTATTATGGACCCCAGTCTGGCTCCCTCGCGGTAGCTACACCCACAGAGCTTTATTGATTTCTCCCAGGTTCAAGGTCTTCCGTGGGTGTGCTCCGCCCCCTCCAGGCAACCAGCTACTTCCTTTCTCAGAGCGCCTGAAATTCGATTCCAGTCTATAGGGTTATCTTAAAGTGAGCAACTCCTCACTAGTTCGGTTCATGATGAAAACATGTGGATTCCATCCCAAAGATCAACTCATCACCGCTCATGGCTGAAGACAGCCATGGGGCCCCTCTCTTAACGGAAGCGGAAGCAGTGTGGAAAACATCCTCCTAGCAGCGCCTAACTCTCGCTTTATTCCAAGACACGGACTTATAATTTCTTGTGATGTTTCCCTTTTTTTTTTTTTCTTTCTTTTTTTTTTTTTTTTTTTGCATCACTTTGGACTATTGTGGTCTTTGTCTATTTTAATGGCATATAAGCACCCATTTTAGTTGTCTCTTTTTCTTGTTACTTTTAATGCCTTCTCTCCTCTACCTGTCTAATCCCCCCTCCCTCGTCTACTGGATTAAATGGAAGCAATTTAACATTTTCTCTTACCTAGATGCTCTTGGTTAAAAGCTTATCTCTTTACATAGAATGGATAAAATCATACAATATTTATGTACCTATACAGGTTCTCGTGTCTTATATCACTGTGCTTCGATGTCCATAAATTTGAATATTGACCTGTATTATGTGTTCTTGAAGTCCAGAGTTTATACCTGTTACTATGAATCTCACTATGCAGACCAGGGTGGCTAAAAACTCAGTACCCTCCTTCTCAAGTGCTGGGGTACCTGTACCTTTTGAGTGACAATTTTCATTGGATGGCTCCTCAACTGCTCCTCTAAAACTGACTCTCCTTTAGGTAGCTGAAGCAAATAGAAACAAATAAACCAAGATCACCAGCAGGATGCTATTTAGCACAATGGATACATTAGTCCTATTATATTTTGAGGAATATAAGCTACTGTACTAGTAGAACACAGCCTGAAAATACCTAAGAGTTCATGAATGAAGTTTCAGCATTTAGAGTGGAGAAGAGATGGCACTGAGGACAATGGGCATTGCATGAGGAGAGGGGTACCAAAGAAAAGCACTTTGTAGAGGAGTCATGGGCTCCTTTCTTCATGAAGCATCCTCTCACTTCCCATTAACTTTTAGCTTTTAATTTATGTTTCACGCTGAGTCTAGTGGTTTTCTCTTGAGTATATTTAATTCATTAAAGTAAAAACAATTTTGGAAGGAAAAAAGTAGACCTAGAGTCTAAGGTTTCACACATACAAAAAAAGGGACTCCAAAGCACATGCTATCATGTGCAATAGAAATCACAACATCTGATCCAATAGTCTCTTGTTTCTTTGGGTGGCAAACATTTTCATTTTCCTTCTAGTCTGCATTAAATAAACATTGGCTAGTTTGTATTTAAATTTGTGCATTATTGCATTGCATGGTGGACGCCCTGGAATCCCAGCACTCAGGAGTCTGAGGGAAGAGGATTGCTAGTTTGAGGCCCGCCTGGGGTATTTACTGAGGTCAAAGACATTCTGGGCTACGTACCAAAACCCTGTCTTAAAAAGACAAGAATAAACAAACCAACAAAGCTAGATATATGGAAAAGGAGAGCTGTGGATTTTCAGGATATCAGGACAATGTAAATAATCTAATTTGCTCCAACTTTACTATTGAACAAGCTTTCTAACTGAACATAAGGAACGTATATTGAATGAACACATTGAATTTCCATAATTCAAGTCATCCTGATATCCCTAAAATATAAATTTCTTATGTTCCAAATTAAATATAACAATGAAGCATGTTTATCTAAGACATTTATTTTATACGTGTGATTTATTTTTCTGTTCCTGGTGTGGGCTTTCCTACAATACCAAGGTTTCTTAAGTGATTTAAGACCTTGTAGGAATGTCTGCGAGGCAAGAGGGATAAGCTACATGGGGGACAGTCCACTGAAGTCAGGGGCACCTGAATCCCAGGGGAGACTGCCATCTTACTGATGGATGAATCTATTAATACACAAGTTATTTTTGGAGACAAGTATTTGCCTCTGACTTTGAGGAATGGATAGTGTACTCTTCTATCATTAAAAAACATTATTTATGAATATGATATGTGTGTTTGTGCATGACTCTGTCTCTCTGTCTCTCTCTTGTGTGTGTGTGTCTGTGTGCACATAGGTACCACAATGAATGTGTGGATATCAAAGGACATCTTGGGGCCATCAGTTCTCTCCTTTCACTGTGTAGATCCCTAGGATTGAACTTGGATTCTTGGGCCTGGCAGCAAACACCTTTTCCTGCTGAGCCATCTGGCCAGCACTTCTCTACCACATATAGTATCAGTTATAGACATTTGAGCAGTGAATTTGTCTCCATTTTACTTGATGATAGTAAGACAAGATAGACCTGGAACCTGTAGCAAGGAAAAAAAAAGCATAAGAAGAAGGGAGGGAGAAAGGAACCAAGTGTGAGGAGAGAGAGAGGGGGAGGGGAGGGGGGAGGGAGGGGTTGAGGGAGAGGGAGCGAGGGGGGAGAGCCTTCACTCTCTGAGTTTGCCCTCTGTCCAGCTATCCAGCTGTGTGATCCTGGGCAGGTCATTACTTTCTTGTCTCTGTTCTCATGGGTTGAAGACAGATGGGTGAAGCCGAGTTAGATTCATTGGGTTAAGCTGATTCGATTCAATTCTATTTGGACCAAAGCCGGGAAACAACATTGGTCACCCTCTGTTCCCACCCTGCAAGCAATTCTGTCCCCTCTGAACCTCCTGCTTGAGTCAAATCTCTTTCTCAGGCCCATGTGCGTAGAGAACTGGGCTAAGGGCATCCGATTCCTTCGGACTTCCACTTTCTTTTCACTCCCCCTTTCTCTAAAGTGTTTTATTTCAGCCATATTTTTTCTACTTTAGAAAGCCAATAAGTATTAATCAATCAGTAATTGCATTGATGGGGGAAAAGTAATAAAAGTGGAACCATAACAGGACTCAAACTTCATAACTTTGAAATATAAAGAGAGGCTTTATCCATGGGAATTTACAGATATTATTTGGCCTCCAGACGGCGTCCATATTTCTTCATTACTGCAATACAAACATAAGAAATATGGAGGGAAAACTCTATATAAGTGCTGTAAATTTCAAGCCGAATTCCCTAGTCTACAGCATGGTAGTCATCCAAGAGTTTTTTAATGTATAAAATCAGGCTTAATTTAGTGTGTATTTTGCTTTTTCAATAAAAATCTGGAATAGTTAAGTTTTTCTAAAAAAATGGTTTGTTTCTGCTTTTATAGGTATCTTGGTTTTTACTTAATACGCAGATTTCAAATTCCCCCAACTCTTAACTTCTGTAGCCCCTTACTTGATATGTCATCTCCCAAGGTCTTCTATTTTGGTTTAAGCAGAAAGACATGGTCCAAGCCTCTCACTGCTTATTAATATTTTTTGTAATACTTTGCCACATTCTAGGTTGTAAGGAAGCCACTAGAACATTCTATATCAAATTTATACTCTTTTCTTTCTCCAAAAGAAGGTCAGATGGTACAGTTCCTTCCCTCCTTAAGGAAACCTGGCAAGGTTAGTTCTTCACAGATAGTCCAGGCTCTGCCTGTCACCACCGTGTGAATTTGGGTCAGGAACTGGAATCAGACAGTGGAGTCATCACTCCTTTCAAGTCCTACAATTTTGCCCTCGGTGGTTTGACTCTCTCCTTATTCGACTGTCAGAATTCATCCCATCTATGTGTAATTTGCATGATTAACCTGGAAGCCCTCACCTCCTGTCTTACTGCCTTGCAGACCTTTCCGAATTTCTTCATTTCCTTGGGTTCACTGCAACCTTACTTGGAATGACTTAGACTCTTTATAATCAACAGGAACTGCTTCTCACAGAGTCACGAGTCTCCTTGACTTTCCTAATGTCTCCTTGACTTTCCTAATGTCTCCAATGCTGATTGTTCGAAGTTTGAACTCTCTGCCACCAGGCTAGGCTGACTCCCTGATTACTTCCTCCACCTGGACTTCAGGCAGATATTCATGGCCGTCCCACGGCTGGTGGTAAACCCAGAGCAGGAAAGGTCATCTCCGGTAAGACAGGTGTGAAGGGAGCTGGGCTTCTTGGTTTCCTGACAAACCTACATCAGGTTCTGTATTTCATGGAGAGAGAGAAAATGGGGTGAGGGCTTTCCTAGAGTTCTCTTACTCGTTGCCTTCAGATTTCACAACGCATTGTCTCCAGACTTCATTTCTCACTTAGTCAAACATCTTTAATTCGGCCTTTCAGAACTGTCTCTCCATTTTTCCAAACCATCAGTTTCCCTAATTAGATTAATTAATCTATGCTAATGGTAAGGAAAGAGTGACATTCACTTCGATAGGAGAGAGACTTTGATTTTGAGTACACAAAGTTCTAGAGTCACTGAATCCCACCTGTGGATGGAATTGGGTAGGGTTTGGCTTACGTCTGTAAACTTACCCAACTGGCAGCCAATGATAGTGTATGACTTGGGCAAAAAACTTTCAACATGAGTTTTAGTTTTAATGCATGCAATCCAATCACACAGTGCAATAACTGGTGCACTTAACAGCCATGGACCCCGAAGGACAGAGGGCGAAGGTGTATTGCACAAGATTGCAGAGCCCATGAGAGAAAAAGAAACTTAGTTGGGTTTTGCTTTTCAGCACAGGGTCGTGCTATCTGTCTGTCTCTGCCTACCTCTTCTGTTCCTCTGTCTCTCAATCACTCTGAGCTTGGGCTCACTCGTCTGAGCAAATGAGAGAACACTTGTTTCTTAGTGTGGTAGGAATTAGAGAGGAAATATTTTTTAAAAAATATAGGTCATAGCACTTACTCTACACTCGGCCCCCAGTGGGATGAGTGGCAGAGTCCTAGCCTCAGTTCACTTATTAAAAATTGATTTCATTATATTTTGTTGTTGCTTTGTTTTGAGGCAGAGTTTGGCTTCTCTGGGTAGCCCTGGCTCTCCTGGAACTCACTCTGTAGACCAGGCTGGCCGTGAACTCAGAGATCTGCCTGCCTCTGCCTCCCAAGTGCTGGGATTAAAGACGTGCGCCATCCCCTGGCTTATTTTACCTCTTGTACTCGCTCACTATCAATGACCTTGTGGGCCTTCATTCCTTTGAAATGAAACTTTGGAATGCCAAGGGCCTCAGGTTTCCTTAACTTATCCTGTATCATGACCTTAAGTACTGTTCCTCTGTGTACTGATAACTCTCCAGTTTCTGTTCTTTAGCCTGGACATGTCTCCTGGACTTTGATTGATGTCTCTATAATTGCCTATTTGATGTTTTTTACTTGGTTGGTAAAACAATCTCAAATTGACTATATCCAAACCTAATATACATAGAAATGTCATGGTTTGAATATGCTTGGCCCCAGGGAGTGGCACTGTTTGGAGGTGTGGCCTTGTTGGAAGTCTGTCACTGTGGGTGTGGGCTTTAGGAATCTCTTCTCTTAGCAGCCTTCAGATGAAGATACAGAACTCTCAGTTCTTCCTGCACCATGCCTGCCTGGATGCTGCCATGTTCCTGCCTTGATGATAATGGACTGAATCTCTGAACCTGTAAGCCAGCCCCAATTAAATGTTGTCCTTTATAAGAGTAGCCTTGGTCACAGTGTCTGTTCACAGCAGTAAAACGCTAAGAATACACACACACACACACACACACACACACACACAAACATATATATGTATTATATATATATTCCTTCATATTTGGGTTAATGCATTGACTGTTCACCAAAAGTTCATGTGTTGGCAGGCATATTGGCTCATGTCTGTAATTCCAGTACTTGGGAATTTGAGGCAGGAGGATTACAAATTCCAGACTAGCTTGGGTTTATAAGTACATAGCAATATCCTGCCTCAAAAAACCCCGCAAAAACATATATAATTCACAGTGCAGCAGTGTTTTGAGTAGTTAGGTTGTGAGAACTTTACTGCCACGGATGGATCAAACTCACTAGAGCAGTGGCCCTCAACATGCAGCTCATGACCCCTTTGGGGGTCAAATGACCCTTTCACAGGGGTCACCTAAGACCATCAGAAAACACAGATATTCACAGTATGGATCGTAGCAGTCACAACATTGCAGTTATGAAATAGCAATGAAGCGCTTTTATGGTTGGGGGTCACCTTAGTATGAGGAACTGTATTAGAGGGTCTAAACCTCGGGAGGTTGAGAGCCACTGGTATAGAGGGAGGGGGTTAGTACTTTCAGAATGCCTTTACTATACATGTGAGCCTTTCTGCACGTCTGTGCTCACTGCCGTTTGTCTTTTCTGTAATGAGAAACACCAATGCCCTCACCTCGTCACAAACCCCTGCAAGTCTCCAGAAACTTCATTGAAAAAATTCCTCAGCATTAGAAGATCATTCTGCAAAAATAGCTGCTCAGTAAGCTCCTTTACTTTAACGTCTCAGTTTGTGGTGTCTTGTTCTGGCAACGGAAGACACCATTCATTCAGTTGTTCATCACAAAACCCTTGACTACATCCTGGTTCTGGGTAGAATTGTGTCTTCCAAAGAGATGTCGAAGTTCTGACCCATAATCCCTGTGAACTTGACCTTACTTAGAAATAAGATCTTTGTAGGTGGTCATATTAAAATGCAGTCATTAGGTAATCCCTCATGGAACATGACTGACTTTTCTAAAAAATTCTGGCACAGCACATTCAGAAGAAGACAAGATGAAAATGCAGGGAAAATGTGTCCAATTGGCCAAGACATGTTTGAGGCCAACAGAGACCAGAAGAGTGGCCCTCTCAGGGAACCAGGTCCACTTTTACCTTGATTTCTAAGGTTTGTGATTCTTCAGTGTGGAAGTTCTGTGAGGCCAAACATCCTTCATTGTGTTCCATAATCTACAGTCCATATACAACCTAGCAGATTTATGCTAAAATGGCAGGAGAGAAATTTCTACTTCTACTCCAGTCAAAGTCATCTAAGCTGATCAAACTCACTTGTCCTCAGCAAGGACTCCAACTCCTTACCTCTGGGCATTCTGCCCCATCAAGAATAAGAGAGTAGGATCTTGTCAAATGGGAGTACACTAGCTCTTTTCTGTGACATCACCACCCATGGGACCCATCAGATGCACCCACTCTGCCATTATAGAGGAAGTCATTGTGTATTTATTCCTTGTTCTTTCTTACCTTCTCTTTTTCTCTCTCCATCTTTGCTTTTAATGATTAGTTATTTTTCTCTGGTAGGTCTTATGGGTGCTAGGAAGTTTCTCTACCACCGAGTCTAGCTCCAAATTCTGATTTTTACTTTTAATTTTGAAACAGGGTTTCACTAACTCACCAGATTGGTCTTGAAATCATCTGTAGCCCAGGTCTCATTGTATTAACCACCCTCTTGCCTTAGCCTCTTGATTAGCTGGGATGCCAGGCCTATTCCACCAGATCTGAATAGTTGTTTTTATAGGTATTGTTTTTTGAATCTCCAGGCCAAGCACCAGGCAAGAAGCAGGGACATAAAGGTGTAAGAAGAACTGTCTTGACCTTGTATGTATGAAGCTTTCTCTTACTTGTGTAGATCTGCTTTCACTTTGCAGTTATTTACTATTTCCTATACATCATTAATAATAACCAGCAACACAGTGTTAACATTTAAAAACACCTTCAAACCCCTTTATAGTTTCTTGGCTTTTACTAAGACTCCATCTATTTTATAGTTCACAATGAATGTGGTTTGCTTTTTATTTGTTTTAACGTCCCTAAAGAGATAATGTGAAGCAAACACACATTTATTCTTTTGGGCCAGTGAATGCTGCAGTCCATGGTTTGAACTGCCGGGAGACAGGTAGCAGGATGCTGAGATAAAATCCAAGTGAGGAGATGAAGGCAAGCCTACAGGGCTTCTGGAACCCTGATTAAGTGGGCCCCTGAAATAACTTGAAAATGTAGACTTTAAAAGATATATCATAGGATCACATAAAGGAGGTGGTTATGAGTCACTGATGGTGGAAAAATTCTCAAGGAGAGTTCTAACAACTGCTTGATGTTAAGCAGGTGCACGCCTTTCAGACTGAGCCCCAGGAAGGGAAGGCGTTAAGATGATAGACAAAAGAGTATCTTTTCCTTTTATCTTGATAGTTGAGATAAAGTTTCTCTCCGAAAATTCTAAAGTCAGCAACAGTGACAATGAGTTTGGTAGTCTAACAAGCTTGATTATAACTACCCTGGAGCTCTTGGTAACATGGCATGTTAACTTGCCATGGATATTGACAGTGAATGCTCATTAACTGTAATCATTTTATAAATACTGGAAATTTCATGTTGAGTGGTTATTTACATATTCATCACACTCATTAATATTAAAATTATTGATAAGTAATTTAGCTTTACTTATCAATACAACTCAGAATTTCTGCCTGCAATGTTACTTAGCTTCAGTGAAAATGTTTGAGATGATGGTATTATTTCAGAGCTACTGATTGCATTGCAGAGATTTTCTTTCTGAAACCAGTCTAAATGGGACAAGTTAGGGAAGCTGTCTTTCATAATTTGTGCATAATTAAAATCAGTCACAAAGAAACTCAATTCTATTTATTCCTCTAAACTTTGTTTACTGGAATCATGCTAATAAATAAAGAACACAGCTTAATTTATCTTTAATTTAAATCAGGTAACAAATTAGCAAATTAAACACTGAGTTGCTTAATTGTTTCTTCTCAGGTGGTATCCAAACTTGCAAAATGCTTACCCACCTGGGTAAGATTTCTGCAGAGTGAGAAATAGACCTTCCATTTTGTTATAATTAAGGAAATAATAGTACCTTATTTGGTTTGGTTTTTACTTATTTATTATGCATCTACATTGTTGGGAAACACTAGCAGGCTCAATTTGGGTAAGTTTATTTATTTTTGTGTATTTGAGTACCCAAAATGCACTTTCATCTGCATCCGAATATCTTAATGAGGTATTTAGTGCACATGGTGCCAATTATACTTAGGGATTTCTGAAGCTGTGGATAGTAGGGGTGACAAACATGTTGAGAAATTCTAGTGAATCATATGCAAGCTCTTCTCCGTGAATATCAACAGTGTAGTTTTTAAGATGAAGGCTCACATGATATCTGCTTTTTCTATTGTCAGTTTGAGTAGATTAAGAAATACCTAAGAGAGGAAAGATCTCCTTTGGCTTTGTCTGCAAAGGGCTTTTCCAGGGAGGTGTAATCGAAGGGACAAGACCCACCCTGACCATGGGCAGCAGCCCTCCATGGATGGAGGCCTAGATGGAACAAGAAGGAACAAAAGGCCACTCAGTTCTGGGCAGCTCAGTTCTAGTTTTTCCTCTACTTTTGGCTGTCGAGATATGTACCGACTGGCCTATAGCATCCTTTCTTCTGGGGTGGACAGGATCACCTGAAATATTGAGAAATATGAATACTTTCTTCCCTATATTGCTTCTGTTTGTGTTTTGAGTACAACAGCAATAAAAGTGACCAACAGAACCCAGAAACTCAGGTACCTTAAGTTTGACTGAGAACACATGATAGCAAAAGGAGTTAAACCAAGGCTTTCCAATTACCTAACTATAAAATAGTGAAGAGATTCAAAATGTTTTCCTGAGCCTTTTTAAAACATAATATCAATAATGCTAAGTAATCATTGGCAATTTTCCAAGTGATAATAAATATCATCTTAGTCAATTTAGTCACAAACCAAACGGAGAAATAACACCCTCAATTAGATTTTCTGGATCTTGAAAAATTACATTCCTTGTTTTGAAGTTAATATCCTCATAATAAGCTAATGCCAGTTTTACATTAGAATGTATAATGTGTGTTCATATATGCATCTAGGCACGTACGTAACGATGCTCAGTCTTTATACTGTGGTGAGAATACTTCTGTCTACCTCGTGGTCAACATAACATTGTCAACTCCAGCTACAGTATTATCAATCCAATATCTAGAACAATAAAATTTATTCACTTTGAGTTAAAAAATGCCTTAAAGTAGTGACAATAGTTAGTGATTATTAGCAACTATTGGTTTTATTCAATTTCCTATATTCCCTGTAGTTTCTATTTTGAGTATTTGGTCCATTAGGGTTTTATATACTTTCCAGTACTGTGTTTTATGAGTCAAGACAAAAATGCTTGGACTGAAGACTAAAGGAAGAAAATAAATGGGCTCTGTCTGTCTGTCTGTCTCTGTCTGTCTCTGTCTGTCTCTGTCTCTGTCTCTGTCTCTGTCTCTGTCTCTGTCTCTCTCTGCTTTGTTTCCTTCACATATCTTTCTAACCTGGACTGAAAGCTTACTATCCTGAGGCCTCCCCCACACCTCAAGAGTGGATGATTTCATCTGGAGAGAGCCAGAGACGCCTAAGATTGCTTATCTATTTGGAATTTAGATGCCTCGCTTTAAGGCCTAGCTAAGTATGTTAGATGTAACTGCCTTAGTGATGTTTCTTGTTGTGATAAACACACCTGACAAAAGGAACTTAAGGAGGGAAGGGTTCATTTTGCCTCACAGTTTGAGGGTAAAATCCATCCTAGTGTAGACGGCCAGGTTGCAGACAGTCTTAGGCAGCTGGTCACGTCAAGTTTGCAGTGAGGAGGCAGAGAAATATGAAAGTTGATCTTTAACTCACGTTCTCCTTTTTATTCAGTTGTGATACCAGACTATACAATGGTTCTACCTACAATGAATCTTCTGTGGTGGGTAATCTCACTTGTCAACTTAATTGTATCTAGAATCACCTGGGACACCTAGGTCTCTGTCAGATTATCTTAAGAGTTTAGGGAACCTACCTATTATGGGTGGTGATGTTCTATGGGCTCAGTTCCTAGACTGTATAAAGGGGGCAAAGTGAGGGCTTGTGAGATGGCTCAGTGGTAAAGGTTCTTGCTGGAAAAGCCTGGCAGCTTGAGATTCATTCCTAGACCCTACTTGAAGGTAGAAAGAGGGAACTTACTCTACACTCTCGGTTTCTTAGATTTACAAAAGCCCTGTGGCATGCATGCTCCACCATCATGTGGATGTGCCTGTGTGTGTATACACACATATACACATACATGTGCACACACGCACATACGTACAGTAATAAGTAAATGAAAAAAACAGAGAAGATGAAATATGCCCTCATGCTTTCTTCTGTTTGACTGTCGATGTGACATGACCAGCTGTCTTACATTCCTGCTCCTGGCACTTCTTGCCACTGTCAACTATAGTCTTGACCTTTGAGCCAAATTAAATCTTTTGTTCTTTAACTTGGTTTTGATTGGTCATTTTATCATAAGAGTTAAAGTAAACAAAGCATCTTTCTATCTCAAGTTACCTAGTCCAGAAACTTTCTCGCAGACATGCCAAGAGGTTTGTCTGCTGGGTGATTTTAGATCATGTCAACTTAATGCTAAATAGAAATCATCAAAAGGACCGAAAGGACATGCTGGTTGGGGGGGGGTGACACATATGTACTCAGAGGCCCAATTGTGGTATAGATTCTGAGTAATTGGCTTCATCCACTGAGATTGATAAAGACTCATTTCAGGACAGGGTTTCATATAGTGTGACAAGTATAGGTTCCAGATTGGTTATGCACCAAGAAACACAAGAGTCAAGGCAGGGCCATAAAGAAGCCAGCAGTCCTGAGCAATGGTTATACCAAATGATCCGGAATTTGGGAGTCTGTAGTGTAGGCTCCTTCACCCTTCATCTGTGAGGTGATGAGTCTGGGCCTCACAATAGAGCCAAAGTTGGATCACATCAGCCAAGGACCTGTTTAAAGCAGCCCAATAGTTGGAACTTGAAAATATCCTGAGTGAGGTAACTCAGTCACAAAAGAACAAACATGGTATGTACTCACTGATAAGTGGATATTAGCCCAAAAGTTCAGGATACCCAAGATTCAATTCACAGACCATATGAAGCCTAAGAAGAAGGAACACCAAAATTCAGATGCTTCAGTGTTTCTTAGAAGGGTGAACAAAATATTCACAGGGGGAAATATTGACAAAAAGTGTGGAGCAGAGACTCAAGGAAAGGCCATCCAGAGACTGCCCCACCTGGGGATACATCCCATATACAGCCTCCAAACCTGGATGTTCTTGTGGATGCTGGGAAATGCTTGCTGATGGAAGCATGATAAGCTGTCTCCTGAGAGGCTCAGACAGAGCCTGACAAATACAGAGGCGGATGCTTGCAGCCAACCATTGACCTGAGCGTGGGGGTCCCAGATGGAGGAGTTGGAGAAGGGACTGAAGGAGCTGAGGGGGTTTACAGCCCCATGGAGGGAGCAGCAGTGTCTGGTCAGACCCCCCAGAGCTCCCAGAGACTGGATCACCAACCAAAAAATACACATGGAGGGACCCATGGTGCTGGCTTCATATGTGGCAGAGGAGGGCCTTGTTGGCCATCAGGGGGAGGAGAGGCCCTTGGGACTGAGGGTGTTAGATGCCCCAGTGTAGGGGAATGCTAGGGAGGGAAGACAGGAGTGGGTGGGTGGGTGGGGGAGCACCCTCATAGAGGCAGGGGGAGGGGGAATGGAATAGGGGGTTTCCAAAGGGGAAAACATTTGAAATGTATATAAAGTAAATACCCAAAAACAAAATAAAAAAAATAAAGCAGCCCAATAGCCCAAGTTATTTAAATGACTGAGGCCACTTTCCAGAGCTGAGCCTGGACCACTGAAGAAGCTCAGCTGTCTCAGCATCTCCACGATGGAAAAGTATGCTTCATTCTACTGTACAGAGCTCCTGTCTCAGAGGCTGGCGTTTGTGCTACACAACAAGGATGTTTTAAACTAGGTCTCTGACCCTACCCAGAGAGAGAGATCATCAGCATGGGGCACACAGTCCCAGGTAGCAATACAAATAGATAGTTAGAAAAATGTTCTCTAGCCCAATGGCAGACCTTATCCAAAGGCTGCATTTGCTTCATGAAGAACTTTCAGCTTTCTAGAGTTAAAGGCAGTGCTAGTAACTGGGTGCTTTCTAAAACTGACAATTGTAGCCACCATTATGGAATCATTTATTGAGTGTCCCCTACACGCTAGGCACTGATTCAGGTGTGTTTCACACATCAATTAATAACCCAAATTACTGAAGAGAAACCTAGAGTTAGGAGAGACAAAACCTGAGGCTTTGGCTGTGATCATGTTTCAACTCCTCCTTCATTAAACCAAAGATAGTGCCCTCTCTCTCAACGAAATGGCTGTCAGTACAAATTCATAGGTATCTAAAATACTTGTGCAACTTGTTGCATCTAGGGGAAAAATACACAGAAAAGATGAGTGGAGAGAGAAACCTCTCAGGAAAGCCCATTTAAAAAAATACTGCATTAAAAACTTAAGGTGTTATTTAAAATCTATCTATCTATCTATCTATCTATCTATCTATCTATCTATCTATCTATCTATCTATGAAATGGGAGGAATGAGAGAAAGGAGAGAGGGAGAGGAAAAAGGGAGTGTGAGAAGGATGATTAAGTCTCTATCATCTATGGAGGAAACAGAGACATGTTTAGTGCCTTCCTCAGACATTCTCAAGGTGGCAGAGTTGGGTCAAAGAGGAGTCTCCATCAGTCAAGTAAAGACTTCTGTGTCTGGTGGGACAACGGAGGTAGGAGCCAATTTACTAGCTATCGTGGAGCAAGTCTTATGGATTTGAAAGATGAACTTGTTTTTGTTCTCTCCAAGATTAGGTTGGTGCTAGTCCACAATGCTCCCAAATTATATTTGAAACAAGTATTTATTTCATTCTCTGAGCCTTTACTAATTCTTGATGAAGCCTTACATTTGCCCTTGGGCCTTCTGGGAGATAAGCTTATTTCAGCTCACGTTCAATTCTCCTGGATCGGCTTTATTTGGGGAGAAGATAGAAGACACAGGGTCTTGAAAGGAATTTTTTCCAGCTTTCTGCTGGCTCGACTTTCATATAAAGTGAGAAACTGGCTGGACATTAGCTGTGTGGCCTTGTGATATAATCTAATAGAGAAAATCTGTAGAGAGCTTAGAGGACAAGTTTGTAAAATTAAGTGAAGAAAAATAGTGCACCATATGGGCGAGTGCCAACTATCTCGGGACAGGCTCAGGACCAGGTCTGATTCTTTTCTTTCACCCACACCAGGCCAAAACTAATGACATAGACATCATTTTGATAACTCTTCAGGGAGTCTCCATAAGTCACCCTGCTCAATATCTTGCCTCGAGCCTTTTGTGGATTTTGTGATGCCTGTGTGGTCTATGACTTCCTTGGTGCCAGAAATAATTGTAGGCTTTCTTGTTGTCCACAAGGGGAGTGTCATGGTTGAGGTTTACAGCCAAATAGACATGCAGCCATTTAAACCAGTCGATGGGAAATGGGTAGCATTATAAAATCACTGTTTTGTCAACCCCAATGGACCGTTGGACCTGGGCGGTAATCAACTAAGGGTGGTAGGGTTTTGAGTTGAAAGAATAAAGACCTGGATAATGGATAGATTAGCAGATATTGCCCAAACTCACCAATCAATCTTTACATCGCTCTGTGTGAAGCAGCCGACGGGATGATGAGATGTTAGACAAAGAGCGCCAACGACTGTCTTGCCTTGATGTATGTTTTTGGATTTCATCCACAAATAGCTAGCGTTTAAAAGGGTAGGTTATTGAAGTTTAGAGGAGACACGAGAGAAAGTGGGTTGTCAGATAGTTATGCGACCCCAATTTTACTTTTTGAGATAATCAGAGAAATTTAAATCTAGGCAATATGTGTGTTGGCTGTTGTTAGTTATTTTGTGCCAGGTGAGATGATGGTATGGTACCACTACAGGACTGGACAAAGAGGGCCATAATTATGTCTCTGCTCTGTGACCCGCTTAGCTATGCAAATGAGTTTACTTTTATAGGCTTGCAATTAAATTTCACAACTCACTTAGTTACTAAGAACATTGAATAGAATTTAAGATTCTTAAATCGGAGAATTTTATTTTAGTTCATTTCTATGTGTGTTTATGGCTATGTGTACTTATTCATGCATAGCCAGGTGCACCTAAGTGTACACACAGCGCACGGAGGGTCAGAGGACAATTACGGTTGTCATCCTTAGGAAGACCATATATCTCCTTGGAGACAGGTTCTTTCATTGGCCTGGGGCTTACCAATTAGGCTGGGCCTGCTAGCCA
This sequence comes from Uromys caudimaculatus, assembly GCA_028551405.1. Lineage (NCBI taxonomy): Eukaryota > Metazoa > Chordata > Mammalia > Rodentia > Muridae > Uromys > Uromys caudimaculatus. Next base: position 36,455,602 of record CM052719.1, read on the forward strand.
GGGAACCACAGCTCCAGTCTCCTCATTGCTAGGACTGTAACCTTGTGGCCCCCTTTTGGACCACAGTAAAAAAGAATGTTGCACAGTGAACAATGCTTTGGGGAACTGTGAGAGAGGCTCCAGGAAAAAGGCAGAGGGCTTTTTACCTCAGGAGCACTTTGTTGCCTAGATTGTTCTTAGATGTGATTTCATGCCTCCTGTGTTAAAACATTTACATTCAATTTACAAGACATGTTCATTCTTGCCAGATGTCAGAAAATAGCAATAGCACCCATTCTGGTCAGTATAGCCTGAATCTGTATATGGCCTTTTGCTTTGCTTTTGTGCTTTCCTGGATGTAATCTATAGCCTTTGCCAGGCCATTGTATTAAAATTGGTCTGTTCTGACAAAATTCTGGGGAAGGGCTGCTCTGTTGATATTTAGTATGTGCTTACCTATGTTTAGTTACATGTTTTTTCTGACCATGCTTGTCTAAACTCAAATAACCTTCCTTGAATTCTTCTTTCCTTTGTCACATGTGTGTGTAAAAGAACACTGAAACTGAAGGGAGATTGTTTAAGCGTCATACTCTAGTTCACCCCATTCTTTCAAACCCTCAGATCCCTGATCCAGCAGACAAGATCTGCACAGATCGGCTAACCCAGAATGGCTCCTGTCTAAAGGAAATATGAGGACAAATTGTGGAGCAGAGACTGAAGGAAAGGCCATCCAGAGACGGCCCCACCTGGGCATCCATCCCATCTGCAGACACCAAACCCAGACACCATTTCGGATGCCAACAAGTGCTTGCTGACAGGAGCCTGATATAGCTGTCTCCTGAGAGGCTCTGCCAGAACCTTAGAAATACAGAGGGGGATGCTCACAGCCAACCATTGGACTGAGCACAGGGTCCCCAATGGAGGAGTTAGAGAAAGGACTGAAGGAGCTGAAGGGGTTTGCAACCCCATAGGGAGAACAACAATATCAACCAACCAGATGCCCCAGAGCTCCCAGGACTAAGCCACCAACCAAAGAATACACATGGAGGGACCCATGGCTCCAGCCGCATATGTAGCAGAGGATGGCCTTGTCTGGCATCAATAGGAGGAGAAGCTCTTGGTCCTGTGATGGCTCAGTGCCCCAGTGTAGGGGAATGCCAGGGAAGGGAGGCTGTGGGTGGGTGGGAGCACCCTCATAGAAGCAGGGGGAGGGGCGATGAGATAGGGGGTATCTGGAGGGGATACCAGGAAAGGGGATAACATTTGAAATGTAAATGCATAAAATGTCTAATAAAAAAAAGTCGACACCCCTGTGCCTTGCATTTTGGCCTGTGTCCTGACAATTGGACTTTGATCTCATGGCTGTAGCAAGCACTTTACCAGCTGAGCTAGTTCCCCAACCCGAGAATTTTATCTTTAATCAATTCAGAGTCTGCCAGCTTTTTCTGTTCTTATATTTCATGAGTTCAGAGACCTCAGATGATCGTGCCGAAAGGCTGAAGAACATTTATACAGTTAGAGTGAGCTTTTTCCATCTAGAGTCTGGCAGGCCAAATAAGACACACAAGATACCCAACCAATCAAGGCCTTACTCTCTTCTTTCTCTCTCTGTTTTAATTTTCATGCTTGTTTTGTTAACGTTGGTCCCCATGTCTATGTTTATGCTCTCACCTGTGGCAAATATAGGTTTTACAGCTGACTTCCTGCTGGTGCCTGTCATATGTTGGCCATATTCAGCAGAGTGTGTAAAACAAAACAAGGAACACCATACAGATGAGAAGAAAACAACGACATCCATACAATCATGATGTCAGAAGGACCACTTTTCTCTGAGCTTCTTTAAGGAATTCAGTGTGTTGGGGGGTGCAGAAGAGGAAGAACCTAATAGATATGGTATGACTGGGTTGGAAGGATGTAATGCTCCTGTTCTATCCAGACAAATGAATGACAAACAGAAAGAACACAGGGGGATTTGTCTTCAACCAGAATGTATATGGAAACACTTCAAGCTCAAATCATCTGACATTCACGGACAAGACTGTCTCCCAGTGACTAGCTATGGTTGCTTACTGGAGATTGAAGCCCTGAAAACTCAATTTACCATTCTGAAATCCTATGTCTACACATCACTTTGTCCATGGGGCAACCATTTGCTGAGTCCCCGTGTCTAGGTGAAGTGGGAGGAAAAGCCTTTGTGGTCACCAGCTAAGGTGAGATGTGCTTGTGATTTCTGAAACTATTCAGCCAAAGGTTTTAATGAGTCTATCCCTAACCACAAAGAATGTATCATGCCTATTACTCCCTGGAGAGATTTTTAGGAGAGATCTCAATAAAAATCAAAAGGTCATGGCATTAGTCTGAATCAATTCGCAGAACATTTCTGGAGAGGTCAGCTCTTCTCCAGTTTTCTTGGATTTAGTGACTTTTTCTTATATGGAGTATAAATAGTCATAAACTGTAACAGAAGAGAGAGCTGGGTACTTAGCCTTGACCCATGGTCTTTTAGGGGTCACCTATGAGTGCTAACCACCCCAAATTAATTACTTATGAGACACAAAACTCTTTAGAAATTCCTTGTGAATACCTAAAATGATCGGTTTCTTTCCTTTGCACCTACTTATACAACAAGCACCATTAAGTTTTAATTACTTTCCCTCATCAGGCCTTTCATCTTGGTGTTCCCTCTACTGCTTGGGGCCTTTGAAGATGGAGACTTGGATTTAATATGTACAGTTCATCGGCGGACTTAACTTTGGCCTATATAGGTTCACAGCTTATTATTTCAAACTGAGACCTGGCTACTTCTCTACACAAAAAGATTCCAACTCCTCCAGAATTCAAATGACTATGTTTTCTTAGAGAATTATGGCTGAATTTGGCCCGCAGTATGCTTATCACCTCTAGAATGGAAACTTGGTGATAAGATCAAAGTTCCCAAACCGTTTTCTTTGTTCTGTTGGGTAAATTCAAGGTTTGAAATTTAATAAAATCAAAATACTGCTGCAAGCAGGCACTGGTTCTGAAGCATTATTGAGTGGATCCAACGAAAGAGACAGGGTGGCAGAGAAAAAAAAGGAGAGTTTAGACCACAACACAGCAGCAACCAGAATCATCTTCATGTTTAACTAGCTATTATTTTAACATATCACTTTTCTGAAATATATCATTATTCTGAACTTTATTTGTTTGTAGCCACTGAAGAATTGGGGTCACTCCTGAATAAGCACTGTGGCCAAATCTAATTATTTCCTGTGCTATGGTGGTAACATGCTGTATCTTCAGAGGAAATCGATTCTGAAATGTATTCAAAGAACCCAGCTCACAGACACATCAAGCCATTCAACAGCATAAACATTGCTGTCTGGGAAATCTTAAGACACATTAACAATCTAGGGTTGGAGTAACCGAACTATAGATGCTATCTGCCCGACAGAGGGGGACTACTCCGAATAACCCCCTCACTAACCACTTGGAACTTTATAGATCCAGCTTAAATTTTTCCAATATATCATTTATTTAATTTTATTCCATTTCCTTCAGTCTAAGTGCTGATAAGGAGTCTGGTATCTGAGTACTGGCATTTGAATGCTAAAATCCTGTCAAGAACAAAGTGTCTTTTATTTTAAGTATTGCTTGAGCGTCTTATACACAGCTAGCTGTTAACTGTAACAGAGGCGAGGGACAAGGCACTGATTTGTGGTTTTACAAAGGGTGGGCCATCATGCCATGTAACTTACATGGGTTTGCTTTGTCACATACAAGATAATCCCCAGGGCTTCTCCACTGTAGAACTAGATTGTGTTTGGCAACGGGGCAATGGGGTTTATCTAAAACAAATCCCTTCCCTTAATCTGTTCAGCTGGGAAGCAAACTTTTCCTGGCTTGATAGCTATTGCAGGGAAGAGAAACAGCAGTATCCATACAGGGGCCATCCATAGGTGAACCCCTATTGTATTTACCTGTACAGAGGAGTCCCCAGAGACGAAGGCCCTGGAGAACAAGCAGAGATGGTCCATCTCCTTACCCATTCTAACAACTCTTTACTCAACCATTTGCTAATAAAATTCTGGAAT
>CM052719.1:36459753-36516615 GCA_028551405.1 Uromys caudimaculatus
TTTTTTTTTCTCTTCAGATGTCTTGGTGTGAAAGGCTATGTGGGCTGTTGTAGTTGAACTAAATGCATATTTCATTATGGTGTGGGCATGAGACTGTGGGGACCAGGAGTGGAATGTGGTGGTTTGAATGAGATCTCCCCCATATTCCCAGGCATTTAAACTTGATCCCCATTTTGAGGTACTGTTTGTGGAGGTTTAGAAGTTGGGGCTTTGTTGGAGGATCTGTATCCCTGTAGGTGGGCTTTGAGAGTCTGAAGACTCAAACCATGAGTTCACTCTCTCTGCTTTCCTGTTTATGGCTTGAAATGTGAGGTCTCTTATTACAGCCTCACTCACCAGGCTGGTCTGCTGCCATCCTTATAGGCTGCAGCAGAGATGGACCCTTGTCCCTCTGGAAGCAGGAGCCCATGCAAACCCTTCCTTCTCCAAGTTGCTTTAGTCATGGTATTTTATTGCAGGAGTAGAAAAGCAACCAGAACACTGGGAAAACATTTAAAACATAAAGGGGATTGATTGGTGGGTGGCTGAGGGGTAAAATGTGTGTAGAACATGCATGAGACGCTGGCAGTAGTCCCCAAATCTCTCCCCAAATATATCTCTATGTAGGGTGCATACATTTATACAATTTCAAATGTATACACGTTATATATGCATATGCACTTATGTATTAGTATGCTTTATAAAATATCATTATAGTTTGTTTTCTACAGACAAATGTCCAAGTGACCTGCTCTCAGATCACTTCTAAATCCCAGAATAATAAAGTGTACATATAGAGTGTTTCCCCCCTTTCTCTGACATTTTGCACAGGGCCAGCATCGAAGTAAAGATACAAGTTGATAGCAGGCATCAGGGAGTTGTAAGCAATGTGCACAGTGGTTCCAATTATTTTAAGGTAGTATGTGCCCATGGATAATTGCTTACACATCTACTTATTCCTAATTTGGGTCTCACTATTCTTAAGTAGCTTTATCATGCCTTCTCTGAGCAGGCCCTTTGCACCCTTGGGCTAGATCAGACATCCAGAGTCATCTGTTTACCAGTGCCGTGTTACCATTAGCAATCTGCAGTGGCTGTCACAGGGCTGTGTGATCAGCAGGTGGTATTCTGCATGACCAAGGCTGCTGGAGAGATAACAGAAAAACCATCTTCTGGGAGAAATATAAGGAAATATGCAATGAAATCAGTCCTCTAAAAATGTATGTTCAAGTAAGCTTAAAAGCACATTTATTATACTTCTGTTCCTAAAAGGTGGATATAATCATTTTATGAGAACCTGATAACTTGAAATCAAGATTGTCTGTTATGGTTTTAGCATACATAAAGTTATAGATGTTGGGAGATTTCTCCATTGTTTTACCCAAGACTATTGGCCTCTTTTATTTAAAGGCCAGCATATCCTCAGGCAAATTGAGTTTCTATGCTCAGTTGATTCTGAGCCTATTTCAAACAGTGGCTGCCAACTATGTCAAAATGTATACTGCTTTTGTGATATACATAGGTTTTCAAAGGACGACATGAGATCACCAGTAATCCATTTGAGACTTGACTTAGATCTAAAGTTGCCCTTAAGAAATGGCTGGCTGCTACAGAAGCATACTGGGATATTTGTTTTCAGTTTATTCTCCTTATCATTCAGTTTTCTCATCACCAGTCACTAAAATTAGCTTGAAAAATTGTAAAAAAAAAAAATCCTAATATTTAGAGAATTCATTACATTAGTATAAAGCAAAATGGCCTACTTAGAACCAACAGTACCATTCTGAGTAATTTGTTCTTTTTGACATTTTCTGGGAAAAAAAAGTTCTTCCTACAACATTAGGGCTAAATAAATGGAAAGAGTATGAAGTACAAGAATACAGTATACATAAATTGCATTTTAATTCGTATTTTTCTTTAGAAAGATGTCAAAGATAAATCTAAATGTGGCTTAAACACGCACTTTGCTTCAAATGCGCAGGAAATGATGCCTAACACAGAAAAATAAAGCCATTAATTTTCCATTTGCATAGCTTGCCCTTGAACTTTCTTTGGCATTTCTCATCTGCTTTAGCAATGGAAAAATTCCAAATTCCAGTTTAAATGATGGGATCCCTAGTTATTGCTACCCCAACTATTAAGAGTCCAGGCATTCATCTGTCTTAATGTCTACTTTATATAGAGAATTTAAATGTCATTTAAATTAAGTAGTATATGTCTTATTATTTGTTGCCCACTCAGATCCCATCTATTTGTACTTCTGAGACTTTTAAACATCTTTTTGGTAGATTTTATATCAAAATATATTAACAATGTAAAATTGCAATCTGATTTTTTTCTTTCAACACCTGTTGGAATGTAAACTTTTCCTTTCCATTTGGGTTTGAATGGGAAATATCTGCACATGCTCATACGTTTGTCCACTTGGTCCCAAGATGATGGGACTGCTTTGTGGGAGGTGGGACCTTATGGGAAGCAGTGGGTTTCTCGAAGGCAAACTTGGAGTGTCATCTTAGTGTCTGGCTACGGCCCAACTTCTTTCTGTCTCCTGACAGAGACGTAAGGAGACTAAAGGAACAGGGTGAGCAGGGATAAAGGGTACAGAAGAATGCTCTGTCATATGTGTGGATGGCCTTTCATGTGCTGTGACCAAAACAAAACACACGCACATGCACACATACAAAACAAAACCAAAAACCAAAACCAAACCCAACAAACCAAAACTCAAAAAACTATAACATAAACAAATGAAGGACGGAAGGGGTTATTTTGTTTGGCTCACAGATGAAGAGCTAGTTCACAATGGAGAATGCGTGGGAGGAGAACAGCTCTAGTCATGGCCACAAAACATGAGGCCACTGGTCCTGTGGACAAAATAGGTGATTTGGTTACTTATTATTACTGATTATTTTTTGTTTGTTTGTTGAGACAGGATTTCTCAGTATAGCTCTAGCTATCTTAGAACTTGCTCTATAGACCAGGCTGGCCTCGAACTCACAGAGATCCACCTGCTTCTGCCTCCCAAGTGCTGTTATTGAAGTATATGCACCACCATGGCTGGGCTAATGTTATTGATTTTTTTTTTAAAAAAAAACCTGGACTTTAAAACACAGTTTCTGTTAGATTCTAGGAATATGATGTTTAAGGGAATTTGTTACTGGTTTCTGATGTGTATATGGAGTGGACATACAGGGAATAGATTCAGGGAGTATAGTGGAGCCCACATACAGGAGATAGATACAGTGACTAGTCAGTATGCTGTGGGACTCAGTTTCAGGGTGGTGGGGAGCACATGGGAGAACCATGCTTTTCTGGTCTGAGGTCAGCAAAGGAGTCTCTACAGACAGCTACCGGCATTTCATTTCACACGGGCAGGAGCTGAAGCTCAAGAGTATTAGATGATTTGTTCAATTTCAAACATCACTAGCAATTTACAAAATTAATTAAAAATCACATGTGAAGTAGAAGGAAAGGCTATCATTTGTTCGGATCACTACTGTATTTTTGATATGATTACTGCCATCTTAACTTAGAATTATGTTTGCCTTCAGACAGTTTGGGTCTACAAATTACCAGCTAGCTCTAGTGTCTTACTGTGTTTACTGAAAGAGTTCTAAACATTAAACCCTTCAGACAAAATAGGAAGGATGTTGTAGTTAACTGTCTTCTTTGGTCTCATTTGTACTTCAATTTCCCAGCAAAGGTACATAATCATCTCTGTAATGCCCACGTCGGAAAATATGGGGTCAGGATAGCCAAGGTTATGTGTTTATGCTCGGCAAGTAGGCTTTATTTCAGAGATGCAGAGATGGTTCAAAATATGGAAATTAATAAATATAATCCAGTAACAAAGAAACTGAAAGACAAGAAGCAAACAATCATCTCATTAGCGCAGAAAAGGCCTTTGACAAGATCCAACACTCCTTCATGAGCAAAGTCCTGGAGAGGTTAGGAATACAGGAGACAGACCTCAACATAATAAAGGCAGTTTACAGCAAGAGAGAACTTTCCATTCCACTAAAGAGAAAGCCATTCCACTAAAATCTAGGACCAGGACAAGGTTGTCCACTCTCTCTACCTTTTCCTTGCAGTAACTGATGTCTTAGCTAGAGAAATAAGACAACTGAAGGAGGTTCTTTTGTATTTCCTCTAAGACTTTATGATCCGATAAGGGAAATTAACGGGATTATTAGAAGAAACATGACCTGATCCCTTGGGATCCTGAAACGAGCAAGGTGCTTTCATTGTTTACAATTCACTTATTTGAGAATGATATATATATATTTTTATAAATCACTGAAACAGGAATAATAAGTTCATTGAGCCACAGAGTGACTTTTTGACCATTTTCCATCAAAACTCACAAGTCTGACGAGCAGTACACTACTAGACCCAAACTCAATGGTTTCCCAGAGACTGATTGTGACGGTCGGATGTTAATAAACGCGTGTCAGCATAGTTGGGTGATTTAGATGAGCTTGGCTTGTTAGGAGGTTCCGGGTGGCTCATCACCAATGTAAATCACAGTAGTTCCCAGAAATGATGAATGTTTCCTGTCTGATTATATACTGGCACATTTAAATTATGTTGCATCTGTCTCTTTAAATGAAGGAAATTAACTTTTCAGTTTAATTAAACATTTTAAAAATTGGGTTTTAGTTTATAAAATTCGCTCTGTGATTCTCGAAAGTTCTCTCCTTGAGAAAAATGGATTACATGTTTCATTGGGATTTGACCTTAATTAATCCTGTACTTTCTGATCCATCCCTTGTGCAGGAGGAGTCTTATCAAAAGGAATGCAAGCGGTGGGCTAAGATAACAATCGGTCGTTAACTTCTGTGTGTGATGCTGGCTGTGGCCCATGGGCACGGAATTCAAAGCCCATTGTGCACAGTAATGTCCAGGGCTTAGTGCCCTATGTTCGAGAGACAAAGTAAACTATGCAGAGCAGCAGTTTTACCCAGGATTTACACCAGAGCAAACGGTCTGAAACATTCGTCGTGCAGCGTGTGTGTTGGCATCTAGTCCTGCCGTGTCAGATTACACAGGAGACCGTTTACGTCAGGGATGCCAACTGAAGTTAACAAGCAAAAATGATCACTTTCCAAACACCATTATTTTGGTAAGAGTGATTTACGACATTAACCTATCACTTAACATTATAGGGGAGGGGGGGATCACGTCTTTCTACTAATATGCCATCGCTATGCAGTAGCTCTCTCACTGACCGAACATGACTGCCTTCTAAATAGAGAGAGTTTGAATAAATATTTGTTGCCTGATGGTCTGAATCAGATGTAGTCCAGATAAATACAACACATCTGCGAGACAACTCACAAAGCAAATGCCTACAGCATCTGCACTCTATTATGAAGTGTAGCTTTTCCCTTGTGGCTTCAGTTGCTCAGGATCTCTCTAGTTCCTTTCTAGTCTTTGGAATTTGAGGAATGGGAGCTGATTTTTTTTTTCATTTGTGCAAGTAAGCAAAGAAACATCTCAGAATGGTTTGGCACAGTGAGTCACCTTCCATTTGCCAGTACCCGTTTCAGATTCAAGATGACTTTTCTGATCTTTAAATATTCTTACACAGCTGGCATTTACTGCTTGCCACTCCATGCTGGGGACTCTTCCAGATAGTTCAAAATTAGAAGCAAGGCACACTTAACCTCAGTGAAGTGTGCAATTTAAAATAGGGATTTAGAAACAATTTTAAACATGCCTATCTTATTATAAACAAATGGGGTCATACCAGTTACATTGATCTGGTGATTATGTGTTATAGAGATATACTGAGAATATGTGCATAGTTATTATACATCAATTACAAATGTTAGGAGCTAGTATAAAAGTCATTGACCATAGTAGCTTTCCTCCAAATTAGCATCTTGTAAAACTAGGAGTTGAAACCTCAGGACTTAGCTCGATGGTCCAAAGAATGAACTTTAAGTCCTATATCTGACCCTTCTAAACTTCCAGAAAGATCCTATAACCACTTTTAGCTCAGAGACTTTCTGGTAGAGAAGAAGCATACACCCTTGCCCCTTCCTCTCAGCAAAGCATAAAGTCTTAATCCAAATGGGCCAAGAGTCACCTGTAGAGAAAACCACCTCCCAGGAAAGTTGTTTGTTTCCAAAACTTCCAGAAATGACACAAAGCCTAGTTAAACCCACAGGTTGGCACACTGGTCTCTTTGGCCATTATCTGTTCTCACCCATGAGAATATTTCCCTTTGTAATGGTCCCTTTGGGCACTGCAGACTGTCATACTGTCATCTGTGAGAGGGGTTTCACCTGAAATGGTCACTTGGGCCATCGTACAATCTTACACTTGAGAGTGTCTCCTGCTGCTCTGTAACAGACTTCCTGCTGCACAGGGCCCTGTGTGGCTCATCTGAATTCATTCAGTGGAGACCTCAAGGGCTGGGGAGCTGCCTAGAGGTTAGAATGATATACTGATAATAAAACTTAAAAAATAAACACTGACAAAACAAAACAAAACAAATCAAAAAACCAAACCCCAATACAGATAGGTGGAGAGATGGCTCATTGATTAAAAGCACTTTCTCCTCTTGCAGAGGACCTGCCTTCAGTTTCCAGAATGTACACAATCATCTATACCTCTAGTTTCAGGCTTCTCCACAGTAGCCGGGCACACATGTGCTCCACAGACATACATGCAGGCAAAGCACACATAAGCATAAGAATAATTACTTTAAAGATGCCATTTTTCTTCATGGAGCATGCAGTTTAAAGGTATAGACATCCATACCATGAGAGATAGGCATACAACATTGTCATGGCTGGTCATTACAAATTGAAGGTATTTAAAGGTTATTAAGAAAATAGGAATTAAAAAAATACTTTTCCTTATGTTCCAGTTACCAAGTGCTGTGACCTCAGGATCCATGTCCTCCCAACTTCAAATGGTGAAATTCTAACCCCCAAGATGATAGTGTGGTGATCCAGCCTATGGGTGGTGATTTGGTGATGGGGACATAATTATTTTTATTATTATCATTTTATTTGCTTTTTTGAGACAGGGTTTCTTTGTGCAGCCCTGGCTGTCTTGGAACTTATTCTGTAGGCTAGGCTGGCTTCAACTTCACATCACCTGCCTCTGCCTCAGGAGTGCTGGGACTAAAGGCATGCATCACTACTGCCCAGCAGGAATTAGTATTATTATTGAGGAGACTGTATACACACACACACACACGCACACACGCACGCACGCACGCGCGCACAGACTCCCATATTCTTTATGACCTGTAAAGTCAGAGAGACGCTGCCTCTGAACTACAAAGTAGGCCTGCCCTAGACAATGCATTTGCCATGTTCCTGGAATTCCCTGTACCTCAAGCTGCAAGATAGGAATTCTGATGTTTATACGCAGCACAGCTGAAAATTTTCTATTAGAGTTGCCTCAGTGGACCAAGACATCAGGGGAGGCTGTTTTTTATGTGCAGAGAGAATTTAGTTGAATTCCTTTCTTTCTAATTTCCACCAGCGTCATTTCAATTTACACTATTGTAGTAGCTTTCACACTGATTTGGTACCACCTAACTCATCTGGAATCACCTTAACATTTTTTTTAATCATATAAATTGTATTATATGGTTCATGACTTACACTCTCTCCGCTGAAGAGAGCCTGAGTTCATCTTATAACAAGGTATCCCCTTTGTAAGTTGGTTCCTCTTTGTCCACCAATTTTAGTTCCTCTAAATCTCAGATTGGAATCCGTCCATCATTTGCAACCAAGTACATTTGCGAGCACTTGTTCTAATGATTCTGGCAGCACGCACTCTATGGCAGCCAGACCTCCCTTTTTCTCAAAAGCTCCTTTCTGCCATGCTTGGTCCTACCTTTATTAATTCTACAATGAAGCCTCTCAGGCCAACAGGACATCTACAAGCCTCTGTGCTTTCCTTTCTTTGCCCAGGATGGCTCTCACATGCTTTCTTGCTGCAGTGTCTCTTTTCAGGTGTCAGGCAAAAGGTCCCCCTTTTCAGGTGTGAGTGACACTTCAATTCCATTAGAAACTCCCTCAGGGATAAGAAAGGGCAAGGTAGCAATGAGAGAAGTCACAACAAATACCCAGGCAATTCTGCTCTTCTATCCTATTCCTGTTTGAAAATGTAACGTTAATCTCCTTAAGTATTGCAATTATTTTTTAAAAAAGATTTATGTATTTATTATGTATACAGTGTTTTGCCTGCATGGCCAGAAGAGGGCACCAGATCTCATTGTAGATAGTTATGAGTCACCAAGTGATTGCTGGGACTTGAACTCAGGACCTCTGGAAGAGCCGCCACTGCTCTGAACTGCTGAACCGTCTCTCCAGCCCTGAGTACTATAATTATTAATGTTTTAGGATTAGAAAACTGGCTTTGCAAGTTTCACCTACCTTAACGTTGTGAGATAAAATTTTCATTCAAAGGTTACGAAGAAGAAAAAAAAAAGCTATGCCGAGTATTTCTTCTAAAGTCCAAGCCAAAAATACCCTCCCAAGAAATAGGACCCTATGTGTATGGTCATTTGATTTTCATTGAAAGTAAAAAAGTAATTTAATGGGGAAAGAATATCTTTTTTCAGAAAAAATGGAGAAAGGATGAAATGTATCTTGTTATTTACTATAATCAATAAACAAAACTTGAGTCAATATATAGATGAATACTAGCTATAAGATTTAGTAGCTACTTTTTTTCTCATTGTCATAACATACCCTGACAAAAGCAACTTAAAGGAGAAAGGGCTTATTTTGCCCACAGTTTAACAGTTTTTATCATGGCAGGGCAGCCCTGGCTGTGCGAGGTTGAGGTGGTCAGGAAGAAGATAGTGGTGGATTCTTCTGGACCTGAGCCTACAGGATGGTGCCACTCATGGTTAGGGTGGGTCATCTTATGTCTACTAACCTGGTCTACAAAACACCTCACATGTATGCTAAGGGGCTCTTTTCCTAGGATACCCTTAGACCTTAACAAGCTGATAATCAATATTAACCATCACATGGTGATAAGCATCAAAATTTAAATTACAAAACTTTTTAAAGTTTAAGTTTTAAGCTTAAGTAATTTAAAAATGTCTTATTCTTTAAAAACATGTAAAGCCATAAAAGATTAAAAATCCCTATAAATTAGACTTCTCAAAATTGACCTTCATCAATTTAAACATTAAAGATTATGAAGTCAAGCTTCCAATTAGTAGCATCTAGAATTTGTGATAAAACTTTACAACTCACTTATAAAAAAAAATACTAAAAATGGACAGAAAATAGTAGTATATATTTGCAAATAGAGATATACAAATAGTGACTAGGCATATAGAAGTCCGTTATTTCAATAGTCACCATACGAATACAAGCTAATGCCACAGTGAGGTGTCATAGCACTCTTGCTAAGAGGGCAACTATTCAAAAGGTTGACCACAGCAAGTCTCATCTCTCCCACTCTCACAGATTGCTGGCAGGACTGTAAGTGCCATCACTTAATCACTTTGAAAAACATATTTTGTTTGCTTTTTTGCGGTTGTTCTTTTTCTATGTCTTGTTGCAGATGAAACCTGGGGTTTTGCACATGCCAGACAAGTGTTCTGCCATTGAGCTAATACCAGTAGTTCTTCGTTTCATTTCTTTTGAGACAGCGTCTTACTGAGTTGCTCAGGATGGCCTTGAACTTGTGAATCCTCTTTCCTCAATCTCCTGAGAAGACAGGTCTGCATTACCATGTCATTTACTTCTTTTATAAAATTAAGTTGCTTTTTCTATCTGACTCAGTAATTGTATCTCAGAAATTTATCCAAGAGAAAGAAACACTCCTTTATAGAAACTTTATGCACATGATCATAGCAACTCTATTCATAGTTGTTAAGACCAGAAACAACTATCTATCAATGAGTAGAATGATAAATAAATATGTACATACATATTCATTACAATAGTACTTATAAATGAGAAGAAATGTAATACTGATTTGTGTGATTACTGGTATACTCATATAGCCATAACTATTTTAGAGCTATTGGTATATCTCAGTGTACAGTGCTTACTGAGTTAAACCCCCTGCACTGAAAAAAAAGTATTTTTAAATAAAAATAATAAAATATAGATCTAATCTATAGTGACAACACATTTTCTTAGAAGAGATAGATGAGGTTAACTGGGAAAGATTGCAAATAATATTTCTAGAAGATTCATGGCATGGTGTATAAGTATGTTGAAACTCATTCAGTTATACACGTAAGTGAATTTTATATATGTAAATTATCTACATTGACCTAAGAGGAAAGAAGGAATAATGAGACATGATGGTATGAACATATGTGCTTGTCAGTGTGTGCAGTCATACATGCATGTGAGCAATGAAGACACATAAATGTATCTTCTTTCTGTGTTTCAAGTATAATCCCTTGACATTCACAGAGGTGATCACTGGAATTAGCATTATCATCGTGAGTTACATATAATAACAACGTTGATGTCATGAGGTTCTATTGAGGTCTACATTGAGAAGCATACATAAAGTACTTAAAACAGTGCCTAACATTGGTAAACATAGAGAAGTCTGAATAATGTAGTGTCTCCCATTATACATTAGTATCTTTTAATGGAGATTAAAAGTGAGACTTGCATCTTAGGGCCATTGAGTGTGTAAATCAAATGTGGTTGATTAAGATCATGCATACGAATTCAGCAGCGTGATCAGTCCTCCCTGGGCCAGTCACTGTGGCCCTGGTCAGTGGTTGAGATTCCAGGTACTTGATAAGGCTTCTTTAGTTGAGATTCATGTTAAGAACTTTACTGAGGAACCCCCTGAAGTTCAATTTTGGGGGCACACTCAGTTGACTCCCAAATTTGACATCCTCTATTCAGAAATACTAGGTAGACCCATCTCCAAGCCGGACCTGGATCTCATGTGTCCCTTGCCTTGGCTCATTTGGAAGTAACCCAGAAGGGAAATGGCTTAAACCAAGTCCTAGTTATTCTTTCCTGTCTGTCATTATGGGAGAGCTCATGAATTATAGTCTTTCTCCCTTCCTAATATTAGTACCCATCACTTGGCAACATTGGCCTCCTCCTTCTGTGAAGAGCCTTCTCTCGGAACATGAGAACATAATTTAATTGATGCTACTCTGCATTTTTCTTTGCTTAATGTGTTGTACAGTAATTCAATTACCAGTGTCAGACAGGTAGAAGATTTCCTCTGTCCATTCATTCACTTCGAAGGAAAGGATGAAACTGAGTTTCCAAGTCCATCCCAAAGGGAGTGTGGCTATGCAACAATTTCCAGACAAGATTCTCATTCATTACCCAAACAAAGAAGGCACCATCTCACAGTTCGGGAGAAGGAAAATGTCCCAGTTCAGAAACAGGGTGAATCATTTCTAAAAGAAAGGCGACACAATAGAAACACAAACCACAGACCGCCTTCCTCACTACTTTTGGGAGTTTCAGAGCTTGCTTTGCTCATGATGGGCTTCACGACAAAGGAGAAATCTACCATGGCTGCCCTTAGAAAGCATTATTCCATGGTAAGCTATTACCCAAGGGAATATGGTAATAATGCAGACTTTCAAATGGGTAGTATATTTCTTTTTACTCATTTCTAAGATGGCAGATAAATAAATCTGTTTCATTATGACATTTTCATACCATATAAGAGTGTTTAAAATATAGACTATACCCCTTTAGAAGAGATTACAAAGACCCTACACAGTACTAACAGAATATCCTATATCTTGAACTCCTCAACGACAGATCAAACCTGTTCTGTTTCACAGAACTACTGGGATCATTGTAAGCATGCTCTCTTGTGTGAGAAATGCTTTCTCTCTCTCCCCGGCTTGTTTTTCCATTATATATGACTGTAATTAACTTAGGAGAAAATACATAAAAGTTTGATGAGAAAAAATGTGCTTCCTATGACCACCATGAACAAAGTACACTTAGGTGTGAATAGTTAATGGATCCTCTGTTTAAGGATAAAGGAACCCATCTCTCTGGTCAGCAAGACAGAGTGGGTGCTGGTTGCTGCCTCAAAAATAGAAACAAATGCTTGAGGCTGCCACAGTGCTGCAGTGTGGATTTCAAATATGGACTTTGTCATCCTTCCTTTATTTGGATTGCAGAATGGACCACAAGTCTTTCTTTTCTTTTTTAAAGATTTATTTATTTTATGTATATGAGTACACTGTGGCTGTTTTCCGACACACCAGAAAAGGGCATCAGATCCCATTACAGATGGTGATGAGCCACCATGTGGTTGCTGGGAATTGAACTCAGGACCTCTGGAAGAGCAGTTAGTGCTCTTAACCTCTGAGTCATCTCTCCAGCCCCTGAACCACAAGTCTTAATGCCAGCTGACAACTACATGGTACTAACCCACTAAGTGTCAACCTCTGTCAGCATGTCACACATAAAAAACCAGTAGGCTGCATAATTCAGGTCAGTATACTTGTATCTAAGCTGCTGTTCCTAGCAGTTCTGATTATGATGTGGAAGATATCAGCTCTTTTCTTATGGCTAGTTCAATTCTGAAAAAGATTCAAGGATAAGACCAAAAATAAGGACAAAAAAGGGATCATAGTCTATGTAAGCTTTTATTATATTAAATTTAGATGGATGCTAACAATATGTATGTGTTTTAAAGACAGCATTTAAAAATCCAAGATGCTGAAGGCATGAGAAATGCTGTTTTTCAGTGCTGAGTGCTTAAACCCAGCATTTCGTGCATGCTAACAGCTAACTGCTTTATCCAGGTGATGTTGAAGCTATTCCAAAGTGAGAGGGGAATAAAGAAATCTGGGAAGGTGCTACTATTTGATTTCAGATTTTAAAAGCTGACCAATGGCTGTATCTTTTTACATAATTTCCTATTATAGGACAGAGATGCTATAATATCTGGGTTACTGGCTGTTGATGACTTAGCCCAAACACAGTGTATCTCCAATAAACAACACAACATTTTATTTCATTTGTTGAAAAGATGTACGGTGTTTGGGCCACTGTCCAGGGTGTTAATCCAACAGCAGAGACCATGATACAGTGCCTGAGGGAGCTTATCTTCCTCTAGGGTAGACAGCTGCAGACAGATGCCTTAATAAACATATATTTGTTATACTGTTATATGTCGTGGAGTGAAATATGGCAGAGAAATACAAGGGGAAAACAAGAAGCAGGGGAGGGGTGCTATGCCAGTAAGGATGGTTTGCAGAGGGTTCTCTGGGGAAATAAGACCTGTATACAGGCTTAAAGAAAGTGAGATCAGAGAAGCAGCCAGTGGGTGGGAATACCTGGAGTCAGAGGTCACTTAGAGGGAGTGGACAGAAAGTGTCCCCCTCAAGTTTCATGTATTAAAAGCTTGGTTGCCATGTGATGGTCTGTGGGCTTAGTCACTGACTTAATCAATGACTAATCCACAGATGTATTGATAACTTGGTGGTAGGGGAAGGAGGGTGTTGAAATCCATTGGTGGGTCCTATTGGGGGAAAGTAGTTCACAGTTGGTGTGATGCTGAAGGGTACACAACTCATCTTTGGTCCTTTGTCTTGGTCATTTTGTTTTCCAACTACTACGAGGTGAACAACCTCCTTCATTGCATGGTTTCAGTGCCACATGCTGCCCCTTCTTGTGTTTAGGAACGGTGGATCCAACAGATTTTGGGCTGAAGACTCCAGAACTGTGAGCCAAAAGAAACATAACTTCCCTTTAAAATTGCTTACTTTGGCATTCTTGTCACAGCAACAAAGGGCTGATGAATGCAGTCAGCATTTCAGTGGGACATCCCCGAAGCCAGGAGGCTTGGCAGGCTGGAAAGAGTACAGGAAGGGATGAGGTCAAAAAACGTGGGTGAGAATGGCTGCATCTTGAGGGCAGCGTCCAACTTTCCTTCATGGGAATAGTAGAGAATCCAGGCATTGACTGTTATAGTAAAAGTGGCATCATTGTCTCCATGTACAGGAATAGGGTCTAAATCACAGCCATCACAAAAACCAGGGTGACACATATGTTGAGCTGGATATGGACATAGATGAAGTGAAGTCTTCTTTACATTATTTAAAGGAAACACATCAGGATATTTTTGGTGGATGGGAAATGGGCTAGGTGTGGAAGAGGAAAGAGAAGGATGACCTAAGTGTTCTGGTTTTATTCAAAGGCCATAGATCTGGGGTAGCAGGTCTTTTTATTTATCTCTTCTATCGCAGAGACAAGCATGAGTCAAGGGTCTATTAAATTAAGCTGTTCTCTGCCATTCTGTTAAAAAGATGATGGACTGACCATGTCTACTGCCTAGAAAGAAACCCAGTTTGTACTTAGTTCATTTGAGAAATTGCTCTTGAATAGTTATCCTTATATACAGTCTATGAGCAATGCTGACAAGTTCAATTTGTGCTTGGGTTAATGGCCACATAAATGTCTTTATACAACTTAAGGTTGCTTGGAGGCAGAAATGATTTCTAATTTTTCCCCTATGTTTTGCATTGCTGGATAGGTTTTTTTTTTTTTTTTTTTTTTTTTGAACTTGCTGTTTGAGGTTCAGCCTCCCCTTGTACTGAGGGGATAAATCTAATTAACATTAATGAGAGTTCTGTGTGCATATTGACAGGATAATAGACCTTTTAGAATGGTTCCTCCTCTCATACACCGCCACTCCCCCACTGCACACTGGCTGATTATAGCATCAGGCGGTCATGCAAGCTCATGCTGGAAAACACACACACTGTGGAAATTAAACAGAAAAATCTGCCTTTATGTATACTTTCCCCTCATGTTAGAGAGGAAAGAGGGGCTGTGGGACAACATAGCTCACAGCAAATTTGGTTTTCTTGAGAGGAACATTTTTTTTAAAAAAGTACATTTCCCAAGACCATTCAGGGATGTGGTTTTAAAAAAAAATTGGAAGTGCTCATTACATATAAATATATGGTAAGCAAATTAATAGAGAATTGAGAAGATTGTCACTAAGAGATGGGTAACTTCTTGGGCTTTTTACTTCAAATAATAAGAAGGGTAAGATGTATTATAGGTCTATGAAGAAACTACTAAAATTGAATAAGCATGAATTTGGACTTCCTATGTTGGCTCACCAGCATGTCTAAACATCTCCTTGTTCTTAGGTTACAAGGAATTGGTTTTCTTTCTATTGATGTAACCTCTGATATGTCCTGTACGTGTTAATCGGCGCAATCTAGTCTTGTGAATAATATTTGTCAAGTGAAGAAGGCTGTATTCTTCCAAAAAGCGAGGTCTATTTCATAGCATTCATAGAAGCTGGAATAAATACTCATATAGTTAAAAGTAGATGGCTGTTAATAGTTCTGCGTTTCCAACTTGAGCTCCCAAATACAGCTGTGCCTTCGTCGGCAAGATGCTCGGAGAGCGAGTGCTCACTTTTCTTTAATAAGGCTGGCTCAGAAAGGAGTTAGAGGTGTGAATTTATTTATTTATTTTTTTAGTTTCCTTGAGAGGTTGAGAGTCTTGTGGGGGAAACTGTGCTCTAGTAGAAATACTGAAAGCTGGCAGGTTTGTTCAGTTCTAAACTTTCCCTCCTTTGGGTGGCATGGGTTTAATCCATCAGTTAAGAGAGCTTGACCCATTTAGCCATGCACCAGCTAAACCCTAATCCCAACAGATTCATTTTACAGCTTAGATCTGGGCAGCGATACTGCACTGATTCAGACTCACAGGTCAACACAGCAGAGCAAAGAGGGCTTATTTCTCCCTTCTCCTGAGAACCACAGAAGCAAAAGGACGTCTCTATCAAATGGGTGTAAATAACTCTAAGATATTACTATTTACTATTCTATTTCCTGATGGAATTTGCTGTCTTTATTGATAACAGTTCCTAAATAGGCAATGAGATGTTTAATATGCTAAGAAGGAAATGTTAATACCATTAAATACTTTCGGTTTTATTATTTAATTATTTATTATTTATTAATAAAATGAATGTCTTTTTTTATTTATTTATTTTTGAGACATGCTATCACAGTGTAGCATAGGCTGGCCTCAAAGTGGTGATCCTTCTACATGATGGCACTACAGGTGTGCAATAGCACACGTGGCCTCGAAGCATTGTCATTCTTGATTTTATAAAACAATCTTTAAAAATATGAACAATTTAATAAAAATTAATGAGGATCACGCAAACAAATTGTATGAATATCCATATCTGTACATTTTGAACCCAAAACATTTATGGATCTAGTCAAAATTGATATTGTAGATGAAAATCTTGTCTATTACACAGAAAGTTGTACTTCTAAGGGAATGAAGCTTTTCAACAGAGTACACACACTCAGTTCTGAATTTATCAATAGCAGAATATACTGCCGCAAGTGTAGGGCGGTACTCATCAATGTGCAAACATCAGCTTGTTATTCTAATCTTCTGCTTACACACAAAGTCCTAAGGGAATCCTGCAAGATAGGCATGTCCACAGCCTCCGTGCCTCCATCACAGGAGGAGCCTAGGATACATCTCTAGTAAAAATAAAGAATCACCCTGTAGAGTAAAACTGTTAGTGTTCCATCTGTTTTATAGAATAGTAAATGGGGACCCAGAGCACATTAATGAATTTCCCTAAGTCTGAAGACATAAGGTGACTCTCTTCCAGTGTTTCTGATGTCGTAGAGAACACAGAATGAAATAAGTACACTGGGGTGAAATACCATCCTCCTCAAAGTTTGACCTATGGAATACAGAATGGTTTTTATGGGATTTTCTTCTGATTTGATAAGACTTTTAAATACTCAGTTTCTCAGTGACTACTCAGAATACAACAAGCATATACAATATTTTCTCTGTAAATATTAATCACAGTAGAATTCCATTCATTTCCCCTTTCCCCCTTATTTGTGTATGTTACAAGTTGACATCTTCTAACTGTGTAAAAGTCACCCTAGTAAGGGCCTGGGGGGGGTGATATAAAGATAAACTGGACATAATCTTTGGCTGTGCTTTCAACTCAGAGCCAGAATTAAGAATATACTAATAATGTAATCCAAAATCATGTATGTTTAATCTAATGAGAGGCTGCAGGACAAATTACCTGCATAGTTTGGGGGTCATGTAATATTTAGGCTGAGTCATCAAACATGTTGTGATTTTTGAGCCAGGGTCTCTGTATATAGCCCTGGATGGCTTTGGTCTCATGATCCTTCCATTTTAGCCCACTTGAGTCTTGCTGGTCCTCAGACTACCATCATGCCAGCTGAATGGGTTTGATACATAGTAATATGGGTAGTATGCTTCTGCCATAATGCCAAATGTAAATAGAAATGTAGCCTCCATTTGGGCTGAGAGCACACTCTTATACAGAAGAGATAGACAGAGTTGGTGAGAGTATACGTGATAAAAGTTTTTTGGAGAAAACTTCAGAAGAATTGTGTGTGTGTGTGTGTGTGTTTACTGCTTAGTGGAAAAAGAAAATCAATATTCTCTCAACAGGTAACATTAAATTAATCAGAATTATTACAAAGAACAATGGTGCAGCATGGAATTATCTTTACTATAAATAGGGAAAAATATCAAGTTGTATACTAAGAGTCATTTATAGGAATAAAACACATGCTATTGCATGTATGTGTATCAGGACAGTCATGAAATATGAATTTCAGACTGTGTGGGTGGGCATGTGATTTTGTACATGTGTTCCACACACATACACACACAGACAGATGAAAAGAATGTCTTAATGTTTATCAATGAAGCGCATCAGGTCTTTACCTTTGGAAAAAAGTCTAGGAGCTTATTTCCTATATCATTTGGAATAATACAAAACACAGATCATATACATTTTATAAACAAAGACATATCAAATAACAAATCGGGGCTGTGTGAGCATGTGAAGAGACCCCACCATCTCTCCACTCTTCAGATCTCTCCTAGCTTCTAATATTGCCTTGAAAAAAGTCTCTGTCAGTCCATTTGAACTAAAACCGAGGGAGGAAGGGCCAATAAATTCTCTCCATTCATAGTTTAAATTCATATTATTTTAATATCCTTGCAACTTATTGCAGATAAGGGGTGACAGGTCACTCTGATCACAGCATCTTTCTCATGTCACCAGATCCTCCAAGTCGCCATCTTGCTTTTTGATGGATGTTGGAACTCAGACAGCTTATTTACTGTTCTCCAGTGCAGATTCACTTCTGTTGTCTCCTCAAGAGCCTCGGGCACGTTGGCTCACTTTCCTAGGAATTTTACTGCCAATTGATTGTGTTTACAAACTTGAATTTTAAGTTAAGTTCCTGTCTGTACCCAGTAGAACTTACAAAGGACTCCATTGCTTATCTTCCACACAAACAAATCCGTGCTTTTTCCTCAGAATGAGAAATAGATTTTAAAAAAAATTTACCATATCACACTAGTTATCTGTGAGAGAATACACATGAAAAGTCTGACAATAATAATGATTATTGTCATAATGTACTATGGCAATAATAATGTAACCTGATAAGCTATAGTAAAGGCTTCCCTGAGATGCAAACTGGTTTCAGTAACCTGACAAATTGTACTGGCTGGTTTTGTGTGTCAACCTGATAGACACTCATTAGAGAGGAAGGACCCCCAGTTAGGGATACGGTTCTGTGGGATCCAACTGTAAGGTCTTTTTTAAATTAGTAATCAATGGAAGAGGGTTCAGCCCATGGTGGGTGATGCCATCCTTGGGCTGGTAGTCCTGAGTTCTATGAGAAAGCCAACTGAGCAAGAGAAGGGAAGCAGGCCAGTAAGCAGAACCCTTCTATGACCTCTGCATCAGCTCCTGCCTCCAGGTTCTAGTCCTGCTTAAGTTCCTGTCCTGACATTTTTTGGTGATGAACAGCAATGTGGAAGTGTAAACTGAATAACCCCTTTCTTCCTCAATTTGCTTTTCATCATGATGTTCCAACACAGTCATAGAAACTCTAAGGCATGTGACTAAGGAATTTAAACAGAGGGTTCTGTAGCCTATGCAGGAACAAATACATTCTGCTTTACAAGGCAGAGGAAAGATGGAAGCAGGTACCAGAAAGGAGGGTGACTGTCCTTATCTAGGACCCATGTTCTAAGTGCTAACCCTTATGAGAATAGGAGTAGGGGAATTCAGTCACTTGGCTGCTTACCTGAGGGTCACATGAGATGTGGCATCATGTGAGATCCTGTGTCCCAGAGGAGGGAGTCAGACCCTGGCAGCACCTCTGAGAGGAACTCTGGGGCATCTGCTGTATCTTTATCCATGAGACTAGACACTTGTGTATTAATGAGTACATTTATATCCTCTCAGTGGTGGCTAACTTGGCTCTGTCAACCCCATTCCTTCAGTGACATTCAGGAGAATGGTGTGTGTGTGTGTGTGTGTGTGTGTGTGTGTGTGTGTGTGTGTGTGTGTGTGTGTTTGTAGAATGTGTTAGCACCTGGACCAGTGGACCCAGCAAAGAGTCACAGTTGTGGAGGAGCTAGTTATTGTTTAGTCTGTGGAGGGCCAGAGTTAAGCAGAGCATGGGAAGAAGTGTAAATTCTTTTGCTTCTGGTACATTCGGGACATGTGCATTTTCCTGGCCTCAGACTTCAAAGCTCCAGATGATCAGGCATTTGGATTCTAGAATATATACCAACTAACAGTACTTTTGCTGTTTTTGACCTTTGACTAAGAATTATCACCAAACATTTCCAGGCCTATGGATTCAGACTAAATTTTCCATCTGCTCTCTTTAGCTGGTGGATGGCACATAATCCCAGTTCTCAGCCTATATAACAAGTAAGCTAATACCTCTAATGGTGCCTATCATATACATGAGCCGAGAGTGCCCCAACTAATGCGCTCCTTCTACTTAGACACAAACATAGCTTGATCCATGAAGAGAACTTATGGGCATAGTACAGTACTGACTGTTCAGTGAGCTGAAGAATGGCAAAGGTGACACTCTTGTGACATTTGTGGAGCATTTTATAGAGGGTTTAGGTACAGAGAAGAGCTGTACGCTGAATCATGACGATTCTTGTTATCTTTTCCCCAGTAAGGCTATGGGGCCTGGAGAAACCTTCTACACTACAGAATTGAATAACTAGGATGATGGAGTTTGTAGTGTCAGTCCACAAGGAAGCAAAACCACAGCTGCATACCAATGATAAAGTCTTTACATAGTTGTTCAACTGTTTCTACAGTCTATGAAGCAATGTGGTTTTAAAGTGCATGTGTGTGTATATGTGTGTGCGTGTACATGTGCGTGTGTGTGTGCGTGTGTGTGTGTGTGTGTGTGTGTGTGTGTGCAGGTGGAGGACAGGGGCGATGCCAAGTATCTTCATTGACTATTTCCTTTATTTTTTCTGAAATAAGGACTCTTAATGAATCTCTAGTTTTAGCTAGGCTGGATTTAATGTGCCTTAACCATCTGTCTTTATTCCCTCCACACCGATGCTCAGGTCATAGGTGCATTCTGTCGAGCCCAGCTTTCATGAGGGCACTGGGATCTGAATTCAACTTTTACATATACATAATAATAAATATATACATATGGAACTTTGTGATATACATACATCACTTTTAATAATATAAGTTTATTGTGACTTCTTTATATGTATATAAATACAACATCCTCTCCGCTGAGTCCTTTTTAACTAACATTAGAAGGATAATCCTCAGTATCAGCAGTAATTTTTGAAAAAACTTTGGAAGTCTCTGAATGGACTCAGTGCCTTGGGCTAGTCAACTTGAATGGCTAGAAACCATTAGTAGTGACAAGTCTAAGATCAGACAAACAGAATGCCCTCCTACACATCACTGATGACTTCCACACAGCCTTTTATGTCTTCTGTGCTCAAGTACACTGGGCTTTCCCAATTTTCCCAGGATTCCGTTTGCTCCTGTTCTTCAGCAAGCATCCACAAAAGCTCATGCCTCACAGCTTCGCTTTGTTCTACACACTATATTCCTCGACACTGAAACTGGTTTGTCCAGGAAATATTTTATTTCCTCAAATATTTCAGTGATAATTCTTACAGATTGGATCTATGTAACTCTGAGATTATTTGAATAATTCCTACAATATAAGCTCTGGTATCAACATTATTAACCTATTTTCAAGAGCATGAACTTAATGATTCTTTAATTATAATTAATATTTGAAGTGCCTGCTACTAATTAAAATGTAAGCATGTGTAATCCTAAATACTTTTACAACATGTGTTTCACTTGGCACCAGAATGAGGATATAAAATTGACTTTCAGATTTAACAGTATTTTTTTTTCCTTCTGCCTATTTTAAGAAAAACAACAATCTGAAGGTTCTTTAAGACACTTCCTTGTATCTTTGAATAATTTATGGCCAAATATTTTTCCAAGTATTTTATCCCTTGTGGTAGTATTTTGCCTCTGAGTGCCTTATCTAATTACTATAAATGACACTGTGAATTATGTGAAAAGAATATCAAGAAAGGAAAATCCATTACATGCAGTTCAATACATATCTACACAGCTGTAGCGCTGGTTGGAATATTGAAAGCCTTGAATATTAGTTGGTACATAGCCGCCACTTGTTCCTCCTCCATAGGACACATGATATCGCAGTGTTCTGCAGGAAGTGGCCTAAAAAGCCGTCTGCATCACACAGATCATTAAATATCGCTGCTTACTGTATGACTCCTACTAAGTATTTTCTCTCTCAGAATCAATGGTTTTTTTAAAAAAAAATAAAGTTTACACAAAAGCTAACTAAAATGAGCAAAACCAACAACTCCATAACAGCAGAGCTCAGAGAAAAGAAAGGGGTAGGAGAATGGGTCATAAAATGTCCTCTGAGGAGAACTGAACACAGATCAACACTTGGAGATAGAGGCACGACTCTCCATCCTCTCAGGAAGGAAGGCTTGTCCTGTGGTCTCACTCATGAGGCAGTGCTGAAGGGATAGATTTTCATGGCAGTCTTGGATTCTTTTGTTTTTATCACCACTGAGGGGAGAGGTAAGAATGTCTACTGTTTTCTGGCAGGAAAGTCTTTTGGTTTCTCTTTGCCGTACAGTGGCTTGAATCTGGGCCCTTGTTCATCCTAGGCCAGCCTTCTGCTAAGCACCAAGTTTACAGCCCAGGCCTGGAGAAGTCTATTGGACAAAAAGAGCCAGCAAGACTCTTCCCTCTGCAGGCGGAGGGGTCAGATTGCCAAAGTCTGCCCTGGGAGTGAGATTTCAATCCTAATTTCATGCGACACAGAATCAACATTGCATCTCAGACCTATGCAGCCACAGGGGTCTTCAGAGAAACAGAAGCCAGCCAACCTCTCAGCATCCTTCCATGACCCAGGCATGAAGGACAGACATGGGTCTTGAAAACTCATCACCATGACAGTTAAACCCTGCAAGACTAAAGATATCCCCAAGGAGCCAGAGTCACCAGATATAAGGAAAGCCAGACTCTGGCCTGAAATAATTAACGGGGAGGCTGAGTGGGAAAAAAGTTGTTTCTTTCTTTCTTTTTTTTTTTTTTTTTGTGGTTAAAAGAAGTAAACAATTAAACAAAGGATAGAAGAAAGACAGCAATCTAGGGAAATACTGGGTGGATCTATAAAACACCAAATAAAGCCTTATCAGTGAAAATTATAGTCATTGAAATAACGACAAATGAATTTAACAGCGGCTTAGGAAACAGGTAGAGAGAACTATAATTTCAAAGTTGTATTTAAGGAAGACAACCGGAAGGCAGTAGAGAGGGAAAAAAAATGATTAGAGCTTAATAGATATAAAAAAAAATCCAACAAAAGGCATAGAGTAGAGAGAGCAGGGACCGTGCGGTAGGTGTGCAGTGAGGTTTATAAAAATTCCAGACCTTGGGGAAACCCTGACCTCAGATGAGATAAGTTAATAAGAGCACATGTCTCACACCTGAACACTGCCAGGAGAACGTCTGGAAACTGGCAAGAGCGATTTTGATTCGCCCTTCTCCACATTCCCAAACGTGCCCATTCTTATAGGGTCCCTCCTCCTCCTCCTCCTCCTCCTCCTCCTCCTCCTCCTCCTCCTCCTCCTCCTCCTCCTCCTCCTCCTCCCTGTCTTTCCCCTCCTCCTCCCCCTCCTTCCCCTCCTCCTTCTCTTCCTCTGCCACCCTCCTTCCCTTCCTCCTTTGCTTCCTTCCCTCCTCCTTCTGCTTCTCCTCCTTTTCTTCTTCCTCCTCTGCCTCCTCTGCCTCCTCCCCTTTCCTCCGTTAAAATTTGGGTAATGGTAACTCCATCTTTTCTTTTATTCTGGAGATTAATCATGGACCGGTCGTTAGATCCGCCCACTATTCCCTTAGATTGCTATCTTCCTTCTGTCCTAGTTTTATCATTTAAGTTCTTTGAACTGAAATCATTTTTCGTTGTTGCACTCACCCCTGCCCCTTCTCCCGCCTTAGTGAGCTCAGCATGGCTTTCCTTACATCTGCCCACTCTGGCTCCTTGGGGATGTCTTTAGTCTTGCAGGGTTTACTGTCATGGTGATGAGCTTTCAAGGCCCATGTCTGTCTTTTATGCTTGAGTGCTTGGTTTCCCCTTTCTTACATCCCATATCCAATCCAGCTGGAAGTTCAGATGCACCTCTCTTTAAACAGACCCAGAATCTCACCATACCTACACCAGCACTGTCCTGTCACTGTGTGAGCTGTAAATTGGGTAATTGCATTGCCTTCTTGTCTTAGTCAGGGTTTCTATTCCTGCACAAACATCATGACCAAGATGCAAGTTGGGGAGGAAAGAGTTTATTGAGCTTACACTTCCATGCTGCTGTTCATCACCAACCAAAGGAAGTCAGGACTGGGACTCAAGCAGGTCAAGGAGCAGGAGCTGATGCAGAGGCCATGGAGGGATGCTGCTTACTGGCTTGCTTCTCTTGGCTTCCTCAGCCTGCTTTCTTATAGAGCCCAAGACTACCAGCCCACAGATGGTACCACTCACAAGGACCCTCCCTCCTTGATCACTAATTGAGAAAATGCCTTACCGCTGGATCTCATGGAGGCATTTTCTCACCTGATGCTCCTTTCTCTGTGATAACTCCAGCCTGTGTCAGGTTGACACAAACCCAGCCAGTACACTTTCCTATACATGTTGTGAATTCTATCCTATCTTCAACATAACAGTCCAATAATTTTTTTTAAAAAAAGAGTTATGCTATCACTTTTTTCTTGCGGTAGAGGGATCTTGGAGGCGACCACAGGGTCTTTGAACTTTCTCTCCCGATACCCATTCATTCATTTTCAGTGTTGTCAAGTCTTTGCTCACGTGTCACCTTTTGATGAAGCCTCCCTGCATCGCCTTACAGTCCTGCCTCACGTTGTGTCTCATATTCCCAACTCTCTCTCTCTCTCTCTCTCTCTCTCTCTCTCTCTCTCTCTCTCTCTCTCTCTCTCTCTCTCTCTCCCCTTGCCAAGTTTCATTTATTTTTGATGCAACATCTACACAGCTCACAGGCAGCAGGATGCACACCTTGGCTTCACAACAGCACCGGGCTGCACTTCCGGTTATGATGCGGCAGGGGCAAGGTGGCTGCGGAATGTACATTTATACACTTCGCGTAAGTTAAGGTGGCTACACCATGACCTAGGGTAGCAAAGGCAAGACTCGGACCCACTGCCTGGACCACTTGTGTCTGCTTGGTCTCTTTTATTTTGTAATGTGTACTGTTTTCCTATGGACTCTGAATTCATCACCGCCACTTACTATGTGAGTTCCCCTATATGTCCTCGACTGGATAGAGATTTCCAGTCAGTAGGAAATATTAAGCAGCCAATAGATAATCAATTGAGCCAATGATTTGAGAGAAGTTAAGTGTTATGCTCTGTGACGTGGATTAGAGCATTCTCTCCAATATTTAGTATACTGCACTGGGGGAGCAAGTCTATTTCATTTAATACATAAAAAGTAATGTTGAGATCATAAGAAAAAAATTACTGGAATTATTTGTTTTAGATTCCTAAAGGAACAAATCAATTTCTAATGTTGAGATCGTAAGAAAAAAAATAACTGGGATTATTTATTTTATATTCTTAAAGGAATAGATTAATTTCACATTCAGGCCATTATTTTTAAATTGAGTATATTTTAAAATCATCATTATCATCATCATCATCATCATCATCATCATCATCATCATCTTTCTAATGATGGGTTCCCTGCAGAATCGTTTAACTGCATCTTTAAGAATGCTCAGGTAGAATAGAGAACACCAGCACAAGGCAGCTACTCTGCTGAATTCCCATAGCTTTGTGTCGCAGGCAAACACTTGTCGTTATTTTTTGAAAGTGCTATAGAAACCAGGGTAAAAGAAATGGATACTGAGAATATAACTTAAGTCACTGACATGACGAACACCATTTTCAATTAAACTAATAAAATTAAACGATGACCCCCAAAAGGGCTACTCTGGGTGAGTTGATTGGCAGCTATTAGCTTTGGAGGTCTTGTAACTAATTATGTTTGCCACCCACCTTGTGGACACTACTCTTTTTCTCTCCTCCTACTTGTATCTAGAGTAAAATAGAAATTCCCCTTAGCTCAGTTGACATGTCCAGGGTTCTAAAATGCCAAGGTCAAATATCTCTCTATATCTCTCTATATATACCCCTCTCTCTCTCTCTCTCTCTCTCTCTCTCTCTCTCTCTCTCTCTATCTCTTTATCTCTCTATCTATCTATCACTCTATTTCTCTATCTCTCTATCTCTCTATCTATCTATCTACCTACCTAGCTACCTACCTACCTATCTATCTACACATACACACACAGCATGGGGGAAGTACAAAATCAATTTTGCTATTGGAGTGTAAGTTTCGTCTTCTACCATTTTGACGCCCCTCGTTAGCTGCAGGTGCCCCTGAGTATACCGCGGAGCTGAATGGTTAACCCCTGGTCACTGCTCTTTCTTAGGGCTCTTTATTTACACATTACTGGTCTGTTCTGCAAGTTCAAACCTTCAGTAATATTCCCTAGGCAACCAGCCACCTTTTGAGTGAACCGGCAGACTGCAGTGAACTCTAGAGCGCCCTCAAGTGGTTCTTACCAAAAATAAGCTCCAGGAAGCCCTCCTATTTACAGAGCCCTCTCAAGACTTTTTCTTTACTGGGACTAAGACCACAGCTATATTTTAATGCAAGGAATATACACAGAACGATAGACCCAAGAGGATTCCTTTATGTGAGGGACAAATTATTTTTTCAGTGTTTTAACTGTGGAGATGTGCCCAAGATTATTAACATTTATTATTATTATTATTGTTAAAATTAACTTCATATGTGCCACATCCCCTCATTTTCTCATAGAATTTATTAACTCATAGAAAACAACATTATTTGCATGGCATATTCTAAAAACGCAGACTGAAGCAAACAAAATTCCTTTCTGTAATGGAGGCACATAATGTCCGCCCCCTGAAATTTGGACAATGTACCACTTCGGTTTTATATTGCAGTGCTACGTTCAGCCTTTCCAAAAGCCCTTTCACAAAATTGATAGATTATTTTTCCTAGCAAAGAGTCTTTTATTCTGTGTGCCAGACCTGGTTCTCCTGGGTTGAAATATTGCTTTAGCTCCCCCCCCCACACACACACCATGGTGGCATTTCACTGCCGAATAAAATTACAAATTGTATACCTGATTCTCCAGGGCACGGAAAAGTCTCAAAGGGCTTGCAATGGGCACAGGAAGAGATATGTTTGTTTGTTATTCTTAAATAGACCTGGTGGGAACCCACGGACCCATGCAAATTTCTATCAGGCTGGCTGTTGTGTAGAGAAAGGAGCATTTTGTGTGGGAGACATGAGTTATAGGCTTGTGTTGGCTACAAACTGCCCGGCACGTTAGTGGTACATAGGAACGCAGTGGAAGCATGTAACAATAGCTGCCATTCACTGTTTTTTTTTTTTTTTTTTGTCATGAGTTTAATGTCCATAAGTTTTAATCAACTTGGCTATTTTGCAAGGTAGGAATGTCCTCATTTTAAAATGGAGAAATGGAAGGTAAGTAGAGATCCATTTGATTAACTAATAAGCAACGTGGGTAGAATTTGAACACGGGTCTTTCTGCCTTCCCCCGCTCCTTGAACCTTCAACCTTCCTGTTTTAGCCTCTTTAGTGGAACCACATCCATGTACTACCACTGACCTTGGCCTGAATCCAGATGGAGTATCATGCTTTCGTGGTATTAGTTACCGTTCTCAATGCTGTGTTGAGATACTTGACAAAACCAAATTAAAGAAGCAAAAGTTTATTTTGGCTCATAGCTCAAAGGCATAGTCCATCACGGCAGGGGCATGAGACGGCTAATTCTACTGTGTCCCCAGTCGGGAAGCAGAGAGATGAATCCTGTGCCCAGCTTGCTTCATCTTTTTGTTCAGTTCTGGACCCTGATTCATAGAATGGCGCCCCCTTTCAGTTACAGTGGGTATTACAACATCAATAGAAACTCCTTCATAGACACGCCCAGTGGTTTGCTTCTTACATGATTATAAATGCCGACATTATAAATAATGTTAAGGACCACAAACAATGAGCCCTGAAGTTACTTTAATTATCTCTGTCCTATATTTCACACTGATACAATGAAGGCATCAGGTGACATAGTATCTTAGAGTCTTTCCAGCCATAACTATCTAGAGATTGAGAATGTAGAGCCAGTCTTGTCTGCAGCAAACATCATGTAGAGGTCATCTTGTTCTATATCAGTATCCAATCATTCACACGACTGCAACAAAGTATTGTGGATACTAGAGACCAACAGAGATCAAGACTGTTGTATGTGACCCAGTGGCTATCCTAAGAGTTCAAGCAATATAGGAGGAGCCTGCACCAACTCAGATGCATTCGGGGGAGGAGTCAGAGGTTCATTGGAGAACCACATCTTAAGCAGAATTTGGTCTGTGACCAGGGATGGAGGCAGTGGAAGAAGAGGCTCCTTGAAATGTCCAAGTTGACAGAAGGTGACTGTGGTCACTTGGAAATCAGGTTCAAGACTTAAGGCCATGTTCTCATTTATCCAAGTCCACAATCTCTCCATCGAAGCTTAGCCTGAGCGTGAAGAACAATGTTTATAAGAAAGGATTCATGGGAGTGCTCACCTTTTGAGTAGACTGAGAACCCCAGTCCGAAGGGGTACAAATCCAAAGCTTTCAAAGTGACACCAAGTGGTAAACCTCATAGTTGACCTCGTAGTTGACCTCCTGGGATGGCTGCAGTGAAAACGCAGGTGGCAGGTGTGCACCTTTGGGCAGGGTATGGCTTCATTGATAAAGGGAAACACAAAGACCTGGGTTTGAATTCCCTGCACACTTGTGGTACTCGGGTAGGAATAGCTGACTCTTAGAATCCCAGTGCTCTGTTAGCAAAGCAAGAGAATCACCAGGGAAGTTCACTGGTGAGATGTGCCAGCATTAGCAGTCCGCAGGTTCAGCTAGATCTTCCCCCAATGAATGAAGTGACAATTGATTGAAGTAGACACCTGGCATCACCTTTGGGCTTCCACATGCATGTGCATACAGGTACACACACACATGTAAACATGTATACAAACATACACACCACAGATCTTGAGCTATGAGTATAACTGGTACATAAAATACAAGTAAGTTTTTTAGACTCTGGCCCTACCTCTAACCCTACTCATCATGTGCGGGTGAATATTCTAAAATGCAAAATGCTCTTAATCTCAAGCATTTTGGAGAGGTAGTCCTCAACTTATATGGAGCTCTGTAACTGTAACTTTTATTCTTTTGTAATAATTGTCATCTCTGAGGCTTGCTGCCTCAGTCTGCTAACATGGGTTTAGTTCTAGAAACTTCTAGCCTCCACACAATCTAATCTAGACCTAGAATGTTTTCAGCCTCTGAGACTTACTGCTGAATAAGCTCACCCTTCCTAGTTCTTTCTGAGCTCTGGCTCGCTGGACAACTCTGCCATTCTGGCTCAAAACTCCTCTCCAAGCTGACTGATTCAATCTGGTTTCTCTCTTTCAGTTTCTCCTGAACTGCTCTGCTTGGCTTCAAACTAACTTTAGCAATCTCTTCTGATCTTCTTGCTCACTCTGTCCTCACCTGTGTCTAGCTTGTTCTCTCTCTCCAGCCTGTCTCTGTACAACTGTCCCAGGAAAACCGCCCTCTCTCCTCTGCACTGCTTTCTCTGAAGTCACCTCTTTCCTCTCACTTCTCATGAGAGTTGGGCATATCCTATTCTGTCAAATCTTTCTCTGATTCATCACTTTGTCTGCTACTCAATTAGACATAATTTTCAAATGTGGCTGCTTCCTTCTACAAAATAACTTTACCTTTGTTACTTGGGATGAAAGGGCCAAGGGCTGAGCCACACCATAACTAGAAACAGTTTTTTTGTTTTTTTGTTTGTAAGTAACACAGTCTAGGGACCTGCAGTGTGATCACATATCCTACGACAGAGGTCAGTGTGGGAAAGTGACTGATCAGAGGCAGGGGCAGGACAAGGGAGAAGAAGGCCAAAGGACTCCATGACCTTCTGCCCTTGAGTCCTTTATTCCTCCATTGTTCAATCCCCATCTCTGAAATCCATATTTCTCTTCCTGCTCTTTGATTTCTGTCACCATTCTAAGCCACTGTCATCCTGGATGTCTTCTTCTTAGGAATGATTAGTTCTGTAGACAGCAAGGCAATGGCAATGGACAAGGTGGGTCATCCTAACCCCCTGTCCACAACCTGTTCGTTATTCACCAATGACTTAGAAGAAAACAAACTCTTGAACCATGAGGTCCCATGGAGTCAGGAGGTCCAGCGGCCACTTTACCTACTCATTGCTGTGGCGGTGGCCTGGCCTTTCCCTCCTCTGGGCTGTCCGTGATCTTTCCCATCTGGGCATCTCTGACCAGTCCTGCCCTTCGCTGGGGTGCCCTTCTTCCCTTTTCTCACTGAGACTTTCTTCTTGCCTTGCAAGGCTTAGGCTAGATGACCTCTGTTTCCAAAGGATGGTTTCCCAGCCTTGTGAGATGCCTCTTTCTCACACTTAACCTCTTTCCAACAGCAAACCGATTGTTTTATATATACTGTCCACTGCAAGTTTTCTTATTTATTATTGTTATAATTATTATATTAATATAATTAAAATATATTGTTCAAAGTTATAAAAATAAATTATATGATTAAAATAATTTCTGATAATAATTAACATTAATAATAATAATAATAATAATAATAATAATAATAATAATAATGGTAATATGTGTGTGTGTTCGTGGGATATGTCTACATATGAATTGAGGCTACATGTGTGTGGAGATCAGAGGATGACATCAGTTGTATTTGTTATTATTCTTTATCTTGTTTTTGAGACAAGGTCTCACTGAGTCTAAGGATTGGTGTTTTATTTGAGCTATTCTGGCTGGCCAGTGATTCACAAGATCTGTCTCTCTTTGTTCCCTAGTATGGGGTTAAAGGCAAGTATGGCCGGGACTGTCTTTTATGTGGATGCTGGAGATCTGAATTCAGGTCCTCATGGTCACAATGCTTCTATTCTCTGTAAAATCTCTCCAGGCCCTATGATAATAAAATGATAACAATAGCAATTGTTATGATGATGATGATGATGATGATGGTGATGATGATGGTGATGGTGATGATGATGATGGTGATGGTGATGACGTTGCTAGGCATAGAGTCTTTCTTATCTTCAAACTGCCTATATAGCTAAGGATGACCTTGAACCTCTGATCTTTCTGCACCCACTTTCTGAGTGCTGACAAAGCAGGCATGGGCAGCCATTTTTTATTTATATGGTGCTGAGGGCTGAACCGAGGGCTTTCTGTGTGTTTGGTAGAACTAGATTATATAAGCTGGACACTCTTTTGTCTTTGGACTCAGAACCCAGCATGGACACTGCTCCCCATTTTCTTGGCCAACCCTTGTGCTTTCCTTGAGTAGATGTTGGTTCACAAATCAAATCTTCTTTGAGGTCTTTTCTGGCCCCTAGACCAAGCTAGGTCCACAGACACTTGTTTCCACAGTGTTGACATTCCCTGAGCCAGCATGTACCACAGCTTGGTCCGTGCGGTGTGTGTTTCCCTTGCTGCCACTCCCTAGGAGTGTGACTAGTGATGACACTGACCTAGTCCTCTGGCACCAACACTGTCCACAACAGCATGAAATCAGGACATGAGTGGTGGCCTATGCTTGAAGTCTTAGGACTCAGAAGGATGAGACTGGGGGATCACTGAAAGATGGAGCCCAGTCAGGACTACAGACTGAGTTCTATGTCAGCCTGGGCTAAAGACTAAAACTTTATTTCAAAAGAAAAAGAAAAGAACCAGAAAACAATCAGAAAATAATTCATAGCAAGTCTTGGTTATTGAATGCGGCTATGGGGACAGGAAAACAGGCCAGGCAGTTGTGATTAATCTACTGTGATTAATCTAATAAATTGATTAATTAATTAGACTTCACCAATTTATGACCACCCTCACACCTTCATTCTTAGCTATGCAAGATAGAGCATAGCACTGAGTAACACTTATTTATTCTTATAATAAATATCTACTTATAGCTATTTATCGAGCATATACTTACTATATGATCAAATTATAAGTTGAGGTATGAACAAGGAAACATCCCAGGAAAGGAGTGCTTATGAAAAGTTATACTGAACCACCAAGGATAAAGGGCCCACAAACAGCATAAAACAAAATGCATTTGCAAGGTAGAGGAAGTTAGATCTGGGACCAGGCTGTAAAGGAAATATTTATCTCAGATGAAGAGACAGAAATTTTCTTTTTTTTTTTTTACTTTCTTTTTTGTTTTGTTTTGTTTTTGTTTTTTGTTTTTTGTATTTTCGAGACAGGGTTTCTCTGTGTAGCCCTGGCTGTCCTGGAACTCACTCTTTAGACCAGGCTGGCCTTGAACTCAGAAATCTGCCTGCCTCTGCCTCCCAAGTGCTGGGATTAAAGGCGTGCGCCACCACCACCCGGCTATGAGACAGAAATTTTTGACAAAGCTTGACATAGTAAGATGCTTTCCAAAAATGTTAAAAGGACCCAATGCTGCTCAGGGCAGCTCTGAAATGAAGAGGGGAGTGTGTCTGGCTAGATGCGGCACAAAGGCTGTGCATAGTAGGTTCTTAAATGTCCTGTGACAGGGATTTGAGCACAGGACTCTACTTATCAAAGAGAGGCGTGCTTTGGGCAGGTTTGGGGGTAGAGGGAAGAAGGTGGTTGTTTCTGGAGACATACACAGCAGCTGATCCTTATAGCTGTGCAGAGAGTAGGGTACACTGGATTTAGGCCTAAGATTCACAGAGGTTGAGCCAAGAGAACACGTGATCAGAAGCCAACAAAATGGGTAACTAAGCAAGGAGGAATCCTGACAAGGAGAAACCGCTAGGATCAGGTGATGGAGAGAAAGCTCAGAGCTAGAGGTGGAGACGAAATTAATATACAACCATCTCAATGTCTATGGGCGAGCATCGCTGTGTATGGTTTCTGTGTCATTTTATTGAACAGGCACCGTGATTGTCTTCATATTTACTGATAAGGAAATTGAAATTCAAAAGGTAGAGTGGCTTTCTCAGAGTCACATGACTCTCTAAAACCAATTAGATGAAAGTGTGAAAAAACACCACTCCCTCTTTACTCCTCCGTCGTACAGAGAAATCAGCATTTCTACCATGATTTCGTTGTTTATAAGACAACGTTCCTGAGGATTGCTACTGCATTCTACACGCAGCCGTGGATGTGAGTGGTTCCAGCGATCCGGCTCCTGTGAATGAAGGAACTGCCTTTGGATTTGTCCTTTGCTTTTGCATGTCTTGAAAATCCCAGACAAAGCAATCAGCAGATGCGCCTTGCCTATGAAGTGACTGTGAGTCTCTTACATCACAGTGTGGGCGTGTGACGCATGTGCGACTCCGGAATTTTCCCCACAATAAGGAAGCCCTTTTAAAGGCTTTTATTTTTTATTTTCTTTTCAGGAAGAAATAGGAACCCAAAAGGTCTTTTCTGGTTAATCAAAACAGAACTTAAGCAAATTGAATTGATTTAATCTGGAGTTACACAAATGTAAAACACATGTTTTCAACAAGATATTTTAAAAATCAAACCTGTAATATTATTCCTGATGTTTATTTTTCTTTAGATCTACAAGGATGGAATTAAAATGTGAATCGTAGTTCTTCCTTTTCTGATGCCTTAACATGAAGATTATAACATTTAAAAAAAAGAAAATGTCCGTAATCTAACATGCTTTGCATCATGGGATCTTACCTTTCTAGTGGAGAGGAATATAAAAAATAAAAATGGAAATGTACTGACCGTATGTAACTTCTTGCTGATAAACTATTTTATAAATTAAAGTTATACTAAAAATTACTTTTTCATACACTTTGGCCCATCTTTTATTTACTGTGTTTTGTAGCGGACAAATCATTTATTTTCCCATTCAACTGCCATCCATAACAATAATTTAAAACCAGCTAATAAACATTATGGTTTGTTAGAACTGCTAGCGATTAAATCTTAAGTGTCTAATACACACAAATATAAACAGAATATAATTAGAGCTATTTAAAGAATCCATTTTTAACTTAGATTAACCATACTTCCCATTTGCTGAGGATAAACACTCATAAATGAAACCCATTGCTGAGCAAGAAGCAATTACTTCAGTTTAAAATATTAATATGCGCCGCCTTTTAAAAAGCCATGGAAAATCATTTATGTAGTGCACTGTACAGATTCGAGTCAGACCCAAAAGGAAGAATGGGCTAGCGTTCTGTGTCCTAATTGAGAAGCCATCAAGTGAGGGATGGTGTGTTCTACCCCTTTATGAGACCATTAAACCCTGCTTCGACGTCTGCAGTTTCCAACACAATATTCTCATGTATGTTTAAGTGTGATTTGAAATAGCATGCACACACAGACACACAGAGAAAGCAAGGGAAATTGTACTTTTGACAGAACACTTCTTAAACTTGTTTTCTTAGGCCTAATCAGGGTGTATTTCTAATTGAAACCAATAGCTGGTGTAAGCATAATGATTAAGATGGTCTGGCTGAAAACAACAGAAGGCACCTTGTATTGTAACCTAACAAGAAATAGTATACGGAGACAGTTCAAGTCACTGTTCAACTGCCTGGTATTTCTTGTGATATCCCGGGCTGACAACAAAGCTTCCTTAGGCTACCATTATACCGAGTGTGGTTAAACAGACTTGCTTTGGGTTGCTGCTATGAGTTAACTGCGGGTCACCTCCAGTTACAATGGGCACCATTCTCACAAAATGCTTCCAAGCCTCTTGCAGAAGTCCTCAGAGCACAGCTGTGTCTATTTGCTCATTGGGACACCCACTCATGGAAGAAGCTGGACAGATCTGTTAACCCTTGATTGGCTTGAAATGGTCACAATCTGTAGAAGCTGCTTGAATTATTTCCTGGTCTCTAATATGATACTGACGGAGGGTGTAGGCATTTTCAGTGTAATAAGAGGAAAGCTAATCCGGCAGGCAGGTCTATTAACATCCCAAGTCTGCCCATAGTTGAGAGTGAATGCAGAGACGGCTCTTTTATTCCATCACTACCCAACTTCAACAGAGATGAACTCAGTAGACAATTCCCAGGAATGGACATTATATCTGCCTTGAAGTGTACATGAAGTTCGAGAGTTTAAGACTGTATCATTTGATTCAATTTACAAAGTTATAATCAATTATTTCTATTCGGAGTCGTAGAGAGTTCCACTTATATTGAAGGTTACAGAAGTGTAACAGCTTCAAGGGTTAGGATTAAAAAAAAAAAAAAAATCTTAGCAAGGTGATTTGATGGCTGGCCGGAGGCAAAATTCCTGAGCAAGGGACACTTTTCTTTGAAGCTGGTCCTGATTCTCCTCTATGTCTTCTATTCTGTTCCAGTACCCAGAAGCTTCATGGGACCCCTTGGATTTCCAGAGCGTCACCTACCACACACGCTTTAAAAAAAATTACTGAAGATTTCTCAACAAAGCCCTTCATTGTTAACTTCTTCCTTTATTTCTTCTGTTCTTCTGAACTCCAGATAGAACCTCATCTAAAAATAAATTCAGCGATAAGAACTTATCTGTTATTTTGTTCCCAACGAACAACAGTAGCAGCAGCAAAGCCCTAACCAATATTTACATTTATGTAAATGTTCTGAGTTTATGCCTGACCAAGAATGTTAAGGTAGAAATTTTTGGGCAATTTAATGAGATACTGAATTTTTTAAAGGTTTTTTTTGAGATACACTGTATAGGTGGCTGCATATTCTATAAAACACATGCTAGCAATCACATGTCTTTTGTGGTTAAGTAAAGGGAGAGGGTCAGGGGACTTTAGTTTATGGCTGCATTGTGCCCAAACAGCTCTCTAGAATCTTTCAACATCCCAAAACAAGAGGTTTTTATGAGCCACATTATCGTTCCTAATTTTAGAAAAGTGTCAGTATTAATTGCTTTCATTTTTATTTTTGCCACTTATCCCACTGAGTTGAGCAACTTGAGAATTCTAAGAAGAGGAAAGTTTATTAGGAAATATTCTAATTATGTCTACACCATCATCTTCGGCACTAGCCACCCAAGCAGGTAGAGGGTTGTAAATGTTTCCTTTTGCTAAATACAACCCGGGACCATAGTTTTAGCAAGATTACTTAGAAATGGACCTAATATTATTGGCATCTCAGCATCTACAGTGTAGTCCATATCTTTATAAAATTTTATAACCCATTGACTAAATAGCCTGAATTACTTGACTGCATTGTTTGGCAAATGCTTGATAGCCAATAGATTTAATACATTGTTAATTATCCCAGTCTCCTTAAAATAGTATTTTCATTTTTATAACCAAGAATGTTTAGAGGCTAATTAGAAATCCAGTAATGTGAATTGTAAATTATGTGTAATTACAATAAAACTAGTGAAGAATAACACACATTACTTATAAATTGTAACACTGTGATAAATTAAAGCAATTACAGGTAAACCAATAATGTTCTTTAATTAAGTAGTTATGAATGAGAATCTGTGCTTTGCATTCACAATCACCTATAAGGTTGAGGATTGCATTCCTGGCTTCTGCAGAAATCGATTGCACTCTGCCGTGACACTCTGCTAAGAATAACTCCTAAGTTCATTACTGTCATTATGCCATTATCATGTAAAAACACCCAGGATTGTAAAATGTAAAGTGTGCTGACAAGCAATCAACCATGCTTCTTAATATAATTATAATTATGTCACCATCACTTCATATGCTTTTATGAATCTGAGAGAAAGTTCATATTTCTACAGGTCTTCAGTATTGGTTGCAAAGGAACAGAAGAGAGTCTGTCATAAGCTTACTGAAAATTCTATTGTATTTGACATTAATAAGGCTGTTCATTCTCATAATTATCTGACTGCAGTCTGCCGTCTATATGATTATGGCAATATTTATATGTTGTCAATCTGTTTACTATATTGTACATTGTCATATTTTGTTATAACTCTTGACATGTCCAAGTTGCAGTTGATGTTACAATGAGTTGACAAATAACTCTTTTGCCCCCTCTGTGCTTCTGGATTGTGTGTGTGTTCAAACAAGTCTCTGGACACGAAAGGGAAAGGCATCCTATAACTTGGTGAAGACAGGAGAGGGAGGGAGAGGTGGCCATGATGAAGATGCACTGAGGTTAAATGTCTGCCATCTTACTTGAATGATAATATTTAAAAGATGAACAAAGAAAAAATTGAGACAGTATTGACTAATCCAGGAATGCACATGCTGCTAACTTGCTTTGATGAATTAACAGTTGGAAGTTTTCAAAGGTAAGGGATGCTTAGATTAGTAGCAAAATCTTGAAAACACAATATTTTGAATATTGTAGATTGATAAACCCAATCAGTAGTGTATATGTAAAGTCTACCGATATCAATAATGGTTGTCGTGTCTGAACGTTTTAAACAAGATTTAATTAACTTTAAAATATATATATATATATATGGGGGGGGAAGGAGGGAGATCTTTTCATCTTTTCACATATATTTATGGACTGTGTGTTTACCTGATGCCTGTAAAGGCAACAAGATGGGGTTGTACCCTCTGGAACTAAAGTCACTAATGTTAGAGATGGTTGGGAGCCACCATGTGGGTATCAGGAATGAGCTCCAGTCCTCTGCAAAAGAAGTAAGTGTCCTTAACCACTGGGCCATTGCTCCACACTTAGGTCTAAGATTCTTCTATATGCAATCTGTTTCATAAATCTGGGCAAAGACAGAAACTCATACGTCAAAGACAAATAACTTCATTATCCAAAGCCCCCACAGGAGCATGCGTGTTACCATGTCCCTTTTCACCATGATCAGAGTATGGATGAGTGCAGAGAGACACAATCCACCATGGGGTTGCACGTGGCTGCAGGACAATGACTCTGTTATTTTACAATAAGTAATAAGGACGTCTGGACTTTGTCCCAGAGGGAGACATTAGCTCAAGTTACTCTATGTTAACATGAGCCTGAGAGATGATCCCAGCAAAGAGTAGTCAGGCATTTAAACTCTTAACAAAACTAAAACATGCAGTAACCCTGAAGAGCTATGGAGGGGAATCTTCCTCAACTATACTACAGATGTATTCAGGACTTGTATCTCCAACCAGCAGAGAACGTTCATTTTCTCTTTTGAAGTTCAGAACTCATTTTCAGTACCATGATTATCTATCTATCTATCTATCTATCTATCTATCTATCTATCTATCTATCTATCTATCTATCTATCTATGCATTCATCTATTCTCAAAATGAAGAAACATTCTAGAGAGAACTATCCCTTCATAGACCTCGTTTGTGTATCATCCTTTGAATGAAGTTTCAGGATTATCTGTCACTGTGCATGCTCACGCACACGCGCGCCTGCACACACACACACACACACACACACACACACACACACACACACACAATCCATACCCTGTCCTAAGTTGGAAACTCAGACAAAGAAAGAATGGCAACTTTGTCGTTTGGATGTTATCAAGTGGGAAACTTCTGATTGTGGATCAGTTGTGTAATCATTTCAGTGGGAGCCTCTGCGTAACTAAAACTGGAAATTGGCTTTGGGCTGTGAGTATAAACAGGTGTGGCTTCACATGCTTTGCCTCATCACGAAGGTTAATGTAACCAGAAGAAACAGATGATGTATCTTATTAAAACTGTCCTTTTTAGTTATTTTTTAATTCTCTCACGACACTGCAAGCTTTTGGAGAAACAAAGGCCACTCTTCTTACTGTGTTTCTTTGATCAGTGAGTTGAGGTTGATAACTTCCATACTCTCAGGACAGAGGTTTCACGCGAACGTGTGAATGGGAGTGCTAGACGGGATACAAGGAAGTGAAAAATACATGGCGAGGGCTATTCCTTTCTCTCTAAAGGCACACTAGGAACTCGGAATATTTGGATTTGGTTACTTAGCTAATTAAAAATCCATAAACATTTAAAAATCATGTTTACAAGAAGCCAAAATACTATGAGTGTCTTCTCATTATTTTATAATTTTAAATACAAATTAATTCTATATTTTTATTTTATGACTATGAGCCTCTTGTCTGCATGCATATGCACCATGTACATGCAATGCCCATGGTACCAGGAAAGGGCATTGAAACTCTGGAAAAGAAGTCCCAGAGGGCTGTGAATCATCCTGTGGGTGCTGGGAACAGAACCCAGGTCCTTTAGAAGAGCAGCTAGTACTGTATACAATGGAGCCATCTCTTTAGTCCCTTGTTATCTTGGATTTTAGCAAAGACTCTTGTTGTGCAGTCCAGGCTGATCTCAAACTCATGATCAGTTCCTGCCTCAGTGTAAGTTAAGGCAGTGTAGACATATCCAGGCATGCCTTCATAGTGTATTTAATTCAATAATGAAAGCACACCCTAATAATAGAATTAATGAAAAAAAACAATAATTGGATATTTTACTTTTGTGATGTTGGCTTAAATAACTGGAGTCTGTTTAACAAATGGTGTTTTCAATTGGAAAAGAGTTCCTGAGGACTAAGATCCTGAAGGAGTTAAGCCATTCCGTTCCTCTTGTATGAGTTAGGAACAATTTTTACAACAGTATGTTTACCTTCTGTTATGCGAAAGTCAGTTTTTTAAGTAAACAGCGTCTTAACAGTTTGAATTGTTCCAACTGTTCTCTGAAAGTTGAGGAAAAGCTATTAAATATTTATTATTTTATATTGTGTTATTTACTGTTATGATGAATATGCAAATTTTATTAGTGTAATTCAGAAAGCCACAAAAATTATAATTCATGAGTGAAAAATTAAATGTAACAAACTTGCTATTGGAAAAGATATTTCAGCCTGTGCTTTGTGTATGTCCACTAGGTGTGAAGAATTCTAGAGAAAAAGATGGATGAATGTGAGCAATGAATGAATACACTTGCTCAACCATGCTTACTTCTCTTCTATTCATAAATAGCCAGAAATTAGATACAATGTAGACATCTCTCAACGATGAATAGATTAAAAAAAGTGGTACATTTACACCATGGAGTATTATTCAGCCATTAAATATAATGAAATCATGAGATTTGCCAGGAAATAGATAGAACTCAAAAATATTATCCTAACTAAGTTATCCCAGACTCCCAAAAGATTTGTTTATATGTGATTATTAACTGTTAAGTCAATGATAACAATGGTACAATCTATAGAA
Organism: Uromys caudimaculatus; assembly: GCA_028551405.1. Taxonomy (NCBI): domain Eukaryota; kingdom Metazoa; phylum Chordata; class Mammalia; order Rodentia; family Muridae; genus Uromys; species Uromys caudimaculatus. The sequence goes on from CM052719.1 coordinate 36,499,366, forward strand.
CCACAGAGGCTAGGTATAGAGTAAGAGACTAGTGGGGGGAGCAGATCGATCTGCCTAGGAAAGGGAAATAGAACAGATAGTTACGGATGGATTGGAGGGAGGGCTAGAATTTGATATCTGAGTAGAGGAGGGGGAAGAGAGGATTGAGAGAAGGAATTTGGGGAGAGACAGCTAAAGTTAAGGGGTATTTGAGTGGAAGTATGGAAGCCTGTTACAGTAGAAGTTTCCTTAATATATATACATATCTGAAGGTGACCTAGATGAAATCTCCAAATAATGGGGGCAACAGATCTCCAACTAGACATCTCTCATCACCAAATGAAGCTTCTAGTAATAAGGTTGGGTTACATCTAACTGAATTGTTATCCAAATGGGTGATGGGAATTTCTAAACAACCAAGGCTGTTGCCAAGATTATAGGTTGCTCTCTACAGACTGTTGACAAGACTCCATTGCTGAAACCAACACCTACACAACTCATCGAACATGGAGAAGTTGAGCTGGTACCTACCTAGAGCCTTCACCCCTCTGTACTAGTGTCCATGGTACAGGAAGCTCTTCTGCTCACTACCAAAAAAGAGATGTAAAACCAACATAGACACAAACGCTTCAGTCTACAATGTATCATGCCTGCAAGCTATGCTAGGACAATGGTGGTACAGTGCTTGTGGGTGTAACCAACTGGTGTGGTTTAAGGCCCACTCCATAAGGTGGGACCCATACCTGAAACCGCATGGGTACCAAGAACCAAAGGCTAAAGGCTGAGGGCAAAATAAAACACTACCGTTTTTTACAAACAAACAAACAAACAAAAAAACCCAACAACAATAAACTGACTTCTGTGACTTCTAATGACATTCCGTTGTACTCATAAACCAATTCCTTTCTCAGCTATCATTAGAGAAGCTTCATCCTGAAGGAGATGGAAACAAATACAGAGACTCAGCCAGATGCCATGCAGAGAGTGAGAGACTTTGGAACACTGAGATCCAAACAGGATGTCTCCATCAAATCCCTCCTGGCATGGTTCAGGGAACCCCATGCAAGGCGAGGAAGAAACAAAGCTAAAAGGGATGGAGGGCATCAAGAAATCAAGACCCTCTAAGTCAACATAATCAACACAGTATGGCCTTCCAGAAACTGTGGTGGCATGCACAGGCCCTGCATGGAATTGCACAAGGTGGGGGCCCTAGAGCAGAAAGGAGAACTGAACACGTGTCCCCATCCCTAAACCAGAAGCTAGCTCCAGTTGATAGCCACTTGCAAATTTAGTTTCCTTCAAGAGAGTCTCTCTATCTACAAATTACCCTTAAGGCAAGGCTGCACGCCCAGCAGTAGATGGCCACTAGAAAACAAACTCAATGGCGTTTTTGGAGGTCCCTTTTTCTCATAATGTTATTCCATGGCTTTCCCCTTATAAACTTTATCTTAATATTTTTAATATCTGTCTATCTGTCTGTCTGTCTATCTACCTACCTACCTACCTACCTATCTATCATCATTTATTCCTTCTCTCTTTTTACCCTACAGGTCCTTTGTGTATTTACTATGGTTCCCAGTTTAGTGTTTTTATAGGGTTCCTGAGCCTGTGAATGAGCGGCTCTCTTTTGTGTGTGTGTATATGTGCCTTCTCTTAGTCTCTTTTCTTTCTGCTTTGTCCAATGTTTGTTTTAGCATATCATATTATGTTATATTATTATGCTTTAGGAACCTGCTTATTTTTAAGTGAGAGACAAAAAGGGGGAGGGAATTCCTAGGAGAAGATAGAGAAAATGGAGAGGATCTGGAAACTGTGATTGGGATATATTATGTGCAAAGAGGTCTATTTTCAATAAAAGGTAAACAACAATAGCAAAGCCACTTCTTAAATGTAACCGTCCCTTTCTATTTGTATGATATCCATAATAATTGCTTTACCTTTTGTCAACTCCCTGGTATTCTTTTTAAAAAGATTTATTTTAGCTTTATTAATATATAGGTTTCTCCCTCTCATTATCTCTCTTGCTGTCTCTCTGTTTCTATCTCTGTCTCTGTCTCTCTCTGGGGTGTGTGTGTGTGTGTGTGTGTGTGTGTGTGTGTGTGTGTGTGTGTGTAGGGCAGGCATTCTCAGAGGCCATCAGAGATTGTTGAATCCTCTGGAGCTGCAGAGAGAAGTTCATGCTTTGAATCCCTGAGCCATCTCTTCAGCATCACTTCCTTGCATGTTTATCTTTAGTTTTTGGATCAAATAAGAGATTCCCAAGTCCACAGTCCTAAACTGACTTATATACTGTTTTCTGTGTGATATGTAAGGGCAATACTTGCTAGTTGGTGCTATGTGATCTTTGCTTCCATGAAACTTACAGTGTGATATGGGAGAACGACAGGATGTATGGCTAGGGTAACTAACATACCCTGGGGTATCTGAGGACAGGGCATCTGGAGAAAGGGATCCACAACATCAGAGTTGACAGAGCAGAGACAGACGCCCTTTCAGGGCAGAGGCAATGAACAGAAGTAGGGAAGTCTTTGAGGAGGAGTGGAGGAGGCCCTATCCAAGGCAGAAACCTCAGCACTAGACGCAAAATCAGGTGATTGATGTATGAGGCCCTGATGGATTTCAGATTTCACTCTGATAGCAACAGGAAACCGCAGAAGGATTTTAATTGAAGAATAAAGTTAATGACACAATCTGGAAAGTCACAGCGGCTGCCCTGGAGTTCTCCAGCCCCAGGGGTTCCTTTTTGCTGACTAGGTATTGAGTTTAATAATATTGTAACCTGTAATTCAAAACTGTATATCTTAGTCATTGTTTTATCTGCAGTCCTTTCCTGTGCTGCACACTGGAGTGCTGTGGCTTTTGGTTTCGGTGCCACTCAGACAACTCCATCTATTTTTTCCTCTTCCTCTTCTTCTTGTTTCTTAGTTTTCCTCCTCATCCTTTCTTCTTCACCTATCTAGCCTTTCCTTCATTTCTTCCCTTTCTTCTCACGACTGTGCACTAATCTTTGTCCCCTTCTCTCTCTCCTCCCTCCTGCCCCTTCTTCTTTCCTCCTCGGCTTACCCCCCCTCATTTCCTCCTACACCTTTCCTTCTGACAGAAAGCTTATTCCACACGCTGGCTTTACTGTATGTCTCATTTGCATATTAGCTTCCTTACCAATTATTTTATTCTGGCTTTTGTTTGCACTACTCATACAACGTATGAGCTATCTGACATCACATCAGAGTGACTTATTTGTAAATGAGCTCCCATAAAATATTTCATTAGGTACTGTGTCTGATCACTCTTTGTTGCTTTGTAGGAAAACTCACCATGCTGAGTACCAATATTGATTGAGGAATATCTGTAAAATGAATGAATGAATGAATGAATGAATGAATGAATGAATGGTCATTCTGAATTCTGGAAAAACAGCTGAAAACATCCATGGGGCTATTCCAAATTCAGAAACATAACAGGAGACGTTCCTTTTTAGTCAGGTTGATAACCTCAGCAGAACAAACTTTGCCTGTGTTAATGTATGTTGAATGATGGTTTGGATTGTCTTCCAACTCAGTCTGTGCAGGTCACTTTAATGCTGACTTTGAACTGTCTAAAATGACTTAAATTCCTGATGTTTTATTATAGATTTCACCCAGTACTGATTTTTATTTCATGGAAAGAACTTGAACTTTGGAGGAAGCATAGTTCTGAATTCAAAGTTTAGCTCTGAAAATACAATCAAGTCCTAAAACTCTCATCATCGTGCTTAACATCTATAAGTAGCCAGACTTCAAGGCTGGCCATGATACAAGAGGGATATGCAAAGACCCTATGCAGGGTCTGACACACAGCAAGCACCTCAGGGACCATCCTTTTGGTCCACTGTCTCCTGTCTGCAGTTTTCTGGTTCACATGAAGAATTAGACTCTTTCTTTCCAAGGACTCAGTTCAACATCTCGTCACTGAGATCATAAACCCACCCTTGGAAAACAGCCTTGTTAACTACCTCCCCTTTCCTTTCTTTCTGTCATTCCCTCTCTTATTCTCTGGGTTCTGCTTTCTGACATGTACAGTTCTCTTCAGACTCAAAGACCTGTCTCTTAGCATCCATCCATCCATCCATCCATCCATCCATCCATCCATCCATCCAGTCACCCATCCATTCTTTTGTCCATTCAAAAGCATTGAAAAACAACAAGTGAAAACCACATGTGGTACCGAGGTTGTGAAGATAAAAACGAAGCCTTTTAAATTTTGTGCTACAGGATGAGAAACAAAGCAAGTTGGCACACTCGTATTTCATAAGTGTGAACCAATAATATAAGAGCAATCCTGGAAAAATACATACGGAAATATTGAAATGAGGAATCAGGTCTTCCCGGGGAAATCAAGGGAGACTGAACACAGGAGAAGCCATGTGGTTTACAGGTAGGCGTGCCATGCAATGGGCTCAGCAGTAGCAGGATGAGGGGGCTCAGACTGCAACAAAAGGATGGCTGTACTAAATACTGTCACGTGATAGTGGCCTCAGTTGAGAGAACTTGGCCATCTTTAAGAATGGGCACAATCAAATATTTGCAAATGAGTAAGGCTGGACCTTAGAAAGATAGCTTTAGGAGAAAGAAGGATGTTGGTGACAGGGGAAGGGGAGCCGCGGAAGTGCAGTAGAGTGGCTAAGATCCAAATGGCTTCAGTTCTCACTGCTGTTTTGTGCTGCTCCTTGAAAAAGAAAAAAGAATCTTATTCTACAGACCTAATTGAATGGGTAGTAGCTGAAAAATCAGTGTAAGTACTTAAAATCTCCATGGTTTGCGTGGGTTCTAATGGCCTGATCATCTTGTTGTATGGCCCCCATTTATTTCCTTCATAGTCCAAGGCTCCTTCAGTTTTGATACAGTATCACTAGTGTAAGATCCTGAAAGACAGTGAGGTACAAAGATTGTGTGAAGGTTTGGGTCTTAGTGAGAGGCCTTATTGTGGCAGGCTGCATGTGCTGCGTGTCTAGTAATTTATCTAATCGAATTGATTTCTATGCCACTGATATTTGTATGTTATCTGTGTATTTTAATGTACATAATTATTGAGACATTAGAAAGTCTTTTCTGCCCATTTTAATGGCTCATTACCTGCTATAGCATGTTCTATCCTGGTTTATAGAAGAACAGCTGTGACTAATATATTTCTGTAAATCATCCTTGTTCATTTTCATAAGGATATTAGACTCAGCAAATATGTGTCATGTGGATTTTTATGCACATCACAAAAACTTCCCAGAGCCAGAGATAACTGCACTGAATCAGCTGTTCCCAAGTTCACTTTTAACCAGTGCTCAAATTAGATATCTATGTTCCCCTTAGAGTCCAATCCCATGCTGCCAGCTGCTCCAGATGTGAGGCGCTTTTATAGCCTTCAAACACATTTTATCTGTCATCATTTTCATCAACAGGGATATCTTCCCTTTTATTCTCTCTCACAGAACCTGGTAAACAAGGAAAGAGAAAAGCTGGGCTTTATTGTAACTCCAAAGAGGTCAGGCTGTGTGGGAAAAAGTGCACAGCGTGCCTCTCTTTGCATCTCTTTCTCTGTCATCCTTCAAAGCTGTATCAACAACCACCTTAATCCGTTCAGTGAAGATGCCCGATTTTCCAAATGACCTTTCCTTTGGAATTCTTTGGAAATGTAGCTTGAGATGATACAAAAGATTAGAACAAGGCCAGGAAGGGTAAGTTCTAATTCGTCTCCACACTTGATATATTTTAAAATCTGTATAATGGATGATTTTGAGAAGGGTAATTATTAAAATGATTAGAAAGAAACATGTAAATATTACGAGCGATTTACTCGTGTACCTTTAAAGACTAACCTTAGACCCATAATATACTCATTTATTTTTTTTTTTACCAAGACATATTAAGTAAAAAGAGAGTCATTGCTGCAGAGTTTATAACAGCAAAGAACTAGTAAGAACTAACTGTGCTATGGAAAGGGTACTAATGTGTAAGTTATGGAAAACCAAGCCAAGCAAGTGTTTATAATGACTTCTTTTTTCTTTTTTTGGTTTTTCAAGACAGGGTTTCTCTGTGTAGCCCTGGCTATCCTGGAACTCACTCTGTAGACCAGGCTGGCCTCGAACTCATAAATCCACCTGTCTCTGCCTCCCAAGTGCTGGGATTAAAGGCGTGTGCCACCACTGCCTGGCCTATAATGACTTCTTAAGAAGCATACTGTGTGAACAGTTTATGTGAACAGAAATGTTTCAAGAACAAATGAAAAAGATAAAGTTGGAGAAGGCTAGGGAGATGGCTCCAACAATACATCACTTGCTATGCAAACTTGAGAACCTGAGTTCAGATCTCCCGTCCCCATATGCGGGTCATATGTGGTGGCCTCACTTATGCTTGCATAGACCTGTGCACAACATGCTTCTGTTATTGCACAGACATGCCACATGTGCACACAAATAATTAAACATATAGAATTCGTCTGAAGTGTGAACTCTTTCTGAGTTCCTTCAGTGAATGGATTAAGGTGGTTTACAGGGTAAACAGAAGATAGCAAATTTGCAACTATGTGTATAAGTATAACAGACCTCTTTGCACAAGAGCTAAGCTTCTGAGGTGTATTTAGTAAGCTCATCTTCTATGGGTCCCACATATAACAATGATAACCTAATCCATCACCCACACTGTGTTACACTCTGTTACATGTTTTACTTTAAACTGAAAAATTAAACTTTCTGTTAGCCCCATAAATCGCATATTAAAACACCAAGTACAGGAAGGGTAAACATATTTGCATAATGACGGCTTTAATTTTGTTTACCCTGGTTAGTATCTAGTCTCAAAAAGTAGGCCCCGGATTTCTCTATTTACAGTCCTAAATTCAGAATAGTCTAAAATGTCATTTTTATTATTCCTTATATTGGTGTGCTGAAAATTAAAAACATTCATCAGAAAATGGCTGTCTTAAAAAATGTATTGCCCAATATGGAATGTAAATATGAAATTTAAATATTTTAAAATTAAATTATTATTTAATTTGTAATTGCAGGAGCACAGCGTAGTGGGGTTATGTGGGTGGACAGCTTAGTGCCTGGCAGAGATGCACTCAGCAGCACCACTGGAAAAGCTGCAAACCACGAGTCTTTAGGACAAGGGGCCAGAAAGGTGCCTGGAAGAAAATCATCATTCTTAGACACTTTAGGTGATTCCGTAATTACTGGAAGCAACATAAAAATGTGGTCATACTGAATTTTTCTAAGCCTTTTCTGCGTCCTCAACAAAATGAAAAGCAACCAAGGTTTTAGAAACACCTCTATGAATAAATACAATGTAATGCAGTCACCTGTACTCTCAGGTATGAAATAGAAATACCTAACAGGTTTTATTAAAAATAGAATCTTCAAGGCATAAGGCCTTAGTCCAAACTTCAGTTAAAATCAAGACTGTAAAAACACTTGCAGAGCCTTAATATGCATAAGACTCTTTCTATATAGAATTGTGTTTCATATACATTTTGCACATGATACAAGTTTTCATTTGTAGTAAAGGGCTTGTTTTTGTTTTTGACGGTTTTGGTTCATTGAGACAGGGTCTCCAGCAGCCCGTGCTGCCTTGAACTCTCCATGTAGGTGAAAATGACCGTGAACTCTCCCTCTCCCTCTCCCTCCTGAGTTCCGCGGCGACAACCATGCGCTACTCCGCCTGGCAGATGACAATGTCTTTAAATGTGCAGCCCATTCCACACATTCACTGTTTTATCTAAAGCCCCAAACACAAGCTTTCCAACTCAGCGCAAGCATTCTGCTTGCTTTAGAGTCTGTTCAAATCTTCTGACTTCTGCTCAGAAGTCTCCCGAGGTGAACGATCCCTCTGAAGTTGCGTGGGATACACAATGCCACCTGACATGGGTCCTGCCTTCTTTTAGCTTTGATTTTTTTTTTTTTTTCCTTAAGAGGATTCTCGGAGTTGTCCATTGCTTTATCATCTCCATTTCTTTAATTCCCAGTCCTCAGCTCTAATGTTGGGTACAGGACTTTGCCTAGGATTTGTATGTCAGGGGTCTTTGGACTGATATAAAATACATGTCATAGATGACAGATTTCGTATGGCGTTTATTGCTGGACAGTAGTTAGTAGATGCAAAACCGTGAGAAGTGCCACCTTAAAAAAATCTGTATTTCTAGATTCAACTGAGAAAGTATAATATTTGTTAGCTCTGGTAGACTATATCCCTTCTCATTCACAACAGGCTAAGGACAAGGAGCGACTCTCTCTATTGAGACTTAAATTGTGATCTGACTTCATTTTCTACTGTAACGACTGCACTCCACTTTCAAGTACCAGCCCCTTTATTGATATGTGATTATATGTAAAATTATAACAAATATAGTATGTGCTATAGAGTTTAAAGCAAGGTAAAGGGAGAGAGATAAAATGAAAACAGACCATTTTCTATCAGCCAGACTGAAGATGTGGAATTTGAGCAAAGATGTGAGTGGAGCGAAGGAGAGCTTTGAGCTCCTTTGGGGGCAGCAGGACCCAAGTTGTGAACAGTTACAGAGAGGCCAGTGGCTAAGTGAACTTTTCTAGGAGCCTCACTTCACTGTCCCTCTTAAGCCATATAGAAACACTTAGGTTTGAAGAGCAATCATAAATCTTGGGATATTTAATTCGTCCGAGTCACGTGATCTGCTTTGTTCTCAAAGCCTGCCAGAAGTGAGTGCTGAGATGCAGGGAACACAGAGAGGAAGCAGGAAGTCTGCACGTGGTTCCCTAGGCCAGGCCAGGGAGATGGTGATGCCGACTAGAGGTACTATCTATGGAGGGTAGGAGACGGTCAGATTTTGGACGTCTTAACGATTGCAAGCTTTGATAGTTGGAAATGCGGTAGATACAAAAGAACAAATGATTACTCTCAGGTTTTTGACTGTCCAGACAGCAGTGAGAAAGACAGAGAGAATCTTGAGAGAGTATCAAGCTGTTAGAATGAGGGTGGGATCTCAAGAGTTAACATTTAGACTTCATAAGTCTTAAATGCCCAAAGAATACATACATACACATTGTTGAACAGCTTATGTATAAAAAGTCTAGCAGAGAGGTTGGGGCTAAATAATTACCATATACATGTGGAATTTAAGGCCACACAATTGGATGAGATTATCAGGACTTGAGTGTGAGACAAAAAAGAAGAGGTGAGAGGATTGAGGATTTAATCTTGGTCACAAAGTATCAAGGTCACAAAGCACCCTTAGAATGAGCATCTGCCAAAGAAAATAAGGAGTGTCCACAAGAACAGGGATATGGCCTCTGCACAACCATTTGCTTCATTTCTTGCTATGTGGGGAAGGCAGCCCATTTACCAAAGGTTGTGAGACGTTGCAGCAACTGTGTTTTAGGCACGGAAGGAAGGACTGTGACAATAATATTCTTGAAATCCTTATACTTTATAGAAATAAAGAATGAGCCACAGGGAGCTTAATGACCCAATGCCATCATAATTGGTTTTAGTTGATGATGGATGATGTATTCTGTTGGAGAAAAGACAGGTTAGGTTGGAGTAAGCATCCCATCAGGCAATTGGAGGTGTTACCTGTCATTCCTATCACTGAGCAGGAAAAGGGTCCAGAAACATGCACGGGCATTACTTTTCAGCCTGCATGGAGGAAATGCTCCTGCCACTGATGTGCTAAGGCAAGCTACTGTGTCACTTGGTGTATGCTGAATGCAATTCCACATGCTAGCCACTGCTGACCGGGAGGCATGCGTTCTAGTCATCGTTCATGTGTTTCTAGTTGGTGCAACTCTTAAACCATCCTTAATGAATATATATATATATATATATATACATACACACACACATATATAATACTTACTATGAGGTTTGATTTTTTTATAAGAGAATATCATAGATTAATTATTTGTAATTAATTTATTGTAATTACTATATCGAAATTAATATATTGTAAAGTAATATGGTTGGTTGTTCTTACTTTTTTTTTTTTTTTTTTTTGGTATAATGGAATGGAACTGAGGGCTTCATAAATGATAGGCGAATGCTCTTCCCCTCTGCCACACCTCCAAACCCAACATGGTTCCTCGCAGTGTGCAGGGGTAGATTTTACCACTAGCCTAGTGCTTGGCACTCAGTGGATATTTGTTGAGCCAGTGAGTGAATGCTTATCTGCTGGTCCTCGTAAGAAAGCACTGCTGTGCTGAAGCAGCCCCACTGAAGGGATCTAAGGATTTTCTCCCAAACTAAAAATTTATATTTATACAGAAGATGTAGAGTTGAATACCCATTGTCAAACCAAATATTGTAGGAAGAGTTCTACTTTCAGGGAATATCCACCCCATCATTGTACAACACCATGTGGCAATCCCTTTCTGTTCTCTAGTAGCACATGCTGAAAGTATTGAAATGTGTGTTTCTATGTGCCTGGGTAACAGAGTAGTTGGGCTCAGAAACCGTTGGTAGTGATGGAAACTTTGTGGGTACATTTTGGGACCACGTAATAAGTTTTTCTTCCACTGTTGTACTAAAAGCCCCCCCTTTTAACCTTTGATAGCTAAACTCTTCTCTTTTGTAGAGGGGCAATGACATGAAAACATAGCTAGAAGATTCATTTTGTTTTTAGTCTGAGCATCAATAAAAAATTAAAACATCTGGGACGCTAAAAATAAAAGCAGAATATAGATTATACGCATATAGGTATGTATGTATAGAATGTATGTTTGTGCACACACAGACAGAGATATTTACCTCTTTACTGAAAACATGGGCTTACAGATTTTTTATGCCAGACCATATGTTTTATCAGTCATTGTATGGCTTAAGTATGATCAAAATTGGTCAGTCCTGGTAGCTGGATTTTTTGTTTGTTTCTTTTTGTTACATATCCTGAACGAAGTGAGAACTCCCATCAGGAAAAGCAAAAAGTCACTTGCTATAATGATGCTTATGTAGCTTAGAGGAGCTATGGAGGACAGAAACACTGATAGAAACCCCCAAATTAACTATATAATAATAATAACTGTATGGTTGATGTAATTGGTATTTAGGGATGGTCTTTTATATTTTAATTTGGAACTTTACACCAAACAAAATCCAAGAGTGGAAAAATATTGTGACAAAATACTATGATTTTAAATATAGCGGGCAGCTGGAAAGAGTGTGAATGTGTGTGCTGATGTGAGGGGTGTGTGGAGAGGGGCTTCAGCTGTGGATGTTTTGGGTAAATATCTGCAAATATTATAGAGCACATACCACAAGGGAAAATATTATATGCTGCTAGACTCCTACCACGGAATGAGTAAATCCCATGGGTGATCGCTAATGTAATTCTCCTGGATAGTGTAAGAGCTCACCTAAAGAAAAGATTTTTGTTAACCCTGAATTCTCTTTCTTTAATTTGGGATGTCAAAATTTTAATTTAGTCTCAATGTTGGATCAAATTCTGGACAGCCCTCAAGGGAAAAGGAGAAATGGTTTTACTCTTATTTTTCTTGGTGACAGTGGAATTTTCAAGCTTTGTGCAAGACCCTTAGTAGAGCATAGCAGGTATAATCCCAACATGAATAAACTCTCCGTGACATTTTAGCCCAGAAATTATATTCATCGACCCAATTTTGATCAGTGTTGCAGACAGAGTCTTATATTTTTATCACAGACATAAAACGTATCCACCTTTATATCTGTTGTTATCTATAGTTACGTATCCTCACACAACTACATATTTGGTTAGAGAAGTGCTGAGATCTCAATGGGGGAAGTTGTTGTCAAATTTCTCCCATCTCTTGTTATCCTTGGGAAGATGAGCTGTAAGTCAGTCTCCTTAGTCTCTAAACTGAACTGCGTGTCCAGACAAGAGTTGCTGACTAGGCATCCTGGCTAGGTAGCATTTTTGAGTCATTACATCATGCATGTCAGACAAACGGCTAATCATAAACCAACTGTCAGCCATTTTGAAATACTCTGAAAGTCAAAAGACTGTATTTGGAACAGATAGCTGTTCACAGGATGGCCCTTTAAAAGGAATGGTCCTTTACATTTGCTATATAGAGAGGTAGGCACATGGGAGACAGCTATCTTACAGCCACCCCTGCCCCCACCAGTGGTTCATCAACTTTACCAGGTGATAGTTTATAGAACATATCACTACATGCTAGATGGTGAACATGCCAACTCTGGCTTTTCTTTGAGGATTTCAGATGCATTTAATTTGTATTCTCTTCGTTATTCAATCAGATGCCTCTATAGGAAAGGTTTGGTGCTTATGTTTCCACATTAGTGAAAGGAAGCTTTGTTTTGCTCACTTTGTGAGCAAAGTGTTTGGAATGAACCTCTGACTAGAAAAACGAAAAATCACTGTTGTCTTAAAGGAAGAAAAGGATCTGAAATACAATAAAAATCGTTAAAGTTTAGTTGTTTTGGGTAAAGTGATAGAGATGAGTTGTGTACACACACACACACACACACACACACACACACACACACACACAAACAGGCAGAAACTGCATGCACATTTGGTGAAATGATTTGATACTTGAGAGAGAATAAAGAATCTAGCAATATCCAGATGTGCTACTTCTGTCCCCAGGGATATCTCTCTCTCTCTCTCTCTCTCTCTCTCTCTCTCTCTCTCTCTCTCTCTCTCTCTCTCTCCAGGGGAAAGAAAGTGAGTACTTCTCTCCTGTGGTGAAATCACAGCCAAGGGCTGAAGCTTATCTTTTGTTCTACTTCACTCTGAGTGCTTTACACGGACAAGACGCCCAATTAATGCTCATGGAATTGAATTTATTGAATTGCACCGAAGGAGAAAGAGGACTCGTGGGACTGAGAGCCGTCAAGAGTATATTGCAAGAAGGTTTGGGACAAGTGGGGAATGGAGTTTTAAATCTCGGGATTTGTCTGTTGGGAGCTGGAGATGTATGTACCTTGAGTGGGAAACAAACAAACAGCAAACATATTGGAACTGCTGAGCACGTACCATTGTCAAGGATCCTCCTTGGAGCATTTATATACGGTTTGTGAAAGAATATATGAATTTATAACTATCATTGTGGTAAAGCCTGAGCTAAGTTTTATTTGTTTTTCTTTAGATTTTTACAAACTTCTGTATGACACAAATCAGGTAAACTACCGGAAGACAAGTTCCCATGCCCCACTCCTACTAGCTATGGCTTCTAATAGGAAAGTCATTTGTTAAGCTTGAAATGCAAGTTACTTGCTTTTGAATTATTATTATTATTATTATTATTATTATTTTTGCCATTGGGGAAAATACTTCTTTAGATGTTCTTATCAATCAATTAAGATGTAAGGTCTTTTGCAAAATTTGAAGAAAACCTCAAATTTGGCTTGGGAAGATGTGAACATTTTTAACCCAGAAGTGTGTTTTTCCTACCTTTATCAGTGTGTGAAGCCTCATAAGTTGATCACAGGGGTAGGTATTTGAAGGTTACACCCGATTCTGAGTTCTGGCAGTGCTCGCTGCTTCCTGGTCTCCCATGATGTGAAGAGCCTCTACCACTAGCTCCTACCACCAGAAACCAAGCTCTCCACCAGACTCCCTTGCCATGATACACTGAAACTATTTCAAAGTGTGTTCAAACAAGTCCTTCCTTTCTTATGATGTTCCTGCTATGTGTGGTGGTCACAGCGATACCAGGTGACTAACGTAGGGGCTATGAAGAATAAGAAAAGAGGCACAGGGTGGGTAAAAGGGTTACGGATTTCCAGGCAACGTGTTTCTTCCAGTGGGAAGACTCCCTTGTGGATTTTTCATAGGAGAGGCTAAAACTTGGGACCCATCCTACAACATGTCTGTGACCCAATTATTACCATCTGGGCAGAGTCCTCTGGGACTCATTTGAATTTAGCGGGGTGAGGAGAAGGGTGGGGTGGAGCTTCAGCGCTGACAAAGAGCTGAAAAGCTAGCTCACGGAGAAAACTAGACTGCAGAAAAACCAGCCTATCCACAGTGGCAACAACCTCATCATCACCGACAAAAGGGAGCTGGAAGCCATAAGCCCTTGTCCTCATCTCTCCCAGAATCTATTCCTTCACCTTATAAACAGCTGTGATTTAAAGAACCACTCTTCTCTTTACAGTGGTGCCCAGTTCTTCCCTCTTTGTGAATGTACACTTAGCCATGGTTCTTGGACCCAGAGCCCTTTAATTTTGTCCCGTCTGACTTTGAAATGCATCTTGGAGAAGTTTGAGCTGATATATAGCAAGAGCTAACTTTTAAGTATGAGGCATAGTAGAGTGTTTTTTTTTTTTTTTTTTTTTTGAGAACGTTGTTCTCAACTTCAGTAAAACTTTTCAGTTCTTCAACATCTTTGTGTGACATATCAGAGTGATGAATTTTAATTTTAAAAGGGATCATGATGAGCTTATTCAACACTTTCATTTTATAGGCAATGAAATGGAGGTCTAGAGGGATTAAGTGACTTGCCTAAGGTCATTTTCATAAAAATGAAAAAAAAAAAAGTTGAACTAATTCTTTAGCTTTTAGATTGGAGGGAATAAAAATCTCGATTTCTTTCTTCCCCATCTTAGCACATCACTTCTCCCTCCCACCCAGCTCAAGGCTAGCTCTCAGCTATGTTACCCATGTTACCTTAATTCAGAACATGATAGAAAACGTGGCTGTTAAAGTGTACAGTCTTTAACCTAACCTAGTAAGGATGGTGGTAGAGAAAACAATTAGTGTGTGTGGTGTGAGGAGCCAGAAACTGAGTGTTTGAATTACAAAAATTGTTTTGTAATAAGCAAAAAATAAAAAATAAAACAAGCTTAGGTGTGTGTGTGTGTGTTTTCCCAACGAGTCCATGATTAATTAAAACACAGAGGAATCTTGAGAAGGGCATGGAACCGTGGAAAGGCACACACACACACACACACACACACACACACACACACACACACACACACGTTTCTTCAGGAGTCAGAGGTACAATGTATACATGTTATGTGTGGTTCCAAGCACTGAAATGAAAAAGGGAAAGCGAGAAAGAAGACTGCATAGAGAGTTGGGAAGTGGGTCTGTGTGGAGCCAACGAGGAAGATGCCATTTTTGTCTGTAGCTGTGTGCTAAATAAATTTTGCTAAATGAGTGTTAACAGGAAGTCAGATCGCTTACATCCCTGACTATTTTGATTGTAGAATGACCTAAGCCTTGACAGATGCTTAAACTTATACAAATAGTATATTTTGAACAAAATACAGATTTTCTTTAGGATCTTTCTAAAAGAAAGTGTTAGCAATTGATGCAGTCCTGTGAAACAAAACCACACTGTCTCCCCAGACAGGAATAGAATCTAATATGGTTAATAAGTACTTATTAGTGTAGCATGTTAACGTGTTAAGCCTAGTGCCCTGCTTCTTAGAAGGAAATGAATGTGCTTTCAGGAATTACATTACAGGTGGAGCAGCACTGAGTCCTATGCAACATTCTTGATTAGTAAATAAATAATTCCCGTGGCTTGACTTGCTAAAGGAGACATCAGTTGAAATGAGTGTGATTAAAGGTGACAATGGAATTGTACAAATGACCCTAATTAATGAATTTTCTCATTCCTTTCATGTTTATGGTCATTAGTCCTCCTTTACGCAGTGTGGACATGAATATGCACGCCTTGCCACCTGTGACACTCTTAACTGGGTGCAAATGATACCCAGGGATCCATTCTGTGACATCTGGGAGCCTGACATCATTCTGTCTTAAGCTGGTGAAGTTCTAACTCTGCCCCAACTCCCTACCCACCCCCTGCCTTCTTAACTGCCACCGACCTGGAGATCATTCACCTAGAAAAATCTCCAGTCAGATGCCAGATAAAATTAACCATTTTACACAGCATCAAATCTTCTGCAGCTTTGGATTAAGGGTTCTGACCTTAAAAAAAAAATACCTTCTACTTCCAAACATCCCTGCTCTTTGTAAATACAGTAAACCGATGGCTATTTTGCTCCTGCTCCCTGACAGGAGCAAGATAATGTCACTCTTCAAATAAGTTCTTATTGGTTGCTTTTTGATGGATTTATCAGCTGCCAGCAAATACTGGATTACTATTTTGGTGAAGCCATCCATGGCAGGCCTAGAGATAGGAATACCTCTGTGTGGAGTCCCAGCATTGCAGGTAGGTCTCCATGCACACAAACCTGAAGGAATTAGAACTACCCCCAAACGCTTTCTATCTGCCCCAGCTCTTAGAGATTTAGGACACGAAGTGCTAATTTATAGCACGATGACCAATGCATACCTGGGTTTAGATGAAAAGGTGGCATTGCCATCTCATTAGTAAACTGATAATAGCGCTTCTGACTCCTATTCCACTAATTACCACTAATTCATCATCACGTAACTTTAAAATTCAGCATCAATGACACTTTTTCACAATAAATAAATTATCCTTTCTTGTGACCTGGAAGATGACTCCCTTTTCGTAGTAGACTCTTAAGGAGGTGGACCACATAAACTCTCCTGAGCCTTTCTCTCCTCATTTAAAGCTCAGCATCTTTATGCATGATGATTACTTGAGAGCATTTGTGTGAATGCTCAAACTGTTTTGCCGGGCTGACAAGATGGTTTCAGTTGCTAAAGATACTTACTGCCAAGCCTGACAATCCCAGTTCAATCCTCAAAAATTAAATGCTGGAGGAAGAGGAGTTACTCTTGTCTGGTGTCCTCTGACTTCCATACCATACATGCATTGTGCACGACAGACAGATGGACGGACAGACAGACAGACAGGCAGGCAGGCAGGCGTGTACACATGTGTGCTCATACACACACAAATACGCGTGTGCGCACACACACACACACACACACACACACACACACACACACACACACACACACACACACAATATGCACATGTGCGCATCAACCAGTATAAGTAAGTACATGTAAAATACATTTTGCCACAATTTTAGTACCTTACAAGTTGCATTATTTAAAGTTGTGGGGAGAACTGTCCATTATAAGTTTCTTCAAAAGTTTTAGAGAAAAAAGGGCTGGAACTGTGTGAGATTGCTCTATTTTGCTAAAACTTTTAGATTGTACCTATATTATCTTATTTTGATCAGGACTAATACAGAACAAATAAAACACAGAGACAAACTCAAATATTAACCAAAGCTTTCTTTCAAAATCACAAGAGCATATAATTTGGGATAAACAGCTACATGAAAGCACAGCGGGTTTTATATTAGACAGATGATAAATCATCGGCAAACTTTAAAACTCTTGATACCTATCTGGAATCCACAGAATCTTTTTTTT
>CM052719.1:36524866-36558270 GCA_028551405.1 Uromys caudimaculatus
TAGTTCTTTTTGTTTCTACTTGGTTGATTTTAGCCCTTAATTTGATTATTTCCTGCCTTATACTCCTCTTGGGTGTATTAGCTTCTTTTTGTGCTAGAGCTTTCAGGTGTGCTGTTAAGCTGCTAGTATATGCTCTCTCCAGTTTCTTTTTGGAGGCGTTCAGAGCTATGAGTTTTCCTCTTAACACTGCTTTCATTGTGTCCCATAGGTTTGGGTATGTTGTACTTTCATTTTCATTAAATTCTTGGAAGTCTTTAATTTCTTTCTTTATTTCTTCCTTGACCAAGTTATCACTGAGTAGAGCATTGTTCAGCTTCCATGTGTATGTGGGCTTTCTGTTGTTATTGTTGCGATTGAAGACCAGCCTTAATCCATAATGATCTGATAGGAGGCATGGGATTATTTCAGTCTTCTTATATCTGTTGAGGTTTGTTTTGTGACCAATTATATGATTAGTTTTGGAGAAGGTACCATGAGGTGCTGAGAAGAAGGTATATTCTTTTGATTTAGGATGAAATGTTCTATAGATATCTCTTAAATCCATTTGGTTCATAACATCTGTTAGTTTCACTGTGCTCTGTTTAGTTTGTGTTTCCAAGATCTGGCCATTGATGATCGTGGGGTGTTGAAGTTGCCTACTATTATTGTGTGAGGTGCAATGTATGCTTTTAGCTTTAGTAAAGTTTCTTTTATGAATGTTGGTGCCCTTGCATTCGGGGCATAAATGTTCATAATTGAGAGTTCTTCTTGGTTGATTTTTCCTTTGATGAGTATGAAGTGTCCTTCCTTATCTTTTTTGATGACTTTTGGTTGAAAGTTGATTTTATCTGATATTAGAATGGCTACTCCGGCCTGTTTCTTGGGACCATTTGCCTGGAAATTTGTTTTCCAGCCTTTTACTCTGAGGTAATGTTTGTCTTTAACATGGAGGTGCGTTTCCTGGATGTAGCAATATGCTGGGTCCTCTTTATGGATCCAGTCTGTCAGTCTATGTCTTTTTATTGGGGAATTGAGTCCATTGATGTTAAGAGATATTAAGGACTAGTGATTGTTGCTTCCTGTTATTTTTGATGTTTGTGTGGCTATCTTCTTTTGAGTTTGTTAAAAGATTACTTTCTTGCCTTTTCTAGGGTGTAGTTTCCCTCCTTGAGTTGGCGTTTTCCATCTATTATTCTTTGTAGGACTGGGTTTGTGGAAACATACTGTGCAAATTTGGTTTTGTCATAGAATATTTTGGTTTCACTATCTATGATAATTGAGAGTTTTGCCGGGTATAGCAGCCTGGGCTGGCAATTGTGTTCTCTTAGAGTCTGTATGAGTTCTGCCCAGGATCTTCTAGCTTTCATAGTCTCTGGTGAGAAGTCTGTTGTAATTCTGATAGGTCTGTCTTTATATGTTACTTGACCTTTTTCCCTTACTGCTTTTAATATTCTTTCCTTGTTTTGTGCATTTGGTGTTTTGACTATTATGTGACAGGAGGAATTTCTTTTCTGGTCCAATCTATTTGGAGTTCTCTAGGCTTCTTGTATATTTATGTTCATCTCTTTCTTTAGGTTAAGGAAGTTTTTTTTCTATAATTTTGTTGAAGATATTTACTGTTCCTTTAAGTTGGGAATCTTCACTCTCTTCTATACGTATTATCCTCAGGTTCTGTCTTCTCATTGTATCCTGGATATCCTGGATGTTTTAGGTTAGGAGCTTTTTGCATTTTGCATTTTCTTTGACTGTTGTGTCAATGTTTTCTATGGTATTTTCCGCACCTGAGATTCTCTCTTCTATCTCTTGTATTCTGTTGGTGATCCTTGCATCTATGGCTCCTGATCTCTTTCCTAGGTTTTTGAACTCCAGGGTTTTCTCCCTTTGTTATTTCTCTATTGTTTCTATTTCTATTTTTAATTCCTGGATTTTTTTTTTCTTTTCCTTCGTGTGTTTGATTGTGTTTTACGGTAATTCCGCCCATTTGATTGTGTTTTCCTGTAATTCTTTAAGGGATTTTTGTGTTTCCTCTTTAAGGCTTCTAGTTGTTTACCTGTGTTCTCTTGTATTTCTTTAAGGGAGTTATTTATTTCCTTCTTAAAATCTTCTATCATCATAATGAGATGTGATTTTAAATCTGAGTCTTCCTTTTCTGGTGTGTTGGGGTATCCAGGGCTTGCTGTAGTGGGAGAGCTGGTTTCTGATGATGCCAAGTAGCCTTGGTTTCTGTTCCTTATGTTCTTGCCCTTGTCTTTCGCTAACTGGTTATCTCTGGTGTTAGCTGGTCTTACTCTCTCTGGCTGTGGCTTGTCCCTCCTGCAAGCCTCTGTGTCAATACCCCTTGAAGACCAGTTCTCTCTGAGAGGAATTTGGGTTTGGAGAGCTGAGGTACAGGGTCAGCTCTGGGGTGCAGACAGAAACCAGAAGGATTTAGTCCCCAGCTCTCTCTTGGTTCCTGTGTCCAGAAGGCTATGCAAGGGTCCCTCTTGATCCAGTGAATCAGAACAGAAGTGGTGATCTTGCCTGTGCTTGAAGGTGTGTCGGCACCCCTGGGATACCAGCTCTCTCCTGGCACTATTTGAGTATGGAGCCCTGTGTCACAGAATCTGCTCCCCAGCCACCGAAAGAGACGAGAAGACCACTTGTCAGGCCCTGTGTCCTGGGGATTCCAGGTGGGTCCCTCTGAGCAGACAGGCTTGCCCACACTCCTGGGAGGCTAGCTTTCTCCCGGCACTATTTGACTACAGAACCCTGGTGGCCCAGGCAGAGGTTTCCCGCCACAGATGGAAACCGGCTCTACTTTGTGTTTGAACACACACACACACACACACACACACACACACACACACACACACACACACACAACTATGTGTGTGCAGGTGTGTGCACATATGTATATGTGTGTGTGTGTGTGTGTGTGTGTGTGTGAGTGTTCCAGAGGTCATTGTTGACTACCACTATCAAACAGTCTCTGCTTTGTGTTTTAAGACAGAATCCTTCACTTAATCTGGAGTTCATTGTACTTAAAAGAGGCAGATTTCACACACACACACACACACACACACACATACACACACACACACTCCCAACATACACACACACACATACACATACACACACATACACACAGATACACAGACCTACACACACACACACACACACATACACACACACATACACACCCACATACATACACACATACACACACATACACACCCATCATACACACACATAAACACAGATACACAGACCTACACACACACACACACACACATACACACACATACACACACACATACATACACACATACACACATAAACACACAATATACACACACATACTCATACACACACATACACAGACCTACACACACACACACACACACACACACTCGCACAGAATTTCTTTAAACATACTCTGTATTTGGCTTTTGTGAACCTACAAGTTGGGAAGATAGACACCTTTTAACCCATCACAAAATATTACACAAACCAGATTAGTTATGTTCCTTTAAATAGAGAACTTATTTAAGCAAAGAGAGTTATTTCAAAACAAAACAAAACAAAACAAAACAAAACAAAACAAAACAAAAAAACCCAATAACATTCAGGAAGTTCGAGAGTTTACAGATTCAGAACAAAGACAAAAGCCAAGCCATTAATTTGAGTAAGGGTGGAGTCTCAGGGGTACAGATTTTTGAAATGACAACGCCTTATTGGTCTGTTTCTTTTAATGCTGCCACTGAGAACATGTTCAGATGGTTCTAAGGAATTATTGCGACATCCTTGTGACTACAGCTACAGGTCCTGTTTTTAGTTCTCAATGCTGTGGAAATGGCTGGACTGTGGGAATATCGCCGGAGCCATGTCCAGTAACAAGCCTATAATTATATGGAAATATAAAATTTTAGAAATAATTGGTTTTAATGTGCTGCTTCTACAAATGAGGTCTTTGATGGTAACTATCCACGGTACTATAACCAGTGAGGGACAGAGTTAGGTTACAACTCAGGTCTTTGGCCCTAGTTTTGCTTCCCCAGAAGAACTATGATGCAATTAGAATGGCCATAGTCTTTATACATTTCTACCCTTCAACTCAAGAAGTGGCCTGTCTGGCAGACTGTACTCTATTCTGGAATACTTGAATAGAAATGACATGGGAAAATAGCTCAATCCTTTCATTTCTCATCTAGTGTGTCTTTTCTGCAGAAATCCTAGACTACACAAAGTGAGGGGGAACAAGAGGGATGAACGAATAGAGGAATAATTAATCCATTTGCCTCTCATTTTGATTCTGTCCCTCCCTTAAAATTTATTATTAGAATTGAACAAATGCCCTCTACAAAGGTTTTTTTTTTTTCTTCTTTTTTTTTCTGATAATGATGTCAGAGTCTGGAGAGCCAGGGTACTGCAGCAAAAACTCTACGGGCAAATAGGGAGGGCTGTGGAAGTCCTTGAGAACATATGTTCTCTTATCTAAAACCTTGAACTTCCCGAATGAAGTTGAAAATTACATCAGGGTATTTGCAGCCCGCACTTTCTGAGTCTGAGCTGTGTGCCTATTTTCCTCTCATTCAGAAGTGTATGGGAAAAAGAAAAGTCACAGAAGTTACATGAATGTGAGGGATAATGTAAAAGATAGCCCTTCTAATTGGGAAGGATGCATGTCAAAAGCCTGAAACTAAAAATTAGGCTAATTACATGGTCGAACTGCTCAGTGAAGAATGAGCACATTAATCATTAGCGGAAGTGTTACAGTTCCCATAATCACTTCATTTCGCTGCCAGGGTTAGAAACCCAGGGAACCCAAGGGTTAACCGCTGGCCTGGCAGGGCTTAGATCTCGCCTCTGCCATAGTTCTTTGAGTCTTCCAGAAACACACTCATGCCACTCCCATGCCTTTGACTTTTCATAGTTTCAACTTGTAAAGACTCTGCTAACAGAAGTAATGCAGTGGAAACAAACAGGGCAAAACAACGATGACTGATTTGAAGACATCCAATGTTTCAAGACATAAAATAATGCTTCATGGTCAATAAGCAATGCCCCTTCCTGCCTGGTCCCAACAGCATCTACAGATGCTGACAATATATGTTTCCTCACATTCATATTAGATTATTCTATTTAAGCCTGTTTTCTTTAAATTCCTTTTTTGTGCCATTTTCTTTCTCCTTGTTAATCATTTCCATAGACTTAGCTGTTTCTGCTTGGTTTTAAGTTTGAAAGTAAAAAAAGAAGTAACAATACACTAACCATTTTGTGGATACCTGGTTTTACCTCTATAGTCTATGTAACACCCAAAATAGAGTTATTCTTCTACCCAGATTGCAAGAGAATATTTCTCCCTGGGATCGTGGAGGAGAATTATCCTGGAGATATTCTTAAATGAGAACATGGAGGAAGGACTTTTATGTTTATTCTGTGAATCCAGATTTATTTGATAATATACTAGTTAGTGAGTCCCACTGAATATTCAAATTAGCTCAAGTAAAATAACAGAATGCAGACTACATAATAAATAAAGAAACAGGACACGCGTCAGGAGGAGAAGTGATCCCACTCTGACCTCTCGGAGATCCACTGGGGGCTGGCTACTGAAGTTGGTCTTTTGAGGAACTCTGCTCAAACGCTTCATGGATTTTATTGCCTTTGTCAAAGATGAGGACTTGTCACTAACCAGGGAACCTGGAGCTCTTTTGTTTACAGGAATATTATATACAAGCTAGAGAGCATATCTTGGTTTATTTTGTTTCTTAATTAGTTTTCAAAGGTAGGATACAGGTTTAATAAATATACTCGAAATTTATTAGCATGCAGTAATTATATACTCTGAGCTCCATCCTGACATCTTCGTTCATGGATACAATGTAGCTTGATATTACTTATCCTCTCTGCTGTCTAATGTCCTACCAAGCTCACCCAGCCCTTCTATCTTCTCTATTCCTACTTTCTCAGTGTTTCTTTTCTTTTCTTTTCTTTTCTTTTCTTTTCTTTTCTTTTCTTTTCTTTTCTTTTCTTTTCTTTTCTTTTCTTTTCTTTTTTTTCTTTTCTTTTCTTTTCTTTTTTTTTAACCTATTAGTTTAATTAGAGTTTCTTACTGGAGCATAGGTGAGGAGTCATTTACAGGTGCATGGGCAATTTAGCAGTGGTTATATCACCAAAGACATTTTTTCAATTCCCCAGAAGCATTAATAGTAGACAGATCTTTAAGGAAGGGTGGGGTCTCATGAGCCTGTCGCTGTCCATGGCAAAACTCAATTGTGTTTATTTTATAATTTAATTCACCAACTATAATTTTATTTAGTACATACTAAATATCAAACATTATTCTGACCAGCAACAATTTTCTTTGGATTCTTTAACTTATATCACAATAATACTATGTTATGAATGAAAAGTTGTCCCTGCTTAATTTTTAATAATATTTTTCCATCATAAAATAAACTAGCTGTTGATGAAAAAACCATCTTTTATGGTTTTGATGCCTTTTTATTATTTTTAAACTTCAACAATTCTCAGCATTTGCATATTTGAAGGTTTAACCCAGCCTTCCATTAGTTAATTCACTGTACAGTCAGAAACATCCCGGAACTTCCTCTCCATTTTGTGATTCAGTGAGATTAGAATTCCACATTCAGGTGATCACTGGACATCGGACTTGCTAACTTTCATCCTTGGAAAGAAGAGACATAGAGGAAGGTGCCTTTGGCTGGTATAGGTCAGCAATCAACATGAGGCAGAGTTTAACAACGTTTCAATTATGAAATGAATGAATAATATTATGAAGTCTCAGGAAAATTATAATAAATTATTTCAGAGAACAGGAAGGGCAAGGAAAACGAAAATCCCAGCCTATTTATCCCTTCTCCATTCAGCAAGTGCTGAATTTTGAAAAATTAACTTAAACCTGCTTAAAAAAATGTTCACTGATTTTATTTTTAAAACCCGAACCGAACTTGAAAAATAAGATAAAAAACCAGATGCACTTTCGCACCTTAACGTCAGTATGTGCATGAAGCTCACAGGTGTGGATATTTGACAGATCGCTTTGGAGTGTGAGATAAAGTGAGCGCCACGACTGGGCCTACTAATTTTGTAAGAGGGACTAAGTATCAGGTCTCTGCTCCATATCACGGCATCATAGGGGGCTTTTGCACAGCGATCTCTAATGTTTAATGGGAGAGAGAAACACTGGAAAATTTCAAGAAAAACCCTGAAAATTTCTCTCCCTGTCTGTTGTTACTGCTGCACTCCAAATTTTGGAAACAATGCCCTCACAGGTTCTGATGGGGCGGTAGACAACGAAATCAACTCTCATGAGAATGCTAAGAGTAGAGGCATGCACTTGGCACCTTTTCCTCTAGGTTGGCAGCCACTCCCCCTCGGAGCTGCTTCACCTTCTCTGGGTCCCATCTAGTTTCTACCAGCCTGCAGCTATTGCTAAGCAGGAACAAAGAATTTGTATTTCTCAACATCTGCTAAGAGGATTCCTGAAAACAACATGGCCGGCAAATCTCCCTGACAAATGCTTAGGCTGCATGTCCCTTTCCTCTCCTTTTTCCTTCTCTTCTTCCTTCCTTCTCTTCCTATTTTTTTTCCGAGATAGCCATTCATGTGCGAAGAGTGTGCTAAATATTGCTCTTCACATTTATATCACGTGATGGTGCTGCTACTTGTCGCCTGACCCATATTTTCTCCACTCGGACTCACATGGCTGAAAGACCTGCTCTTCTCTAGAACAGAAAGACATTCAGGTTATCACGGAGCAGCCTGAGACTCACCAAGAAGCCGATTTCTACCTGACAAAACAGAATAGACTACAGTTCTACCATTCCATGGTGATAGGGAGATGTAGGAAATACAGCTGGACTAGAGGGCAGTGATGACTGAGAAAGGCCCATGGGCTAAAGGGACGGAGAGAAGGCAAGGGGCTGGGGCGCTGTCAGAGCCATTTCCTTTTTAAACAAATAAGGAAGCCGTCATGTAATAAGTTGTTAGAACAGACAAGTTCCCTCAGAAGAGCATAGAAGATACGCTCCTAGCATTTACAAATGAGAAAACAATCACCTACCAAACAAATACAGTTGGTAAAACAGCACCTAGAATAGAATCATGTGCTGTCCTACGGCAAATAGA
Organism: Uromys caudimaculatus; assembly: GCA_028551405.1. Lineage (NCBI taxonomy): Eukaryota > Metazoa > Chordata > Mammalia > Rodentia > Muridae > Uromys > Uromys caudimaculatus. The sequence continues at coordinate 36,532,979 of CM052719.1, forward strand.
GTCCACATGGAGAGATGTAACTTTCGGTCACAGTAGATGTCAGTGCGTTGCTAAGACTTTCCTCTGTGTCCTCGGCTTTGTTTTGTTTTGTCTTCTCTCTCCCCTCCCCATTCCATCATCTTTTCTTTGTTGTTTTTCTATCATCCTAACCACATTATTTTCATATCAGTTACCATATTAGTTTCTAACCATAAGTATTACCTATATAGTTAGCTGGTTATCATTCATCCAAAGCTCGCTTGTTTTTTCTCTGTCTCTGTCTCTGTGTCTCTGCCTCTGTGTCTCTGTCTCTGTCTCTGTCTCTGTCTCTGTCTCTCTCTCTCTCTCACTCACACACACACACACCATAATGTGTAAGTTAGCCATGCGACTAGACTATCTAGCTTTCACTCTCTAGTTAATAGTCATTCATGATCTTGCATAATTCTATTGTAGGCACATAGTTGGAATGGGTGGACTCTACCTAATATCTGTGTAACATGCCTGGTACTTAGAATACACCAACCCAATAAACAATATCCCTTATATATAACATCACATGCAAATACCAAGCAGGCTCATCTTTGAATTAGTAATGCCATAATATGCATCATGAACATTAAAAATGTTTAGTAAGAATGGCGGAAACTTCTATAAGCCTCTTCTACACAAATGCAAGCCACATCTTTATCCTGGGTATGAAGATATCGATCTGACAACTGCATTTGTAGCCTCCAGGTAGGAAAGTGTGTGTGTGTGTGCGTGCGCGCACGCGTGCATGTGTTTGACAATGTCAGGCTACGTGTATATAAACAGTCTATTTAATGATGCTTCCTTCCAGGCTTCTGATAGGAAGGGCTAGCATACATTTTGCCCCTTCCTCTTGCTGCAAACGTAAAGAAAGTTGTGTGGACTGGAGTGGTGGTCCCTAGCATGGATCTGATCTAATGCCATAGAACTATACCGAAGGGCTGCAAAAGTCAGAAGGAAATCATTCGACTTCCGTGCTTCGCTGGAGGCTTTCCCCTGGGAGAAAACAAGCTCCCGTGTGCTTTAGTCAGGATTTGCTCTCCTCCTTGGAAATCATTTATTTAGGGATGAACAAAAATACTGATAGAACAGGAACAACTAAATATAAATAACTGAACGGTATTAATTAACAGGTTTGTCCTTCTGTTTTTCTTTAATTAATATGAAACCAAATATAGCTAAAAAACAGAAAGTCATCTGCTGTTCTGGCTTATTCCATGATTGCTACTATTGATTCTTCATATCAAGTGTAGGCTGCTTAGATTTAATGAAAATATACTTAAATTTGTTATAATTCAGTATTATTTCAACCATGAGCTGTTATGATGCACCTTTCCACGCTGGAATCCCACCTCAGTCATAAGGTTTACAAGGGAATTTTTTTCTCCTCTAAACTCCAATAGCATTTGAGAAAGCACCTCCTTTGGTAGTTTTATTTAACTGGTTCACAAACTCAGGAATGGAAGGTTCTTTCTTTCTTTCTTTCTTTCTTTCTTTCTTTCTTTCTTTCTTTCTTTCTTTCTTTCTTTTATTTCATATAGCTGACAGGCAAGTGATTTATTTATAGTGTGTTTTAAAGGGTTTATTGATATTTACGATTATGTATACATGCTATGATGCTATGATAAATACAGTTCCCAAACTCTTAGAGAGCACTGCTCTATTATTGATAATAAAATTATTTCCCTTTTCTTCAAGTCCCCTTTACAATCATCTTCCCCAAGAGAAATATATATCTAAAGTATTTGACCTTGTAAGTCAAGGAGAGCAAAATCTATGAATATCTGAAATCCTAAAACTTTTAAATGCTATTAATAAAGGCATCAACATTCTGTTTAAAACACTTTGCATATCTAATGTTCTTAACAAAACATGCATTTCAAGCAGAAGTTTTAAGGGTTTTAAATCACAGATTTTCACAGCCTTTCCTTCCGGCAGCTGATGAAAATTGGATAATATACAATCAGAACACTTTTTCTACACATTTTAAATTGATTGAAAAATAGAAACAGATTTAACATTCAAAAAAATACATTTGCAAACCATTACATAAAAATGCCCTGATCTGATTTAGTAGATGTTAGGTATTGAAATTTTGAGATGAAGGCATCCTTCGGGATGTTTTAAGACAGGGGGAACACAGCGCAGTACCGAAGCTGTCCTTGTCAAAACACATGCCTCTGCCTAACCGTTTGAATCTTCTATGAAGACTGCTGTCAACAAAAATCTTTTACTTAATGGAAGGTGTTCTCCATATTTTTCTTTAGGCACAAGCTTGGCATTAAACAGGTTATGAATAGGTTTCTGTGTAAAACATAAAAGTAATAAATTGCTGGAGAGGAGCTATATGGAAATACAATGTATTTGCATAAGATTTGAAAGTTCAAGGCATATTACAGCCTTCAATGTGATACATAACTTGATGATTGAAAAATAAGGGGCAACCATTCACGTTGTCAGTTTGCATTAGCTAAGTGTACATTCAAAGAAAAATAAATAATCAACAAGAACCTGCTATCACGTGTACTAAGCTGCCAAGGCATGGGCGGTGCGTCTAGGAAGGTAACAGGGGGATTTGTGTCAATGGCGACACATTTACTCCCAAATGTTGTCTTAATGGAGCTGCTCGTTCTTTTGCAAGCAGAAGAAGATGCAGAGTGCTTTTCTTTCCTAAGGGAACTGGGGTGTATTCAAGCTTCAAGCATCTCTCAGAAGGTCAGGCCAATCTTACCTGATCTGTAATGACTAAGAGTTTCACAAACCAAAGAAAAGAGGATCCTAAAGTAAGTCTTCCTTGCTCCTCTCAATAGCAATGAAATAACTTTATCCAGTGTCACATGACTCTAAGCTACAGCTCTAGACAGGAAGTGCATGGCACTAATTAAGTCAACCTTCGATAGTGAATTGGACATCCTTTTAAAAGGCATCTATTTCTGAGCAAATGAGATAAATGAATCTTACTTATAACACATTTGCTAATAAAAGTATGGTTTCTGCTGCAGAGCTTATTTGTTGAAAACATATATTTTGACCTCATTTGAAACTTATTTCAAAGAAAATAGCCAGGTATATGCAAAGAAGAATGTTATTCCTAAGACAGAAATAACTATGTAATTCAGAAAGAATAAACTGAGTAGCTGAAGCTATTTTATAATGGAGATAAAGTTGAACTATAGGATGTTAACTCTAAAAAAGTCTGTTTAACATTTAGTGTTATAATTAGAATAGGTGGGCAAATTATTACAAAAGTTAGGAAGTTCTGAAAGTGACACAAAGAGTCATTTACAACAGTCAATAAAGTGGGGCCACCTTAAAAAACTGGGAAATCCATCGACTTCATTTGTTATTTGTCAAGAGTTGAAGATGACGATACAGATGTCTTTTAACTTTGCCAAAACGAAGACAGAGACTCATTATATTTATTTGTCCTAATGAAATTATGACAAAAGAACTTCTGTTTGGCTTGAGAGTGTAACTTCCATTGGACGCACTCTTTCACTGTAAAGAACAATGAAACTGGACAAAAAAATACTGTTTTGAGGCAATGCTATCATGCAGTCAGGGCTAAGCCTCTCCATCGAAGGGAAGCCCATGAAGAGAATGCAATATTTGTTCTCGCTTCCTGTTTTGTGGCGATTTCCAGATGGCCTGAAAAGAAGTAGAGCCAAAGAAGAGAGCTGTGTCATCATCAAACAGAGGCAGCTGATAAAAGACACCAGGTTGCTGGATTGTCTGGAATTTGCAAGGCAGAAGATCGGAAGAGAATGTGAATAGGGTAGTGTTAGGATTTGAATATGAAATGTCTTCCACATGCTTATGTTTTGAGTGCTTGTTTCCAAGCTGGTGGTACTCTTTTGAGAATTTACCGAAACCATTGGAAGGGAGGCCTACCTGGTAATAGTAGGCACTGACAATGGGCCTTTTGAAAGCAGCTTTTAGTGGATTTGATGCTTGTCAGTCTCTTTGGAGGAATCTGTGATGTGAAGAACCTGTACTATACACTCCCACTGCCATGACTTAAGCACCTCAGCCATGATGGGCCTGCTATGATGGATTGAAATTCCGTAAAACCATGCGCCAAAATAAACCTGACTTCTTTTTTCTGACAGGTAGTATGGTCTCACACCCGAGTGAATACAGATAAGAATGGGGGAAGAATCTCCTGGGCATGGAGTTTCTATGTGAGTTATACATATAGTTAGGCAAAGAGTGGCTGTTTATTGAAAAGTTGAGTACCAATATCTCTTTATTTTTTAAGTCTACAGTTATACAAGATGGACACAGATTGATTGCAAACCAGTTTGAATGGTAAGACTAAAGGACTATCCCATTGTAATAAAGGGTTAGTTCATGAAGAACTAACATAAACTTCAAATGCATGTACTATTACAGCCAAGAATGAAAGAAGGATGTGATCAGAGTTTCTTCATATGTTTGACAACTCAGATAGAACAGAAACACTGAAAAACACAACTGACAAAATTAACATAATAACATGTTGATAACACTGATAACTCTATATCTTAAATAACCATATTCATAATTAGAAAGGTCCTTACCAAGAAACTCAAAGGTTGGTAAATTTTCTTGTGATTGTCTACACAAGTTTTATGCAACAAATAAATCTATAGAAATTATTTAAGAGAAGATAAAATGAAATACTTCAATACTTTCTAACTCATTTGATAGACTAAGAGCATCCTATCAAAAAGCAAAAGTATATTTCAAGAAAAGATACTTATCTCGCTCTTGAATAAGTAAATAAAATAAATTATTTTAAAGTATCATAAAAGTCAAATGTAGGATGACATAAGATAGCCATAAATCATTACTAAGTAGGAGATATAAAAGGAATGCAGGATGAGGTTAGTTATGAAAATATTTATTTAATTCACTACTTTATCAGAAAAGGAAGAAACACCTTATGATCATTTTAGTATATGCAGGAAGAAAAAAAAAACTTTTGACAAAATTCAGTATTTGTTCATTATATAGAATACTTAAAAACTAAGAATACAACTAAATTTATTATGTTTGAGAATGCATTTTCATAAAGTCTAAAATTGATATCATAATGATAAAATATTGAACATTTTTCTGCAAAGATCAGGAACAAGATAAATATGTCTGTTCTCAGCACTCCTGCTCAACATTGTTTGAACAGTCTAAGATTGTACAGAAAAGGAAGTCATAAAAGGGGCATAAATGATGATGTAAAATTCTCTATTATATTGCAACATCTAATTTATATAATGCAGCAAGCTAACTCTAACTGTTCATTAAGGTGTATAGATTTCCTGTTTGGTTAATTTAGGTGTGTGGTGTTTTTATATATTTGCAATTTTTAAATAATAAAGTTTATTTAAAATACACACACACACACACACACACACACACACACACACACACACACACCATCCAGAGGAAAAATAACATCAAAATCCCACTGGAAATAATAAGGAGATTTGAATGTTTGTATGACACAGGTCAGTACTTTATAAATCAATTATGTATCTATGTTCTGTCATCAGACAAGAAAGAAGAAATAAAACTCTTGATTTATAATAAAATCATGGGATTAAACATTTAAGAATAAACTTGAAAGGTGGATGAAAGTGCCAGTGGAAAAGGGCAGAGTATGAAGAAAGAGTTAATGAGAGGATGCTCATGGGTCATGGGTCATGGGTCATGGGTCATGGGTCATGGGTCATGGGTTAAAAGACTATACGTGGCTGCTACAGCCATTTCTCTTCTTTGTAGAGCTGGTATTCTTATCTTAAAATACATACGGAAACACAAAGCATTTAAAACCATTAAGGAGCATCATAAGAACAAAGACAGTTGCAGATCTAAGTCATCACAGTTAAAGGCTTATGATACTTTAGGCAGTGGGGCTAATTCACATGGTAGGATAGGTCCATGAAATAAAATACCAAGTTCAGAAGTACACATAGATGATTCATTGGCTTTCAAGCAGGTGTCAAAGCTATTTAATTTGGAAGGGAGTAATCTATCAATAAATTACACCAGAAAAAGTGCATAAATATATGTAGATGTACATTAAGCCCTTCCCCACACCACACAGGTAATTAAGTTAATTCAAGGTAACAACAGATCTAAAGTTTAGAGCCAGTACTATGTAAAGATGTTTAAATTATTTGGTTAAAATATACTTCTCAGAGTGGACATAAGCACAAAGTATAAAAGAAAATAGGATGCAATTAGATCTCCCCAAATTATCTTCCTTGAAGGTATAATTTAAAAATAGGCAAGTCTTAGATGGCATGGAAATATTCATAATGGACAATGTATGGCAAAGAGATTATGTCTCAGACATGTTTGAAAACAAGGCAACTATATTTCATGGGCGACTATCTTAAATATTCTGAAATTAAAAAAGCTAAAACCAACATGCATGCCTAACAAGTAAGAGAAATGGGTTCTGTATTGCCAGTCATGGCGTAGTGTAAATTCAAGCTACAGGGGGACAACAAGGTAGGATCCAAACCCAAAAGATTAATGTCATTAAATGCAGAGGATGATTGGGAAGAAGTGTAACTGTGAGACGGTCTTGTGGGAGTATAAGATGGGGTAGGATAAGACATTCCTAACTAGTTACTAAAGAGTTAAACACACTTGTTCAATGACCCAGAAATTATCTGAACAGAAATGAACACACACACACACACACACACACACACACACACACACACACACACACGTACACACACCCCCACACACATACACACACACACACACATGCATACACATGCGCTCACAAACACTTTTATGCATATGTTAACACAAAAGGACTTCTTCAAAAATGCTTACAGGCAGCTTCATTCATCATGTCTCAGACTTGGAAACAGCCCTCTGTCTTGTGAAACGATAATTACATGTGGCACATTTGCTAAACGCAACGCTAGCAAACAGTAAAATAACAAATACACAACTACTGCTAGGCTCAACGGCGCAGTTGAAACTAAGAAATGTCACAGCGCACGACAAATTTCCAAGTAAATAAAGCAGATGTATCATTTCATGGAGCCGCAGTTCAAGAACAGGCCAAATGAATTCCACCATGGAAATGAGACAGTGGTTGCTTACAGTGGGTAAGTGTTTGGGACTGACCTCGTCTTTATCACAGAAAGATCTCATAATTTTACTTATGCACATTAATTGCAGAATGAAATATAATCCATTTATATTTAATTTTTGTAAAAAATTATCATTTTTAAAATAAAAGTTGGACTACTGTCAAGTTATCTTTTAACATCCATTTGTATTTTTCAACGCATGAACTATTTTATGACACACATACTTTATAAGATATATAGCAACATTTACATAAAACTTGATCAGAAATTATGGATTTTAAGCATTCTTACTACATGCACTATTCCCACAACTAAGGACAGAGTTAGCCAATGACATTTAAGAACATGTTTCGGTGACATAGAAGGGAAGACTACTGATGCTTTTAAACTAAAGTATATCCTGAAATTTAGGGACTAGGTCAAGCAGTTCCCCTGTGGAACAGATTCTTACCAGTTAATATACTAGATTGTATCAAATGCTGCACCTAATTAATGACACTAAATGTAAAGAGATGAGATCTATATGACATTATTTTAAGAAATGAACTAAAATAGAAATTAATAATGTGAGACATATCAGTAACATTTAGTGATACTGAAAAATTTCATGATTTATTTTTAGAATTTTGAGTAAGGAGAAATCCTAGTATCTTTCTATTAAAATATTCAACTAGTCTAGTACTGGCTGAATCAGTGAGACAACCAAATGTCAGAATGTAACTGCTATTTAGAATAGGTCTAAAATTTAGTAAACATTAGGGGGCTGGTAGTAACCCCTCCATAGTAAATGACCAGAGAGACAGCTACCCTCCTTGACATAAAAAAAAAAAAAAATTATGATCTTATTTCTCATTTATTACGCTTAATACAATGGAGTATTCAACAAACACATTATAAGACTTCAGTTGATCTAAGTGCATTTTTATCTGTTTTCTTGGATCCTTGAAAGAGTCCATGCAAAGTCTTCACCCCATGTTAATTACACACTTAACCAGTCATTGCGAGAAGAGAATCTTTCCTCTAATACTAAAGAACATTTGTTGTAAACATTTCATGGGATGAATACCTTTCCTGATCTTGGGCAGGCTACTTATTAAACACAAATATAAAAGGGTGTGTGGGGGACCGAATACAGTGCTTAATTGACAGTGACCCTCAGTCACACAGGGGATGTTTGCTGGGCTTCCGAGGGACAGCATTTCTAGTCCAACTTGCTGTTAAATCACCTGCCGAACAGGTATTACGTAGATGAGAAAGTCACATGGTCTCCCTGCTCATAGTTCCCCCTTCTGTTTTCAATTTTAAGTCACCCTAAGAGCAGTGAAGCAATTTTTAGTGTTAGAAATCTGGGTTGTGGGTAATCCTCATAGGAGTGGAGGGAGGGTGTCTAGATGGGAAACAGGAAGGCAAGGGTGGGGCCCCACTGTGAGGTTGGTGAAGTTAGTGCCATTTAATGCATCTTATTGCTGGTGCATAAATGCTCACTTTGTGAAAATCCATGAGGCTGTGCAGATACTTGCACATTCTTCAGAATACATGTTGCATTTCAAAACATTTTACCCTTAGTATCATTTCTTTCCAGAAAGATATGGAATTTCCACAGCATTGTATAAAACTGAAAGATATTAAACTAATATCTTAAAAGACCCTATAATTAAAATTTTTCTCTGCTAAATCTATCTTCTCTCCAAACAAGCCAAGACCTTGAATTTTTTTAAAAAATCATTTACCTATCTATCATCTGTCTGCCTGGCAGTCTGTCTATATATATGTGTGTGTGTGTGTGTGTGTGTGTGTATGTGTGTGTGTATCTGTATCTGTGTGTGTGAAATAGGGCTTAAAAGAAAGCAAGGCAAGAAAACCTAAAATTTGCAATTGCAGTATGATCTGGCAATGTATATGGTACTTACCCAAAAGGTATATTCTTCCTCAAGCTTCGTGGCAGGTCCCTTGTGTCACCAAAGTAAAGATATCAATGCAGTTCAAGCCTGAAAAAGGAGAACAAAGAGGAAATGTACTATACCATATGACATTGTTTTAAATGTCTAATCTTTATTATAGTATATTAATCTATATAAGTAATAAAATAAGTCATTCACTCAAATACTCAGGCAAAAAAAAAAATCCCCTCTTGTTTCTTGACAAGGAGATTATAAAAACTGTGGACTGACTGGACTGCCCTGAACATAGTGCTTAATCAGCTATTTTTCACACACATATTTATAATACCAGTTTTTACAGTCAGTATTTGTGTAAGTGGTACAGAGCTGTATCAAGATAAGAAAACAAAACAAAACAATAAAACAACAAAAAAATTTCTTCAAAAAAATTAGATAAATGAGCAACTGTAACTAACGTCCCAGTTGCTGATTTCCTTTAGGAGACACAGAGGTTATGAGATCAGAAGACAGAGGAGGCTATTCCCAACAAGGGGAATGGATCACGCCTTAAAGCATAAGTGAGAGGTCGGCTGCAATGGGGAAGAGTGTGTGGAATAGCCATTCAGGCACATGGGACAAAGTAGTTACATTATAGCTTTTGAACATATGGACATTAAAGGGAAAGGGAACTCAATGCATTTCAGTTTGGTAGATGTTTTTTAGAGATATTAGAATGCAGAAGAATGTTAGCTTAGATTTTTTTTCCAAAACCTACTTTAATAAGGGTTCTTAAACTCTTCAACCTCCCTTTTAGCCCACCATCCAAAAGAGGTAGTGGAAAAGAAAGGTTATTAGGGGAAGTGGACCAGTTTAAAAATGTATTTTGGGGGGTGACTCCAGTTTTTGTAGTCAGTATATCAGCAGTTCAGTTCACGTGAATTAACAGCTTGATCCACTTGCAAATACCATCCATGAATCAGCAATGGCAGTTCAATTCAGAAGAAGTCAAGAGGCTCTGCCAATTGGCCTGAGTCTGAGGAAGAGACAAGAAACTGCTAGAATATCATGAGAAGTCATTGGTGCTTTTCTCTCTATGACGTCACGCCACAACAAATGATGATCAGCAAATGACAATCAGTGAAGAAGGCAAGGTAAACCAATGACACAGCATCGTCAGCAAAGACCAGAATCAGCAAAGTCCAACGAAGACCAGCAAAGAGTGGCAAGGCGAACCAATGTCACAGCATGGCCCCACTCTCTGTTGGTAAACTTACACTCTTTCCAAACATCATGAGTCCTTTCAAGCATCTGATTCAGGAAAACATCACATGTCCCTTTTCCAGGCAGCTTCCAGGAAAAACACTACATGTCTGTTCTCAAGAGAACATCCTCCCACATGTCTGCCGCAGCAAAACATCCTCTCATGAGATAGTCTCCAGAAAAAAATCATGTGACACAAGTGAGTCTCCAAAGAAACCAGAAAATTTTATTTCAGAAGAAATTTTTCATGCAAGAGACTGTATTGCAGACACATTGGTAGCAATGTGATGGAGGTTCAGCCGTGAGTAAGAAAGGTATGAGCCATGCTCTGTCTTCACTAGGACTGACTGACACAATGGATTATAATGACAAGGAGCAGTGGTCCCTGGAGAGTCTGTAGAAGAGGAACAAATTTGACCCAACAGGCAGAGACAACATTTTGAGTTAGTTGCAGGGGAAAGATTCTTAAGGCAATGGCGTCTGATGAAATCAGGAGAGACAGCACGACAGTAGTATGTAAGGAGGAGGAACAGGGACAGCCTCACTTATGGGCAGAGGAAGGAAGTCATTGGGGAGATGATCTTCAGGAAAGCCTGATATCAGGAAAATCAAGCAAAGAGTTTTAGAAGGGTAGAATGAAATGTGATGAAATTCAAGCAGGGTTCATGTTGGAAAGTGATTACTTCTCTTTTTTCTTGACTTGTTTAAATCCAAAGTAACTAGAAATCTATGGAGCAACAAAGCCTGCATGACACTCAGTTTTTTACACATACATATTAGTAACAAAAATCTGCCAGAAGCTGTGTATTTCTCTGTGCCTTAACAAGCTAGTGGTTAAGAGTTTTGAAGTTACCCTAGACAGAGATATGCTGTGCCAGGGTGGGTAATTATTCCTATGAATGGCTCTTTTAAATGTTCTTTGTGTGTCAATGATACTCAACACACTAGGAGTACCTCCCAGTGATAAAATGTAGCATACCAGAGTTCTGTTGTTGCAGGTAATTAAATTTAGCATACTACAAGTCTCTGTCCGTGATTAAATTTAGTACACTAGAGGTCCCTGTAGTTGATTCAAATGCTTCCCTTCCTTAAGCAACCAGAAGATTTGTGGACATGAAACACCCCAGGGCTCAGTAATATGCCACTTTAAGCTTTTATGTCTAAGAAAAGGGACTGAGAACAATATAATTGTCTGTGTGCTGAGTTCTAAACTCTGTGTGATGAATCTCAGAGCTCAGTCTACTTCAGAAGTTTGGGATTCTGTGCAGCCAGAAAACTTAGTCTGATGCTGGATGTGAGGGGCAAACCTGCAACCAGGACAAACCCTTACTTCACAGTTCATTTGGGACTTGACAGAAATGACTACAAGTGGATGTTCATGGGGAAGCATGAAGTGCTATTCTAGAAGATTCATGATAGTTAACTAATTTAATCTTCCCATCTACCTCAAAAGGCAGACACTGCTTGGTGCCAAATAAAGTGAATCAGGTAACAAAAATTCAGAAAGTTCCCAAAGATAGAAATTACATGTTAGTATAACTACTCATGTGTGCTAATACATTTAGTTATGCCATCAAGACTACGTTTCTAAATATCAAGTGACTTAAAATAATCCTTGCTATGACCTTTTATTTTGAAAAAAAAAAAAACTTTTTTTTTTTTTTAGCTTTTAGCAATTTGATCTCCATTGCAGATATATAGAAAGTAACTAAGATCTACAACAGTGGTTCTCAACCTGTGGATTGTGTCAGATATCCTGCATACCAGATATTTACATTACGACTCATAATAGTAGTAGTAGTTATGAAGTTGCAACCAAGTAGTTTTGTGGTTGGGGCTCACTACAACATGAGGAACTGTATTAAAAGGACAGAGCACCAGGAAGGTTGAGAACCAGTGCTCCAGAGATTTAAAGAAACTTGTTGGGGCAATTTGTATTTATGCAGTTTCATAAACAGTCATAACCAAAAGGATTATGGCCTCAAATTGCTCATTTCCAATGCTTCTAGATTTTTTTCTTTATTTTGAGGTTTGCCCAATCAGTTTGCTTGCATATATACTTGGGGCACATTGGAAGAAAAACCATAGAACAGAGAAGAGGAGTTCTGACCAGATTCCTGAAAAACTATCTTTGAACACATATCTGAAGATCAGAGGAAAAATGTCTATGATGAAAATAGACAGAGTGGAAAAATGGTTATTTCTGTCAGCGCTAAAAAGCTGAGAGAGTCACTGATTAAGGTCACTGCCAATTTCATCAATGAGGAAAGTGCTTTAGCAAGCAGGCAGCCCCTCATTTTCACAACCCTGTGTAAGGCCGTGGTGATGGCACTGCCAGTGTGTCTATGATCAAGCACAAAAAAGATCCAAGGGTCAACTAGACGAGAATTTTTTAGTAGAGCACCAAAGTTATCTGAAACCAACTCCACACAATGCATATATGTCTTCCTGTCCCCTGTCCCCTTCAGGGCCATCACAATTGACAAACTGACAAGAAAAAGAGGACAAAGGGGGAAGAACACTGAACCAAAAGCCAAATTAACATTTCCCATGGATTCTCTGGAAATAAAATCTCAAATCTGCAGGTAGAATCTTTCCATTAAAGGTTCATTGTAGAACAACCCTCACTGATAGAAGATATTAAGATGTAAATTCTTTATCCCAAGCCAATATCCAAAACCATATTGCTAGTTATCAACCAGCTTGGCCTGGTTTTCAACTCAAGTGAAATATGTTCAATGCTTTTCATACCTGCAAGCCTCACACACGGACAAAGATACTCGTTAATTGACTCTAGTAGCACTTGTTAACAGGATGAAAATGTAGCAATTTCACATTAGAGCACACTTCCCATTGTACAGACAGTTGGCATGTTTGGACATGTTGATGTCACAGGCTCCAGTGTGACACAGCGAATCTCCTCACTGGTGAGAAAATCGAGAACAGTAAGCAGAAAGTGTGGCCTGCTAATTTGGTGTTGTTAATTCCTGGACCTTGGAAAGAGAGGTTGTCCTCCGAGAACAGAGAAGCTTAAATAAGCAAGAGCAATATGATGCTGTGAGTCCTAGTCAAAACCTCTCTGCACATTGGGTTTACACCCGGGACAGTTGGATGCTAAGACGCAAGTTTAAACTTGTGAGGGCAGTTTGCCTACCATATCGAATTGAATCTCACATAACCTCACCTCACCAAGCCTCTCGTTACTGTTCTTAATTGTGCTAAGTAAGAAGATTCGTTATATTTCTGCACATGCACATAATAAATATTATTTGCCTCAATTTTTATGCTTCTTTCCCTCTCCCTTTCCTCTTCTACACCCCCAATAAGTTCCCTTTTATACTAATGTACCCCCACCAATTTTACATCTGGGTCAAAGCATATGGGACTTTGTCTTTGGGGACTGGCTTACCCGATTCTGCTCCATGTCTGGGTTGAAACAATGCCTGACTACACTGGTCCTAACATCAGTTTCCCAGGTGTGGTCTAATTAGTTGTAAGGTATATTTTTGAAAGGGGAGATATAGGCTGCTGTTGCTTCCTCAGATACAACCAACTGTCTCTCATCCTCTCTGTCTCTCAGCCTCTCTCTCCTCTTCTTTCATCTTCAGTAGCCTGGGTGTTTCAGTTTCATAGCCATTAGCACCAAAGGGCACAATGGTGAAGAGGCACTCTCCATCTGGAAGAAGCTTCTTATTCTCCAGGTCATTATCAGTGAACCTAGGCTTAAGTCCCTAAAACTCAAGCTTGCCCTGTGGATGCCAGTGCCATTTGAAGGTCCTGCTTGACATTTAGAAAACTCATTTTGCTAGGTTTCTATCTGCAAGCATAGCAGAGAATCATTAATAGTGTCAGGGGTGGGCTCTCTCAATGGGTCTCATGTTGGGGCCATCATTGGTTGGTTGTTCCTTCAGTCTCTGCTCCATCTTTATCCCTGCACACCCTGTAGGCAGGACACATTTTGGATTAGAGGGTTTGTGAGTGGATTGATGTTCCTCTTCCTCTTTTGGAAATCCTGCCTGGCTACAGGTGGTGGCCATTTCAGTTTCTAGAGGCTTCATCCAGCAGGCAGATGCAGAGACTCATAAATCAAACATCATGCAGAACATGGGGAGTCTTGTGGAAGAGTGGGGGATAGAAGTGAGCAAGTCAGAATGGTCGAGGATACCACGAGAAGACCTACAGAGTCAACTAACCTGGGACCAGACCATGGAGGCTCACAGAGTCTGGGCCACCCACCAGGAAGCATGCAGGAGCTAGAACTAGAGCTCCAACACATTAATAGCAATTATACAGCTTGGTCTTCATGTGGTTCCCCTAACAAGGGGAGCGGGAGCTCTACCGGTCTCTGTTCCCTGCCATTGCTTCCCTTCCCCCTACTTGGACTGCTTGGTTGGGTCTCAGTGGGAGAGGATGTGCCTAGACCTGCTAGGACTAGATGCCCCAGGTTGGGTTGGTAACCAAGGTGGACTTCCCTTCTCTGAGAAGAAGGAGAAGGGGCGATGTGGGGAGGGAATTGTAAGGGTGGGACTGGGATGAGAGGAGGGAGGGGGTTGTGATGGGGATGAAAAGTAAATTAAAAAAATAAGACTAATAAAAGAGAAAACTCATTTTTCCTTCTGATGTTGAATCATGTCCAGTTTCATAAATGATGATGAGTATTTGCTTATAACTATAACGCTGAGGTAGTAGGTGTTGCTCATGAACTAACATTAGCACATTGTCAGAATTAACTATGCCAGACCATTATGCTGCTAGGACATCTGCCTGCAACCTACTTGAGAGCGTGGCTGTGATCCTGCCGCATAGGTCCACATGAAAATCATCAGAATTCCTGAAATCTAAGGAGGGACACATGGCTAACTTTGCTGCTTTCAGTTTGTCTTGCTTGAAGACAAACTTAACTGAATTAACATATTTATGCCATTATCATTAGATTCTATATTTCATCATCATTTGGGCTTATTGCACAATTGCTAAACTTTTAATATGTTAGGTATTATGTTGTTCCTGCTAAGGTATTTATTGTTCTTTTTCTTTCTGAGTGGAAATAGATTGAGTTATGTCTATTCCCACAGCCCAAAGATTTGAGTCCCATTGCCTTATAAGTATGGAGGTTGGTCACAAAAAGTTTCATGAATTGGACACTTAATAAAAGGATTGTTGGTTTTTGCAGATACTTTTATATCTTGTATCCAAGAGAAAGGTTTAGGGGGGTTAGATACCCCAGA
Organism: Uromys caudimaculatus; assembly: GCA_028551405.1. NCBI lineage: Eukaryota > Metazoa > Chordata > Mammalia > Rodentia > Muridae > Uromys > Uromys caudimaculatus. Next base: position 36,548,453 of record CM052719.1, read on the forward strand.
AAGAGGTGTAATTAGCAGACAACATCTTGACAGTTTCACCAAGGGTCAGCTTCATTTGTACACCAGGGAACCCAAATTTGTTTCACTTTTGACCTCTTACGCAGGTATCATGAGAACCATTATCATCTCTACTTCTAATCCACTCTGATGACTATTTTCAGACATTCATTTTGTGCTCAGAATGTAAATTACATTTCCTATTTGTCCTCAAACCAATGTAGCGTTTCTTTATGCTTTTTAGGCATGATATTTAGTGTGTCTGTGACATTTTTATTTAGTAGTCAGTATTAATAAATCTTCATGAAAGTAACAACATCATTGTGATTTTCTTGAAAATGCATTGCTTATGGTTCTTTGAAGAAGCATGAATGCTCAGCTACAACAAAAACCAATTCAAAGGGAGAAACATGGTTATTGAGGGCATCTAATTCATCTTGGAACTGGTGAAATTAATATAGTTAGCAGATTTACTTTCTTTCAAATTCCATTCTTTTCAGTTTATGATTAAAGAAGTATTTTCTTAAAAATTATCTAGCCGAGACTCTGTATAAATCACACCTGACCCCAATCCTGACCCCAATACAGTTCTATTGCTTTTTATAAAACAGACACAATTTACTATCATTTGCTCCTGATATATTTTGGAAACTCCTCTGTGCTTTTGTTCTGAACATCTGAACTAAACTTCCCCTGTTGGTGCCTGTCCTCCTGTCTATGGACAGTACCAATAAGAACTGATGTACGAGCTTCTTATGGAATATACTATTTTACCATCAAAATGCATGATGGGTATGTTTTCTGCGTTGTATAGTTTATCCCCCGAAAGCTACTTTCTATTACATTAAACTGAACAAGTACTTTCACTCATCAGAACAATCAAGTAATAGTAACAAAAATAATATAATACAGTTCCATACACAATGGAATGAGAGAGCAATTCTAAAATAATTTCACTTTAACTAAGAAGGAACATATGAAAAGCTATCTCCAACAGCGTCGGGCACATTGTAAGACCTGAAAGTGTGTTGCTGTTTTTCTCACCTTTTCACCTTTTCGTAGCAGTTGAGTTTGTGACAAAGCTTAGTTATATGTGCCCACTCCCCAGGATGTGTTTCAAATCACAAAGGTTAGCGGGTTAGATGGGATTGAGGGAAAAAAAAAAAGGTAAAATTGTAGAAAATACATGAAAACATAATGAAAATACTTCTAGTATGCCAGCTAAATTTATTTAATGAAATTTAAAATTTTTATTATGTTTCTTAAAAATTTAGAACCGTATGGAAAATTCTGGCGTTAGTGTGTGGAATACTACGCCCTCAGCTCTTCAACAGTTTTTCCTAGCTTAGTGTGATGCTTTCTCCTGGGGCATACATGTGTGTTTACATGGCGAAGTTTGTCGAATCAAAAGTCATTGTCGTGTTATTTTTATTTTTTATTAGAGAACTTAAATATCTACTTTGCCATCAATAAAGCATTTAAAATGTCTTTGCTTTGTAACATCTGACCAAGTAATAATGCCCTCTTCAAAACATCTTAAAGAGCCGCACAAAAAGAATTGCTCTCTCTCTTATAAACAACTAAATTTGCCACTAGCATCACAATAAAGCCACTAATTAAATGGGGATGACTCCTGCTACCCAAAACCAGGCTTCCTTTAAGTCACCAGTAAGCTAACCAAAGAAAAGATTATGGGGATATTAAATATTGTGAAAAAAGTTCCCAAAATTGAAAAATATCAAAAAAAGACATTTGACCAATCATGGACTTTGGAAGTACTAGGCGCTTTGATGAAAAGGAAAAGAAAGTGAAGGAAAGAAAAACCAAAGAAAAAACCTGGATAAATCCTGACTGACCGCCTCAGCTCTCCCAGCCTTGCTTGTGTGTTGTCTGCGTAATGAATATTTCAGTTGCATCTCAAGCTTCTTCTGTTTTCAAAGGCCGTAAAGATGATGAGTTTTACATCTGTTAAAGACTTCTGATTGGCAGACACACTGAGAGATTGCCTCACATTTAAAAGGAGAATGCTCCTTAGGAGCCATAGCCATGAAATATTTATCACACCTTCTTTCATAGGAAAGAGCTGGCTGACTTTGTGACACACAGCTTACTATTAATACCAACAAAATTACACGTCTCCTGTTAAATATCATTCTTAGGAGATGACTGAGGACTTGTTTGTTCTCGATCATCAGAGAGAATAATGCAGGTTACAGTTTGTAGTTTTCTTGTAAAGTTTAATATATATTTGGGCTTTGCAGCACTGAAGACATAGGGCTTGATAAACACTTCTTCAGAAGACACCGGGAGATGATTTTCTTTCTGGACTTGTGTTCTTTTAATTGCAAAATTACATTTTTATCAATACCCACCCCTTTCTGTGGGAAGCCTTTGGATATAAAACTGCTGGAGCTATACCTTTGAGTATACTTTTATTAAGTGAAGCAGAGACTCATGTGTTTTCAAATATTGTTCAAATCTCCGAAGCCAGCTGAATAAATAAACATTATGTGAGCTGTAGCCCAAAAGTCTGCGAGTGACTCCTTGGGATGTAACAAATAACTATGATTCCTTCTAAGTATTTCTTGGAGCCAATGATCAGCAGTTTTGTTTAAGTTCTGGGACCCCTGAGCCTCCATAAAAATAACTTTGAAATATTATATTATGTGTGAAAATTTTACACACATGCACATTGATAACCAGCAGACAGGGCCTCTGCCCTTCTTCCACCCGATAATCAACCGTAGGACCTACTCAAACATGCAAAAAAAGAGAAAGATTCAGAACTCCAAAGCACATAATCTTAGTGCCATTTAGAACCATGGGCCTTTCTGAAATCACCTATTACTGCAAATCTCTTGGTTATATTTCTATGGAAGTGTCTGTTTCTCATTACTAGAGTCTAAAGAAATTGGACACAGTTATGTAACACTTGGCAAAGGGGGTCTAAGAAAAAATGCACCCTGCAGGTTTCAGCTTATCTTTTCTTTCCAAAGCTGTAACTACTGTCTGACTTCCCTACTTGGGAGCAGCCAACTGGGACAGTGAAAGGAAAATAAAAATCAAACCAAAGTAACTGAAGTGATGGCTCTGTGCTTGAATCAGTCATGGATGTCAGCTTTTAAACAATGATCATAGCAAACAGACACTAAGAAAACGTGAAGGGGAAGACGGGCTACTTTTTAACATCACCTTTCCCTTGAAAGATGGTACTGATTATTTTCATAACAAGTTTGCCAAATACAATAGTATAGGCCTGAGAAGTTGGCTGGACTTGAAAAGTACTCACGGTGTAGGCATGAGTTCCAGAGTTGCATGTCTAGCACCTATGTAGTAGCCAGGCTCACTGACATCTCTCTGTAATTACGCTGTGGAAAGGCAGAGACAGATGGACCCCAGGAACTTATTGGCTGACCAGCTCTGCCTAATGAATGAGCAGTCCAGCACCAGTGAGCTCAAAAGGTAAGGTAGGGAATAATCAAGGTAAAGACCTAGTGTTGATCTCTGGCCTCCACCAGCACCCACACCCATGAATGTGGGCACACTGCATGCGTGCACACAATCAAGAGGAGGGCAGTGCCAGCAATATCTGAGATTTACAATGTTCACAACTATAATAACGATCATTAACAACTGCTCTCTGTAAACCAGATTAAGGCCTTGCGGGGGGAGCCCATGGTGTGTTTCTATTCGTGGTTTAAGTCGGAAGCCAGGGATACACATGTTCCTTTCCCAGAAGTGAAGAAGAGAGGAGTCTGGAGAAATTTTGTGAGGAAGAGGTTCAGTGGGTCTCATTCCAACAGGTTTGCTCCCCCTCCCCAGTTCACGTTGCGTCGGAGACTTTATAATTTCTTCAGATATTACACAGACAGTGTTCAGACAACGCTAGGTGCACATCTGATCAATTAAGACAGAATGCTGTTTTTGCAATTCAAGCTTCTAAAGAGCATTCTAGTTAACATACACTGAGAAGGCCTGCTGGGATAATTGGTTGTCAAAGTACATGGGCACCAGTGAGTAGCCTTAAATAGCAGGAAATACAACTACACACTAGAAAAGAAATCACTATTTAACTTTTTCAAATAAAACATATTGCACCTCTGAGTTCACAATGGGGTATTTGCTGAGAGCCTGTAAGTAACTCATCATGAGGAGAACTGCAGTGATAAACATTTCCTTCGTCAAGCGCTCGCTTGCTTTCCTCATTTCCTCCAAGTTTGCTCTGTCCTTGTCAGTTCTTCTAGTTAGCTTGTCACTACGAATCAAGAAAATAATGGAGAAAGGGCAAATAGTTTTTTTTTTTTTTTGTAAAAGGGGATTATTTGTTTTCATTTTTACATAAAGGACTTGATAGAAACAATTACTTTATTAGATAGCGTATAGGGCACTGGCAGAATGAGCGAATGGGCAAGGGAGAGGGAGCTTTGACCTAGTCCTACAATGATGTTACTTCAGAAACTCAGAACCAACCAAATCAGACTCTCAAGCCTAGTCACCTATTGCAGCTGTTTTCTGAGTCATCTCCTGGGCTGCACACAGCTGTTGAATTAATCTCCCCAAATACCTCTCTATCATGTCTCTCCTTCTCTCCAAGCTCTGCAAGAACCGCCCAATACCAACAGAATAAAGTACACATTCCCCAGCAGGCATTAAGCCCTCTACAGTCTGCTTCCAATTTTCCTGTCTTGCCTCATTTCCCACCGTTCCATTTTAACATAGAAGCCCATGTGAATTCTCTGTTCCGGTCTGTTCCATGTCCTTTGAACGCCTTTAGGCTTCTTCTTTCCCTGTTCAATCCCTCTTCCCTCCCAAGTCCTTAGGTGCTGGTTTGGATCAGGGAATGCTGTCTGGTCTCATTACCCGATCTGGAACATGTCCCGGCTCTGCATGAAACTAGAAGCTGCATGTGAGCAGGAGCTGACTCCTTCTTCCTTGCATGTCCCGACATTTTTAAAGCGCAGTATCCTGTGTTTTCTGGTACTTTATGAACTAGCCATGGGTAGGACCGTCATTACTGTAGCACCCAGAGCAATAGCTCAGCATTCAGTTTGCCTCATCAGTATCATTTAGAAATAACTATGTTATGGCACAAGCCCCAAATGATTTCTCCCTGGTTTCTCTATAACCTCCTGAAAGTGAGAGTACGACAGAGGATGAAGTAAATAAACCACATAATGTATTTGGACTGAATCTATGGAATCTATAAATATAATCACAATACATTCCACAACCAATTGAAAGTCATCCGTGCATGCAAGTGCTAATCCTATATGTAAAAATACTGGAGAAATGCAGTACCAGCCCAGCCCAGGGTACCACATTACCAAATCCCTTGGTTGTTCTGGACCTGGTGCAGTGTCTTGGCTTCGACTTTCTGCCGGCACCTGCCTAAGGGTAATCTGCGTTTCTGCAACAGTTCTTACAGTATTCCTCTCCCTCAGCCAGTAGCCATACTCTTGCACTAGGAGTACAATCATGGGGCTCTGCTGTCAGCACAACTAATGGCGTGCTGTCTCACACTAGGAAAGCCTGCATTCCTCCCGGAACTGCTCCAACCTCTTGCCCTCTAACTGTCTGGCAGCACTGCCTTTCCTTCCTCCCGCAGGCCTGTCTTTATGTTGACTATTCCCCCAACCTCAAAGCTTTGTTTCTGGCTGTTCGCTGAGTTCATTTTGGAACATTTCTCTTTGGTGATGTCTTCTTTTTTCTAAACTACCGAATTTCATTCAGTGACTCACTACTCTCTCCCTCAATTCTCTATTATGTCACTCAATTCTCTAATGGGCATTAGTGATATTTGAAATAAGCTTATTTACTTAGTTTATTCCTGGTCCATGATTATGTCTCTCCACTAGAAAAGCAGGGTGCCTTTAAATACTCGTCAAATGAATATTTTAGCTTGACATACTCAGCTAATAAAGGACAACATTACTCCTGAAACCCAAGCTTTTCTACAGCTAACGTCGTGTTGCCTCTTACTGTACCAAGGTGCTGATGATCTCGTAGACACCAAATGTGCCTTCACTCTTGAGCACTGACTTTCTCTAGTATGTCCAGAGCAGAGGTACTAGATTCAAGATGAATTTAACAGACAACAAGTTACCTGCCAGTCCAGGAAGAACAGCTGTCTTTAAACTATAGATAAAAATATGACCACAGGACTTCATCATGTTGGCAAGCCATCAAAGAAGGGCCAGTTGAGGGATCCTAATACCTATTGATGAGCCACTTCAAATTTATTAGGAATAATTCAGCATTCATTGGCAAGGTATCAAACATGGAGAATTGATGGAATTCTGTGTCTACTTTTATTGGCCAAGGTTTCAATGTTTTTTTTAATTTATCAAAAATTATTACACAGAATAGAACAGAACTCAGTGCTCATATGTTTATTTCCTGCCATAGTTTTCTGTATCGGCCTGTCTATCTGAACCGAAGTGGAGAAGGAACAAATTATTTCAATTTTCCAGAGAAAGAAACAACAGCAGAAGCAGGATTTCTCCTCCTTCCCCCCCGCCCCCTTCCTTCCATTTCTCAGGTTCCCTGGTGCAAACTTATTAACCCAACAAATCCTCCATAAACACAAGTTATAGCAACAATACAAAAGGAAAACTCATCCTAAATAATCTCCTTTCCAGGACTTTCATGTACCATGGAGAATAACAATCTTAAATTCAAACATTCCTACCAATAACGGATTGCAGGCAGTTCTTTTTCTTCAGTTTAAATTGAGGGGCTCAACATTTCTGTGCTAGGTTCACATGAAAGGGAGACCAAAAACTGCATCATGACTCTAAATAGGTCACTTGGTTCATAACTGATACTTTAAATCTTTATTAATATTAATGTTTCAATATTATGTGTTTTCAATTAAGATTGGGGGGATTGCCATGTAGATAGATTGAGAGAGGTATATGCCACTTGACTACTGATCATACCTTATTGTTATTCAGAAAAACATCTGGTAAGTGTAATTACACATGAAATTGAAAGTAATAGTATATAATTAAGGACTAGTGGTAAAACATTTTGTACAAAAATGTTTGAAGAATCAATAAAAATGTTAAAACAGTAAGACTAGTATTATTATTGTCAAACTTTTCAATAAATACAAAGAAAGCTGTCATATTTTATAACACTATGAAAAGCTACAAAATACATTTCACTTTAATCTACATTCACTAACCAATTATACAAACAATTTTTAGCTGAATTTAAGGGCACAGTCTGCTCTTTCATGGGATTTCAGTTTGGTTCCTTGTACTTATGTTAAATAGCTCACAGCCTTGTATAACTACAGTTCCAGAGGGTCCAATGTCTCTGTATACCACAAGCAGCTGTGCACATGTGCACACCACCAGTCCTCAACATAGACACATAATTAAAAAAAATCATCAATGTTATAACACAAAATTAGCATAAATTTCAGAACTCACATGTTTGTTCCCTGTTATGTAACTCTGCATCAGTTTGTCTATCCCAACAAAAACTGGATAAGCACTAGATTATTTCAGTTCTCATGAAAAATAGCAAAGGCTGAAAATGAAGCTTAATGAAACCCATTTTGTCTATATTTAAATAAAATCTCTGTCCCTTTAGAAGTGTGCTGTAGTAGAGATACCATGAGTCTGAGTGGGCAGGCTTGGGGGGGGGGGGATGAACTTTTTCTTATATCCATTCATCACTAGCTAGCATTGACATAGGCTACCCTGTGACCCTAATATATTATGACTCACTTAAAAATTAGACAAACAGTACATAAATATACTGCAGAGATTGATTGCTTGGGGCTGGCTGACCTCAATGACTCGAGAGGCTAAATGTGTTGGGAAAAATAATAATGAAACACTATCAAGTGTCAGACAAAAGCAGGCAATCCATGCTTCCTGCTACCTAGATTGGTTTGAAGACATAAATGCCTATCATGCCATGACTTTGCACCAATTTATTGGCAATTTAATCGCTTAGTAAAGCCAGGCACCATCCTTCATTGCCAGTTGGAAAAGGCAAAAAGGAAGCTGTGTCTAGGAAGGATTCTGTAGTCTGAACCTTTATGGGTCCTGAAATGAAGCTGCTTTTCCCCACAAATTCGCCTAGGATTTGTGGAGTAGCCCAATGTTCTTCTAACTAATTTGGATTGCTTGAGGCCATAGAATCATTGAGTGGTTCCATTCATGAACAGCAGACGATGCGTGAAAAAGCCTGGATGCTCTTCAGAGGATCTGAGCTCCAAAGAGCTGTGCTCTACCAGAGGGCTTTGGATAAAACTTCCATCCAGTCTATCAATTGTAGACATTGATTTGAAATAAATTGTGACTGATGATCTGTCGATGACGATTTCCATAATCATTATGCTGTCAGTAATTTATCAAGGTAATGATATTTGTGTCCCTGATGTCACATTCATCCTGTATTGGGAAGACTGAAGAACACGCTGTGGTTTTTAAAGCCCTTATTAAGACCTGTCTGGTTGGGCTATACTTCCAGCCATATAGTAATCAGTGTGATAGCTACAAGGAAATAAAATATTTTTAAAATCCTGATAGGTTTGTAATAAAATTCTTTTGACAAAAATCTTCCCTTGTACAAAGGCAGAGACCTATGCTTACAGCGTGTTAATTAAATCAGCCTTATTGAGATTGCTCGCTGGACTTTGCCAATACATTTTGGAAAGAAATATTAGAGAATTCTGGCCAAAACAATTTGCCCAAACACCCCCTCTTAACCCTCTTGGACCGTTTCTTTCCAGTGCACCTCCCTTCTGCTTTAGATGACTGCTATTTCCTAGTAACCATGATTGTTTAGCATGCATGCAGTCAACAGATGCACCTATATTCTGCATCTACTTGCATTAGGTTTCAAAATTCTTGAACAACATTCCCTCCCATCTCAGAAAGAAAGCTAATGACATTAAACACTAAATGTCACAAGTGTCTCTTCACCAAAAGTGAAAAGTGAGCTGAGAAAGTCAATGAGAGTGATATAATTAACAAAATTAGCAAATGTGTTTTGAGATTGCCATTATAAGATGAATTCCGATTAGACTGCTAATGTTATAGGATCATTTCTATTTTCATAGAACATGGCTTAAACACATATAATCCAATGTCATTTCAGGAGGTTTATAAATAATTCTAGTTTGGCAAATTCTAAGGATCTTCAAAAAGTTAATATAAAGCAAAATAACTTTGAAACTAGAAGCCAGAGTCTTAGCTCTCTTCCTTACTGTGCTTACTCTGAGGACACATCATCCCACTAGGAGATTCTGCATAGGTCACATGCCCAGGAAGTCTCTAGCTGATGATCAACCAATCAATAACTTGGCCTGACATTGAGTTTGTAAGCTTCAGTTTCTAGTTGCAAGAATGTATGTAGGTGACAAACTGTGTTAGAAATGGTTCTGCCTTCACTAATCTGAATTAATTACCATAGTCCTATGACTTTAATCATTAAGATATCTCATACTGTCTGGTTGCTTTTCTTGGAATTATTTATTCATTTATCTCATGGATTGATTGTGTCATGGTAAAATGAATACAACATGATATTTGCCATCTCGGATAATAAATGTATGAAGCATATAAATTTTGTATATTTATTTATTTGTTGCACATGGATCTGGGGGTACGCAGGTACTGCGGAACATACCTGGAGGCCAGTGAAGAATTTGGAGGAGTTAAATGCTCTCCTACTCATAGGTGGGACCCAGGTATAAAACTCGGGATGTCAGGCTTTGGGGCAGATGCCCTTACCTGCTGAGCCATCTTGCCTACCCTAACTATTTAAGAATACAGTTTGGTGGCATTAAGAACACCCATAAT
>CM052719.1:36565280-36591554 GCA_028551405.1 Uromys caudimaculatus
TTTTACGTTTGTGTGGCTATCTTCTTTTGAGTTTGTTGAAAGATTACTTTCTTGCGTTTTCTAGGGTGTGGTTTCCCTCGTTGAGTTGAAGTTTACCATCTATTATCCTTTGTAGGGCTGGGTTTGTGGAAACATATTGTGTAAATTTGGTTTTGCCATAGAATATTTTGGTTTCCCCATCTATGTTTACTGAGAGTTTTGCTGGGTATGGCAGCCTGGGCTGGCAGTTGTGTTCTCTTAGGGTCTGTATGAGTTCTGCCCAGGATCTTTTAGCTTTCATAGTCTCTGGTGAGAAGTCTGGTGTAATTCTGATAGGTCTGCCTTTATATGTTACTTGACATTTTTCCTTACTGCTTTTAATATTCTTTCCTTGTTTTGTGTATTTGGTGTTTTCACTATAATGTGACAGGAGGAATTTCTTTTCTGGTCCAATCTATTTGGAGTTCTGTAAGCTTCTTGTATATTTATGTTCATCTTTTTCTTTAAGTTGGGGATGTTTTCTTCTATGATTTTGTTGAAGATATTTACTGGTCCTTTAAGTTGGGAATCTTCACTCTCTTTGATACCTATTATCCTAAGGTTCTGTCTTCTCATTGTATCCTGAATTTCATGGATGTTTTGGGTTAGTAGCTTTTTGCATTTTGTATGTTCTTTTAATGTTGTGTCAATGTTTTCTATGGTATCTTCTGCTCCTGAGATTCTCTCTTCTATCTCTTGTATTCTGTTGGTTATGCTTGCATCAATGACTCCTGATCTCTTTCCTAGGTTTTCTAACTCCAGGGTTGTCTCTTTTTGTGATTTCTTTATTGTTTCTATTTCTATTTTTAGCTCCTGGATAGTTTTGTTCATTTCCTTTGTCTGTTTGATTGTGTTTTCCTGTAATTCTTTAATAGATTTCTGTGTTTCCTCTTTAAGGGCTTCTAGTTCTTTACCTCTGTTCTCTTGTGTTTTTTAACGGTGTTAATTTCTTTCTTAAAGTCTTCTAACATCATAATGAGAATTGATTTTAAATCTTAGTCTTGCTTTTCTGGTGTGTTGGGGTATACAGGGCTTACTGTTGTGGGAGAGCTGGGTTCTGATGTTGCCAAGTGGCCTTGGTTTCTGTTCCTTATGTTCTTGCCCTTGCCTTTTGCCATCTTGCTAACTCTGATGTTAGCTGATCTTACTCTGTCTGGCTGTGGCTTGTCCCTCCTGCAGGCCTCTGTATTAATACTCCTTCAGGACCAGCTCTCTCTGAGAGGTGTTGGGTTTGGAGTGCTGTGGCACCTGGTCAGCTCTGGGGTGCAGACAGAAACCAGAAGGATCTTGTCCCCAGGTGTCCCTTGGTTTTTGTGTCCTGATGACTCTACAAGGGTCCCTTTGATCCAGTGAGTTTGAACAGAAGTGGTGGTTTTGCCTATGCTCGAAGGTGTGTCAGCACTCCTGGGATACCAGCTCTCTCCTGAAGCTCTGTGGCCCAGGCTGAGGTCCCCAGGTCCTGGTGAGCAGTGGTGCTCATCTTAACCCCACTCACAGCTTTGTCACACTCCTGGGGGGGGGGTAGCTTTCTCCCGGCGCTAATTGGCTGTGGAGCCTTGTGGCCCAAGCTGAGGTCCCCAGCCACAGATGGAAACCGGAAGTTTCCTGTCCCTCAGTCTCTGTGGCCCGTGGGATCTGGGCAGGTCCTGGTGAGCAGTGGTGCTCCTCTTGTCCCCACTCACAGCTTTTCCATGCTCCCTGCGCTGCTTGACTATGGAACCCTGGTGGTCCAGGCAGAGGTCTCCTGCCACAGATGGGAACTGGAAGGTTCTTATCATCTACCTTATTCTTTAAGAGAGTCTCTCATTGTCCTAGAACTCACCAATGAGGGAAGTCTGGAGGTCTAGTGAGTGTCAAATGTTGACTTGTTTCTGCCTTCCTGAGTACAAGTGCTTTGTCCCACAATGCCAGGCTATTTTGCATAGTTTCTGGGGATCAAAATCAGGTCTTTGAGTTTCCACCGTGAGCACCTTAAGTGACTGAGCCTCTGCCTACCCTGAATATACAATTGAAAAAGCAAGTGGATCTCATGCAGGGCACAGAGCCAGCTTCTAAGGGTCCTTTGTAGTGGGTAGGTTCCTGACTCTCGGGTCTCATGTCTTGAAGAGGCATTTCTTGGGGAGGAGACACAATAGAGTTCTGAAATCAACTTAGTGGCCAGTAGATCACTAGCTCAGGAGGTATGTGTAATGCAAAAGTAGCTGGCCCTTTCCTGATGGCTCTCATCCCAGATTCATCTTGTATACCACCTCCTTTAGCAGTAAACCACATCAGCCTGTGGTTGCTTACCTTCTCCAGCAATGGAATTGGCAATTATATAATTCTGGATGTGTGGAATGGAATCAAGGAGAAAACTGAATATAAGTGAACATGTACTTAAACTATTTTAAGGGAAAGCCAGCAGGTTATTATATCTTTAAAAACATCCCAAGGAAACAAAAATGGAAGCTTTCTAGGAAAAACAGCTCACTCATAAGATCTATACTGTTTTCACAATACGATTTCAAATGTATGATGACATATAACAAATTTCAACTTCTCTATGTTAAAACATTTAGGATGACTATGTGTCAATTAATTTGATAACCTAAAATTGGACAGATCCCTTGATCTGGTCCCTTGCTGAGATTGAACTGTGGAGGAGCAGAGAGCATGAGCAGATTGCTAATAAGGAAGGAGAATGATCCAACTACAAAATATCTCTACTAAAGAAAGCCCAGTGGCGCTTCAGTCCTGAACTCCATATAGTCTGTGTGCAGTGTATGAATGTATGTATGTATGTATGTATGTATGTATGTATGTATGTATGTATGTATATATGTATGTATACATGAATGTATGCAGGTATGTACTTGTGCAAAACCATGTATATGGATAGAGGCCAAAGGATGAGGTTGGCATCCTTCTGAATGAATTTCTGCCTTCCATCTTTGAGACAGAATTTTTCACAAACCTCAGAATTAGGTTGCACCCATGAAGCAGCGGTGATCATCCTGTTTCTGCCCCTAAAAGTGCTGGGTTATAGGTACCTGCAGCCAACTCAGCATTTATATGGGCTCTGGGGTTGTGAAGCCTGATTGTCATGCTTGTGCAGAAAGCACTCTTACCTCTATAATTTGATACTAAAACCAGATGGGGACAACAAGAAAACAAAGTGACAGGCTAATATCCTTGACAAATATAACTGCAAAAAAATTAAAAAAATAGAATATTGGAAAACTAAATCTAACTGCAAGCACATGAAAATACATGCATGTGAAATATTTAACATAATTCAGGAAAATTCATCACAAATATTCAAGGAAGGTTCAACATGGGGAAAAATCAATAAACATCATACAATGTGTTAAAGGAATGAAGAATAAAGAAAAGGCTTTTGATATAATTTAACATACTTTATGATAAAAATGCCAAATATATCAGGCTTGTAGGGAATATATATCAACATAATAAATTTATCAACATAACGCCACACCAAACAGAGAAAAGCCACAAATTCTGTAATCTCTTGAGCAAGATAAAGATGTTCACCTTTATCACTTTTATTCATCATAGAACTAGATATCCAAACAGAAAAACTAGGCAATAAAAGAAAAGAGCTTCTAAATGGGAAAATACGTCAAATATCCTTATTAGCACGTGACATGACCTTCTATATAGAAATCCCAAAGAGACGAGCAAAATCCCGTCAAGCTTAAGACTCAACAAGGTTGTAAGAGACAAAACTGATGTGCAGAAATTACTCATGCCACACTATGTGAGTGCCAGTGATCAGAGCCAGAAAGAAGAGGGGTTTCATTCATGACAGTCAAAATAAATGAATAATCTAACAAAATTTAAACCAAAGACGTAAAAATTTCCATAACAAAATTTGTAAATAAGCTATGAAATATACTAATCAAGATGAAACATATATACAAAAAGATAAACAGGTAAAAGAAAGAAAAGGAAAAAGAAAGGAGAAGAAAAGAAAGAAGGAAAGAAAGACATCTATACATTTGAAGAACCAAGACTACTAAAAATATTCATATTACCCAAAATTTCTACAAATTTAGTTCAGTCTCTTCTGCAATATTAATATGGTTCTTCCTAAAGCCAGAAAAATCAATCCTAAGATTTGCATATAACGCAAAAAGTTCACATAGCTATCATCAGCATGAAAATAAACCAAACACAAAGGGAACAGGGGAGAAGGGGATATGTGCATGTGGAGCAAACGGATCTTTGACAAAGGGAGCTAAGAACACACTGATGAGAAAGCAGCCTTCTCAGATGGAGTAGAAAATTAGACACCATGTGCCGAGAGGCAGATGAGCCCCTATCACTCACCCACGAAAAATGCACCCAATGTGGATGCTAGATGCTGGAATGGGTAGAGGTATGTGTGTGTGTGTGTGTGTGTGTGTGTGTGTGTGTGTGTTTGAAGAAAACAACAATAAATAACAACGGTAACAAATGGATCTAGATGACTGCAAAATAAACAACCAGTAGGATAACCTACCAGACACGAGAATTATCTCCAAAACTCACATTTGACAAATGGTTGATGTCTTAGTCAGGGTTTCTATTCCTGCACAAACATCATGACCAAGAAGCAAGTTGGGGAGGAAAGGGTTTATTCGGCTTACACTTCCATGCTGCTGTTCATCAGCAAAGGAAGTCAGGACTGGAACTCAAGCAGGTCAGGAAGCAGGAGCTGATGCAGAGGCCATGGAGGGATGTTCCTTACTGGCTTGCTTCCTCCCCTGGCTTGCTCAGCTGGCTTTCTTATAGAGCCCAAGACTACCAGCCCACAGATGGTACCACTCACAAGGGGCCCTCCGCCCTTGATCACTAATTGAGAAAATGCCTTACTGTTGGATCTCATGGAGGCATTTTCTCAGCTGAAGCTCCTTTCTCTGTGATAACTCCAGCGTGTGTCAAGTTGACACAAAACCAGCCAGTACAGTTGATGTTCAGAATGTATATGGAACTCAGAGTTAATAGCAAACTTTACATAATAAAAGTGATCAACATGGGCTGAATATCTATCTAGCATGTTCTATCCCCCCCAAATATTCCCCACCTGTAAGGCAACAATAGATCTAAAAAGAATTTTCTCAAATAAGATGTACACTTGGCCAACAGGCATAGAAAAAATATCCTCAATATCGAAAATTAGAAGATTCCAAGTCAAGGCCACAGTGAGATAACACCATAGTATTACACCAGCAGAGCTAGCACCAGCAAGAATGAATAGTATATAAAAAACAAAGTCAATAGTAAGCCCTAGAGAGCATGAGAAGACAGGAATGTAATGTTGTATAGCCATTATGGAAACCAATATCAATGTCCTTCAAAATATTTAGGCATAGAACTATCATTGGACCCAGTATTTTCCATTCCTAAGAATATATGCAAAGGAATTAAATTCTCATGTGGATGAGATATTTGTACTCATATTCTTTTTGTTATAGTCATTGTGGTCATAAGAGGCCCAAATTGGAAATAAACGTAATGTCCATCAACTGTTGAATGAAGAAGGACCATGTGGCACGCATGCATATACTATTCAGTCATAAGAAGAATGAGATCTTGTGACTTCCAGCAACCTAGATTATGTTAAGTGAAAGAAGCTTGACACAGAAAGACAAGTTATAGAAACAAGTTACAAGACACAGAAAGAAAATTACATATGAGTCATTATTGGTAGGGAGTTGATTACTAGAGGCCAGGGAGAGCGGGGGTTAGGAGGGAAAGGGGCTGGACTTCTGTTAATGAGTAGACAGAGAGTTCTAGGTGTGTTTTGCATGGCGGGGGGGGGGCATAGAAAATACTAATGTTGTCTACATTCTTAAAAGACTAGAAGAAAGTATTGCATGTTTTAACCACAAACAAAGGCTAAACAAGATCAGCATATTCAACCTCATTTAAGCATTGCATAGCAGAAATATGCATTGAAGCATCACATGAGGTCCAATAAACTGTTACGTTTTGTAATGCTTTTATGTATCAGTTAAAAATAAGTTTTATTTAAATGCAAGAATAATCAAGAAAAGTAAATGTATTTATGCAAACAACACATAGGCACATAAGTACTAAGTTTCGTTTACTGTCATGGAGGATTTTTAACAATTAGAGTTAAAGGGATTCGAGAGGTGGCCCAGTAGTTAAGAGCACTCACTGTTTCTCTAGAGGACCTGGGTTTAATTCCCAACACCCACATGGCAGCTCACAATTAGAGTGAATTATCTAAAGGCATTTCAGTAAGAAAAAAAAATACTGCACTTTAGAAATACGGATTTTTGTTACACTCTGAAAGTTATGAGAAATATAAACTTCCTATGTAGCTTTTTCAAACAAATGTCACTTAAGAAAACTTTAAATGTCATTTCAAAGAAGTAAATACCAAAACTTATTCAAACCATATTTGATAGAAAATGTATCAAATTTCTATTAACAACATATAAGATGATTTATTCTGTGTTATTAAAATTTTATCTCTTGTTAATCAAACCATATTGACTAACAAAGTATAGTGAAGCTGTTAGAAACATATTTGCAGTTTTAATAGAATGCGGAAAGAGTTACTGAGAAGCAAAAGAGAGACTCAGGAAGAACTAAAGGAAATGAAGGGAGAGAGAGAGAGAGAGAGAGAGAGAGAGAGAGAGAGAGAGAGAGAGAGAGAGAGAGAGACTCAGTCCCATGCATTAGACTCCTTTTAAAATCATGGCAGAGCCACACGGATTATTTGAGTATTTGTCAAGAGAGCCTAATGAGAATTTCAGAATTTTCAAAGATAATTCAGAAAAATACCAACAATGTCTGCATAATGTCATACATAAAGACCTGGGGAAGCAGAATACATCAACTTGAAGGATGACACCATCTTCCATTAGCTTGCTTTGGCTTTGACTTTTTAAGTGGCTTTTAAAAACATTTTTGAATTTTTAAACACATTAAAGAAACGCTATAATGCTTTTTAGTGTGAGTATGTAAAGCACATTTTTTTTTCTGCAGCATAATTGAAATCTAATTAATCATTTTCTCTCGAGATTTTTTCTTTTTTTGCACGAGAGACAACTTATTATGACAACAGTAGGAAAATGACTTTGCTCATCAGCACTGGAGATGTTTTAGTTAGGGCAACAATATAATTTTGTAAAAAGCTTGTACACATTTTTGTTAGATACATGCATGCAACTTCCAAATGACATTAACAGTCTGACTAAGAAGCTGGTAAGCACCCCCCTCTCTCTCAGAATGTTCCTGTTTTTTAACAATAAGAAACTGATTCATGCTGTGATTTTAGTAACATTCTAAGTCCATTCATTGATTAGGAGGGCAGTGTTTCCCCTTTCACAGTAGACTCAAGTATAAAGGGATTTTTCTTATAACTGCTTGGGTGTTGGTCTCCTTACCCAGATGACCCTCTGACTGTAGCTGAGTTGTGAATGCTTGCTGTTAATCTTTATGACTGAACTGTAAAGTTTATGCCAAACCGTTATTTCCCTCTTATTCATCTGGGACTCGCAAAACAAATGGACCTGTGGGAAGCTCTCTATGCTCAATCCCGTTGACTCGTAAAGGAATCTGCGGGTTTTTCAGCTGTGGATTAGCTTGCACACTCTCATAATCCTCTAGGATCTACGATGTTCCAGACTCCAGCAGGCTTTGAAAATCAGCCTTGGTGACTGAGAACTGACTCTCATTCTTCAGATCTCTAGAAATTCTCTCCGTGCACCCCCTAAACTTACTTTCTCCTCATTCAGATTCATTCATTTGCATTTTGGTGTTTCCAATTTCTATAATCTTATTTATTTACTTCCTTCAAGCACGGTGACAAATTTTAAAACCGTTGGTATTTATTTTGAAGTTTGGATCAGCTTTGTTATATTTGACACAGGTAGAAAGCCTTAGATTTTCATGGATGCTCAGGGTTAACAAAGGCATTTGGGTGAATCTTTACTGAGTTACATAGGCCACACTCACTGTTCTCTGTCTCTCACTGAACAAAGACCATTCATGAAGACACCCACCCAGGGACTCGAACTCGTTGATAACATGGAAAGACTGCATTCCCGAATTCCACATCAGCCAACAGTCTCACACCATCTCCCCCCACATTGTGATTTTACCCATTTTTATCAAAGCAAGACTAAGTAAACCAGTTACACATTTTCTGGCTTCTATTCCAGTTCAGACTACATGGTCCTGTGTGCTTTATGAAGTTAGACTCCCAGAGGAGGCCTCGACAGACATTTGCAAACCCCGAGCTTTCTTACTTCACATAAGATTTTAGATGAGAGTCTTCTAAACCCCATGATGTCTAAGAACAGTAAAGTATTGAGGTGCCTATTGGCAAAAGAGGGATAAATCACACATTTTAAAAGCACTCATACATTCCATTTATTCTGTGCACCCAATTAATGTTTTAAAAATAACTAAGACAATTTTCCAGCTTTAAAACCCAGTTGCAAATGATGTCAATTGTGTAAGGACTGACATTGTGGGTTTTGTTTTCAGTTTTCAAAAGGCCTTGTAATTATACATAGAGCCATTTCTGACAAAAATTATAGTCCTATAAAGGATCTTTCTCAAAATTATTTTTGAAAAATATTCGAAGGAAATATAATAGGTTCTAACTTTCAAACTTGGAAATTTAGTAGGCCTAGAAATATTATAAACTAATAAAATTATTGTATGCTATGTATAGAAAAGGATGCTTAGATAGAGTGTCTCTATCAGTATATCTGTGAAAATACATGTTATTCAGATGAAGATACATAATATATATGCAGTATGTCTATAAATACTATTATATATATGACCTATATAATAAATACTGTAGTAAAGAGTAAATACTATTATATATATGGCCTATATAATAAATACTGTAGTAAAGATTAACTTATCCATGAAGGGGGAAAGATAGAAGCAAGGGCAATGATTTGGTTACTGCGTGGATACAGCTTTTTTCTGGAAGAGAGAATGTGTCCAGTTCAGGCCATAAACAGGGTAGGGCTGAGGACAGATCAAATGGTGCGCTCTGCAATGAAACCTCCCCCGTTTCAGCTATTGCCCCTCAGAACCAAGAAAATAAAAAAGCTCTTATATTTTCTAAATTTAACTAGTGAAAATGGTGGCTAAAGGTTTAGGGGTAAAAGAGTGAGATTACTAATTCATTTGTACTCCCTGGTATAATGCTTTCCATATGGAGAGGATATTCATATCTAACATATTCATATGGAAATCGTGGAGTCACAAATTTCCTCCTGATGAAGCAACTATGCTTCCAGATGCGGGTGTTCTCAAACCAGCAATGTCTTGTCACAGGACAGCAAGGACACTGTGATGCATGCTGTTATTCTTTGGATGAAGGATGTATCGGACAAGAGCATCTTATAGAGGATACAGTGGATAAAATTTAATTTTGTTTTCATGTGTCATTTGGCATATATAGTGATTTCCCCTTCAAACATATAATTTTGTAGTCAGTGTTTTATTAGTTCTGTATTTAAAGACATTTCTATACTGAAATACTTTGTCATAAATCTAGACTACTATACACAGCAAAATCGTATGTGGCAATGGCTCTAACAGATTCCCAGGCTCAAAAGCAGGACACAACACAGAACTTATGTGTATTTCTTGTCATTTATGTTCCTGGCCTTTAGTATAAAATGGTTGGCCAAAAATATTTCTTCACAGAATGAATTATTGAACATTAAAAAAATGAGAATCATTACTCTATAATGAAGAGAAACTCCAAGATGAGTAAAGACAGATTCAGGCAAAAATAATTTTATTACTCTCCATAGTCCATCGAAAACCTGACCAAAATAATTCCAGGGAAAATATTGCTGAATCTTTAAGTGGCGTCAACAGGAAAATTAGATTTATTTCATAATAATCTTCCAAGGAAATAACCTTACAAGGACACCGAGTGTTCTATGAGGAGCCTAAGTCTCCACAGAGCTATTTTCTCGTCCTTTCATCAGAGAAACTCAAATATTCAACAATATTGTATACTTCCTCAAATCTTGATTTGTAAAAAGTTAGATAGCATTTTCAAATGTCAAACATTTTCATATACTGTTTATTCTCTATGAATTCTGGAAGAACTCAAGTTTTGGACAATACACAGCTCCAAGACTGTAACTTTTTTTATAGAAAACCACACAGCCAGGGAAATAGCAAAAATTCAGGAAAAAGAAATTGAAACACAGTGGAGGATTGGGCGTGGGGCTCAGCAGCATAGCATCTGCTCAGCAGACACACGGCCTTAGTTTAGATCCCCATTATTGCAAAACAAGTAGAAAAACCATGTAAGAAAATGCCTTCAGATGAATAGCACACTGAAAAAAAAAAAGAATTCATGTGAGATAGAGCACACCAGAATTTTTCATAAGTAGTGAAAACCTGTATAAACAGAAATAACCAGAATCTAAAATCCTGTAAAAATTCAAAGAAGGCATGAGTTACCAATAGGATAGAATAAAAGGCTCCATCCGTAGACAATGCTTCCTCTAGGGAAGCTGGTTTGCTCTCCTATGGTCTGAACATGACTGGGGAGCACAGTATGCCATCTGCAATGATTATTAACATGTCTTTGCAATAAATATAAGAAAGGTTTATCTTTAATATGAATCTAACTGTACTTCTGGCTGAGATAAGTCTTATTCTGAAGGCACATGCATTCACAGATGTGTGAACCCAGGTGATCTCTGTGCTCTCCCTCGAAGTTTGTGGCATGCAATGAAAATTTCAAGGCAAGTATGCTAGACAGGATGTGCTAAGCTAAAATATTGAATATGTGCACATACCATATACATCATACACATCTTTGCCGAATTATTACCATGTTAGTCTGAAATATAAAGATGTATCTAGCAGAGTTTGTATTGCAGTATCAAAATAGTATCTTGGCAGTGCAGGTATATGACAAATGAAATGTACATAATCTACAGATTTCCTAGATAGCTAGCAAGATTCATGAAAACTCTCTCCACTGATCCACATGTTGATATATATATATATATATATATATATATATATATATATATATATATATATATAATTTCAAGGCACAGTATATTTTATTAGTACATAGCTTTGTAAAAACTGGCCCAAAGTTTTATTTTTAAATAGATAATACATTTCATAGAGGAAGATCCCCAGAACAAAGCCAATGGAAATTCAATCAGATTACTCTTTAATCATACAAATTTATAAACAGTAGACTTATCGATCCCCAATACTTAAATATCACACTGTGTGAATAGCAAATGGCATAAAATATGCAAAATAATAGTACATTAGCCTAATAACACTAATAAATTGCAAAGCTTAGCACGAAACTGAAAATCACTAATGGAACACTATGTAGCTTGCTTGTGCAACAAGCAAAGACTCATACATAATGGAAGAGTACCACTGTTAGCAGCAGGCTTGAGGAGGAAAATTTAAGTGTGTTTTTATGGACAGACCGGATTGATCTGGGAAGTGGTTCCTGAGGAGATTCCACTTACCCCGAAGAGCATCTTGGGAGATTGCCACTACTTCCTACTGGTATTTGAAACTCATATTATTTAGATCAGTTGTCTCCATAATACCAGGATTTAGGCATTGGGAGAAAAAAAACAAAACACAGACTTAACCTAAAGAATTTATTAAAATAACTAGCAACAATAACGGTATGACATGGGCTTTCTTTGATTGCCAATTTCCATTTGATATTCAAGTTAGATGTTCTGTAAAATTACAAAGACCATTCCCTTCATTTTGATGAGGGAGGCCAATAAATAAAATACAAGATTCAAGCCCTTAATAATATTGAAGTCTCACAAGAATCGAGATTCACTCTCATGCAGAAGTTAGTCATATAAGAAGTACCTTGGACCACATTCAAGGAAAATGAGTTATTGAACGTAGTAGAAGGTGCTTGTTAGGACTATGTTCCAACCTTAAGTTGGTCCGAGGCAGGGGGATTGAGAATAACATTGTGAAGCAAAGATACAGTGTTTTCTACTTTCATTTTACCTTAATATCACCTCTAAATCTAATTGGTATTGCAAAGAAGGAATATAGCTTGAATTTAAGCGTTCTGTATCTAAAGGTGAGTGTAAGGATGAGTTTGAAGGTGAGGTAGAGTTGTCAAAAGTCACAAAGCTGCTACTAATTTTGAGATAAAAATAAATTGTGTTACTGAAGGAACAGCTTAGTTAATGCAATGGGGAATACAATAACGAGTTCATCTAATATAGTCTCTGAAAGTGAAGAGAGGATTGTAGTCAAAGGAACTTGGAGAAGATGAAATCTGTTTGTAACAGAGCACTCTGGGGATAAAGAATAGTTAAAAATAGCGTGTTGTCCTTCATTCGCTTCTGGCTTCAGTGCCTCAGTTGTGAACTTCCCCTTCCTCATGACCTGCTTAGGAATTAGGACTGCTGTAAATATATACCATGCCTATCTGTCATATGGTCTATAATATATTTATGATCAAGAAAAAAATTAATATAAACAATATCACTGTTAATTTTTTGTTTAGAAAATACATTGGAACATAGTGAATACCATGATTTGTGTCACACGACAGTGTCTGATCTTGATGAACCAAGGACAATTGCAGCCATGCTGAGGGGACCTCTTAACATACTAAGCTATTTGACCAGCTATGTAATAGCCAGTCTGAGAACACCTGCTGTTTGCATAACATTGCTAGTGCTGATATTAAACATTAAATGGATTAATCCAATGGGAGTTGCACAGAAATACTTGGTATGTGTCACCAATATTATATTTAAGAGACTGTATTAAAACCAATATATGGAAAATGGATTAGTTGTTCCCTTCCTGCTGTTTCTAAGGCTTGTTTTAAGATAAAACATGAGAATAAATTAAAGAGACAGGTGTAGAATTAGAGGCTCAACATGCAATGGGAGCACAGAATAAAACAGATGGTCAGTGTGATATAGTGTAAGATGACTACCTGCAAAAAAGGAGCTTTATTTTCTTTGTGATTTTAAAGATAACAAAACACAATTTTAAATTCTACTATCTTCACTTTGGAAGATCCACAAATAATTCTCTAAAGAATCTTAGCTGGTATTTAAATGTTTTTTTCTAATTTAAAATGTGTTATATTTGACTATCACTTTATTTAATAACAAATTTTAATGTTATCAGCAGAATATAGTCTTCATTTTTATATGTAATCAAAAGTCTCCAATTAGAAATCTATATATTGAGATACCCTGTCCTACCCTACCCTATCACATCAGAGCATATGAAATGAATACCATGAATACCACCACAACAATATGGAAAATCCTGAGAATCAAGATTATCTATAAAGATTCTTTGAGTTGATATATAAGCTTGCTTTGTACATTAGTGGACTCAAGTAACCTGCTACTAACACTTAAAGGGCCTGAGTTTTGTAGATGTTAATTTTGGGGCTACTCTCCAGAAAGATCATCACTAACCTCAGTATTATGTAGAATTATGGAGACAAAGGTAATTCACAGAAATGCATGGATTTTCACCACTAGACACTCATTTCTACATGTAAAAAGAATGGTTTGTATCAAGGCTAGTCTCATTTAGAGGTTTTACAAATTTAGAATAGAAATTGATCGAACTAAAATGACTATTTAACCAGAACCCAGTGATGTTGCCAAGACAACAGAGATTCTTAAGACTGCTTATAAAGGAAAACAAAACAAAATAATAAAAAAACCCAAAACAACAAAACAACATCACTCCAGGTTCAGTGAGAGACCCCATCCCAAGGGCAGAAAATGGAAATCAAAGAGCAGGGTACCTGGTATCCTCTCTGACGTCTCACATCAACATGGGTGCATGTGCTTTCACACATACATGTGCCCTCCTCCATTATCCATACATAGAAAAAGGCACACACACACACACACACACACACACACACACACACACACACACACACGCACACACACATCTATCTATCTATCTATCTATCTATCTATCTATCTATCTATCTATTTATCTATCTATCTATCTATCTACATGGTAATAATGGCATAATTCACCAATGGATCATAATATTAAAAACCAGAGACAGGTATAAACAAATAAACATGATGTAGAAAAAGGGCAAAGTTTAACATTTCAGTCAATCCTCTGATGTCATTCATATGTATTTGGATTCATTCAATATATATCTCATACAAAACCCAACTCCAGATCGATGACAGAGGAAACTGCTGTATGTCACATGTTATTTAAATGGTTTGCATGACTATGATGTATTACGGTAAACCGTGAGAAAGGAGTAGGAGGAGAGGCATTGTGCTCTCTCTCTCTCTCTCTCTCTCTCTCTCTCTCTCTCTCTTTCTCTCTCTTCTCTCTCTGTACGCACATGGATGTGTATAAAGAATGATAAATTGTGGCTTTTATTTATTTAATGCAATAGTAATCCAACAAGACACCAGTATTGTGATTCTTTTCTTATTGTGCTACCCAGAGAAACTGTAAAAATGGAGGGACTACACCTCTGCAAGCATGCTTGTGTTTGTGTGTGTAAATAAAGACAAACCAGAGTGATATTGGAAAAAGAAAGAAAGATGAACAAGGCTCTTTTTGTCTTCAAAGAATTCAGTTTATCAGATGGTTCTCATGGGACTTTACTGTTTGTCTCTACCAATGCCAGCATCCCATTTTCCTGTGTCTGTCTAAAGCTGGGCAGAAAGTGGAGACAGATACAGTTACATAGATCAAGGTGTTCAGGAATTTGGGGTCAACTAGATTAGATCCCCAAGAGTCTAACCTTACATAGAACCACTTTTGGAAGGAAAAAAAATGCATTCTTGAATTCTTTATTTTTTTTGGTTTTTTCGAGACAGGGTTTCTGGCTGTCCTGAAACTCACTCTGTAGACCAGGTTGGCCTCGAACTCATAAATCCTCCTGCCTCTGCCTCCCAAGTGCTGGGATTAAAGGCATGCGCCACCACTGCCCGGTTCTTGAATTCTTAATGAGACAATTAACCAGGAGTAATTGCTGACGACTGAATAAGAAAATTCATAGTCTTTATATCATGCACGTCCTTTCTTTGGAATTCTTTTAATTATATACCTTGACGGTCTTACTACTGATAATTAGAAAACAAGGTTTAATAAACGTGCATACCTCATCACATTCTTCATTAAATAACTAAAGCATTAGAACATTTTAGCTGAGTAGTCAATATGCTCTCCTAAACCATAGGAAAAACATCTTTAAAGTCACATGAAGCAACCTGGAGCTGATTATATTGGTCACCAAGAGTGGTTGACTTTGCCCATTACTTAACAGTAAGTTGCCTCTCCATGATCACTTGAGCCTCATTATTCATGTAATTACTGTAATTATTATGACACTAATCACTGTTGAAGTCTAAATGTGTGAATTAATTCAGTAAGTGTAAATATGTGTCCATGAAAAGGAAGTATGCAGATGAAAACGAAACTCGGATATTCTGTTATAAATGAGAAATTAATACCTAAACTAGAATCTCAACAGGGCATATGCAAGGTTTGGAGTTGAGAACATAGGGAGAGCATGGTTGTAAACATTTAGTTATAATTAATGCAGGTGGGAGTGAATTTGAAGACAGCATACTTGTCTCTCTAATGCACATTTGAAAACCTACTTCAGTGTCCTGAGCCCAACATAAAGTAATTTACCAAGGTGACCTAATGGCAGACACATTTTAGAAGTTGAGAGTAACCTGCCTGTGTCAAGTCATCCCACAGATCACGTGTGTGTGTGTGTGTGTGTGTGTGTGTGTGTGTGTGTGTGTGTGTGTGTGTGTGTGTGTGTTTTCAAGCGATCATGCTGGCCTGCTGGGTGTCCGCTTTATCCTCCACAGTTCCATGTCTGTCCTTCATAAAGCAGTATATTCAAGCAAAAAGGACACTGTGTGTGTGTGTGTGTGTGTGTGTGTGTGTGTGTGTGTGTGTGTGTGTGACTCATAACATTAGAAAACTTCCTACATTGAAGTCCGTTTAGGTTAATATTGACTCTTTAGTTTATATGAACTTCCGAGGGTTGAGAAATTTCACATAAAATTCATAATAGCAATAAGATGTACTCTCCTCTAGCACTTATGTTCAAAGATCTGTTTGTACTATCAGCCTGAAAAATTCTGCCTCAGAACACTGGAAACATGTGGCCTCTGTTATTAAAAGGACATCCAACCACCTGGCTCTCTCAAGTGCATCTCACAGAGGCACTGGTGTTTGAAAGTATGACAGAATCTCTTACAGGTTGGCTAAGAGGCCTGGTCTCCCCCTCCCCACCTTGTGCCAAGGCAGAGGGCAGGAGCTTGAGCTTGTCCTGGTGAGGTGGGATCCCAAGTGCAGGTGCACACCAGCTGGAGGCTGCATGTGCGCCAGTTGGCGCCTAGGAGCCCACATTCACACTTGCTGTGATTTCCAGCTCTTCCGTATCCCAGGGCCTGCATGTGGCAAGCCCCCTGGAATACTGGTGATTAGGCCCATATTTTAAAATGCATTGTGACTGACAGGGTAGGAAAAACAATGCATTTGCAATAGCAGTACAACCCTTCTTCACAGAATTAGGCAAATAAGTTGGCCATCTCACTTCCCTAAAAGCAAACAAACATGACACAGGAGTACGTTATTGGAAATGTCATATGTCTGTGCTGCAGAATAAAAGGCTTGATTCAAGGGTTTGTTTTAGCAACCATGGAGGATGATGCAGAAGGGGAGAGGAGAAAGAAGTCTGGTTGATGTAAAATAAAAAAAAGACAACAAAAATTAAGAATCCCCCCAACCTCTCATTCTTTCATCTATCTTAGATAACTTATCTCTTCTTACACCCCATTTTTTCGCCCAACAAAATTCACATATGCACATAGTTCTTTTTTTTCCTGTACTCAAAACATCCAACAAGAATTTTAAAACAATTCTGTATTTAACATTTCAAAGTTCAAGTCATTTTAATTAATCAGTTGAATGTTGAATCCAAGATTTAATAAATGTTAGCCATAAACCAGGTGCTGTGTTTGGAACCACTTAGGCAAAGATGAGAGGGGGCACATCTTACCATTGACAGGCCAACCGCCCTCAGGGCAAACTATATGTCATTAAGCGAAGCCAATCAGACTCGAACACTGGTCAGTGTGAGTTATTGAGAATGTTACTAGTAATGCCCTCAAGAATAAGAGTAATTCTGGAAGAAGAAAATATGCTAAAAGTATAGCAATTAAACAAGATGTAATCACAGGGTATAAAACAGAGGTCAGAGGTATGAACTTGTCATATGTGGCTGTTAAAAATAAGGAAAAAAGGAAAAAGAAAAAAGAGCCGACTAGGTGAAGAAAGCCAGGGTCTGGTGAGACTTGTGCTTGCGTTTGAGTTTCATCCTTAAGACCAATTAGAAGTTTTAAGCATGGGTGACTTGGTCACTATTTTTTCCTCTGTTAGGTAATTCTGAGTCTTTCATGTGACATGGGAAAGGGGGAGGGAGTTAGGCTAAGTGGCTGTTGAAATGTCCTAGCTGAATGGGAAGTGATGTCTAAGTTAAAGAAGTCGCTGTAGAGACGACAGGGACCAGGATGGAAGGAAAGGCAGACAGCAGTCAGAATGGACAAACCTTGTGGCTAGTTGGCTTGGGGCTGAGGAGTTGGGAAAACTCTGGCTCTAATCGTGAAGGCTTGTCTCCCTGGCAGCTCTCATCTTTGTTCTTGGGAAATCTGTTCATATACCAACCTGCATCCTCTGATCACATTAAGCCTCCTGTGGGTCTATGGAGAAGTGGAAACAGTTGGGGAACATCTCCGTAATGACCTGTTGAGTGATTAGATACATTTGCTGCATGTGCCTTAGCTTTCTTTTTTCAAGAGGACACAGCCCCAACTCTTACAAATCTCAGTTGTTTCCTGGAGGGATTGTGTTTTGCTTCTCACTTTCTTTTTGTCGCTGTTTGTTTCCATGTCTATTTTTCGCCTGTTCATCTGAAACTTGGAGGGGGCCATAGCCCCACGTAGTTTAGAAAAAGGGTTTCATTTTCTGCTGTCTCCATTTTTTCCCAGGCTTTGTGTTTGAATGCCACTGTGATTGCCCCAGAATGTCCCCTTCTCTTCTCACACATTGGCTCAATTTCCACAATATGTATGCCTCAGCATATACCAGCTTCTACTCTCTAAACCCTAACTCCAGACAGACGTCCTCATTGATCCATTGACCCAAGCCATCGTTCAGTGATCAGGAATGTGAGATGACAAAGTCATCAATTGTTCTTCAAAGATAAGGTACTTCAGGCAAGTCTCCTAGTATGTTATTAAATGGTACTCCACAGTCATATTAATGAACTGATCATGGTTCAGAACTGAGCCTGGATCTAGCTAGCTGACTTCTGACGTAAGGAAGAAGCTGGCGTATATAGACATAAAGAGCATTTAGGATTGAAGAAAAATGAACTCAGAGCTATAAGGCTGTGAGCACACTTGAAATTCCACCTGACTTCTGTGCTTCCATGTGGGTAAAGCATTCATTTGTCTGTGTTCAGCTATTTTTTTTTTTTTTACTTTTGGAGTTAAGTTCTTTAGCAGGAAGCTAAAAAAAACCCTCAATTCTTGAATGTTGTAGACTTGATAACAGATGCTGTTCAGATGAGAATGCTTTCATTAAAGCATTTTAAAATTTTTTTCCTTTCTTTTATTCCTCTAGAGACCACAGTGTAAGTTTCTTGTTTTATTACCTAGAATCTTTTTGAGATGCATGATAACCTGCTATTGTACTCCACTCTCTCGTACACACTGTGGTAAGCACAAATGAGATGGGGGAAATCATGGTCTACTCTGAGTTTATGATGTGGCTTGAAAGACAATAAACACACATTTTATACAGGTCACCGGTAGCGTTCACACATGGTCACTCAGAGAAGGAATGAGCAGTGCAGACAGTTGGCCTTGGACTGAAGTGGATTTTAAGAGGCAGGAGTTTGGGAAGACATTTCCAGCAATGGGAGGGAGGAACAGGAATGAACATGTGTTATGTTCTTGAAACATGATAAAGTAGAGTTTCTTGTGCCAGTGTTTGCTGTCTGGTGTCATTAGAAATAAGGTGGAAGACTCTCAAAGCTAGCAAGAACTTAGACATCCTGATCCATGACAGTCACAAGTCTTACTCCCAATTGTTTTCCATCCTCTCTCCAAATCCTTCTGTACCTTTGAATAATCTGAAGACAGAAGGATATCCATGTGTACATATTTGTCCTGATAGGATATGATATGAGACATGAGTTGAGATTGAGAGTGCTGAATTAACTCAAGGAATTGTTTGAAAACTTAGTTTATTGCCCCTGGTAAGTAGTAACTCATTTAGCTCTAATATCTCCTTCTACTTATACCCATTGTTTAGCTGACTAAGTACTAGCTGATTTCCAAACAAGCCATATCGCTTGGAAGGTTCAACTATTTTTGCAGATTCTATTCCCTAAAAAGCTTTGTTCTTTGCTCACTGATGTCTTATGATTGATGTGTTTGAGAGCAGATTTTTATGACATTTCCCAGTATGTTTCAAGACATAGAAATTAAGATCGCTGGTCTTTGGAAAAGACTAGGATATCTTATTTTATTTTACTTTTTTTTTTTTTTTTTTTTACAGTACAGACAATATTCCTCTATGTCTAGGCTTTTATGACTCTCCAAAGTCAATTTTGCTGGCACATTAGGCACATGTTAATTAAAATGATGGGTTAATGTTTTAAGGGTCAAAGAACTAATGGCAACGATATTAGCTAATAAACCATTTGGATTTTTAAACTTCTTCAGTAGAAAATAAAACTGGAGAAATAAAAGCCCCTTGCCTATCGGTGTTGGACTTGTCTTGGAATGACAGGTGAACATGACCAATCGTGTCATCAAAGACACTTCAGAAATACAATGTTTGCAGCCTTTAAACATAAGCTGGAAGAAAAATGAGAATCTGATCATAAAAGTATTTTCTTGAGGGAAACAAGTAGTAGGGATGAAAGGATTTTCTTCAAGTCACAATAAACGTATTTTTAAAAATCTGCAAAAGGAAGAAAGCTATTTCCTGTTTATCTCTGTTATTAGTATACAATGTTTTCATAAGTTTTGATAAGCCATTTTTGGGGGTTGACTAGAAAGCTTCATCATATGAGTTAGATAGTCATTTTTGAATTAACATAGTACCCCCTTGAAATAGCACATATATGAGGAGTTAAAGAGAAAAAAAACCTTTAAAGACTTAGACTCATAGTTAAGAAAGTGTCTTTTCTTTTTGACACTGTAAATAGTGAAACCTGTAACCAATAGGCTTACTATTTCAGGGGCGGATCATTCTGGAAAATCTTAGGTCATGAGATTAAGTTACCAGAGAATCTCCCCAGTGGCCACATTATGTGAAGAGAATCCACTACACACTTATAGCTTTTCTGGATGGTTTGTATCTAAGCATGTTAGAGAGGCATGCTCTCTTTTAGACTCTCACATGCAGACCCTTAACACTGATAAAGGATTTGCCACCTGTTTCTGAATTGTGACTGTGATCTCTTTCTGTCTTCCTATCTTTGAAGACAAGCATGAGATGAATCTTCATTCTCATGGCCCCAGGAACCCATCGCAACAATTTATCAAAGGCAGATAGTTTGTATGGGAGCTGATAGAACCAGTAGTGGCCAAGTGGTGATATAATATAACTGTGGGGAAACTGGGAACCAGTACAGAATGTACACATCAGTCATAGCCACCTGCCACCCCAGGTGCTGCTTGAGGGCTACTCCAGTGTGACAAGCAATGCATATGCTGGCTTTTGGAAGTAGGTGCCCTGAAGGACCACAGCATCCTGAAATAATAAAGGCAGAGGGACAGGATGAGGCCCAAAATGTACACATTAAAATATGTCATGGCTTGCAGGGAATCTGTTGCAAGGTAGGCACACCAAAAATATTTCTTAAATAAACTCACTGTGACCCCACAACTAGTATCTTCCAGAACTGGTTAGAGGCAGTTAAGTTTTTCAAACCTGTTCAATGATAGAATAGCAGGCAAAACTAGGTTTCTAAACATTTATAAAAGCCATGAGATTTGAGTTAAACTGACTTGAAGGTCAGCCATGTTGTAGACACAGTGACAGAACAGACAAGGAACCACAGGGCAGGGAGTGGAGCTTTAGGTAAAGAGTGAAAATATCCAAAGAACCAGAGAAAGTGTATTTAGGCTCTGGCTAATGGCGAGAAGGAAAACGAGAGGGGTGTGTGTGTGTGTGTGTGTGTGTGTGTGTGTGTGTGTGTGTGTGTAAAGGAGAGAGAGAGACAGAGAGAAAGACAGAGAGAGATTGATTTAGGTTTTCTGAATCAGGGCCAGAGACACAACAGCTGCAATTTTAATCTCTGGAAGGAAAGGTTGATAACCCTCTTGAACACATATGAAGCTCCTGTAATAAGTCTTTTTATTTTTAATCCATGTACCTGTACTCATAAAATACAACTTTTCTTTTTGCAAATACCAGTAGCAGTACAATGATATTTATGTCTTTAAATGCTGTAAAATATTGTAAATGTAGAGAACAGGACCAATTCATAACTTCTGCAAGAAGGATTTAATATGGCTGTTTGTCATGATGATGTATTTAGATGTACAAGTTAAGATGCACAACACAGGAATAGACACAAATTCTCTGTGTGGTTTCAAAAAATTTCAAGGTAAGGAATTTGCCTGTTGGTGTGCATGTGTGATTTAAGGTATTGTTCGCTAACATCTATAAGATGACTTAGTAGTTGAAATGTGTCCAAACCACTATGGCAGACGGCTCACTGATGTATGCATGGGGGAAGGGACGTCCTCTCAAAGAACACATGCGTTATGGGGTCTCTCTTGCAGGCTCCTTTCATTCTATTTCCTCTCAAAGAGCCTCAAGCAATCTGGCAGAACACAGGATATTTGACTCTCCCATTTCTCTCCTCCTCCCCATCAGAACCTATGGCCACTGCACAGCGGCGAGAATATCAGGAGAATTCCTAGAAAGTTATTTCTCCTAGCAAGCTCTTGGGCAAATCTTTTTAGTCATCCATTTCTCAATAGTCCTTAGGCCTCACCTCTAGTTTTGAAGTAGGATCTTCTCAAACTTAGAAGCAAATCTCTTGGCTCATCCTTTAAATAATTGGACGGGACTCCTAGCAGTGGGAGGTTCCAGTGCCACTGTATCTTAGTGTCTCTTTCCTTGGGTGGCATTTCCTGGGTTGCCATTCTCTGATCAAACTTGAATATTCTTCCCTTCGAGAGATAACCCAAACTTTGTCCTACTCTTGCTGAGTGCTTTTGCTTCTGTCCCACCCATTGTGCCATAGGTACCTTGAAGGTACATTTATTTTTATGTTTATGTTTCATTGCTATGATGTAGATAGAGTTATGGAAAATAAACCATTCTGGAGCCATCTCCTTCTGAGCTCTCTCTGTGCTTTGGTTTTCGGGTTTCACACCCTAAAAGTGACAGACACTTGAACCCAAATTACAGATGACAAATTACAAAGATATTCTCCTAGTCTAGGCAAAAGGACAGAGCTTCCAAACTTACTTCCAATATCAAAGCCAATCATCTTTAGAGCTATTAAATGCTTCATAGAATCTTAAAATGGTATTTACTCATATGAATGGAATTTTGTACTTTTATT
Organism: Uromys caudimaculatus; assembly: GCA_028551405.1. Classification (NCBI taxonomy): domain Eukaryota; kingdom Metazoa; phylum Chordata; class Mammalia; order Rodentia; family Muridae; genus Uromys; species Uromys caudimaculatus. The sequence goes on from CM052719.1 coordinate 36,587,959, forward strand.
TTATTTGGCGAGTGAGTTCAGTAGTGTTATAGGATTGAGGTCTCAAAATTTTATTCTACCTATTTAATAGTCATGGGGTTGACTCTAGTTGAGACTCCTAGCAGTGGGGGATATGGAGCTTGAAGAGACTACCTCTTGTAGCCAGGCAGGACCCCCAAGGAAGTGATAAGGACAATAACTCACTCATAAAACTTTTTCCTGCCTACAAAGTACATGGACAAAGATGGAGCAGAGACCAAGGGAATAGACAACCAATGACTCGCCCTATGTGAGACCCATCCCATGGGCAAGAACCTATCTCTGATACTATTAATGATATATTCTTAGGCTTGCAGACAGGAGCCTAGCATAACTGTTCTCTGAGAGGCTCCATCCAGCAGCTGACTGAACCAAACAGATGCGGAGTCTCACAGCCAAACATTAGATGGACCTCACGAAGTCTCATGGAAGAGTTGGGAGAAAGATTGAAAGAACTGGAGGAGATAGGAACTCCAAAAGAAGACCAACAGACTCAGTTATCCTGGACCCTTGGGAGTTCCCAAAGACTGAACCACCAACCAAAGAGCCTACATGGACTGGACCTAGGCCCATGCATATATGTAGTAGCTTGTTCTTCATGCAGATTCCCTGACAACTGGAGTGGGAACTGTCCCTAACTCTGCTGCCTGGCTATGGATCCTCTTCCTCTAACTGGGGTTCTTTGTCTGGCCTCAGTGAGAGAGGATTGCCTAGTCTTGCAGTGACTTGGTATACCATGGTGGGTTGGTATTTGGGGTGGGAAGCCTCTCCCTTCTCAGAGAATAAGGGGAGGGGGAATGGGAGAGGGGATGTGTGAGGGGGGAGCTGAGAAGAAATGGGTGGGGCAGTGCTGTGTTCAGGATGTAAAGTGAATAAATAAATAATGGAAAAAGTCATGGGTAACATAAAATCATGATTTCATCTAAAAATTATACCTAATATAAAATAATTAGATTTTTTTCTTCCATGTCCTCAAAATTAAGGATTTTCTATTTTGCTTATATCAAGAATGATATCATTAAAAGATGCATACTTAAAATTATTGTTCAAAATGAAAAAATTAATCAAGTCAACAGTATGAATTCAAAGTGACAAATGACAAATTTAAATAAAAACCACAGGTTGGCAAATGTTTAAGGGATATGCTAAAGGCTCAACCCACAAGGATGCTGAAAAACTTCCTGTTACAGATGATCTTTAAGTGCTGCCTGACTTCCCTGATGCATGAGGCTCAGTGTTTCTTCCATAAACCTTTTCTTTCAACTTCCATCTTTCTACGATCAGCAGTAGCAAAGATGCTTGAGTTATCATACCAACCAAGAGTCCACTATGGGGGCAAACAATGAGCAACGTGGCAGTCCCTACACCTGATGTGTGCAGAACACTGGGAACATTTGGCAACTTATGTTGAAGAAAGTCTCTAGTGTCCAGGGGCTACCTGCCTGGAAAAATAAAAAATTTCCTCTTGAGTACACAAATAGCCAGCTTTCATGGTTGGTCAGAGGAAGCACTTAAGACCTGGGAGACAACCATCCCTGTGATTCTTCTCTCTTTCTTATTTCTGCAGTTCTCCTGTAGTTCAATTCCTAAGTGTTAACTTTGGTAGTGTGTACAGAAAGTGTCAATCCTATCTTTCTACCCTCAGATATTTAACACTTGAAGACTACTTCCCAACAGAGACTACTCCTCAGATGAGCTAAGCCTACATTCTCCATTCAGCTGTGGACTATACTTTGACTCCTTGCTAATTTGGCTATAATAACCCTACCTCTTTATTCAGGTCTGTGCAATAACCATGACTCTTTGTTAAATCATATATAATAAACACACTGAGTTTCCAGGATGTTTTGCCTCTCCATTGGAGAGCCCAGTCCACCCTATTCCAGATTTTATGTGTGTCCGTGTGTTTTTCTTTTCATTCTTTTGGGGACCCTGGTTAGGGTTCTGGGACCCAAGCCGAACAATGACAGTTATGTTTATTGCCTCTTTGTCAATCGCCGTTCCCAGTGCATAACCTAACATGACAAGGATCCATCTAAACAAATCCATGTAAGCTTCGGAAAGGAGAGATACTTTAAATCAGGTCTATTCTCACTAGATTCAACAACAGTTCTCCCATACTCCAAATCTCTCTCCCCTCCTCTCCCCTTCCCTCCCCTCTCCTGTCTTCTTTGTTTTTTTTTTTTTTTTTTTCTGATCCTTTAAGAAAAGTACCTGTTTGCTGTCTTTAATTTTATTAGGAAATGGGTGCATTGTCCTGTGCTATTTGAATGTCACTGAGATGATGCTCTGTAGCTGGGGATTTGGCTCTCTCTATACAGATTCAAATATATGTCTCCAAATGTCCTTCAAAATCTCCTGTCCTCAGTCCATCTGGTCCCCTGACTGTGATTTTGGAGAAAGTAGAAAAATATAGCTCAAGAGTATGAGCAGTGTATTAAACCTAAATTGTTCTGGAAGCTTCTTAAGGATTTCCTCAGCTGGTTCTACAAGATCTCACCCTTTAGATTTGATGATGTTCTGCTAGGTGTCTGCTGCTTATCATTATCTGTTACCTATATTTATTCAAAACCCCAAACAACTATGATAGGTCATTCTCTGGAATGTACCAGAAACATTTTTTTTTTTTTGGCAGTCTTCTGTATTCTGTTGCGTCTCCCTCCTTACAAAGCCTCATGGATTTACAGTGTATGTATGCATAAGCGTAATGAGTCTAGTGCTCTTTGATAAGATGATACGTTTCTTTGGTAATGTTACTCTATCTCATGATAATAAGGGGCCGGAAGATAAGAGGAGGAAATATTAAAAGAATATAAGAATAGAGATGTTTCTGGCAAAAAAGGATTTTTTTGTATAATAAAGCTTTATCCTAAATTGAGATGTTTAGATTTTTAGAATGTAAAAGAAACCTGGAAAGACTGCATAAGTCTTAAAAGATTTGAGAAAGTTATGTATTAAAAGATAAAATATTTATCATAAAAGGATTTCAGATTTTGCCAAAGGCTTTTTCTGTACCCAATGAGATGATAATGTGGTTTTTGTTCTTGAGTCTGTTTATGTGGTGGATTATAATTATTGGTTTACATATATTGAACCATCGCTGGGACAAAGCTGTCTTGATCATAGTGGATAATCTTTTTTGTACATTCTTAAATTCTGTTTGCAGGTGTATTATTGAGAGTTTTTTAAAATTTATGTTCAGAAGAGAGATTAATCAATATATTTTTGTTGTTGTTGAATATTTGTCTGTTTTTTTTTTTTAATTTTTTTTGGATACTTTATTTACATTTCCAATGTTTCCCCCTTTCTAGGTCTCCTCTTTGGAAACCATTTATCCCCTCCCCCTCCTCCACCTCTATGAGGGAATTCCACCTCCCACCCACCCACCTGCCCACTCCCATATTCCCACCTTGACATTCCCCTTTACTGGGGCCTCTCCTCACCCCAATGGCCAACAAGGCCCTCCTCTGCCACATATGTGGTCTGAACCATGGGTCCCTCCATGTGTATTCTTTGGTTGGTGGTCCAGCCTCCATGAGGATTGTGGGGGGGGGGGTCAGGCTAGTTGACATTGTTGC
>CM052719.1:36592054-36717508 GCA_028551405.1 Uromys caudimaculatus
ACATTCCGGCTAATATCCACTTATCAGTGAGTACATACCATGTTCTTTCTTTTGTGACTGAGTTACCTCACTCAGGATGATATTTTCAAGTTCCATCCATTTGCCTACAAATTTCATGAAGTCATTGTTTTTAATAGCTGAATAGTACTCCATTGTGTAAATGTACCACATTTTTTGTATCCATTCCTCTGATGAGGGACATCTGGGTTGTTTCCAGCTTCTGGCTATTATAAATATGGCTGCTATGAACATAGTGGAGCATGTGTCTTTATTACATGGTGGAGCATCTTCTGGGTATATGCCCAGGAGTGGCATAGTTGGATCCTCAGGTAGTATTATGTCCAATTTTCTGAGGGTCCGCCAAACTGATTTCCAGAGTGGCTGTACTAGCTTGCAATCCCACCAACAGTGGAGGAGTGTTCCTCTTTCTTCACATCCTCGCCAGCATCTGCTGTCACCTGAGTTTTTGATCTTACCCATTCTGACTGGTGTGAGGTGGAATCTCAGAAGCTTTGTAAAAAGAATTTGGATGTTTTCATTTCTTTTAATCTTTGTGAGATAATTTGAGGAGTATTGGTATTAGTTCTTTGAAGGTCTAGTAGAATTCTTCTATGTATCCTCTGGACATGGTTTTGTTTTAGTGGGAAGATTTTAGTTACTTCTTCTATATCATTGATTGTTTTGGATATGTTTAAATTGTTTACTGCATCTTGATTTAATTTTTGTTGGTGGTATGTATGGAGAAATTCATCTATTTCTTTTAGATTTTACATCTTAGTTGAGTATAGATTACTATAAAAGTATGTATTATGATTCTCTAAGTTTCCTCATTGTCTATTGTAACGTTTCCCTCTTCATCTATGATTTTATTGATTTGGGTTTTGTCTCTCTTTCTTTAGTTTATTTTCCTAAAGATTTGCTAATTTTTTCAAAGGGCCAGCTCTGTCTCATTAATATTTATATTGTGTTTTTTTTATTTTCTATTTTTAAAATTTCGTCCCTGACTCTTATTATCTTTTCTCCATCTACTCTTTTCTTGAGCGTTTAGTATCTCCTGATGACTTGTTGCTATACATATGAATGAGGACATCCCTTAATAATCATAAAAGGAGATTCTCCATGAAGTAGTAGGCAATTAGTACAGAAACACCAAACCAGTCAACATGTAAAGAATAATTAAACAATAAAAAGCTAGATCCTAATGGGATAAGCATATAGAATCCCTCCTCATGAAGTTCAGGGATCTTCTCCTAGGAAATAGGGCTAGAAAGATTGTAAGAAGAAGAGGTAATCAATAACACTGAGGAAACAACGCTTTCTAGATACAACAGGGAAGCTGCACATACGAACTCACAGTAATTACGATACCAAACTTTACCAAAGCCAAATGACCCCTGAGGACTAGATCGTCAACTGGCTTTGACCACAAAAGAAAACAAATGGTTAATTTGCATCTCCCAAATGGTTTTGAACACCTAATAGGACAGTATAACCAAAGGTAAAGACTTCTGAAGATATAGATGCCTACAAAAAAGCACCCATCTAGTCTAATTCTTATGTAAGACACGGTGTACTGTCCTTGGAAAGGTTTACCAAAGCTCCCATTGTACTTGTCCTGGTGCTTTGGATCTGTCTTTCAAACCTACATGGCAGGATTGGACTGAATCTACCAAGCTCATCTAATGTCTGGCAGCTCTGAGATCTCTGAGAAAGGCACCAGAGAGGAACCACCAGACTCTGGGGACTCCTGCAAGTTGATCAATGGTCTAAAACTCTTGCTCAGTAAATGAACTTCTTCAAATAACTAGCTGTATGCTTGCCTCTTGCCCACTGCAGTGTGTGTGGACTTTGTGTTTGTTCTTTCCCATTTGCTCCTCTCCTCTTTCCCGGAACCCATCTGATGGAGGTCTATTATCTGGTTTCCACTCTTTTTGGGATCTTCGTTAGCTGCTATACTTTCACTGATATTTAGCTCTGATTTCTTATACGTCTCATAAAATTTGTATCTAAAAGAAGGAAAAATATCAATACAGAAATGGTTCTACACATGGAACTCTCCACGAACCTCCTATCTGACTTCTACTTGAGACCCATGGATCTTCTTCCTTTGGACAAAAGGAACAACATCACTTGTGTTAAGTGGAAGTAGTCAAAGAAAGACTACAGTGCCTCCCCTCCATCAGTAGCTGGAGGGACCACTCCGAGGTGGAAATGAAGCCATAGGCTCCTAGGATGGAAAAAGAGAGAATATAATAATAATCCTAGTTTGTGGTTGGTGGTGCTTTCCCCCTTTAAGTAGGAAATACGCCTTTTGGCTTTTTGTCCCCAGCTGTAAGTTTCCATTTACTCCAAATGTAGGCTAATCCCTTAACATATGTTAGGTCTTTCTGTACCTGTTATATCACAAAGGACAGAGGAGCTGGGCCACTATTTTCCTCTCTTTTCCTCTTAAATTGACAGAGTAAAAAGAACCAGCCTGCTATCTGGTATTGATTTTGAGGGTTCACATACAGTTTGGGTTTTTATAAGCAATAAACTTTGAAGCACCAAGCAGGTGCCTTTAGTTTTAGAAAAAATGGGAAGCAATGGGTGTCATAGAATGGATCTCCCAAAGAATAGGAAAACCGTTATTGCTTTGCAAAGCTTTGGACTGGGTTGACAGAGAGTCCTTTCTTCAGGATGGAAAGGCATTCAGTGGGAGCTGGGATGACTACATCCCAGAAAACGTCACACAAACCCTTGATGGTCTGTTTGTGTGAGCAACACATATTTACTCTGCTGTATCAACATTATTACCTTGTTATGCATTGTCCTTCTGTCTGATTATTTTGTTGAGGATGCTATTACTGCCTGGTTCATATAGTCCCTTTCCTTAGAGTGAGCTTGTCATTTCTCTTCCCACTCTCAGAGCTCCTTTACCAACTGCAGACCCTAGTGAGACAGTAGTCACCCATGTGTCCCCGTGCAAATGCTGATGAATGATTTGATACCCTGTGCCTAGTGAATTTTTGAACAAGAGGTTCAGAAACTGTTGCTTGAACAGATTGCTCATCACTGATAAGGCACCGCCACATCGGCTATCCTGTGCTAACTACCTGCTTCAGAAGGGCAACTGATGGACCAGTACAAGAGAATTTTCTGTGTGAGCTATATTTAGACTCCTCTGGCCTATTAGGGAGCCTTGTTTTTCTCCTAACTATGTGTAGACAATGGCATGGTGCAACTCAACCTCTACATAGTCTATTTCTCTTTTGCAAATATATAGGTTCTGAATTAACCAGGGGAGTGGGAAAACACCTGACAAAATACTGTGTTTGATGAGTCACTAGGAATGATCTTAAAGACTTATCATTGTCTCTCAGGATCCCAATTACACCTGTCCATTAGTGCTAGCAGATAAAGTCTGGGAGACTAATATAGTAACAGTTTTGCCTTCTCCACGGTGCCCTTCTACATATTACCTGTTTGTCTTATTTAATGTTGCCCCAAATTTTGTAACACAGTGAAGAAAGTGTTGTTGCTCTTGTATGACAAAACTCTTCTGACTGATATCATCCAGGTATAACAGAAAGGAACAGAATGGAACAGAGTGAGCTGCCTGCTTCCAGACTTTATGCTGTCTCCACAATATCCCACTTACATCCTGGGAGAAAAGAGTGTCTAAAGGTGGCTGAAATCATCCCTTCCCAGTGGAGATGAACAGTGGAATCTGTAGATTTTATCTTCTTTTAGAGCACTGATTCTTAACCCTGGGTGCACTTTAAAACCATCTGGGGAGTTTTTAAAGGCTACCTTAGCTAGGATTTCACCCCGAAGCAATTAAGTCCAATTCTCTAGGGGTCGGCCTTGGCATCTGGATTTTTCAAAAGCTCCCTAGGTGATAGTAATGAGTAGCTAAGGTTAAGATTCACTGCTTTAGAGTAATAATCAACAAAACACTGATTACATTTTCCCATTAAGTCACATTGGGAGTTGAGTAATGAAAAATCCTTATAGTGACTTTGGAGAGTGCCTCGGAAGACTGGCCCTGGCCTTGATCCTTAGTATGGATTCAAATTTATCTGGAGACAAATGAGAAGACAGAGAAATATTATATTTTCCTTATCTGGCTCTGTAGCAGTAGAGTTGGCGACTCAGAAATTCTGTGAGGTAAATAAATTACATTCTGATTCCTTTGCATCTTTGAATTATGTTAGCCTTAAAATTTTACCACCAATGACCAGAAAATTAACATCTACCATTGCTGGTGCCCTCATCACTCAGCCTTTGCTTTTCTTTATTAAATAACTACTGGTTAGTTTTCTTCCCTTCATTTTTCCAAATAATTATGGATAACTGCATTTGTTTCAAGGTTAATTTAGTAATTAGCTCTTGAATGTACACCACTTAGAAAAATGTTAAGGAGGCACAGTCTTTGTAGGAGAAAGCATATGTAATGGAATGTTTTCCTATTTCTTTAAAAATTATCGCACACCTTTGTTCTGGGTATTTATAGAGAGAATACTTTTTCAATTATTTTTGTTCTTTACACAGAACTCTTTTAAATATGATCATTAGCAATCTCTGACTAAGTCCTGGGGCCAAAAACAGGCACATTCAATGGGCCATCCCTCATATGAATTTTGATGATACTAGTAGCAGAAATTAAGTAAGAACAAAACAGAAAGAGGCACTGAAAAGAACTAATTTTCCTCCTTTAATCTGCATTTTCTAAAACAATAATAATTAAAACCAGAATTCCAATCAGAATTTAACCGTAGTGTAAGACATGTGTTTTTTATATTTATTTTTTATATGGGAATTATTAAAAGTTGAATCTTTTTATTTTCATTTTTTTGAGAGTACTTGTTATGGTAACCATGTATTTTGTCATTGAAGATATTTTTCTGCCAATAAGATATGACATTTCATTTACTGACTTTCATTGCAAAATTTACAAAATACCTAAGTTATCAGTTATAGCTTTTTCAGCTGTTTTCCATACCTAACTTTTCTACAGTTTCTATAGGAATAAAATCATAGGAAAACCCTGTTTAATTCTCCCATACTTTTGTGGGAGAAAATTTATTATAAACTATTCTGAGTCATTTTTATCAAGCAAAAGATGTATAGGAAAGGTAGAAACCCAGCAGATCTCAACACAGAGGAACCCCATGGCAGGAAGTCCACTAGTGCTGAGAATTAAATAAAACATGTGACAGGAAGCCTAGACCTTTACATAACTATCAATTAAGCGAACTCTCGGTGCCCACTTACTAAGTCTGTCCTCAAATGCCAGGTACTACCTAGTGGTTCAATGCATTTGTAACCTAGTGGCCTGAAATAATTAATGTCCCTCCCTAAGCAATTCACTTTCCATCAGAGTATAGCTAGGTCACTGAACAGAATGGAGCCCAGTGAGTTAGAGGATCATTTTTCATTAATTTTGATTTCCCTTCCATTGTCGTAGGTGCTTTGGATATGAAGTCTTAGCCTGACCAGCAGCTTACGACGGTATGAGTTGGTCATTTTTCATCTTCCCCCCCCCCCCAGGAACAAATGTGGCATATATATATATATGTGTGTGTGTGTGTGTGTGTGTGTGTGTGTGTGTGTGTGTGTATTATGTATATGTCTGTGGATGTGTGTGGATGTGAATGTGCACATGACGTATATGCACACACACATATTTGCACACAAACACACCCATACTTTTCTGGCACTAAATTCAGGCAGTTGGATCGTTATTTTGCTCTATCTTCTATCATATTGTTTTAAATGCTTGCTGGAGATCAGTCTTAGCGATGTGCCCAGTGGGCCAATATACTTGCAGTACAATTAGTAGCTACTGTTATTAGAAAACTACGTAAAAGCCCCAGACACTGGTCTTTCCCGAGACCGAGCAACTCAGCAGGGGTCTTCCTTTTACATCTCTTCATATCTCTGTATCCTTTTGTAAGATGCAATGCTCTCCAAAATGATGCTTCTTCCCCTGTACACAAAAGCCATCACTTCAAAAGCCTTTGATTAATTTGAGCACAATCAAGGGCATATGAGATAGCTGCCATTTAGCGAGCCAAAGCAATTCTATGCCAGCTGCAATAAACCTATCAAGCTGTCATCGAGTCAAGCTGTGAGAGAGACGGCGGTGATTACAAGCAATAGTTTCCTTCAGTGGTTTCATAATTTCATTTTTTTTTTTTGTTTGTTTCGTTTCCAGATCTCCAATAGTTCTAGTAAGGATGTTTTGGTAGAGAAACATTTCCCTCGGGGGTTACTAGCAACAACTTAGTGTATTGGTTTTTTTCCCCATCATTGATTCGGTATAGAAGCTCATCAGGCAAGAAATATTGTGATTACAGTCATCTATAAATTATTTAAAAGGGCTGAGCCAATCAAAACAGAGATCTAAGTGACTATTTTCCTCTTGATGCCTTTATAACTCCTACTCAAAAAGCAAATTTCTGAGTGATAGGATAGTTTTGAAGTTACTTCAAAAAGGCCATTTTTTTTAAATATGAGGAGGAGGGTCTCAATGTGAATGGTTCATGTATTTCAATGACAGCTCTTTTCTGATGACTTTACAGAGGAGACAGAAAGAGATCGAAATAACAACAAGCAAGGGAAAGAAACAGAGGGAGACAGAGATAGAAGGCATAGCAGGTAGGTAATTAAGGTCTATCCTGGGAAAATCGATTCATGCATTCAGTATTTCTCACATATCTGAGCTCTGGCTACAGAAAGTAATCACTGTTAAAAAACACTAGCCAAGCAACTCATTCAATTGCCAGTTTAGCTCATGTCTTCCAACGGAAGAGCTTGGCACTCCGCAGTTAGCTGGCCTCATGCTTCATTTCATGCTCTGAATATTACCTGCAAGAAACAAAATGCTCTTCGTTTCTCCCTCCCTCTGGTAAAAACCATTTCCAGGATGCTTTCTTTAAAGACAATCTACTCATTGCCTCATGATTTATATTTAACTGTATGCCAGACTCTCTAATCAAATCTCAGAACCCAGGGAGAACTAACTTTAGATTGATCCTGGAGAAATATCCTTTCTTGAATTGTATCAGAAGCGGCACTGCCTCCTTTATGCCTCTTAAAGTGGAAAATGGAAAACCTAGACATTCCTCAGTGCTGGCAAATGCAACCGCCAAAGTTGCCCAAAACAGATGATTTACTTGGGAAATGCATTTTAAAACATGAACATTTTCACTTCAAAGGACTTTCTGTGAGTACCATACATATTTGTTATGCAGTTCCCAGTCAGCCAGGACAAGGAGATTCTTATCTGGTTTATGGCATTAGTGGGAAAGCAATGTGATCGATACATACACCTGCAGGCATGCACAAACACAAGCACACAGAAAATGATGTGACTGGTACACACACACATACATACATTTGCACACATCCATGCATGCACACGTGCACGCACACACATGGACTCAAGCATGTTCACACCTGCATACATGGACACACATTATTCTAAATAACATGGAGATCGACTAGACAGGTTTGGTAGATAAAGCATTCATTTAGTTTTTTGTAAAGGGTATATTTACCAAATAAATTCAATTTTGAATTTTTTGATGTGGAGATTATTGAAATGAATGATACTCATTTATTTCCTTAAAGAAGTCTTTTCTTTACAAACCTACCGTGAAAAATAACACCCCTGCCTTTTAACTCAAACTCCAAATAGACTTAGTTTCCTGTTATTTAGTTTGAGAACTTTAACATATCAAAAGGAAAGAAAAGGATATAAACTCGCTATTAAAACATTTAGGTTGGCAAGTGATTTGTCTCTTTCCTTTATCTGCCTTGGGTTTTTATTTCACTATGTGGGCAAGTGCCTACTATCACATAAATTTGTAGAACAGCCGGAAGTGAAGGGTGACAGAAAGATCTCCTAAATTATCCTAAACAGTTCCACAAAGTTACATTTGTGCTATTAAAAAATCATTTTTTTTCTGATCACCCATTCATTTACCAGATCAAAACCTTCCTGTCCTTTGGCTCCCATTAGGCAATTAGATGCATAAAATGATTTTGGCCTTCTTAAAATCTTAAGCAGGAATATCTGAGATAGCCCCATTTTTTTTTTAAAAGACTCTCTTGGTAGGTCTACCAATATGTAAGGAAGTAAAAACAGAATCAGAGAAGCTCAGCCTATCAGAGTAGCCTGTGAAAACTCAAATACAATATGTGTAAGATTTACTACCAGTATTAATTGATGTTTGAACCAAATCATTTGAATAATTTACATTGAGGAGGTCCTTCTAAATGGGTTTCCTGATGCTGATTTCTTATTGAAAGTCGCCATAAGTTATGGCTGTTTGAATACACGTAACCATGCTATTTAAGGTCATAAAGAAGCTGGTTAAAGCTTTCTCATGTAGAAACCAAATATGTTGCAAATAACTGTCCTACAAATTCATTTATTTCTTCAATTTATAAATGTTCCTTGATGCTCCCTAGTACTAAGTAAGCACTCTTCTAGGTATTATGAAGTTTCAATGACTAGTTAAGACTGAACCAAGCCTGCAATGTCTATACAGACTGTAGGCTATCCTACATACAAATGAAGGGTAAGAATTATGACGGGAGTGAAAGGGAATTCAAAGGAAGGAGAGGCGATTTTCTTCTAGAGCAGTAGTTCTCAACCTTCCTAATGCTACTACGCTTTAATACAGTTTCCCATGTGGGAGTGACTCCCAACTACAACTTAATTTCATTGCTACTCCGTAAATGTAATTTGGCTACTGTTATGATTCGTATTGTAAATATCTGATATGTAGGATGGTCTTAGTTGACCCCTGTGAAAGGTTGTTCGATTCCCCAAAGGGGTTGCAACCCAGAGGTTGCTGGCCATTCTAGAGCCATCGTTGTAGAGTAAATTGCATCTAGGTTGATTAATCTGAAGGTGCGTACCAGAGGAAAAGGAATTATTGGACATTAGTTTATTAAGATGTAGTGACAAAGGCAGGAGAGTAGAGGATGGCATCAGAGAACAGTGGGGGTTCCAGTCTGTCCAGCTGTGGACACTGCAAAGGAAAGCTGTATGAAACACATCTGGAATGACTGGAAGGGGCACTGATGTCTACAGGCTGCCAGAGTCATACAATGAACTTGAACTTCCTCTGGGACCATTCTACCTGAGTAATAAACAGGGCTGCCCAGCCCTGGAGAACTTAAAGGCAACATTGAGAGGATTTATATTCTATTTTTGTTTAAGGTTTTAAAATATACACTTACATGGGATTATCTTTATCATTTAGGTTCTAGCTAATAAGTTTTAAATAAGTTATAGGATAGAATGATTAAAGACAATGATATAAAAATATGTAAGGGAATATGTGACCTACAGAGTCTCACATGCTGATACCAACATTCACGGACAACTTAAACCAACATTAAAAAGGCTCCAAATTCCACTTTCTGTGAGTAGCACATGAGCAAGGGATATTGTTTCTTGGAAGAACACCCCACGGTCCCCATTAGGACATAAAAACATTTATAGTGACGTGCTTTCACCAAGAGAGTGCATGTCCTCCCTGCAGATATTTAGCTTTTGTGAGTAATGGGACCCGTATGAAGAAAACAATTCAGCTGAAGCTGGTGTTGATGGGGGTGAGTGCAGTTTTGTCCGAAATTACTGTTGTTGTGAAGTTCAACATGCTTATTATCCCTAATCATTAAGACCAACTGCATAATTACATTTTCAGCACTTAATTTGTTGTCAAAGTATGTGCTGAAATGAAAACAGCTCAAATTATTGGAAAAAATTTGCTTCCTACTTTAAGAGGAATAAAACTTCTTTATAATTGTTTACTCCTCCTGCCAAAACAAGGCCAAATTCTCCTTTATATAAGACACTGGAAGGGTGATGGAGACTTTATTTTACCCATTTGTCTGGAAGACAACTGATGTAGCCATATCAGAGTTAGGACATATTTTGTGTCCTTCTTCCTATATAATATTGTGCACCCAAGACAGACAATGTCTAAGCATCAGAGCTCAGCAGCACAGAGTTTTGATTTATGGATTTTCAACTTTATAACTGTGCAAAAATAGTAGACATTTGGTAGAAACTGTGCTGGGCTTTTGACCTTTTCTTTGGCTGGCAGTAAGTAGTTACATATTCTTTTGAGACACTGGTGGAAAATGGGAGAAGAGCTTCATAGTGTAACCAGGAATTGAGATGTGACACCTAAAAAAATGACCCAGTTTATGTAGAATAGAATGAATTCCATCTGGGACATGCAATGGCTTAAGTGCCATTCGGACAAGCAGTGTGATAGTTTGAATGAGAATGGGCCCCTTAAGCTCATATATTTGAATGCTTGGTCCCCTTGGTGGAACTATTTGGGAAAGACTAGGAGATGTGACACAGGGGGATGGGTTCTCTCTCCCCCCAGTTCCCCCTTTTCTCTTCTTCCTGCATCATGGTTGCTGTTTCAAGATGTAAGCTCTTAGCAATTGCTTTAGAGCTTCATGCTTGCTTATTTGCTCTCATGCTCCATGACATGCCCTCAGAAACTTTGAACCTCCAGTAAACCCTTTCTTCTATAAGCTGCCTTGGTCATAAGGTTTCTGCCTAGCATGAGAAAAGTAACTAAGACAACCAGCTTGACGTCTAGTGGAGATGGTCATGGTTTGCATGCTACTTTGGCATATGTTGTTCATTTAAGTTTTGGTTAACAGATTAACCCAATGAAGGTTAGGTCTTATTACCTATCATCTTTAGATGAGGAAGCTGAGGATCCAAGAAGCTAAGTGAATTGTTGAAGACCATAAAATACAATCAGGTTCAGTTTGGCTTGACACCAACTCAACAGTACTTTAGAAGAAAAACATGCCATGCATGGGAGTTTATTCCATAATCCCAACATATGGGAGACCCAGACAGGAGGACTGCTGTGAGTTTGGTGTCAGCCTGGGTTACAGAGTGAGACTCTTCCAAAACCAAACACAAAATTAAACCCAGTGCTAGGAGAGATGAAGAATAAATGACCAGAGCATGTGGGTGGGCTGATTTCTCTTGGTTTGTATATGACTTACTATTTAAAGATTGTAGAAAGGTTGGGGTAGGGGAAGATATGGAACACTGGTGTGGGAGAAGCCAGCTGCGTGAGGCCAGTAAATATTGTTGAGGTGCATGAGGTCACCAAAGCAGGGATATTTTTATAGGTCACAATATGAATGAAGGTGTTAGAGAAATTTGGAACAAAACCACTATCAGGCATCATCAATCTCAGGAAAACAAGACTGTACTGAAAATAAGACATCTGAGAAACGATGACAGTGCAAATCAAGGGAAGGATATGAATGAACAAATTTTGATTGAGCCCTAAGTTTTTAGGAACACATTTATGGAGATACATTTTAATCCCTGAACACTGATGCCTTTTCACTTTAATATCTGCGTCAAGCATGCTGCTCTGAGGAAGAGGCTGGTTTTCCCAGGTTTGCTTTACACAGTTGTAATGCTTCTGAAGACTTACATTTGGCTGAGAGACACATATACAAAAGCGTACAAATGAGACCAATTTGATTCTTAATTTAGTTTCTGAATCAGAGTTTCTAAATACTTCAACTCAGCAACCTCTGTCTTCAACAGAGCTCTACACAGAGTTCTTGAGGAATGGACTTTTTCCCTGTCCCAGGTAATGGTAGACAAGGATGCCTGTCGTTAGAGCAGCATATATGTAATGGCTCACAAAACAAAGTGGGCTGTACTTGAACCACCTTCTACTTTTTCTAATGACCACAGCAATCAAGTTTCCTGAGGTGCAGAGAGGGCAGGGATCAGTGATGTTATATCTTTCTCCTTCATTAATGTATTTGTTTATTCACTTTCCATTCCAATTGCTTCCCTACCTTCTGGTCCCCTCCTTCCACAGTCTCTCCCCCATTTCCCTCTCTTTCTCTTCTGAGTGGGTGGGGCCACTTGGGTATCCTCCCACCCTGGCACATCAAGTCTCTGCAAGACTGGGCACATCCTTTCTCCCTGAGGCCAGACAAGGCAGCCCAGCTAGAAGAACATATCTCAGGTGCTGGCAACAGTGTTGGGGATGTCATTTTACTTGTGTGTCTTTCCTTCCCTTCCCAAGTTCGTTGAGGTGTCAGTGTGAATGCCAGTATGTGGGGGTTCTTCTTGAGGGGATTTGTTTTAGTTCAAGCATCTTCTCAGCATCTGCTTACACATGCTCACTCTCTCCTCACATCACTTCTACCAGTTATTAATTTTTTACCAAATCTTTCATTTTGTTCCATACCTTTCCAAATTTGTTAAACTTTTAGTTTCCTTGAATTGCTCATCCTTCCTTCCTTTTCCTCCTCTTTCTTTTATTTTCTGCTTTGCTCCTCATTCTGGATGGTGCAAGGTTGTAATTAGTTTGGAAATGGAGCTATCATTTTATGTTTTTGTGAGCATCTCATTCTATAAACAGTCTCATAATTGTATTTGAGTATAATGTATAATTAGGGAAAATTGTCTATAAAATCTCTACTTAAAATGTGGTTTTTTTTGTTTGCTTGTTTGTTTCCAAATAAACCCTAATCTTCTTGGCAGGCTTCTCCTTGATTTGGGGGTTCAGGAAATCTATTTCAGTGTTACATGAGTATCCTAGCACTGACCATGGTGAGCCAAGTTCTGTTCCATGCTTAAAAAAATGTTCTGTTATTTCCTTAGCTTTATTCCCAGGTATATTGTTTTATCATTTGTGGCTACCAAGAATAAGCTTGTTCCTGTGATTTGTTTCCAATGTGTTCATCATTGATACAAAAGAAGTTTACTGGATTCCATGTGTTAGTTTTGTGTCTTTCCACTTTAAGAAGATATGTATTAGTAAGTACTAGGTGGTTTTTTTTTTTGTATCATCTTTGTAGTCTTATATTATAAAACCATATTGTCTTCAAATAGGAATATTTTGACACTATTTGTTCCCCATCTATTTCCTTCTCTTGTCTTATTGCTATGGCTATGACTTCAAACACAAAGTTGAACTAGAATGAAGAGAGTGGACACCCTGATTTGTTCCTGATCTAAGTGGGAACATTGAGGTTCTCTACGTTTAGCATGGTGCTGGTTGTAGGTCTGTTACATATAGCATTATTAAGTGGAAATACACTCCTCTATCAAAATGTTTTCATGCCTTTTATAATGAATGGATGTTGGATTTTTTCAAGGGATTAGAACTATTTACTGAAGACTTTAGACAATAAATAAATTGAGGAAAACACTGGTAGATTGAAAGATGTCCTATGCTCATGAACTGGCAGGATTATTATTATGGAAATGGCTACCCTACCAATCTACAGATTAAGTACTAACCCAACTAATACACCAGAATTATTCTCAACAGAGATATAAAATACATCCACAAAATTTATACTGATACAAAAACTAAACAAAAAGACCAACCAAAAAACACACGAAGGATAGCGAAAGCAACTCTAAAATAAATAAATACTCAGGAGTTATCACTCTATCTAATTTTAAATTATACTACAGAATCAAGGTAACAAAAATATCATGGTACTATTACAGAACAGACACATCAATCAATGGAATAGAATAGGGAACCCAGGCATAACTTCATATGACTTCAGCTACCTGCTTTTTGACAGACACCAAAAATTGTATTTAAGAAAAAATTTGCATCTTCAGTAGCTCTCAGAAATATGGATTTTAATATGCAGATAATGAAACTGGATTCATACATTTTACCTTGTACAAAACTCTAACATAAGACATAATAAACTACAACCAGCAGAAAAATAATGGCATGCATTTCAACCTATACGCATGGGTTGACTATGTAAATAGGCAGCTCAGGAAATAAGACCAATGGTTGACAAATGCGATTTTATGAAACTACAGAGATGCTGTACAGCAAAGGAAATGGCCAGATGTGCGTATAGAATGGGAAAAAGTCTGTTCCAGCTTCACATCTCATAGATACAGCTCAAACAAAACAAAACAAAACAACACAAAAATAACCCTGAACACCAAGAAAACAGCACAACTTAAAAATGGGCTTTTGAACACAAAGCTCTCTGAAGAAATGCAAGTGGTCAGCAAACACTAAGAAACCCCAAGTGTTCTATATTACCAGTCACCAGAGAAATGCTGATAAAAATATTTTAAGATTCCATCTTACTCTAGTCAGACTGGCCATGATGAGGAACAAACATGACAACAAATGCTGGCAGGGGGAAAAGATCCAAGGGCACTCTTGGTAGAAGGCAAACTAGTACAGTCACTCTGGAAACTGTTCTGGAAGTTTCCTGCTCTCAAACTCGAAAGAGATCTATCGTGACCCAGGTATAGCACTTCTGGGGCATGTACCTAAAGGATTTTGTATCTGACTGTATCCGTGTTGAGTGCCACTCTATTCCCAATAGCTAGGGAAGGAGTTGACCTGGATGTTTGCCAACTGACGAATGGACAATAAGGTGGGGTATAGGCATATATACAAAATACGATATCATTGATCTGTAAATTTGCAGTTAAGTTGATGGAACTTTAAAAGTGTAATGAATCAGGCCCCAAAGACAAAGACCACATGTTGTTGTTCATATGAGGGCCCTAGCTTCCAGTCTTTTGCTATGTAATTTTAGTGTGAAGTACATGTGGAACATGGGAAACTAAATGTTGGCTATTGGTGGGGGTTTAGTAGAACATAGGTAAAATAGAAGTAGAGAAGGGGAATACTGGGGACAGAAACGTGTAGTAGAGCAATACGAATGGGATATGATAGAGGCTAGGGGAATGCTTCACAACAATGAAGTTTGAAAAATGAAGCTACTTGGGAATCTATGATCTTGCAATCCAAGCAAACACTGCTTTCAAACAGGAGATACCAAAACTTATGTGATATGAAATAACCTGGGCAAACGTTGAAAGGTAAAATGTGGGTTGGGGCAGGAGGTAGGGGAAGGAGGAATGGGAGTGGTTTAATATTTAAGGCATCTTTGGAATACCACTAGTTTGCAAACTAATTAAAATTTATTTTGTATATAGCACCTGATCAGAAGTGCTTCTCATTAGTGAACAGTGCTGCTCCCAGAAGACATAGGTTATTAAATGAAAATCTCTTTGTGAAGCATGGGCTGCCCCTCTACAAATTCTTAGTCAGAGAGTTCCCAGAGGCACTCAGAACAATACAGGCTGTTGTCATTGCTCTTGACTATCAGCTGTAACGAGATGTTAAGACCATATTGTTGAAGACACCATGCATTTTGGATGCAGGATACAGAAAAATTAATCTTCAACTGACCAGGAATCCTTCCATGATGGATAATTTCCATAGTGCTAGAAGGAACAATGAAGGCTTCATGGTGAGATCAATGGTCTTTTCCAGCATGCTACAGTGCCAACCTGCTAGGAAACATGTGCACATTGGTGGCACATAGAGTGACAGGACTGTTCATGAGTGTAATTACCACCTCTTTTGATTGGACTTGAGACTTGCTTCATAGGAGGCAGTTCGTGCCCAGTACTGTAAACATAGCCACAGAACATGATTAGAGAAGGAATAGGTCCTGAGGTAGAATCTATTGATATTATAGTAGGTTGCTTACACCCCAGTAGATGATGAGATACTCATGAGCATATGGGCAATATTAATTGGACTCAGTATGTTAAAAAATTTTAAAACTATAAAAGGATTCCATAAAGTTTGGAGAGAAATGTACTTAGAAAAGCTTGAAATAGAAGTTAGGGATGATCAGGACACATTGTATACATGTGTGAAAATTTCAGAGAATAAATATTAAAATAAAAAAGAGATGATTCTTCTCCATACCCAAGGAATCATTGTGACTATAAGCAAGGAAGGCCTCAAATGGTTTTGACCCATCATGAAACCACTAGGGTGGAGGTTTCAGGCTCTGTTCTCTACCAGAACCCCAAATCTCAGGGATACACATGTCCAAGTGCACTTGGCATTTAGAGAGGAGAACAAATGCTACTGTCCAGTTGCTATCCTCAAGAACTGCATCTGCATTAAGCTCTTCAAGACACATACAAAAGAGGGCATCAGAAAGAACCTTTATTTGGGCTTACCCCTGTGATACAACTAACCTTATAGATATTCATCTTGGACTATGTAAGTGCTCAGGTAGTTCACAAAGTCCCAAGGTTTGAGTTAAAGTCTTGCTAAAATTGGAAGAATGAGTAGAAAACCAAGTAAGAGTTTTTCATGTTACCTTTGTTATCCTTATAACCTAAGATTCTATACCAGCTCTATTAAGTTTCCTGGGATATATTTAAATTATCCCAACTCTCATCTATTATCACCATCCTTTTGATTAAGGCCTCCTGGTTAACAGTAGTTAGATTCATAACGTTAAAGCAAAAACAAAACAAACAAACAAAACTCCAGCCAAATACATTGAAAGAAAAGAAATCAAAAGACAGTGTTTACCTTATATATAAAATCTTTACATCTGAGTACTCTACCTGCTTTCCTAAAGTTTTTCAAAGCCGTAGTATGGATAGTCTGAACCCTAAAAACCAGTTTTTCTATAATATATAATCTATATAATCCTGTTATCACAGAGCACATTTTCTTGATAAAAGTGCTCTCAGAACTCTTCAAACTTTACTCGGAAAGAACTTCTACAATTTTGGAAGCATTATCTCTAGAAAGATAAGGCTTTAATTATCACTTCTGTGGGGCATAATTGAGAAGAGCTACATGGTGCATTTTTAATGGTCTCTGAAACAGGTATATATAACAAGAGTAGTTGAGAGATTGTGCAGTGAGCTCACAGGATGTAGGAGTAAGAAGGATTAGAAGCAAAGGTATGCAACACTTGGGGTAGAAAAATAGCCTGTCAAGTGATTATCTCAATTTTCAAGGTTGTTATCTCTAAAATATTCTGTGGTGCATATTCATATTGTTACGGGAAGGACATTTGGTTTGGCAGACACATCCCTTGAGTTGAAATAATTCAATCTACTCCAGATTTCAAACGGCTTGCTGCATGTCCCATATGGCACTTCTGCCAGGCTCCCAAAACCAACTCATCCAAATTTGGACACATTTTCTTCCAGCCCCTCTTTCCTCATAACTCATCTTGCCTCTAGCAGTCTCTCTACATATTGTTATTTCTCTGTGGTCAACCAAGCTGGAAAACCTGGCTGTCTCCCAATAACCATTTGGGACCCTCTGCTCATCCCTGGGCAGCCTTGGCTTTTGATCTCGTATGTATACTATTTGAGTAGATTTAGGTAAGTAGCACACCTAATCTGAACTCCCAAATTCTCCAGAGTCTGAATTTTTCTGAGCATTCGCATCTCACAGCATCTTGGCTCTTCAGATTAGGGACTGTCAACATATACTACCCTTTCAGCTCCAAACTTCCTCAAGCAAAATTTGCAAGGGAAAGATCAATGTGGCTTCTTCAAGGCTCACTGAAATTGTCACTGTCTCTGGATGCACATTCCTAATTAGAATCATGATTCCATTTTCTGTGACCTCAGAATTCCTTAATTTTATATTTGATCCTTTTCTTCCCATTCATATTTTATTAGTTTTATAGGTATGCTTCTTTTACCATGCTCTATTCTGCAGTGGTTAGAGGTTGGGTAGTAAAACTCTTTCCTTCTTAAATGTCAAAGAGCAGAAACATGTGTAAATAGTAACCTATGGAAACATTTGTTGATTGGTAACCGATTACAATACAAACATACACTGCCTTCTTTGAAATACAGAAGTTGTGGAGAAGTCTAATAATCTAGGACTTTGAAAGCACAGAGGGAAAGGTTTCAGAGTCAGTCTTTCTTCACTAGGTGCCAGATGTTGCAGACACTGGGCTGGTGTAAGAAAGTCACCTTCTCCAACGGGCTTGTATAGAGAGAAGGTAGTTATTCCCATTTCACAGTTGCTCATACTGTGAACCAGAAGTTAAAAAAAAAAGTTGTAGCCTGGATGCATTGTATGAGAAGAGAAGAATAACTAAATAGAAACAAGAAAACAGAAAAAGAGAGAGGAAAAAAAAGGTAAGAAAAGATAAAGTGCCTAAAGTCAAATAACTAAGTATGGTGCTGAGCAATATGGGTTACTACAGGTGCTCTCTGGTGTACCCTTCACAACAAAGGTCAGAAATAAGGAGGAACAGCAGCTGTCCCATGGGACTGTTTGAGGCAGAGTATAGGGTACAGTGGGAATGGTATAGAGATGGTACAGAGATCGGAACTACACAACGGCCTTGTAAAGAAAGGTGCAAAATGCAAAGTATTTCCTGTCTGTCCAATGGGAACCTCACCTGGCCTGGAAACCACAAGAAGTCTGGAAATTAAAGCCCTGTCACATGCATAGTTAGCCTCTCTCTTCAGAGAGCTTTTCCATTGCTAATTGCTTCCTCTGGTGCACAGCTTTTAGGTTGATATGATTCAGCTTGGCCAGCCTTTGCTATTGTTAACTGTGATCACAAATCCCTTGAATTAACAATTGACAATTGACTTATCAATGTTATGGTTTGCATGTTATGTTATTAATTTGTATGTGGTGGAAAGATAGGAGACTTTTTGTTTGTTTGCTTTGTTTTTGCTTTCCTTTCCCCTTCTACGTACGGATACTTAGTTTTCCCATTACCATATATTGAAGACTTACCCTTCTCAAATGGTTTTCCTCAGAGAATCTGCGGGGATTTTGAAATTAAGTACATTTTAAATTTATAGGTTTTCTATTCTATCTCATTGGTTTATTTGTTTTTATCCCAGAATCATGCTGTTTTGATGACCATTGTCTTGTACAATATTTTAAAATTAGGAATTGTAAATACTACAAATTAGCTCTTTTTCATCAAGATTACTTTGGCTATTTTTGGTATTTGTAAATCGGCAAAAATTTTAGGAGTTTTTTGTTTGTTTGTTTTTGTTTTTGTTTTTTCTGTGAAGAATGTCAGTGATATTTTGCCAGGAATTGCTTTAAATCTGTAAATCACATTGAATTAAAAAAAAAAATAATGGTTTAAAAATGCTAATTTTTCCCAATACACAACATGGATTCTATGGCCAATTTTTCTGTGTGTTCTTCATTTCTATTCATCGATATTTTGTAATTCCTGTTACAGAAATCCTTGACTTCCTTGATTACCTTTATTTCTATATATTTTAATTTTATGTCTCCATTATGAATGAGTTGTTTCATGCATTTCTTTTATAGGATTTCACTATTGGTGCATAGAAATGCTATGGGCATTTCCATAGCATTTATTTGATCAGTGTGTGTGTGTGTGTGTGTGTGTGTGTCTGTCTGTCTGTCTGTCTGTCTACACATCTGTTCAGGCTTTTCTTTCTTTGAGGTCATTTAAAAATTTTTATTTTTCATAAAGATACTTATGGTATTACTATTAATCACCCTCAGGACTGACTTTTGCTATAATGCTCGACTTTTGGTACATTGAATTTGTGTTTTGGTTTCTTTCAAGAAAAGTATTAATTTCGTTTTCAGTTTCCTTATTGAGCCAGTGGTTATTCAAGAGAATGTGGAGTAATCTTCATCTGTTTTCCCACTTGCTGAAATTCTTGCGGTTGATTTTCAGGGTTTCTTCCATTATGGTCAGAGAAAAATGCATGCTATAAATTCAGCTGTTTTTGTTTGTTGAGCCATTCCTTGTAGCTCAATATATGGTTTGACATAGTCAGATGAGAAGAGAGTATTCACTGTAGTGCTGACTGAGATGTACTCTAAATGCCTATTAGGTCCAATTGGCCGACAGGATAGTTTAGCTCTGCGGCTCCTTGTTGATGTTTTTGCCAAGAAGATCTGCCTATTTGTGAAACTGTGCTGCTGATGTTATTCATTCACCATAGTTATATTAGATTCTGTCTCTAGTTTTAGATACAGTATTTACTTTATACAATTTATTGTTCCAATAAGAATACCTATATATTTCACCATTATTATGTCTTGTTTCATTGACTCATTTATTATTATTATTATTATTATCATTGTTATTACATATTAACATTTGTCTGGATTTTGTACAGTTTTGGATTTAAATACTTTTGCCAAATTGGTTTTGTTTTCTGTTTGCATAATAAATCTTTTTTTCATCACACACTCTCAGTATATATACATATTTATTACCAGAGTATGGTTTTTGTAGGTATTATGGTTTGGTGGTTTAATTTATTACCTACTAATCTGTCATCTGTTGTTTTAAATTT
This sequence comes from Uromys caudimaculatus, assembly GCA_028551405.1. Lineage (NCBI taxonomy): Eukaryota > Metazoa > Chordata > Mammalia > Rodentia > Muridae > Uromys > Uromys caudimaculatus. The sequence continues at coordinate 36,612,225 of CM052719.1, forward strand.
GGTTATTTAATCTAGTTACATTTAAGGTATTATTGAATAATGAATATGTCTTCCTGATATTCTGTACAATTAGTCAAACATCAGAACTGCTCAAGTGTTTTCAAGGTCCAGAGGCAAACTGCTAAGGTCTTCCATTTTGCTCCTGGAAGCTTCAGTTGTCTGTTTCCTATGCGTACTGATGAATGGGCAGAATTGCTGACCTCCTTCCATGAGACTCTATGAATGATCCATGCCAAGGCCCACTCAGGTGCTCCTTAGTGATATGGAAAGGTGAGATGGATCACCTGTTAGGGGCACTGACAGGGGCGTCACTGTTGGGGGCTTCATAGGACCTCAGTGAATCTGGTTTTTATATGGTTCCATGTAGCCAGAGCCTGTATGGAATGGGCACAGCACTTTCTCCAAGGCGAAGCAACTATCTGCCAGCTCACCAAATCCAACCAACAGAGAGTGAGGTCATGGTTCTCTCGAACTTAATGCTTCAAGTGCCTGTCCCCTTTGCACTCTCCGCAGGAACCCTGATTCAACTTAGCTGAATGAGCTGAGACCTTTAACAAAAGAATACAGACAAAAGGCCAACACTCTTAATGCTATTCGTTATCAAAGAAATGCAAATAAAAACCACAGAGAGGTACCATCTCACTTCAACAAGAGCTATCAGGAATGTACAGGAAGAGATCGCAAGCACCAGGTTAAAGATGCATTTACATTCCTGTCATTACATCCACACTCTTCTCAATACCAATGATTGCAATCAATCTGAGTGTCCATCAGCTGATGCCTGGAGAAAGAAAATGTGTCTATATATGAAAGCAGAACGTTGCTCAATCAGCGATGCTACGCTAACATGGCTAGATCTAGACGACATTATGATAGAATATAAATCAGGTAATAAGACATCGACTGAACTTCTAACTCCCATGTAACAGCTAACAAGTCGATCTCATGCCTGGGGAGCTGGCACAGTACGTAGACAGCTTGCCACACAAACATAAGGACTTATTTTCAGCCAGGTGTGGTGGCAATACCAGTGCCCAGGAAGTGGAGACAGTAGATTCCCTGGGGGTTGTTGGCTTTGCCTAGCTGAATTTTCAAGCTGCAGATTCAGTGAGATACCTTGTCTTGGAGATAACGTGGAGAAATGATTGAAGAGGGAAACTCACGTTATCCTCTGGACCCTCCATGTACATAGGCGCACACGGACCTTCCTATACAGGCGCATGGACAAAACCATGCTTAAACACGAAGTTGAATTCAAAGAAGTAGTGACTACAAGCTACTAGAAGGTGCAGGAGAGGTGTGGGCGGAGAGAAGATCATTAATGTCATAGCCACTATTGTTGGGTAGGGAGGCATAGCTTTTAACACCTTATATCTCAGCAGGAAAACTACATGATGCAACAATTAATAGAATATTTCAAAATGGCGACACTGTAAGGGATCTGAATGTTCTTCACAGAGGAATCATGTTTGTCTGAGATTACAGATATAATAGTTACACTGGCACCATTATATTGTTCAATGTATGGAAATCTTCCACCATACCCCATAAATACATGTAATCAGTGTATGTTGACCAAAAAGGCAAATATGTAAGAAATACCTAGTAAATTAAACAACTAGTTGGTGAAATAATCACTTTGATTTTGGAACACAGAGCTTCTCTAGCATACTAATGGCTGTTGGGATTATAGTCTCCTGTTAGGTGGATTGCGGTCCTTTTCTTTCTTCATTCCTAAGAAAGGCAGTGATATCCTCATGGTTTGTCTCTTCTTGACCCTTTGTATTACTCTTCCATTGACGCTATAGCTAAATTCACTCTGATTCAGTACCTTGAGAAAACAAACATTTCTATTTAGAAGGCTTGGAGGTCAGAAGTCCAAAATGAATTTTAAGGAAGTAAAATGTGGGTGTTAGCAAGCCTAGTTTTCTCTGGAGGCTCCAGGAGTGAGGTTTGTTTCTTTTGTCTTCTGGAAACTTCCTGTTTTCCATGGATCAGGGCCACAGCAACACCTCCCATTACAGCTATATAAGTTTTGTGTATTGGTGACCCTCCAATTTCTGTCTTGTAAGGACCCTGGTAATTATATTGGGCTCACTGGAATAATCAAGAATGATCATGCAATTTCGGGATTCTTAATTTAATCTTACACAGACCTTTGCTTCATGAGGCCACAGATTCTTGAAGTTAGGGTTATAGATAGACATCCTTACAATCCGAATGGATTAATAAGCAATTTTCTCTTTGGTGTAATAGTGCAAGTGGAACCCTGATCAGTAACAGGGTTGAATAAGAAAATTCCAAAAATCTAGGCACAAAGAGACACATATTCAAAAGATATTTAAACCCAGTATAACTGTGGAAAGTATCCATTTGTATTATTGATTTAAAAATTTACTTAACCCTGGTCTACAGAGTGAGTTCCAGGACAGTCAGGGCTATATAGAAAAACCAAAATAAATAAATAAATAAATTTACTTAACCTTATTCAAAGCATACAACTAGTCAAAAATTTCCACAGCTGTTATAATTTTATAGAAAAATGTCATTTGTGTGATTTAACCCACTTTTCTGCTTTGTAGTCCTTTAAGATTCAAATAGATGTCCTATGTGTAAAATGCTCGCCTTTCTTCAAAACGTATGTATTAGATTTCTAACTGTCTCCTACCCAAGTGAGGGCAAGCTTGCTCTCTGTTAACTTCTTTCTTTGTGAGCTTCTTCAGGCGAAGTCATCATTGGAGCCACTCATGTGATAGACTGGCAGTTAAAAGACTCAAATGTCAAGATGTTTTTATCAGTCCTATCAACAGTAACTTTCAGAGTGAGCAGTTCTCTGTTTGTGTCAAATCTTCAGCCTGGGTTGGTTTTTTTCCCCCATCATAAACTAAGAAATTGCTCACATGCTAATGCAAACTCTTTTTGTCCAATCATTCACACATCTCATCTCAAATATCCTTCACCTGCTCGTGAGGATGATGGGAAGTATCCTGTGGCTGATGAACACCCATTAGCCTTGAGAAGCAAATATACCCCCCTGTGAGCATCCAGCGTGCAAGCATAATAGAATTCCATTTTGTGGTTTGCGGAAAAAGAAATGTTTTAGAAGCAGCCCACGTGTTTTTGGATTTCATACCAGCACACATTCAGCCTCTGAGCTGCTCACTTGCTTGCTGGTATGTAGCCCATTTTCACACACAATTGAAGAGAATATGTAGGCAGAATCTAGCTCGTCGAAAAGAAATGAATTTATATATTTTGAGCGTGTGCCTTGCTGTGGAGTACAAAATACACAGGTAGACAAATCACTGTGACGCTTTACTTTTAAAGAGAGACTAGAGAGTTCAATATCTTTCTCTGTGCCTTCCAACTTTCTTTTATGAAAATATTTTTCCATTTTAGTATGTATCTGTTCTGCAATCACTGATTCTAATCACTGACCAATTTTTAAATGCCATGTTTTATTTGTCTTTGTCTTGCTTCATCTTTTGGGAGATTTGCTTGTATGTTTCATGTTTCATTTCTGATTTTATGAGTTTGTTTTTTGAAAGAGAGAGAAAAGGAATATTAAACTGGGGGGATTGGGAGGTAGGGCGGGTCTAGAAGGAAACGGGGGAGTGGGAAAGGATGCTCACAATATACTTTCAATATATAGGAAAAATAACTTTCAATTAAACCAATACAAAAATAAATGTTGCGCCGTCAAACTATTCAACAGAAAAATACATTTAAGGATTCATTTTGGGGGAGTATCAATGTATACTTGAATACTTAAACTTAGTGACCCCTATGCTCAAACCAATGAACATCTGTGAATGAAGAGATAAAGTATCTTGATTTTAGCAGGGACCTTCACTGAAATGTAGATGGCATTGGACCAGTTTACAGTTTCAATGGCTTGCTGCAGTTCAGAAATGAAAATAAATAAATAAATAAGAAAACGGTCGGTACCTGGAAGTCTCTCAGACTCACAGAAATGTAATCAATTTTTTATCGGTGGCTAGGCACAGGAAGCCAGTGGTGGATTGTCTGTCCTCAGTTTCACTTGTCTTGTTAAAATATTTAGAGAGCTCCCATGGGAAATACTATACGTAGATTGAACCTGTTTACATTAGGGACTGAGAAATTTGTTCTTTGTATCTTGCAGCTGCAAGCACATTCTTGTCTCCTGTAATCCCCTCCCCTAGAGGAATACAGGCTAGGGTATAACTCTCCTTTGGTGTCTGAACACCCTTCTGCCAACTGACTGGAGACCCGGGGTGTCTCATTTCAAGTTCTAGTCAAATATAACACACAGTTTTGCATCATTTAACATTAATTCCTGTTCAGGTGGGAGTACATCATTTTGGTATCTAGTACTATTTTCTAATCATGGTTTATTTTTTATCATTTATTTATTTATTTGCTGACTGAGAAGAAATTCTCAACAGGAAAATGGAGAAGTTCTTTGGTGACTGATGACATGTCTTATGCAATATTTCATTAAAATATTTTAAAGCTTTTTTGTAAAACTAACTCACCCGTGTTTAAGAAAAACACATTATTGTTTAAACATCGTCTAAGTGATGGGAAGATTAAGAAGTCATAGTTTCTCCTGTAGAGGGGCTTGTCGTTTGCCTAGTAAGAAGAGACATTCTTTCAAATAAATATAATTCAGGATAAAAATAAAGAGACAGAAAGAAAGAATTGTGAATAAAGAAACATCAGGCAGAAAGCAATTGAGCAGAAGCATGCTTTTGTGGTGAACACAGGTAAACACTGAGTAACTACGGCCAAGACATGTATATAGGGGACTGTCAGTTCTGTGCAAGAGACATTTCTCAGCACGTGAGAGATACTTTAAAATCGTTAAATAAAAATGAATGGATACAAATGTAATGTGTCTATGAGGAAGCATGGGTTCTGACAAATGTGTAGAACCACATCTAATTCAAAGACTTTCTGACCATGTGGGGTTTAAGTTGACTGTGGGGAAAGCGAGAAGTTGAAGCGATGCATGGTGGAGTTGAGGAGAAAGAATGGACATACGGCCCAGTTTTTTACATGATGTTTGTGTGGGGAATGAGTGATGTGACTACGGTCAAAATAGCTTTCTGGAGCCTCACTGAAAGGTGGGATCCATGAGCAGACATAAGAATTTTTGAAGCAAGGGTAGGAGGTGTAGTTCAATGGTACTTGCCTAGCCTGTGGCAAACCCTGGATTTATTTCTTAACACAAAGGAACAAGGCTAACAAGAACAAGAAGGGAAAGTGATGGCTCAGGGAGACAAAGGACTTCCCATTGCTGGTCACCAGCTACAGAGCAGGCACCATGTGAGTGTTTAACGCGCATTACTCCTTTTCCAAAGAAGGGAAATGGGCTTAAAAGGGCATTGCCCTCAAATAACTGCAGGTAGTGCTTCTTTCACTGGAGAAGTCCCAGCACATTTGGTCCTTTGGACACGTTGTGAGTTGAAATCGTAAGGTGGATGGAGCTACTTTCATATTACCGGGAGAGAAAGGAGAGAAGATTAAGCTGCTTTTTGCAAAGATGGGAGCTAGATAGGCAGAGTGTCAGGATTGGAAACTTTATTGGGATAATTTCATGTCAACATAAATGCCATCAATGAAAATTGGAGAAAGGAAACCAGATGTGAGAGAATTTAAAAATGGAAACTTCTGACTCCATATTGCTTCAGAATTAAGCCCAACTGCATTGCCACAGTGGAGCTTTCTCCTCAAGGGTCTGTTGCACATGGCTCACATGTGCACAGTGAAAAACTCATCTCTCAGCTTCAGAAAGGGGGAAGCTAGGCTATCAAGAAGCACACACACACACACACACACACACACACACACACACACACACATTCATGCACAAATTACACACACTCATACACACATACACACACACAGTCATACACACCCATGCACACATGCAAACATATACACAGGCACACACACATACACACATACATGCATGCTCACACACATTCACACAAACTCATACTCACACGCAAACACACAAACACACACACATATAAACATACACACACATGCACACATATAAACACATACACACAGGCACGCACGCACACACACACACACACACATACAAATACAACTTTGTTATTAAGCTTAAGCATTAAACGTGGAGAAAACAGGGCATGTTGTAAATGGAAATCTGAACATTCTGAACAGAGTCCATAGTCTGAGGATCAGGAAAATCTACCCCCCCCCCCCCCCCAGGTCATGAGTCTTAGCTTCTATTCTTTGAAGAAGGCAGAAGGATGGGGGTCTTGGGGGTGGATGGGCTATAGCAGAACCTTCCAGACTAGCTCCACACACATGATGTATGGCAAAAGGCTTGCCCTGGAGGGGGATAACAACCAATGTGGTACGCACTTCAGGAGCAGTGTCCAGTATGTCAACAGATAGAAGTAGAAAGTTAGCGGGTATGTTCTGGACCAAAGAGAAAAAAAAATGTGTACTAATGTTTAGAGTTGGGGTGGTGTTTTCTTTGTTTTTGTTCTGTTTTGTTTTTGTTTTAAATTTGGGGGGTCTCAGGAGCCTAGGCTGGTATAAACTGGTAGGTAGCCGGGAAGCTTTGGAATTCCTGAACCTCGTCCCTCCCAAGTGATGGGATTATGGACTTGTAATACCGTCATACCCTGCAGGACATGGTTTTTATCTGAATCACAACGAAAAATAGTCAATGACGGTTTTTAGGGTGGTGATGATGGTTTTTTATTTGTAACAGATGTGGATGTGATCCAATTTTTGGGGGTGGAGGCAGATACTGGCAGATAGGAGGATATTTGGAAGGCTACTGCAGGTGGATGTTTAATGCTTCGTGACGGTGGCAGGATCAGGGCAAACCCCACCATGTGAAGACATACAGACTGGAGGGCTGGATGGAACATCACAGGAGAGGGAGCGCACTCTCAGTGGATGGGCAGAGCTGAGAGAGGAGCTTTCTAGAGGTTTTGCCTCAGCCTCCCTTTTGCCCTTCCTTACAGGACCAAGCCTGACACTCCTCATCTCTTCTGTCTCTTCTTTCCTCCTCATGGGTGTATGTCTGTCTTTCTCTTTATCTGCTTTTCAATCCAGAATAAATGGCAATCTCTTACAAATTTTGAAGCCATGAATATGTCTGTTGTGTGTAGCTCAATTTGAATGTCCACACACCTTTTCTCATTGTCCATTTATCCCATGTTCCCTGAGATCTGTTCGCTTATTCGTGTCTGGCTATTCCCTTTGTATAGCCAGAGAAAGCAGTTGTGTTTTCTTTGTCTGTGTAAAGCTTGCAAACCAGTTGGTGTTTGGGTGTGTTCAAAAGTCTGCGTTATTGCATTATTTGTCAGTTAATTTCACATGAGAATGCAGATATCTAGTCTGCTCCGAGGAGAAGAAGGAAATAAAAAGAAACCTTAAACATCCAGAGTCCTCCCTCCATTCCACTCTGCGTCCCTCACTAACTTAAATTATTTGCCTGGTTCCTGTAGAGGTTGAGTTTAAAGTATGAGGCTGGGCATTTTCTACTGAATTAACCAATGTCTCGGGGAGTGGAGAAAGGGAGGGAGAGTGGAGGGAAAGACCGAGGGAGAGAGAGATGCTTAGTACAAGGAAGAAGGGATGACTCATCATTCTAATACCTTTGTTGTTAGACCACACTTCACAGCATGGTGAGAGAGAGTGAGGTAGGGAGGTGGATACACTTTTGAGTTAATCGACGTAGCTTGAATTTAAGTTTTGAAGGTGTGTAGTTAGCTTGTGGATGGAAGTGTGGCTTGGAGTAAAGGATACTTAATTGCAGACAAGTGGATGTAACAGAGTTTCAGGTCCTACGATCTGATATTGTAGACTGGTCGATATCAGATGCAAATGAGTACCAATGCAAAGAGGAGGTAACTTTAGGAAGGAAAACTTGACAGTTCAGAACCACAATTCTTTCTAACATGTACCTATAAAGATAAAGTTTGCTTCATCCCATTCTTCAAAGATACAAAATAAGCTCGATTCTAATGCTATGGCCCTTCTAACGATGGGTATTCCACACTGACCCTTTGTGCGTGGGAGAAAAATACCTCTAATATGCAGAAAAATGCCAGAAGAGATACAAGTAACTTACTCGATCTTACTGTGTGGCAACTTTGTTTCCATTCCCGCAGAGACTGGATTTAAGGGCCCTTCTTAAACTTTGGAAACATGTGTTGAAGATGCATCCTAAGGAGCTCAAGTGGTAGATGGCTAAAGTACTTATGCAGCTGCATATAGGTAATGATAATAGGAAGAGAAACGGACCTTCAAAATGCAGAGATCTCGCTGACAGTGGGGAGTCCAATAGGTCAAGATGCAGTCTCAGAGAACAAGTTGTGATTATGACTAGTCTCACTTTGTAGCCCAGACTACAATCCTCCTACCTCAGCCTCTCCTACCTCAGCTTCTGCATGCTGGGATTCCAGGTGTGTACCACCATGTCTGGCAGTTAAAATATGCTGGAATTTACACTCAAAGCCCAAACTCATAACCACAAGACAATCGACTGCAATTTGTACATAACAGACCTACACTTGTGTTCTCTTTCCAGACTCTTGGATATGTAAATGTGAGGAATGGATACAGAAAATGTAGTACATTTACACAATGGAGTACTACTCAGCTATTAAAAACAATGACTTCATGAAATTTGCAGGCAAATGGATGGAACTTGAAAATATCATCCTGAGTGAGGTAACTCAGTTACAAAAGAACAAATATGGTATGTACTCACTGATAAGTGGATATTAGCCCAAAAGTTCGGAATACCCAAGTTTCACTTTACAGTAACCACTGGACTGAGAGTGAGGTCCCAGATGGAGGAGTTGGAGAAGGGACTGAAGGAGCTGAGGGAGTCTGAAGCCCCATGGAGGGAGCAACAGTGTCAACTGGCCTGACCCCCCCCCCCTCAGTACTCCTGGAGGCTGGACCACCAACCAAAGAACACACATGGAGGGACCCATGGTTTGGACCACATATGTGGCAGAGGATGGCCTTGTTGGCCATCAGGGGGTGGAGATGCCCTTGGGCCTGAGGATGTTAGAGGCCCCAGTCAAGGTGGGAATTTCTGAGAGTGGGTGGGCAGGTGGGTGGGAGGTGGAATATCCTCATAGAGGTGGGGGAGGGGGAGGGGATGGGGGTTTCCAAAGAGGGAACCTAGAAAGGGGGAAACATTGGAAATGTAAATAAAGTATCAAAAAATAAAAATTAAAATTAAACAACAACCACAAAAAAGAAATCTCTTGTTGCAGTGTCTTCTATGGATGATACCACAGGTTTTATGGTTGAAGGGGAATTCCAGTGAGTGCAGTTATAGAAAAATCTTTATATCCTGTGAGGTTACATTATTCTTTCCATAATGTCCTTAGCCACAGACATTTATATAACTTGGCCAGCTTCAGTAGGGTTGCACATTCATCTCAGAGGAACACAATAGCTATAATGGTACTCATTATAATGACCATTCTTCTCAATTGTAAAGACACAGTGAACTTGTGAAGATAAAGCTGTGTCTTCATTGGCTGTTAAGTTGTGATCAATGAAAAGTATTCATGCTGTAATTTTACACCCAGGCAAGAACCAGGCATCCTGGTGATAAATCAGCATGTACATACCATCAAAAATAAAGTGTCTCACTTAGATAACTAAACTGAATTTTCTTTATGTCAACAGAGCACAACATAAGTTACACTTAAGAAATAGAAAGAACCAAAAGAAAAATCTAGGTTTTTTTTTTTTTTTTGTCATTGGGTTAAAGAGAATAACTATATTATAACGCACAGAGTCTAAAGAGAATGGTGATCTCTAAATCACACCTTACCTGTAGTGAGTTATCAGAGGGAGCCCACATTCCCCTTTCCTTTTATCTTCATCTTGGAAGAAGATGAGAAACTGAGAACTATTTTCAGTATTAACAACATTTCCTGGAAAGGGCCAGAATGTAAATATTGTTGGCTTTCGAGGCCTTGTGTGGTCACTGCTACCACATGCTTCCGGATGGACAACTCCTTAGAATGTAAAACCAAGGTTTGCCAAAGCAGCTTGCCAGCCTGCGAACTGTGGTTCCGTGTACAGTCTTATGGTTTATATAAATGAGCAAGCTGTGAGACTTAATAAAAGTACTGCACACAACTCTTTGATCTTCTGTGTACCACATGCTTTCATCTACTTGGAAAAGTGACCTGGAAGGTCTCCCAAGGTGTAAGAGCAAGGCTTGAAAACAGTGGCCAGCGGCTCTCTCTGGGAAACATGGTTGAGAAATCAGTGCAGCCAGTGGTCCTTCCTGCCTGCATATGTGTAGATTCTCGGTCTTGGGGAGCCTGCTACCATTTGTCCTTCTCAGATTTTGAAGGCTCTCAAAGAAAACAGAGTACAGCTAAAAGATCTCTTTCCAACAATTCAAAGAAAACTCAACTGTTTCCTTTCCAGATCCATACACACTCATTACCAGATCATGTCTAATGACTGCAAACCAAGCCAGCCTGCCTGCCATGACAGTTCCCTTGTTGTCCAAAATGGTACTGATTTGAAACCCTCTTTGCTTCATCTCAAGTCTAAAACAGTTACTTGCCTTTACAGTGTTGATATTCTTCCTGTCAGCAGCCTTGTTCCAAAGCTGCTTTTGAGTGAACTCATTCTGGAAATGCTACCTTCCCTTAATGTTGAAGGAATATACATTGTATTCATAATAAGAGCAACAACAGATACGTGCTATTGAGTACCTCAAGTAGAGTGTATACTCATTCAATCATAACAACAATCCATGAGGGAGACAGTATTTGTGTGTGCTTGTGGGGGTGTGTATTTGTGTGTATGTCTGTGCAAGTGTGTGTGTTTGTGTGTGTTGTCAGTGGATGCCCACGCATTGTGTACATGTGGATGGAGTTATGTGTATGAAGTTGACATCAGGTCTCTACTTCTATCTCTCTCAGTCTCAGTTTTTTGAGACAAGATCCCTCACTGAACTTGGGGATCACCAATTAGCTAGATAGGCTGGTCCATAAGCTCCGGAGATGTGCCTGTCACTGTGACTGGCCTTACAGCTGCGGCCTGCCGTGCATGGCTTTTTCTATAAGCGCCAAGGATCTGAATTCGGGTCCTTCCGTTTACACAGAAATTTCTTCACTAATGCAGTCATCTCTCCAGCTCCAGTAGATATTATTATTTCAATTTTACAGGTAAAGAAAGTGAGAGCTAAGGAGGAGGCAGGGAAACATGAGTTGCTCCCTCTACACCAAATGCACTTTTTCTCTTCTAGAAGCCTCAAATGTACAAAGGAAAACTTGAGGTTCTTAAGCATTTAATAATTTCCCCAATAATTTTGGTTATAATTTGTTCAACTGTCAGTTGTGGGGAAGTCTAGATAGAATGTATATATATCCTGGTTATGTCATTATTTGGTGCAGAGTTGGTAGACAGGTGGATGCCCTCTGAATCAGGACTACAGCACCATGGTTAATGCTTTTAATCATTTAGTTGCAGTCACTAAAGATTCTAATTTCTTTTACCTCTGGAGGCGAGAGAATCCCTGGCAGTCCCGGGCTTGAGTCTGGCACTGTGGTAATTGCCTCCATCAGCAGCTGATCCTGGCAAATGCTTTCCTATTTGCCTGTCTCCACAGACCACTCTACTCGCTGGAATTATCTACTTAGCTCCTGAGGGCTTGTGAGTTTGAGACTCCTAATAGACAGCACAAAAATCACATTGTATGGTGATTCCTCTGGAAAATGTTTGGACAAAGCATGCAATGCGAGAGATTTATATCCTGGTAGTATAATTTAATAACCTCTTTGGAATTTCCTTTGTAGTCATCTATTATTATCCCAGGCGTTTTCCAGCTAAGGAAACATTTGGCTGCATCTTAAGTTGCTATATTCTCTCTGTTGCTTTACCACTTTGCCTAGCTGAGCTGGCTCCTTATTCTGTTCATGACTTAGGCAATACACATCTGCAGATATTTTCTGGTATGCTTCATAAAAGTTGACAGAAGTAATTGTCAGAAATGATCGTGCTTTGATTAAATAAAGCCACCATTGAGGAATTAGGTACACAATTTAAATGTGGTGTAAGTGATTTATTAGCATATCTGTCAACTTACTGTGGGAGCTTTAAACTGTAGATGCATTTGTGGATGTACCATCTTGTTTTTGCAAATTTGACAGCAATAGCCTTTTTTACCCCTTGAATGTATTTGACATTATTTTTTGACATTGTTTATGCCAGTCACATTTACTGCAAACTGCTTATTACTTTATTGCTGAAAATGGCAACACATAGTTATTTAGCTTTTTATTTTAGAATCAGCAGGCTATCATTCGCTTTATTAATCAGATCCAACCTTGAGGATTACAGCCATCAGATTCAAGTTATCTAATTGCCGCTGCTCAGAAACTGAGAAATCAGTAATGCAGTTATCCCATCTCCCCGGAGGAATTACCACTCCTAAGGACATTATATTTGCTATTGGAGAAAGAGAGCCTTTCAACTTACATATTTTTCTATTGATAAGCAAGCATAAGTGGCTTTCTATTATCATGAAGAGAGTCTGACTGACCTTTCTTTATATAGCCCATATTCTTGCAATTTTTACATTTTAAAATGCTTTTATTACCTTGTATTTGCCGGGATCTCCCTGGCAGGCACAGTTGTATGTGCTATAACATTAAAGCTACAACGGTTAACTCACGTGCCGTCATTTTATTAGCCCAGTGGAAAAGTCAATATTTCTAATTTGATGCCTTTGGATCCATGCCAGTGTTGATGGATAATAAAGGCCCAAGAAGGCAACATAATACACACGAATCCAAATCTGCAAAAGGGGCGTTGGTAAAAGCCAAAAGGGTGTGAAAATTTTACTTGGGAATCAAAACTGTATAATGTAATCTGAGACACCAGAGTTATATCATCCTGAGATGGTCTTTCACTTTTGAAGGGGATACTTTTAAACACCAAGACTGTTTGAAGAAGAAAAGACAGCTGGATGCTTCAGTTTCCAATGTAACACTCAACAGTTGTTTCCCAAGCACGGTGGTAATGTTCCAGCCATGCTGATGGAAGCCTTCGTAAAACCCAAAGGGTGGGCTCCAACTCAGCTTCAATCCTTGCTTTCATGAATCAAGTGAGCTGTCTGAGCTGTGCTGTGCTTCGCCTCAATCTCCTCTCTCACCAGATAGGGGCTTGTTTTGATACTTAAATTATGCTCAGACATCTCAGAATGGCTAGGTTCTGACTCCCACATGATGTTGCTGTGCCAAGTGTCCCATTGCAATGTATGCTTTAGCATTTTGTTATTTTAAGAAACTCAGGAAAAGGCAAAAGAGAAAGTAAGTGCAGGAAAGGCGCGTTGTATTTTCATTTCCCTTTCTGCTGTGAGCCTTGGAAGTCATCTGAGAAAATACACGGAGAGTGCTGGTTGAAAATTTATCACCATAGTTGCAAAGCCCATTTTCCTGAAACTATCAGTCAAGCTGCCTCATGTTTATGGCAGATAGAAGGGCCACATTATAAAGTAATGAAGGTCAACAAGAGGACACCTTTACAAACTTATGTGTACTATTTTTCATTCATTAAAAGTGAAGGAGGACTGCAAATTCTAAAATGATTAGCTGAAAATATATGCTCAGATATTTCAGGTCTATTGTGTTTTTCTTGGTCCCAGATTATCCAGCCTTCTTGTTGTTGTTGTTCTTCACACCTAAGTACAAAAGCGAAAGCTGACGCATTGGGTGTTCGAGCATATATTCATATTAGGTTGTGTTTTGCCAAAACTGAACCAGTCAGTCTAGTCTGAACCAGGATAGTCTAAACTGAATCAACAACCAAAATCTATGGGAAAAGGAGAAGGTAGACTCACTTGGGTCTTGGGTCAGGAGTTTTAACTAGAACTTGAGACCCCTCTTCTGTTTCAAAAATATTGAAAGCAATATTGGCCAATTGAGCAGTAAGGGTAACATTATAAGCATCCAGATTAGGTTCCTAATTTACTCTATTGGACATAAGAGGGGCCCCTGGTTGGGGAAGAGATCATTCTCCTTTTGATATTATATAAAGGTAAACTATCCCCAGTCCCCCCAAAAACTAAAGGGACATAGGTTCCCTTAAGAACGAAAGGAACACAGGTTCCCAGTGAGAAGACAAAAGGCAATTTTCTAACTGGCTTTTATGTGACATTAAACTCTTATGAGACTTCAACGTGGATTCCTATCTCCAGTAAGAATAAATATGTGGTTGTACACCAGCCACCCTTCTGCGCAAAGGATAGATGTCTTCGCTGTAGTCACCACTGCACATCCCCAAGGTCACTGGACTCCAGAGATCCCAAAATGCCTTGCTGACTTTTACAAACCATATCGTGTGTCCAGAATGCATATTGGAGATTCTATCTTGCATCTCACAGCCGGGCCACTAAGCAATCCTAGTGATGTAATTTGGCTCAATCCTTCACTGTCTTCCATCCTCTCTCTTCCTTGGGCCAAACTGCAATGTAAGAGATCATTTCCTTTCCTAGCGCCCATGACAACAGCCATCTGTGCTTTTCTTTCTGCCCAGTTCTGCAGGCCAATCTCTGCATGTCTGGATCTGTTGTAAGTTTCAAAGGCTTCCTCCAATGTCCTATTATCCTCTGTCCTATTACCCTTCATTCATGCTTAGCCACTAGCTGAAACAGTTCTCTTCATCGGACAACACTCATTTTCCTAAAGATTACACACACACACACACACACACACACACACACGCACACGCACACGCACACACACACATTTTTTAATGTATGTGTACGTGTGTGCGCGTGTGCGTGTGCGTGTGCGTGTGCGTGTGTGTGTGTGTGTGTGTGTGTGTACGCACGTGAGAGCCAGTAGAGGGTATTAGGTCCCTTTGGATTGGAGTTACAGGTCGTTGTAAATTGGCTGAAGTTACTTCTGGGAATCCAATGTAGGTCCTCTGGAAAAGCAGTGAGCTCTGGTCCACGCTGAGGCATTGCTCCATCTCTGACATCGCACACTTTTCCTGTGCTTTTCCTACAGTATGCAGCCCTTTCCACCTGGCATACGGGTTTTTGGATGCCATTTCTCTTATTCTTCTGTAGAATGTGCTTCATTTAGGTCACAGAACTAGTGATTTTTTTCACTCTATCTTTGATGAATGAAGGGAGAGAAAGAGACTAAGTGGAAAGTGTGACCATAAAACAGAAAAAGAGAGATGTTGGGGTGGTAGAGACGGCTCAGAGGTTTAGAACACTTGCTGCTTTTGCAGAGGAACGAAGCTCAGTCCTCAGTACACATATGGAAGCCCAATGTTATTTGTAACTCCAATTCTGGTGGCCCAGACACTGACTTCCGGACTCTGTAGGCACCAGGTCTACATGAGAGCCACAGAGATACATGAAGGCAAGCCACCCATACACATAAAATAAAATAGAGTGAAATAAAATAAAGCAAAATAAATCTAAAAGTCAATCGAGACCTCACTGCTGCACTCAATACTGACATGCTCTGACTTGCTGCGACAATCATAAACTATTGCTGACTCTAGTTATTTCTATGCCTATACCCATTCTTTTGCCAGATGTCTCTATTACACACTACCCATCTCCCTCTGTCTCCCAGCCCTACTTCTCTCCTGTGCTATGCAACCTTCATTCTGGGTCTTTCTGCTTTCATGCTTTGTTCACTGAATTTATCCATCTTCTGCATTGGTACCAAAGAGATCCATAACACAAAGCATATTATGTCATATCAGTGCTACTCATTGCCATGGCTTCCCCTCATCTAAGGTTATTTGCATATAGCACCAAGTAACCCCTTTGGTACCTTGTTTTCTTCTACAGGTCCATCACCCACATTTTTTCCATTTGTCATGCTGTAGATTGATACTCATACTATACTTTAAACTTTGTTATGATTGCCCGACAGTGCATTATCTTCTTGTGTCTTTTCCTCATTCTTTATCTTATTTTTACATGTTTTTCATTTTAAAAAATTTATTATTTAGGATTTATATTTATTATACATCAGATGAAACCATTTCTGTCTTTCTTTTTCAGACTTCTGTTCCACAAGATGTTAGATTTTCATAATGTATCCTATCATAACAAATTATCTGTGGCATTCTCTGTCACTGTATTGATACTGTTTATAATAATCACATGCTTAGAACTGAGTGTTTAAATTCTTTGAGAATATTTTTGTGTCTTTGAATACTTAAGATATAGCGTAGTGTCCAACACACTCAGGAAAAAACAAATGTATCAGTAAGCTACAACACTTATAGCTGGCAACCAGATACATTAAAGAGCATGGATTGGGGAGATGACTCTGTGGTTAAAAACTACTACCAAACATATAGGGACACCTGAGTTGCAATCTCCAGAACCTACGTAAAAGCTGACTGCAGAGAGTGAGCATGTGTAATCCCAGCATCCCTATGAGGAGAAGGGCTGAAGAGACAGGAGGATCTCCAGAAGCTCACTGGCTGGGATATGCAGGGGAAACAACAAAGAAACCCCCTCTCAAGAAACCCTCTAGAATGTTTAGGACCAACAGTCAAGGTTGTCTTGTGACCTTTGCCAACATACTGTAGCACATATGCTCCTACACACACACACACACACACACACACACACACACACACACACACACACACAAGAGCTGAGGAAGCTAACTGTACATCACTCGGGTGGTTAGAGTATTCAGTGTGAGTGGTAATGGCTGAATTAGGAGGATTGAACCTGATTAGGAAGACAGGACCAGAGAGCAACTGCTGAAGGAATTAAGTGGGAAAGGACACTGCAGCGTTCTTTTAAATGTCGATCACTCTGGTAAGTATTTGGGTAAGAACTTAATGGAGAGCAGGATGGTACACTGATGCCTGTAACAATGTGGCCAAATCAATGAAAGGATGGAACAAAAAAGTCAGGAAGAAAAGGGTAATGGACATGAAAAGACTATTAAAGTAAACTTGATATGAGTTGTTGATTTGCAAAATGCAGAGGGGTGTCTATTTGTCTATCAGTCTCATCTTTTGGATAATTGGTTGAAGTAAGTTTCATTTTTAACTGACTCCAAAGCCTGTGTATACAAAGCATGTGATTTACCACGGAACCATATCCAAGTCCCTGGGTTAGCCATGAGCTTTAATATTGACTTGACCAACTACTACCAACCACTTTATAATGGGTTCGCAGCTCAGGCATTGATATTAGTCAACCCACAAGAGGCTGACCAGATCCTGCACATCACACTACTCTTTGTTCAGCTCAGGGTTGCTATGGGATGGATGATTGCGTCTCCGTATTCATGGGCCATAGTCCTGATGCCCAAGGTGAGTTTGCATTTGAAGGCCAAGCCTTTGAGAGCTGAGGAGGCACTGAAGCTCTCAAGGATGAGGTTTATAACCGGGTGAGAAGGAACCTTGGAGAGATATTCTGTCTCTCTCTCTTTCCTTTAAAACATTATTATATATATATATATATATATATATATGTCTATACATGATGAAGAAGGCGCCCAGTAGGAACCTAAACACCAGCACCTTTTTTTGTTTGTTATATTCCAAAATTCTGCAAAATTTATTTCTGCTATTTAAACTAGCAACAAATGATCCGGGAGAACAGCCAAATATATAAAGAATTGCTGGTTATTATTGTTGTCAGTTTAGGTGTTAAACAGCAAACCATTTGCCAGTCTAAATTACCTTGAAAACCAGACAATGAGTTTTGTTACAACCCCTGGATGTGTTTGTGGGGTATCCGGGTTGTAGAGGAGAAGCACAGTGTGTGCAAACTTCACTAAAGTTCTTGAAAATTATTCTCACACTAACAAAATTTCCTTTATACAATTTTTCCTAAAATTGGAGGAAATAAGACGTTTTTCAAAGTACTACATAACAAGAAAGAAATTTCCATTAACTATTTATATGCAGGCTTACAAAATATCCTGAATGGGCCGGGCAGTGGTGGCGCACGCCTTTAATCCCAGCACTTGGGAGGCAGAGGCAGGCGGATTTCTGAGTTCGAGGCCAGCCTGGTCTACAGAGTGAGTTCCAGGACAGCCAGAGCTCCACAGAGAAACCCTGTCTCAAAAAAACCAAAAAAAAAAAAAAAAATCCTGAATGTAAAATTTTAGGAAGGTCTAAGTGTCTGTTGGCAGATAAGTGACAAATGAAAGTACTGTATCACAAATATCATTGTTATATATAAATCTACCAATCTAGTTATCTAGCTATCAATCTATCTACCTACATATGTACATATCTATCATCTGTCTGTCTGTCTGCCTGTCCGTCTGCCTGTTTGTCTATCATCTGTGTCTGTGTAGATAAATCATAGATAGATAGATAGATAGATATCCTGCTTCATAAGAAAAAAAACACATCTTGTCATTTGAGATAACATAAAGGAACCTGACACTCATCGCATAAGGGTAAATAAGAAAGGCATAGAAAGACAAATCCTGTATGGTTTCACTTACATGTGGAATCTAAAAACAATCGACTTCAGGAAAACAGAGGCTTCCATGGGTTCTGTGCGAGGTAAAGGGTAAAGCATCAGGCAAAATGTGGTGAGCTTCAGTTCCACGGGATGACGAACTATGTAGAGATGTGATGCGCATTATGGGGACCATACGTAAGAATGGTGTGTCATCTCTCTGAAGCTTGCTATAGAATGTTGTGTGAACACACTACAATATGAACTATATGAAATATAGTTCTATAGTGACTATATAATATATATATGAAGTGATGGACATGTTAATTAGCTTCATGGTGTTTATCATAGTGTAGTGTGCATCAATATCAAGGTGTACTATATACTTTAAATATACACAAATTTAGTTTCTCAATCATACCCAAGTGAAGATGTGAGAAAATGAAATAGTGGTCCAAGACACACACAGCACAGTGATGAGCAGGGCAAGGCACTGAGCACACCGTTAGGTTCGGTTTTTCATGCTTCTTTTGTATTTACCTCAAAATAAATCAAAATGGTTTTGGAGGTTGCCAGGTGTTATTAGTGTGGAAACACTAAAACAATAGGAGGTATACAAAGTAATAAAAAAAGACTATGGGACCAGCCCTAATCATAATCTAAATAATGGGAAATACAATAAAACAAATGAACTGAGAAGCTCGGAAGACACCGCACAGCATTTCAATTGCGGGAGGCGAGTATTGCATTTTCTCAAATGATGTGAGCTTCTCCTGTTCCGATCCTAATGCAAGCACAGCATTTCCTTCTTTGTATGTATGGGAAAGCTAGCCCTTTTGAGAGTTAGAATAGCTCTCAAGACTCCTGATTTAAATTTCAAACTCTTGATCATAGCTGGGGAGCAAAGTTTTTTTTTTTTTTTTTTTTTATCTTGGAATTGGAAATTGAGTCCTTTAGCTCTATACCAAGTGATAATATTAAGCATTTTGTTGTATCCACCATGCAAAGCGAGTTCCCCACTGTGCCTTCAAAGCCACAGTGAATGAACCATATTTGGATTTGCTTATCAGAAAGAGACATTTAGAAAGACAATGCACTTGTCCTGCAAGCCCCAGACTCCTGATGCTTTTAGATAGGCCTGTGGAGAGCTCCAAAATGGGCCCTAAAATCAGGCTGACATGGTCGCTTAACAAGCTTCAGTATGCTCTGTGGGCTCAGGGAGTAGCAGTGTCACCCCACAGGGCTGCTGATGGCAGCCATCAGAATCAGAACGCAGGAATCAAAAACACCAGGTGAAGATTTCGCCTTAGAAGAAAGAAAAGGCAGATGGCAGGAATTACCATGCCCTTTGATGATTAAGCCCTTTCATGCAGATGGATCATTGGCCAGCCCTCACTGCGTGAAGGAGGCTGTAGAGCAGGTTACACAGGCCTCTCCCTTTCTACCACCAAGCCTCAACATGGCGAACTGTGCAGAAAATATCTTCTGTCAATTCCCTGGAAGGAGTAAAATCCCAGCTCTTCCCTCAACATAGGTAAAAAAAAAACCCAACCAAACAAAAACAAACCCAGGTACTGTTGCTTGACTTGCTTGTGTTTTTATGAAGAACGGTGGGGCCGTGTTTCCACGGGGAGAAAGCTCAGTCTGCTTGTAAGTGTTGACCTTGGAAGGGATTTGCCAAACCCCAACCTTTATGGGCTTTTGATTTTAAAATCTCTCTAACAAAAGCTCTGCCAGGAGAGCTGTTATTACAAAGATGCCTCTCATAGGGAGAAGTGGGTTAATTGCAAGCTCTTGCCAGTAAGATAAAGGAGAGTTTTGAAAACAAGTGCAAATCTGACAAAATGCATTGCATTGCTCTTTCAAGAGGAAAAAAAAAAAAATCAAAATAACACAAAAAGTGTGAGGGGGCCACATTAAAACCAGCAAATGTCATAAAGAGATGTATAAAATTCTAGGAGGAAGCTGTACAAGATTTTGGATGGCTCAGAAGCAATTGTCCATCTGACCTTGATATGAATACAGAAATCCATTAGCAGTCAAATATTCAAACATAACTTGTACACTGGGAAATATATAGTTTTTCTGTATTAATTTATGCTGCCAAGACCTAGTTCAATACCATGATGTAGACCTTTTTAAGATTTTATTTTATGTCCTCTTAGGTCATGTTTGAGATTTGGTAAACATAATTCACTGTGAAGAGCTACACGGAAAGTGGGGAACAGGCTGAGAGGATACTCACAACGTCGGGGGACTTTTTTGGAAACTGATTTTCTATTTTGAGCTAAAAACAAAAAACTCTGGAGCAGGCAAGCTTGTTTATGTTCTACTATTTACAATGTTCTTGTTCCAATAAAGGTTTTACCTTAAGGATAGTCTCCTAACCTTGATAATTAATTGAAAGAGAAAAAACCTCACATTAGCGGTTGTATGGTTTAAATGATATTGATGGCATTAGATATAATAACACGATGATGTTAATGATTAGGGTGAAATTATTAAATGTAAGGTTTGATACAACAATCTGAATATGTTTAATATGTATTCACCAAAATTTTATATATATGTGTATATATACACACACACACACACACACACACACACACACACATATATATATATATATATATATATATGTAGAGAGAGAGAGAGAGAGAGAGAGAGAGAGAGAGAATATTGCCCAAACACATCGACAAGTAGGAGTCATCAAAGAAATTACAGAGAAAATTGCATTTATGTCCACGTGTCCAAAGACTGGTCATCCCTGGAGGCCACATGGCTTAATTTTGCCTATTAAGTAAATGAATATTCTTGAGAATCCACAGAGTCAAGCAAAAAAATACAACAGTGCCATTGTCTACTTTTATTCCAGTACGACTCAGAATAGACATTTCTCCGACTGACTTGAGCTTCATTTGGAAGCAATTAACTATTTTATATTAGATATAATAAGGGTCTCTAGTGCATGGACCACATTTGCCTGCTTCAGTTGTTTAAGGCTTAATTGAGTAAAATTGCATTCACACTCAACACAGCTCTAAATGGTAACCCATTCTTGATTGCTGAATAACTTGTTTCTGCTTTCATTTCTTAAAATGTGCTGGGCAGGTGAAATGAATTAGAATTGAAGGCCAGGACAAAATTAGTAATTCCTTGTATGCTCATTCTTCTCTCCTGTGCTTTGTATTTGATCGTCCAAGAATCAGAGAGTAGAGCAGTTTACGTTCTACTTACAAATATCTTTCCAACCCTCAAACTTTAACCATATAACTCATTAAAAAATATGATTATTGTTTGCTGTTTGGAATTTCATTTTTGCTTTTACAGGAGGGGAAGAGTTTCAAAAGCATTAAACCTTAGGTGTGAAAAAAAACAGTGTTCAGATAATTTATAAAACTTTAGATGTCTAACAAAGCAATAAAAACTTTGGAGTAAAGAGGCCAAGAGAAGCTCATGTTTATACAAGTAGGTAAGCTGGAGACTTTATTCACAGTGCCTTGTCTACTGTTGTAGCGTGTTTTCTTTTTACTATAAAGAAATAAATAATTGAGTTGAGGTACTGCATAATGCTTATTTGGCTCATGGTTTGAGTGGGGAGAGGGTATAAACATCTTGGTGCTTACAGCTTAGCAAGACAGTCCCTGGGTAGGTCACAACATGGAGGAGAAAGTCAAAGGTGGCTTACCAGTAGGTCTGTGGATAAAGGCCAGTGTATGGGGTAGCATCAAATTATAAAGACCTCTTTTAAGAACTAGTCCACTCACCTGAAACTTAATACAGTCCTGAGATTTAGCATAAATCCATTCATGAATATAGAACCTTTATCACCCCATTACTTTCCACCAGGCCTCATCTCTTCTAAGTCCCACTTCTCCAAGGTCCTACCTCTTTCCTGTTGCTCAACCAAGATCCAGCTCCGGCATATGAACCTCTTAGGGACACTCCACACTCAAAGCGTGACACTCAGTATGCAGACTATGTAGTTTCTTTTCAATATAATTGCCTTTCCTTCCTAAGGAAGCTAACTCCCTCTCTTGAGGTTCTCAGTATGTTCTAAACTAGCCCTAGTAAAAGCATTGGGCATTCAGCCACATTGTTGTAGACATTCCAACTAGTAAACTCTCTTGGATGTGGGGGTGCAAGCATTAAGGCTCTTCGTGTTTGAATTTAGCATCAAATAGAAGTTCTGGATAAAGAGAGTAGGGAAAGGAAACTTGTCATTAATTCTTAGAAACAATTGGGATAGTACCCTATGTCTCTCTTTTCTCATCTCATAGACTTGATTTAGAATATAGACTTGTGTGGGACCATTTCTTGATTATGGATATCTCTGAATATTTAATATACATTTGAAATATGTTGATGGTTTATTAATAAAATATCATTCTTGTGCCTATATTGAAAATGTCTATAAAGGCAGGGATGGTCCTTTCTTTTATCTTTACTTCCATGATAAGAAATTTTATACCTGCTTCTATCCATAAGCAGTCGATTTCTGTGTGTGTTTCCTTTCATACCTTAACAATGAGAGTTCCATTTTGCAGCTTTTCTTGTCTTGACTCTAACCCTCTAATGTAAGAAGATGTTTAATGACAACTGATAACATACACCAGGCGATTAATTGCTATCATTTGCTTTGAAAAATTAGCAGGAACTTGGAAGGTACAATCTTGAAAGTGCTTTGGTAAACAACTTCCCATTTAAAGCTTCACAAAAAATTGTTTTCCTTGAATGAAAACAAAAAGAGCCACTTTATATAATACCTCAAAAAGAAATAAAACAACAGAACCAAACCCACAGCCTTTCATAAACTCATTACAAAACACGTCTATGACTATTGGTGCGTGGTATTTCCCAAATATAAGGCAATACCCCAGTGAGCACTTGGTGGGTGTCCTGTAATTCAGTTCTGACATCACTGGCTGGTGATGGTGCTGAGCCCACAGGTTGAGACTTATTCTCTACAAAGACTTCTTACGCTGATGCCAGCTTTCAAAAGCAGTTCCTCACATTGACTTTCTAGGACCAGGTATGATTTGGGATTTCTACCACCCCTCCTGTATTTTATTCTTCTCTTGGAATGACAGTTCAAAATCTCAGGGGAACTTTACATTTTGATGGACATTTATTTTAAGGAACATTCAAATGCCCACAGATAGTGCTGAAAGAAATGTACAGGAGAAGATCCTGGAATGAGGGATGGAACACAAAGGTCCTATGTCACTCTTTATGACCTTCATGTGTTCCAGCACCTGAAAATCCATCTAATCTCATCCAGGGGGCTGCGTTTTCCAGCCTCCCACCCTTGCCATGCCTGGAGGGTGCATGGTTGGTATGGCTAAAAGTTTTAGCCTTTGACCACTCAGTCTTGTAAAAAAAAAAAAAATGCAAAGTTTCATCCCAAGGTTTCCCAGGACCTCACCTTAACATAAGCTCAAGTGTTATCAGATGCAATCATTCTGAGTAAAAAAAAAAAAAAAACAAAAACAATTTAATCATTCAGCAGTTTCCAAGAATTTAAAGAACTGTGGCCTAGAACCAGGGGCAAGACCAAATGGAGTATTTATTGTCAAAGTACAACACTCAGGATCATTCCAACAGAGATCAGGGTATGCTTGGATATTTCAATGCCCACCTTAGAGGATCACAAGAATTGGATTTAGTAACTCTTAATTCTATTTCATGCCATATAGGTATGCTATTATAATTTTTTTAAATAAAGAGGTTTTTTATTTTATTTTTTATTTTTTTGGACTGCATCTAGGACACAGTACTGGAGCTAGATGGTACCCATTGATGCTGATGCATCAGTTAACTGCATTTCTGTGGTCGATTTTCCTGTTCGTAGATTGTGGTATTAATAGTAACACTCACACATCCACTTGTGAAGAGTAAATGAGGAGACCCATGTAATGTGCTGGGATCAGTACAAGGGGAATCTACCTACTATTCTTTAAGTGTTAGCCTGGGCGAGGAAGAAGACCATAAAAGAACTACCATTCATTAAGTTCTCAGTTTCCAAGGCAGTACTAATAGTTAACATACATTATTAATAATAGTCATCAAAGATCAGAAGCAAATAAGGGGATAATAAGGACTCAGATTTAAACCCATGTAGCTCCCTAGTTAGTACTAGGGGACAGCAGAGATAATCCTTAATTATTATGGCTTTTCTCAATAACTACAAAAGAGATTTTGCTCAATGGAGGGCCCAAAACCAATTTCCCTGTGATAGCCTGGGTACACTGTACCATTGCCAGAAGCTACAATGATTCTTTGATGACATATGGCTATTCAAAGCAGACATTATAAATGTAGATAATTCGTTAAAGGGTTTAAATATGGAAGTTATAATTATTATCAATTTTTGTTTTCTTTGTGGCAGAGGATTCTCTTTAAATAGAAGAGGTGTAACACCTCTCCTCTGTATTTGTCTTTTTGTCCTGGTGAAACTCATGTTGATATTTAATTGGCAATGCCAACTGGGAGGTAGAGCCTTTAGAATTCATAGCTGTTTTATGAGACTCCGTTAATTCTCTTGGTAACAAATGCAGTTTGACCCTTTGTGTCTGGGATACTCAAAGGGTGTCGCCTTGGTCAGGGTTTCTACTGCTGCTACTAAACACCATTACTCAAAAGCAACTTGGGAAGGAAAGGGTTTATTTTGCTTATGCTTCCATATCTCTGTTCATCATTGAAGAAAGTCAAGACAGAAACTCAAACAGAGCAGGAACCTGAAGGCAGGAGCTGATGCAGAGGCCATGAGGGGTACTGCTTACTGGCTTGCTTCTTCCCATGCCTTGCTCAGCCTGCTTTCTTATAGAACCCAGGATTATCAGCTCAGGGATGGCCCCACCCACAATGGGCTGGACCCTCCTCCATTAATCGATAATTAGGATATGCCTTGCAGCTGGGTCTTATGGAGGCATTTTTCTCAACTGTGGTTTGTCCTTTTTGGATAACTCTAGCTTGTGTCAAGTTGACATAAGGTTAGTCAACACAAGTGTGAAGTGGGAGGAAGAGCGTTATTAAATGTAAGGTCTCCTCTCCTCTTTACCTCTTTTCCAAGTGTCCACAAATCATTTTGACTTCTCCCATGTCATGAAGAAACTTGAAGCCCTCATCAAACATGGCTGCCAGCTTTTGTACTTCCTAGCCTCCAGACTGAGACAAAATAAATCCCTTTTTCTTCTTATTACCCAGTCTCAGTATTCTGTTAAAGCAACAGAAAACACAATACTAGGGTAGCCCTAGTACTTAACATGGAATGGCTTGAGTACAGAGTCCTAAAAATTACACTCTAAATCACACACAATTTTCCATTGTTATCTTTTCTTAAAGTTTTAGAACAGTATGGACTTAAAGGATAACACAATTATTCCAGATATTTTAATTTCTTTACCTTATAGTGTTTTTATATTACTTATGACTGAGTATATGTAGAGTATATTTTACTTACACATGAAAATACTTAAGTTGTACTTATTAACATAAATTATGTTCTCATTTCTGCAGGACAGCATTATACGTTTATTCCACCTTACTCAAAAGACATGTGTCCGTCTGTGTGTTTGGTTCATAAGTATTCATTATGATGATATTTATCGATGCAAGAACAAACTGTGGCCAGGTTTTGTGGGTCTGGTATAGTAGTTTTACCTTTTCTTTCTGAACCCACGAGAACCAAAGCCTTTAGGAGACAGAAAGTCTCTGGTGCCTATGGAGTCTAATCTTGGCTACCGGTTTTCCACCGGATTATATATTATCCTTTTTGATTTCATGTATTACTCTGTCACCTCAGATAAACTGATTGATACACTGTTCTCTATCTATGGATTTATGTATTACTGTTTTTTTTTTCATTTTTTCAAGATTACTGAAAATAATATCTCAAAGCTTCTACTTCACATGGATCCTCTTATTCAACATTCAGCTCAGAGCTCACCCCTTGCTTCAGCCTTTCTGCCTAATTCCTCTTAACTTTTGCTGGCTGGCACTTGGGCACATCTTTTCTGAATTTCCAACCTCATTATATGCTTTATCATGAAATAGCATGAATACATTTATTCGCGCTTCCATTGAATTATTTTAGGAGTCCGTGTTATTTCTCCAATCACACTTTAAGTTCCTAAACTCCAGTTGTGAACTCTTAAGACCATCCCAAAGCCACATGGTGCCCACATCTCAGATCCTGGCATGGACTCCTCATAGACCCAGCTGCAAGTGTGAGTTGAGTAAGCAAAAATGGTGGCAGGCAGTGGCATGCTGTCTTTATGTGTTTGTAACATCACAGATGAGCAGTCTTGTGGCCTGAAATGATTTGGCCCTCAGGAGAAATCACAAGTGTTTGCTTAGAAACAAAGGGAAAAAATCCCCCCCACCAAATTTCTGAGATACTTAAAAATGAATTTGAGAGTGAGGAATTTTTAGGAAATGAGAAAGAATAAAATGTCTATCAGTGATCGTTTTCTGATTCTTGTGATGGGGCTGCAGCATTAACAAACAAAAGAAGGGGCTGACAAGAATGAAACATGAAACTGGGTATCGGTTTCCTACTGGACAGCGAGACAGAGATGCTATACATAAAACACTAGCAAACTGAATGAAAAGCATTAAATAATTATGATTCTGTACATTTTAATGTAGAAATTCAAGGGGCATGTCAAATTGAAGTTTTTGAAATTTATGTGGCATATTGAAGGAAACAGAAACAAAAATCGTATGGTTAATTTAAAAAGATAACATGTATGTATGCATGTGTCTGTATCTAAGTATGTACATGTGAGCAAAGGTGCTTCAGAGACAAAGAGACTGCATTAGCTTCCCAGGGACTAGAGATATAGTTGGCTGTGGTTTGCCTGATATGGGCACTTAGAACCAAAGTCAGGTTCTCTGTGGGAGTAGTGTGTGTTTCCAACACTGAGCCATGTCTCCATTCCTACTCTTTTTTTTTTAGTTGATACTGACAAGGTCTTTTATAATACGTGCCACTCATTTCTGACTAAAACCAGTAAATCACTAAGTGATTAAAAATAAAACAAAACCCTTTTCATTTAGAATAAAGAATATTGCAAGAATGACTGGTACTGTGGACCATTCTTCTTTCGTGATGCAGGGGGCCTAGTCAGAAAAGAAACATAAGAAAACTACTAAAATATTGGAAGATAACATATGAAATTAGACTTCTGAAAATTTTATAATTACTATAACTGAGAATCATCAGAAGATAGTACATATAAATAATGGAATATTATTCAGTCAGAAAGAAGAATGGCATCTTATAATTTATTAAGTAAAGGGATGCTGGTAGAGGACATCATGTTAAGCGAAGTAAGCCTAAAAAGCACACACCATGTGTTTTTGAATGTGGAAGCTTTGAGTGTGGAAATAAGAAAAGACCTATGAGTGAGAGAGGAACCATTGAAACTGATAGAGGGGAAGTGAAGGAAGAGCATGAGCAAGCACAAAGGGACATACGCAGTGTGCAGTCCATGCATCTATGTAAATGTCACTCTAGAATGCACTAGCTTGCCATCCGCTAAGGGAAACGCTACTATGAGATGTGCTCTTTAGAGAATGGTCTTCGTGATTTCTATTGTGGCTGGAGATCTATCCAGAGGCATGTTCAGAATAGGTTTTTAGTTGTTTGTAAAGTGTGTACACTGTACAGTCTCCATTTTCATAGATTCTAGATATGAACTCACAGTGGTTACAACAGCATTTACAAAGATGGTGCAAGCCATGTTATAGGACTATTGACAATTGTTAGCTATTCAGGAAAGAGGGAGAGAGAGAGAGAGAGAGAGAGAGAGAGAGAGAGAGAGAGAGAGAGAGAGAGAGAGTTTCTCCAAGATTGTAGCCCCTCCTCCATGATATAGACATCAACAATTTGTATGGGGCATTACTAAATATATACAGTGATACCTGAATTAGTGACAGTTGTCAGCACATTTCACCCCAAATCCTCATAGAGATGTTAAAGTTACAAAGTCAAGTTAGCTGACAAAGACCTTGTATAAAAGTCTTGGTGCCAACATGGAGACAAGGCAAGTTGGAGAGTAAAACAATAGATGTGAATTTACAATTTATCTATGGGATGTCCTCTAAGCCAGGATTTATCAATAATCACTGGGATTCACTTGTGAGAGAAATCCACCATCTATATTTGGACTGTGTTTTATATTTTCTTGTTTGATGTTTTTATATGTTGGTAGAAATTCATTGATAGGTTTACTAAATCTTCTAATATCATTAAGTGAGATGAGGCAATTAATCAAGTTTGGAGACAAGTCCAGGATCCAAATGATACCAACCAGCTAAAACTTTTGGGATATAACCAATGAGATAACATCTAATTGGCATGCAAGTATAATTCTTGCATAAAAAGAAGGTATCCATTGCAAAGGAGAGCTAGAATCTCCACTATAATGGAACAACAAAAAGAACAAGAACAACAACCACAACACCCCAAAATAACAGGGTGATTATAAAGGAAGAACACACTTTGATTTAAGAGGATTTAGTGGGAATTTTTGAGGAAAAAGTTCAGGGGTATAAACTGATGTGATTCCCAGGACAATCAGGTGATTACACAGTAGAAGCTCAATGTCCAGGGTATAAGGAACCATTGTTCTAGCTCACAGATACTGTTTCTCCAAGCTCTCCCACTCTGATTTGTAGTGCTTGGGTGGGTTGGTGTGGTATTGTATGCCTTCAATCCCATAACTCAGAGGTAGAGACAGGCATATATGTCCATGTTTGAGGACACAGTGAGTTCCAGGCAAGCCCGTGTTACATAGTGAGATACTTCCTCAACAAAGAAACAACCCCAGCATCATCAACAATAATAAATAAACCTAATTTTTAGAATATAGTGGATATCCACAAATTAACTCAAAAAAAGATAACAGGATATAGGTAAGTGTAGGCAGATTTAGGGTAAAATGTAAAGAGAGCCTTAATGTGCATTTATTACTTGGAGATACTACAGAGGAGATTCAAGCTGTGATCTGGATAGGATATATACAAACTGCCCCTTAAAATGGAATGCTACATCTCAGTGTCATGGCTAGTTGAAGTACTTTGAAAGTTTGAATGAGAAGTCAGTTATGAGCAAGATTATCAATAATAAACATGAAACCTGATAGAAAACACACGGATCTTAAAAACAACAAGCCTACCTGATCAAAAGTTGCACGTTTTGAGGCCACCGCTAAATGTAAATGACTAATTCTGTCCTGGTAAAGGGAGTGCTCTGTACTAATTCTAATTTAAGAGGCAAGAGTTTCCATATCGACATTCTTGAAACTTGGCTGTTGAACTGAGTCCGCTCAGCACTTGCCACCCGTGTGAGTCGGCCCGGGGCTCGACCCACGAGAGACCGGCTAGCCTACAGAGTGCGGAGACTTCTGACAGTTCCCAGGAGACCCACAGCCGCTGTCGAGTGCGCCCCACTGCTAGGATCAGAGAGCAGATCTCCTCGCAGGCCTAAGTGTTACAGCCCCTTAGACAAAGTTTTCTGACGCCAAAGTAGTTTTGCACCTTTATTCCTTCTGGTTGGTTGGCGGGCAGCGGGCGGTGGGTGGAAGCAGGAACGGAGCAGTCTGGCGGGCAGGGGCAGGCAGAGAGCAGCATAGAAAGTTGTGCAGAGAGCGCAGGCAGAAAGAGAGAGAGAGCTACGCAGGTGGGACAATCTGATATACTGGTTGGGAGGAGTCAGGGGATTGGCAACCCGTGCTTTCTATTGGCTAGGTCTGGGAGCTCTCTAGTGCCACATTTGCTTATGGGAGGAGTCAGGACTGTTTTCTACGTGACAAATCTCACTTGGCAGGCCTCTCTCTATACAGGGGTTGTGAGAGTTATGGCTGATTTTACAGGAGTCTTCTGGGAGCGTTGGCTAAAAATATAATTCGGTCCTTTGTGAATATTTCACAGGGTCTCCCAGAATTTTCAGCCTTTGCTCAACCAGGTGTCAGATTGCCTGTTACAGACCACTGCCCCCACACTTAGCACCAAAACTAGCAACCAATTTCAACTTGGGAGGCTTTGTGTGTGGCATTTACAGCATGGGAAAGTTGAAGATAGATATCAACTCTCAGTTTTATAGATTCATAAGTAGCCCACCCTAAATGATAACCAGTCCTTGATATCAATTGTAGTAAAAACTAGTAGGATCCTGGTATGTACAACTAGGAGCATATTTTACAAAGCTTAGACTCTCACTGTACTGCACTGGTCATGTCTCAAGAGTTCTGAGACCAATTTAGGACTCCGCAAAGTAAAAGGGAGTAAGCAATTTTGAGTCTGTCTGATGTTCAGGCAGGAAAAAAGGAAATGCTTCTTGAGGTAAGGAGTCTTTGAGGGCCATGGAGTGAAATTTAACCTGGAAAAGAAAACTTGATGTGGGAAAGCTTCGTGAGGGTTGAGAAGCAGGTGTTGTCTGTGTCAGATGAGAGTATGAGAGAGATGAACTTAAGAGACTTGAAGTAGAAACCTTTCTTTGAAGCTCCCTGTCTCTAAGTGTCTCTGGATAATGAAACATGTTACCAGGGAAGTTGGACTAATCTACTTATCTGAAGGTTTTAAGAAATATCACAGATGTTCTGTGCCAGATGACCTGATGTTATCCTGTACGGCATAGCAACAAAATCAGGAGAGAATCTAGACAGCATATGGAATGCAAAGTAGGTCCATTTTGGAAAAACAATCCTGGTTTGTGGTATACTGGATGGTGAAGGTATAATTCCATTCAGTTTCCCAAAGATAGAATCTCCAGGGCCCTATTTGTCTAATTTTAGTATCTAAAAAATGCTATGTCCTTTTCAAAGTCAAAGCTGAATATCTTTATAATCATTGCCAAACCCAGGAAGTATGTTGATACAAGTGTTAGACTTTTCTGTGAAGCTGAACGACACTCAGTTGCTTCTGCATTTTTAAATTTTATGACAGATTAAGAATTTTTAAAAATTAAAAATCCTTTCTTATTTAGAAAAGAAGCATTAATAAGAATACCAACTTCTTCTTAAGATAAATTATTTTCCTTGTATAATACCTATAACATAGTAGGTGTTGTGCCAATATTTGTACTCAAATTAATATGATCTTTGAAAAATAATCTCAGGGACTGTGAAAAATTGTCCACTATATTTTGATGTCTGACTATATTTTCTTCCTTATAGGACATAGAGAAATGACATGAGAGCATTAACCTAGATGATTCAGACACTAGTGGGCGTTGACTGAGGTGTACAGGACATCATTACACTTGGAGAGAACAGATTGGTAAACGATTCTTCCAACTGTACATCTAAGCCCTGCTTTGCAAACTGTAGTCTGGCAGCAATGGGAGCTTGCTGGAAATGCAGACTCTCAGATTTACTGGATCAGAATCTGCACATTAAAGAGACACTCCATTGATCTGGGCCCACACTTACATTTTAGATGCATTGTACTCCAGGACCCTTGCAAGTACATAGGAATTGTGATTTGGTGCTGGTCAAAAAAGGGTCAAAATACAGAGTATGACTGCTGGGTATCTCTGAGAGGCAGATAAAGTTGTGTTTTTACACAATGGAGGATTTTCATTGCTGTCACTTGATATTATGATAACCCATGTCATATGAGAGTGTCTCATATGCCGAGGGTACATTTTCACTGAAGATATTTTCCTACCTTTGGGAATCACTGGCCTAGAAATATATTCTAAAGCATACAAAACATAACATATAAGAGATATACTTAATGTTGTACTTCTGTGTTATCAACTGCTTCTTTTTAAATTGCAAATAGATTTTTTTTATACAAGATACTCTGATTATGATATCTCCTCTCCTAGTTCCAGCCAGATTTCAGCATTTCCCTACTCACACAAATCTCTCTCTCTGTCTCTCTGTCTCTGTTTCTGTCTCTCTCTGTCTTTCTCTCTCTCATTAGAATACAAACAGGCAAGTAAAATAATTATAATACTGAAATAAATAAGATAAAACAAACACAGAGATAGCTCTGTTAAAGGCTCAAAACCAAAAATATCAATCAATTGTTTCTTGACTAACACAGCTTTTCACCAGTCACATACCCTCTATTTCTACCAGACCACTACAATACATCATTTATACACAAAAGAACTTTGAAGTTTCAGGGGCTGCACTGAAAACCTACACTCTATCAATGCTATGGTCATGGCTGAGTTTCTTAATCATGTGGAATTTTGTTTTATTTACATTACATATGGACAATATTGGTCTCTCTGCCAAACAGTCAGCTCTGAAAACATACATATAAGTAATATTATACAGATGGAACAGATTATACCTAGGAATATATGTAATATGTGTATAAATAAATATTATATAATACAACTGTAAACTATATATAAATATTATATATACACATTACATATATTATACATATACACATTATATATGTACATATATATAAATGCAATAACAATTAGCAATTAAAGAGGCCATAAATTTGAAGATGATTGGGAAGGAGAAGAGTTTATGTGAGAGTTTGGAGGGAGAAAAGGGAAGAGAGAAATGTAATTTATAATTTCAAAAATAAGAAACTATTAGAAGAAAATGGGTCAGAGAAAGGGATCAATAAATTGGTGACTAGAGACTGTGTAGTTCAAAGATTTGAATCATCAATTTATTTATGTCTCAATATGAGTATATCTGGTAGGTTTATCATATATTTAGCATTTTAACTGTTTATGAATCATCAAATTTTATATTAAAATTTTAATAATGGTTATAAATGACCTTTACTAAGTGCTATCTACACTTTAAGTGTTTGTGAGGGTATTATTGAATTCTACAAGGGCCAAGCCACCACCGTTGTTTTGTGGCTGATGATAGGAGTTATAGAGAAAGAAGGGTTCAAATCATAAGCAAGCCAGGAATTTAGATGGAATTAGGCCAAAGTTTCACAATTCCAGAGTTTCAGTATTAAATGCAGAAATTCCTTTGCCAGTGTTTGAGTCTGCACAGTCATTAGCGGTTAGCATAAACTAAGGCACGTGACCATTGTGTCTGTGCTTTCTCTAGGAAATTCTCCACAAAAGTTCAGTTAGACTGTCTATATAGATCTTCTAAAGATAATGATTGGGGCTGACTTAAATGAGCTTAAAATGGAAGTTACTCTGTACATTTCTCAATTTTTAGAATGAAATTCATATATCAAGACCCTAGGTAAACATTCTTTGGTATAGGAGAAAAAAAGCCTTTGAAATCACAGACTAAGTTTCAGTGAAGAGCGTTATCTTGAGAGCTTTCGAAGGTTCAAAAGAGAAAAAGTTTTCAATCTTACCGTAGAAGGGAAAGGAAAGGAAATCAAGCAAATGAATGATGGCAAGATGTCTCTTGTTCATTAGACAGTTTATGTTTTGTAGTTGTTGTATTTAATTGCCTATAAGATTATGAAAACATTCAGGCTGATAAATATTTTATGCCTCTTGCTATCACATTATAATAAATCAAATTATATTTGTATCTTTGATAGGAATATAGCCAACCTAACAATGAAAGCATACTTATAAATAACTTTGGTTTGGTAGGAAATAGATGCAACATTTTATAATAAAAATTGTAAGTAAGCTTATAACAATAGCACACTAATGAAGGTTAAAACTAAAATTTTCTGGTAAATTGGCATTGAATTTACCTATCTTTTCTTTACTGTTTTTACTTATTTGTTTAGTAAGCAATTCAGACTTAAATATGATGCTTTGATAAGTATATAAAGGCATCCTCATTGTTGAGTAATTGTTACTTTGCCTTTAGAGCATCAGGAATTCTCAAAAGTCTGAGCATCTTAGACAGGAATGCTTTATATGCACAATAATTAAGAGTCAGTAAATCAGAGTTGAAATTGTGGACTGAAGAACTAATTTTGAAGAGTTGGAGTTGCCTAATACCCTGTAAGAGGTTTAATGTCAGTGCTGAAGTCCACATCCTGCGGACAGGAACAGCCCCTGAACTCTATGGGTTTATATATGTTGAGAATGTTTCTAAGTGGTATGGGGAGAACACCCAAACTTCATCTTGTGAAACACTATTGTTTAAAGGAATGATTTAAAAGGGTAAATATCAACTTAGACCCCAGTAGTAGCCAACAGTTGTCTAATTGGACTTAATTCCCACTCAAAGGAGGGAAATTATGTCTGGTGCTATAAAATTAGCCAACAACCAGTGACTAGTGAGGTCATGGAGATTAGAGAAAAATTTATATACAGCAACTTTAGACTTATACAATCCCTAACTGTATTCTAAATTTGTAATGTCATTTAAATATACCCACATATAAGTGTAGCTTTCAATCCTCATTGAAGAAGTTTCTTTTTGCAGCAGACCATTAACAATAGATACCGTTTGCCATAGATACCATTACAGAAAGTGACAAATGGTAAAAAATGCTGCTGCTAACTGACTGCGATATGCCCAGCCCCAGTTAATTCATGTACAATACCATACCCACACCTAAGTTTAAGGGAATATCATAGAAGGAGAAGCAGAGGGATGGGGACTGTAAGAGCTAGTGGGCCAGGAAGTTTGCTGGGACATTATATCTTCTAGATCTGACAGAGAGGCTACATATATGGAGTCTCAACAATATTGTTGCCAAACAAGACCTGAAAGATGACATGCCAAAATCTCATGAGGCCCCATTCCCCAGATGAAGAGTTAACTAAGGACTAACTAATGCTACAGTTAACTAATGACTACAAAGACAGAGAAAATCAGTCTTCTCTAAGGATTAGTCCCCTAATTGATTAGCCAATAATGAAGAGTAAGGGACAGCCTTACACACACACACACACACACACACACACACACACACACACACACACACGCAACACTGAAAGGTCTCAAATACATAATAAAGTATAATTGAAGAAAAAGAGAATATGAATTTGAGAGGGTTTAAGGGAAGAATGGGAATGATTGAAGGGGGAGAAGGAATGTAAAAATTGTATAATTATGTTTTAATTAAAACAAAATAAATTAAAAATTAAGATTCGTGGAATGCCTTAGGTGGAAGCCACTGTTCTTATCCCCAGGGGGCCCAGTAAAGATGCAAAGTCCTCATCATGTTCAGGTATGACACTACTTCTGGATGAATGAACCTTTCAAACCTGGGGAGAAATATCCCAGCATCAATACAATAGTTTGCTTCTTCCCATTAGGATCACAGGACCACGTTTCTTTCTGATAGAAATTCAGTAGATCATTGCTCTCTGTGCAGAATGGAAGCTGCTTTATTACCAAGTATTCCTGAAAAGTAGCCTCCTTGACTCTCTGCTCATGCACTTTATTTTGGTATCTACATAACCTGACATTTTATAAAAGCTGAATGCATGTATGTATGCTAAGTGTATTCATCCCTCTTCTGCAGTGTACTGCTTTAAATCACAGAAGAAAATAGAATTGATAGCATATATTTTCCTTTCTATTTCTCCCCTCCAAGATTGCAGCTGTACTTCATGTTGGCAGTGATACTTGGGAGTTTAAACTGAACATAATTTCACATCCTCTGTGAAATAAGTATGTATCTGTTGTGTTTCATTATTTATGTATTTTTTCAACGCTCACTGATGGCTGAAGGAGGCTTAACAGTATATTATGATGATTTGACTTGAAAGTACTAGCTGTTTTTCCCCAAAGTCACTGCTTCTTCTGGAATCACCATTTGTTAAGTCACTTAAATAATATTATCCTACATCTAGCAACCTTTTGAGATTTTCACTTTTTATTCTTCATTCATGGAATTAGAGATTCATGAGAAGTTTTTCTGGTCATTATTCATATCGATATGGTAATCTTATGAATGCTTCATTTATTTTCAAATGAACAAGAGAGAAGTGATGCTTTATGAAGTAAGAAATAAACCCACTTTTCTGTTATCATACCCAGAGGACCTCCGATCACTGATCCTGCTCTGTGAGCTTCTACATACATTAACTTCACACACAACATGTAACATTTCCCAAGCCATTAAGACTGCAAACTCAAACCAAGAGTTCTCTCCCAGGAGAGATGGTACACTGAGGTGAGGCAGAACAATCACTATCTTGAGGTCTGATTGGACTGTATAGCAGAATATTGTCTCAAAGTAAATAAAATGATCTGTATGTATCACCTGTAAAGGTCAATGTTAAACAGCAAAAGCAGAAAATTAAGAGAAAGAAATCACAAAGTTTAGGCATTGCTATCTAAATAATATAGTATTGGAAAAATAAGAATTGCTAATTTTTTTAAAAGAATGCTTAAATAGATTTAAATAAAAATATTTATATTTATATTTATTTTTGAGAGTCTCTCTAGTTAACATGGTAATCCTAGAACTCACTATGTAGACCAAGCTGAACCTGAACTCACAGAGATCCACCTGCCTCTGCTTCTTGAATGCTAGAATGAACGATATGTACTACCAAATATACTCTGGAAAAAATCCCTTTTAATTTTGTGACAGGATCTCAGTGTGTTATTCTGTCTATGAACTTACTATGTAGACTTTGATGGCCTTGAAATGATTGATAGAGATCTGAATCCATTGGCTTCAGAGCTCTGGGATTAAAGGCTTGCACCACCACTAGCTTTGTGTAAAACCACTCTTAAAAAAAGATTTATTTATTCATTTTATGTATATGAGTACATTGCTGTTCTCTTCAGACACACCAGAAGAGGGCATCAGATTCCATCACAGATGGTTGTGAGCCACGATGTGGTTGCTGGGAATTGAACTCAGGATCTCTGGAAGAGCAGCCACTGCTCTTAACAGTTGAGCCATCTCTCCAGCCCCCATAAACCACTTTTAAGCAGAATGGTGCTTCCATATCATAGACAGAGTTACATATTCATGATAATTATCCAATAATTTATAATTTTTAGATAAACATGTACATATGGAATGGTTTCTAAAAAGTTATTCTTACTATGTGGAAAAGGTAACTAGTTACTGATTTACAAATGCAACAGTTCTTTGATCACCAGACAAAAGACTAACTCTGGGTAATTATTTAAAGCATATACATCCTAAAATAAATAGTTTGATTTTTATTATTATTGGCATTTATAAATAATCCCACCACTATTGCGTGCAATTCCATAGTAGGATAGTTTGTGTCATGAAGTCAAAGGTGCTTTTTAGAGATAAATTTGTCCTTCAATGATGCCTGTCTACTATCAGGAATCTCTCAATCACTCTCTCTCTTTCTCTCTCTCTCTCTCTCTCTCTCTCTCTCTCTCTCTCTCTCTCTCTCTTTCACTCTGTATCTTTTAAAAGAATTATCAGCCCAGTTTAAATGTGTTAGTGTGAAATTTTTACTTTTTAATAAAGAAATACATGACAAATGAAATCCTAATTTGAATTTTCCACTTGAAAAATCTTCCTTTAAGAAGAGTGGAATGTTAGAATAGAGTCAGGCCAAGTCAGGATCATTGACTACATGTAACCAAGGCAACAGCCATATGATAATTATTCGTTTATATTCTTCAGTAGGATAAATCACCTGTAGGCGTCAAATACTGACACTGCAGAAAGTCATACTCAAAATGTTCTATAGCAATTCTGCCAATATGTATGTCAACATGATCTCTGTGTTCATGGAAGTTACACCAACTTAATGAAAACTCAAATTGATGCTCCCAAATTAAATACTCTAAAAATAGACAGTATCTTGACTTTTTTCCTTATAAGTTTGACTCTGGTTTGGAATTAGCTTGATTCGGTGCTATAAGGGATATTAATCATGTAAGACAGGATTGTCAAACTTTTTTGTTTTATGAATTACAAATAATTTAAGATTTGTAGTGCAAACAGTGTCTGTTATGGATTTTTCAATTCTGAAGATGTAACAAAAATGCAAATGCACAAACATAAGTGATAAATGTGGCTTGGTTCCATTAAGACTGAATTTGTGCTTCCTGTTTCCATCTGTGGCTGGAGACCTCTGCCAGGGCTCCATAGCCAAATAGCACCATGAGAAAGCTAGACTCCCAGGAGTGTGGACAAGCCTGTCTGCTCAGAGGGACCCACCTGGAATACCCAGGACACAGGGACTGAGGAGGGATCCTCTGTTTTCTTTCAGCAGCTGGGGAGCTGATCCTGTGACACAGGGCTCCATACTCATATAGTGCCAGGAGAGAGCTGGTATCCCAGGAGTGCTGACAAACCTTTGAGCACAAGCAAGACCACCATCTCTGTTCAAATTCACTGGATCAAGAGGGACCCTTGCAGAGCCATCAGGACACAGGAAGCAAGGGACAGCTGGGACAAGATCCTTCTGGTTGAGGTCTGTACCCCAGAGCTAACCCTGTACCACAGCTCTCCAACCCCAAACTCCTCTCAGAGAGAGCTGGTCTTCATGGAGTATTAACACAGAGCTTGCAGGAAGGACAACCCATAGTTAAAGCGAGTAAGACCAGCTAACACCAGAGCTAACCAGATGACGAAAGGCAAGGGCAAGAACATAAAGAACAGAAACCAAGGCTACTTGGCTTCATTAGAACCCAGCTCTCCCACCATAGCAAGCCCTGGATACCCCCAACACACCAGAAAAGCAAGACTCAGATTTAAAATCACATCTCATGATGATGATAGAAGACTTTAAGAAGGAAATAATTAACTCCCTTAAAGAAATATAAGAGAACACAGGTAAACAACTAGAAGCCCTTAAAGAGGAAACACAAAAATCCCTTAAAGAATTACAGGAAAACACAATCAAACTGACGAAGGAAATGAACAAAACCATCCAGGAACTAAAAATAGAAATAGAAACAATAAAGAAATTACAAAAGGAGACAACTCTGGAGTTAGAAAACCTAGGAAAGAGATCAGGAGTCATAGATGCAAGTATCACCAACAGAATACAAGAGATAGAAGAGAGAATCTCAGGTGTGGAAGATACCATAGAAAACATTGACACAACAGTCAAAGAAAACGCAAAATGCAAAAGGCTCCTAACCCAAAACATCCATGAAATTCAGGACACAATGAGAAGACAGAACCTAAGGATAATAGGTATAGAAGAGAGTGAAGATTCCCAACTTAAAGGACCAGTAAATATCAACAAAATTATAGAAGAAAACTTCCCTAACCTAAAGAAAGAGATGAACATAAACATACAAGAAGCCTACCGAACTCCAAATAGATTGGACTAGAAAAGAAATTACTCCTGTCACATTATAGTCAAAACACTAAATATACAAAAGAAGGAAAGAATATTAAAAGCAGTAAGGGAAAAAGGTCAAGCAACATATAAAGGCAGACGAATCAGAATTGCACCAGACATCTCACCAGAGACTATGAAAGCTAGAAGATCCTGGGTAGATCTCGTAAAGACCCTAAGAGAACACAAATGCCAGCCCAGGCTGCTATACCCAGCAAAACTCTCAATTGTCATAGATGTTGAAACCAAAATAATCTAGGACAAAACCAAATTTACACAATATGTTTTTACA
The DNA here is from genome assembly GCA_028551405.1 of Uromys caudimaculatus. Lineage (NCBI taxonomy): Eukaryota > Metazoa > Chordata > Mammalia > Rodentia > Muridae > Uromys > Uromys caudimaculatus. The sequence continues at coordinate 36,652,128 of CM052719.1, forward strand.
AACCCAGCCCTACAAAGGATAATAGATGGAAAACGCCAACTCAAGGAGGGAAACTATACCCTAGAAGAAGCAAGAAAGTAATCTTTCAACAAACTCAAAAGAAAATAGCCACACAAACATAAAAATAACATCAAAAATAATAGGAAGCAACAAGCACTATTCCTTAATATCTCTTAACATCACTGGACTCAATTTCCCAATAAAAAGACATAAACTGATAGACTGGATCCATAAACAGGACCCAACATTTTGCTGCATTCAGGAAATGCACCTCCGTGTTAAAGACAAACATTATCTCAGAGTAAAGGGCTAGAAAACAATTTTCCAGGCAAATGATCCCAAGAAACAGGCTGGAGAAGCCATTCTAATTTGGGATAAAATCGACCTTCATCCAAAAGTCATCAAAAAAGCTAAGGAAGGACACTTCGTAGTCATCAAAGGAAAAATCTACCAAGAAGAACTCTCAATTCTGAACATCTGTGCTCCAAATGCAAGGGTAACCACATTCATAAAAGAAACTTTACTAAAACTCAAAGCACACATTGCACCTCACACAATAATAGTAGGAGACTTCAACACCCCACTATCATCAATGGACAGATCTTGGAAACACAAACTAAACAGAGACACAGTGAAAATTAGCATGTGTTATGAACCAAATGGATTTAACAGATTTCTATAGAACATTTCATCCTAAATCAAAAGAATATACCTTCTTCTTAGCACCTCATGGTAACTTCTCCAAAATTGACCACATAATCGGTCACAAAACAAACCTCCATAGATACAAGAAGATTGAAATAATCCCATGCCTCATATCAGATCACTACGGTTAAGGCTGGTCTTCAGTGGGAACAACAAGAACAGAAATCCCACATACATATGGAAGCGGAACAATGCTCTACTCAATGATAAGTTGGTCAAGGAAGAAATAAAGAAATTAAAGACTTCCTAGAATTTAATGAAAATGAAAGTACAACATACCCAAACTCATGGGACACAAAGAAAGCAGTGTTAGAGGTAAACTCATAGCTTTGAGTGCCTCCAAATAGAAACTGGAGAGAGTATACACTAGCAGCTTAATAGGACACCTGAAAGCTCTAGAACAAAAAGAAGCTAATGCACCCAAGAGGAGTAGAAGGCAGGAAATAATCAAACTCAGGGCTGAAATCAACCAAGTAGAAACAAAAAGAACTATACAAAGAATCAATGAAACCAGGAGTTGGTTCTTTGAGAAAATCAACAAGATAGATAAACCCTTAGCCAGACTAACCAGAGGGCACAGAGACAGGACCCAAATTAACAAACTTAGAAATGAAAAGGGAGACATAACAACAGATTCTGAGGAAATTAAAAAAATCATCAGATCCTACTACAAAAGCCTATACTCAACAAAATTAGAAAATCTGAATGAAATGGACAATTTTCTCGTCAGATACCAAATGCCAAAGTTAAGTCAGGATCAGACAATCCATCTAAACAGTCCCATAATCCCTAAAGAAATAGAAGCAGTCATTAAAAGTCTCCCAACCAAAAAAATCCCAGGACCAGATGTGTTCACTGCAGAATTCTATCAGACCTTCAAAGAAGACCTAATACCAATACTCTTCAATCTATTCCACAAAATAGAAACAGAAGGAACACTACCCAATTCCTTCTATGAGGCCACAATTACACTGATACCAAAACCTCACAAAGACCCAACAAAGAAAGAGAACTTCAGACCAACTTCCCTTATGAATATTGATGCAAAAATACTCAATAAAATTCTTGCAAACAGAATCCAAAAACACATCAAAATGATCATTCACCACAATCAAGTAGGCTTCATCCCAGGGATGCAGGGATGGTTCAATACCCTGAAATCCATCAATGTAATCCACTACATGAAGAAAGTCAAAGAAAAAAATACATGGTCATCCCATTAGATACTGAAAAAGCATTTGACAAAATTCAACATCCCTTCATGATAAAAGTCCTTGAAAGATCAGGAATTCAAGGCCCATACCTAAACATAGTAACAGCAATATACAGCAAGCCAGCAGCCAACATCAAACTAAATGGAGAGAAACTTGAAGCAACCCACTAAAATCAGGCACAAGATAAGGATGCCCTCTCTCTCCCTATTTTTTCAATATAGTACTTGAAGTTGTAGCTAGACCAATCAGACAACAAAAGGAAGTCGAAGGGATATAAACTGGAAAGGAAGAAATCAAAATATCACTATTTGCAGATGATATGATGGTATACTTAAGTGATTGGAAAACCTCCACCAGAGAACTCCTGCAGCTGATAAACAACTTCAGTAAAGTGGCCGGATACAAAATTAACTCAAGCAAATCAGTAGCCTTCCTATACTCAAAGGATAAACAGGCTGAGAAAGAAATTAGGGAAATGACACCCTTCAGAAGAGTCACAAACAATATAAAGTATCTTGGTGCGACTCTAACCAAACAAGTGAAAGATCTATATGACAAGGACTTCAAGTCTCTGAAGAAAGAAATCGAAGAATACCTCAGAAGATGGAACAATCTCCAATGCTCATGGATTGGCAGGATTAATATAGTAAAAATGGCCATCCTGCTGAAAGCAATCTACAGATTCAATGCCATCCCCATCAAAATTCCAACTCAATTCTTCATAGACTTAGAAAGAGCAATTCTCAAATTCATTTGGAATAACAAAAAAAACAGGATAGCAAAAACTATTCTCAACAACAAAAGAACTTGTGGGGGAATCAGCATCCCTGACCTCAAGCTGTACTACAGAGCAGTAGTGATAAAAACTGGTATTGGTACAGTGACAGGTAGATCAATGGAATAGAATTGAAGACCCAGAAATGAACCCACACATTTATGGTCACTTGATCTTTGACAAAGGAGCTAAAACCACCCAGTGGAAAAAAGACAGCATTTTCAACAAATGGTGCTGGTTCAACTGGCGGTCAACATGTAGAATGAGAATTGATCCATTCCTATCTTCCTGTACAAAGCTCAAGTCCAAGTGGATCAAGGAACTCCAAATAAAACAGATACACTGAATCTAATAGAAGAGAAAGTGGGAAAAGTCTCAAACACATTGGCACAGGGGAAAAGTTTCTGAACAGAACACCAATGGCTTATGCTCTAAGATAAAGAATTGACAAATGGGACCTCATGAAATTGCAAAGCTTCTGTAAGGCAAAGGACACTGTCAATAGGACAGAATGGCATCCAACAGATTGGGAAAAGATCTTAACCAATCCTACATCCCATAGAGGGCTAATATCCAATATATACAAAGAACTCAAGAAGTTAGACTCCAGAGAACCAAATAACCCTATTAAAAATGGGGAACAGGGCTAAACAGAGAATTCTCAACTAAGGAAACTCATAGTGCTGAGAAGCACCTAAAGAAATGTTCAACATCCTTAGTCATCAGGGAAATGCAAATCAAAGCAACCCTGAGATTCCACCTCACACCAGTCAGAATGGCTAAGATAAAAAGCTCAGGTGACCGCAGATGCTGGTGAGGATGTGGAGAAAGAGGAACACTCCTCCATTGTTGGTGGGATTGCAAGCTGGTACAACCACTCTGGAAATCAGTTTGGCGGACCCTCAGAAAAATGGACACAATACTACCTGAGGACCTAGCTATAACTCTCTTGGGCATAAACCCAGAAGATGCTCCACCATGTAATAAAGACACATGCTCCACTATGTTCATAGCAGCTATATTTATAATAGCCAGAAGCTGGAAACAACCCAGATGTCCCTCAACAGAGGAATGAATATAGAAAATGTGGTACATTTACCCAATGGAATACTACTCAGCTATTAAAAACAATGACTTCATGAAATTTGCAGGCAAATGAGTAGCTTGAAAATATCATCGTGAGTGAGGTAACTCAGTCACAAAAGAAGAAACATGATATGTATTCACTGATAAGTGTATATTAGCCCAAAAGTTTGGAATACCCAAGATTCACTTCTCAGCAACTGTTGGACTGAGTGTGAGGTGCCAGAAGGAGAAATTGGAGAAGGGTCTGAAAGAGTTGAGGGAGTTTGCAGCCCCATGGAGGGAGCAGCAGTGTCAACTGGCCTGACCTCCCCAGTGTTCCTGGAGACTGCACCACCAACCAAAGTATACACATGGAGGGACCCATGGTTCGGACCACATATGTGGCAGAGGAGAGCCTTGTTGGCCATCAGTGGGAGGAGAGGCCCTTGGGCCTGAGGGTGTTAGATGCCCCAGTATAGAGGAATGCCAGGAAGGGAAGATGGGAGTGGGTGGGTGGGTGGGTGGGTAGGTGGGGGAATACCCTCATAGAGCAGGGGGAGGGGGTAGGACATAGGGGGTTTCCAAAGGGGAGACCTGGAAAGGGGGAAACATTTGAAATGTAAATAAAGTATCAACAAAACACTAAATTTGCATATATGTAAATTGGAACACCATCTAATTTTTACATGTTACAAAGTATTATTTTTCTTTTGACTCTCCCTTCCTCCATCTTATAAAAACTATTTTGAAATTTCTTAGCTCATGAGCCACAGAAGAGCAGACAATTGGGCAGATGTCGCCTGAGTCATACTTTGATGATTCTTTCTTAGAAAAGTAAACAAATGGTTTCATGGTCATTTGACAAATATTGTGTGAAGTACATTGATAAAGAGGATAATGAGTGCGATTCTGAAGAATGTATAACACTGATTTAGTTCTTGAAAGCTTATGGTAATTTCTTTAACAAAACCTTCTTATGTTTTGTATTATGTTATATATTCATTTTCTATAGGAACCTAACCAATTTTTTAGCTATAAAAGCAAAATTCATAGTTCCACACCAATTATCAGTATGCATCATCTTTCATAATCATAAACTTGCTAAGAAATAAGCAAAGCATAGTTCTTAATGATTTCTGAAGGTTTTGGCCATTCTTCCAAAGTGTTATTCTCACTGATAGGTGAATACAAGTAGTTTTGGATTTATTTTTTATTATTTTTCTTCGTGTGTGTGTGTGTGTGTGTGTGTGTGTGTTCAGGTGCAGGTGGAGGTGAGAACTGGACATCAAATCCACAGAGCTAGAATTACAAGTAGTTTTGAGCACCTGATGTGAGTGCTGATAACTGATCTTGGGTGTGTCTTTTACATGACCAGTATTGCAGTATCACTCTTACCCATAGAGCCACTGTTCCAGCACACACACACAGACACAGACACACACACACACACACACACACACACATAGCAATTTCATTTATTTATTTTAATTATGTCTCTGTATGTGTATCTGTGTAGGTATTTATCCATGAGTGGCCACGGAGGGAGGACGTATTGTATCACCCTGGAACTGGAGTTCTAGTGGGTTTTGACCTCTCTAGTATTGAGTGATAGGAACTGAACTCGGGTCTTGTGGAAGAGCAGCAAGTGTTCTTTACCTCTGAGTCATTTCTCCAGTTAGTTTTCTAATGATATATATATATATATATATATATATATATATATATATATATATATATATATATATATATATACACACACACACACACACACACACACATATGTGTATATATACATATGTGTGTATGTATGTATGTATATATATATAAATCAACCAAAGTAGCCCCAAACCTTGCTCCTTTTCCATGTACACCATTCTCCCATTACTGCTGTCAAGTGGGAATTGACTGTGGATATTGCAGCTGTTGAAAGGATTTTATGATGAAGTAAAAATCCAGATAATTTTGTGGTAATATCCTGACCACTTCTGATGTTGTAGAAAAGACAAGAATTTTTATTAGTTCCTGCTTCTCACCCAAGAATTGGGGAGCTGGAATTCAGCTCAAGTTAAATTCTTAGTGCTGTCATTAGTTGGGCCTAAACTTAAGTTGACTTTCTTGCCTAAGGCAAAACAGTCATCCCAAATCAACTGCCATGTTAATGGAGTCTTCAAACCATGGCATATTCCATTCACACTAACCTTTTCTATCTGAGCACATGATGCATTAAACATCAATGCTCCCAGAAGCAGCTCGGAGTTTGGAGGTGAGGAGTCAGGGAAATTCCAGGTGACATTTAAATGAATACATATATAGTCCAAATAATTGTATTCCTCGTGGGATTATGTAAGTCCATGTTATAGTGCTGTTACATGCTTGGCACTGAGGTATAAACTGTACAGTCTATGGAATCTGGTTCACACCAAGCACCTGCATTCAATGCAGATGACCTTTCAGCTCACTTGGGATATTTCAGGAGGCATTTTTGTGTGTTTCCTTAATCTTCTGTTAGTGTGAGAGCTATGCTTCATTGTGAACTCTGAGAGTAAAGAGAGGGAAAGTTTTGTATTCTTCCCATGCACTGGTCATGAAGAATTGCTTATAGGAATATATCATCCTGTGAGGCTTGCTTGCAAATGGGCCCCTGCAACTTGACAATGGAGAAAGAAATATATTATTCTGAAGAATCATTTTTCCATTTTTACTGAAAATAGATTTTTTCTAACATAATACGTCCTGATTATGTTTTCTCTCCCTTCACTCCTTCCATTTCTTCTTCCATTTCTCCTCCTGTCCATACCTACTCCCTTTCTGTCTCTCATTAGAAAACAATCAGGTTTCTAATGAATAATAATAAAATATCATAAGATAAAACAAAATGAATGCATTGGATTTGGACAAAGCAAAGAGAAGAGAGGACCTCAAGAGAATGCACAAGACACAGAGACAGAGAACCCCCCCCCCCACACACACATACAGGAATCCCATAAAGTCTTTAAATGTAAGCCATAATATATGTCAAAGACCCAGTGCAGACCTGTAAAGGCCCTGTGCATGTTTTCTTGGTCTTTTTGAGTTCTTGTTGATGTAGAGGGCCCCCCCTTTTTTTTTCTTGATATCCTCAGTTTCTTCTGGCTCTTAAACTATTTCTGCTTTCCCTTCTTTGGGATTACTTGAGCCCTGATTGGATGGATTTTGTAGAGGCGTCCTATTTAGGGCTGAGAGTTCCAAGGTGTTCTGTTTTCTGCATAATGTCTATCGGTAGGTCTCTGTATTTGTTCCCATCTGTTGCAAGGATTAAGCTGAAGAATCATTTTATTGAACTACTATTTAAGATGGTGGATAAGTTATATTTCAAATGTCACATATATGTTGCACAGTTAGATACATGCTCTAACTGTTAAGCCTTGCATGCCAGGGCATGTGCTAGACATTTTAAAATAGTCTCTAATCTTCCTCAAAACCTGGATACACAGTATATATATCCAGTGCTTAGGCATATTTGACTAGAAATAGCAAGCAAGTAGCAGAAAACATTTAGTAAACCCTACGTAAACTTCCTGAAGTGCAACTGTAAGGTCTAAAACAAAATGATTATAATGTGGTTGTTAAAATGCATTCATTTTAGATATGATCATAGAATTATGTATACATTTTTAGATGAATAAATTTCATAGAACATGGTTGATAGAAGAATATATATTCTTTTTAAATCAGGCCTCCAAATGACCATTTTTTTCTAGTATATCCCTTCTTAATGATATGGGTCAGAGGATACGAGTTATTTCTCCACCTTATTTAATAGCAAACTGTGATCCACAAATGACCTGTGCTTATCTTGTGCACAGACAGGAAATGACCCAACTAATCTTTCCAGTGCGATTCATGTGTTTGTTGGATTTCACTCCTAAATGTCACTACTCGATGTTGCTATTTACTTTATTTGGCAGTTATGAGACATGCTTTATGTCCCCTGTATGAACACACTTTGATTTTATTTTCCCCATCAATACCCATGACAATGATAATATAGTCTATGACTTGTAATGATGAGGTTTTATTTTTTTTTCAGTCTGTTTAGTGTAATTGATAACAACAACAACAACAAAAAAAAGATCAATAAAATAGTGAACTATAGTCTTATCTAAACAAATGATAATTTAGTGATATTTAAAGTAATTTGATTAAAGTGTGGACAACTAAATTAACTATGAATGACAATTTGAAAAACAGTCTTGCCAGAAAGAATTTTTAGTGTATATGTGTGGATAAGATAAATAATAGATTTAGATCAATCTCTCCCGCCCCTCTCTTCTTCTCTCACTCCATATATATTCGCTGAAGGAAAAAAGGCATGTAGTATCACATTAGTTAAAACTTAGGAAGGCACTAAAACACCAGAAAAGATGAGTCTCATCCACACGATTCTCGAAAGGGAGGAAAGGCAGGAAATCCAGGCAGGCACATCACTAAAGAACAGCTAGGTGACTGAAATTGCTAACTTTTTCTCACTAAGCTTCTTGAAAGGGATGAAGAATCCCTACCTCCTTCCTCGAAGTCATAAAGTGACTTCTAGAGGATACCAATGACAATTTTTAGGTCATACATTCAACTACCATAATCATAATGGATCCAACTTAGGAGACATTAAAGTACAAGTAATATATACTTACAAAGGTATGAAATTAATTCTGTGTTAAGAGTGTGGAATTATCCAATTGTGGTCTATTAAATTCAACATAGATGTACCTAAGTGACTAGATTAATAAAATAAAGGGAATTAGGGAGAATATTTAGGCGTTTTATTAGCTATTTAAAAACAATAGCAAAGTGACTCACGAGCACCTTATTTTAGGAAAAATAATCATGGCGGAGTTAACAGCTAAATTATGTCTAATCTTAATTTGGGGACTCTCCTCTTTTGACCCAGCAATTAATTACAACAGGCTGGGGTTTTATTTCAGTTTTTTTTTCTTGTAGTGGGGAGATTATTTTTTATTGCCATTTGGTTTTACTCACTTATGCTCAGACTATAGTCACAAATCTCTATGGCCTGGAATTGGTTAAAAAATTGTTTTGTCAAAATTATGAATAGCTCTGGATTTTTTCCTGGAATAAGAAAGAGATGTATGTTTTCTATTTGCAACATGGAGCTCAAAAGTTTTGAGACCATTAGCCTCGGAGCCAGTCCAGTTTGTGTAAGTTTGGTAAGGGAACCCTGAGCCACGTCCTGGTCATTCAGGCTTCAGTATCCTTATGAGTTAGAAGAACATCCTGTACAGTCAAACCCTGGAAGAATACCAACACTGAAGGTGATGAGAATTGAGTATCTATCAATTTCTCCATATACTCTTTTCCAGTAACCTCATATATATGCATGTATATGTATACATTTATGCACACATGCATATACATACATGCATATGTATACATTTATGTATAGGTACACACACATATACACACACACACAAATCTATTGACTATATTGTTCAGATCCTTGCTTTATTCCTTTTTATTTTTTAAAAGATGCATTTATTTTATGTGTATGATTGTTTTGTTTGCATATTTTATATTTGTGCACCGTCTGTGCTTGATGCTTTTAGAAGGTCAGAAGAGGGCATCGGACTCTCCTGAACTGAAGTTGTTGATAGTTGTGAGCCTCCGTGCGGGTGCTGGGAACAGAAAGTGAGCCCTTTGCTAGAGTGATAAGTAATGTCTACCCTGAGCCATGTTTCCAGCCATGCTTTAAATTGCCCATAATGTAGACTTTTACAAACCTAATCTTCACCATTGTTTAACTTTTTCCGGTTGCATCTCTGTCGATTTTTAATGATAAGAGTCCGTAACTTTGCTGTTTGCGGAAAAGTCTCTTAATTATGCATGACTGTCAACGGAAGCTTTCCACTTCCACGGTATTTTCATTTGTGTGACTGTAGCACGACTCCTACTTTAGGTCTCATTGATAACAACCTCCAACTTTCTTTCGGTTTTACATTTACCAATCATTAACCAGGTTTATCCTAGTATTTTCAAAATACTTTAAAGTTTTATTGTAAATGTAGTCTTTTTACAAACAGTTGAATACTATCTTTTGTCTCGGTTTGGAAGTCTTTACATCCCAACCCCAAAAATGCATTTACATTATTGTGGTGTGCTTGATTTGATACCACTCCACAGTGAATAGACTATCTAATATTATACGCTTAATTTTCCATTTTAACTGGGTTTGTCAACCAATTTTCATTCATTTTCTTCTTTCTACTCACAATCTGCCTCCGCCCCCGCTGGATTTTAAAATGTCAAACTATATTTTGAAGTTTTAGGCAAAGGAATTTCTGTCAAACAAGGAAGATAAATCATTTAAACATTTCTGGAAGTTATAAAAGATTTGTTAAGCAATACAGGGAGTCGGTATTGATTTTTTAATGTGTTTCCTAAAACAGAAACTTGAAAGTAATGAGCAGCCAGTTTTTAAAAAATACTTCTAGAAAGAAAAATATTCCTTCTAGAGAGAAATTCCAGAGGATGGAACAGTAAAAGGGAAGAGAACTTCATTGCACTAAAAACAATCTCCTTGTGAAGTCAGATTTGAGTGGTGGCTTTTCTGCCACTGGGAGATCTGTGCTTTTCTGATCATACCACAGGGAAGTGGTTCAATATTTACCAACCTACTCTTAGCTCAAAGTTGAGTCTATAAAATCCATAATGGCTTCTTCATTTATTAATCCATTCTGCTCCATATGGTTAGCCAGTATACACATCACCTTAACATAGATGAGAAAGTTCATTAGGGCCGGCTCCTTGGAAAACTCAGCAATCCCCAGCCTTGCAGTCACTTGGCTTCATTTCTGTTAAATATCTTTGGACTAAGAAACAAAAATATTTCCCAATCAAATGACTTATATCTGTAATCCCTCTTCCCATTACTGGCGATTGTCATTTTTCAAATCAAAAACATGTAAAAAGTTAATGCCTACGTGGCTAAAGTTTAATAAGCAAAGAATTCTTGTTTACAGTACTTCAAAGGTGCACAGAAACTTTAAATCATTCACATACCACTGGACCACCCATCCCTCATCCAATACAGGTCCCCAAAGGAGCTCACTGGGAGGCAGACGAATGAATCTGACTCTCAGGGTGCATTTCCATTCGCTTCTGCCTATTGTCATATTCCTCAGAACACTTGAGAAGTGGGTTGGAGGAGCAGTAGTAAAAACTGGTAGCGAGCTGTCAGGGGTGTAGTTTGTCACTGTTCCTCAGACAAAAGGCAGGCTGTCATAATAAACAGCATTTATTCCCTTCACATTTGTGGCTTAGGGCTGGAGAAGGGGAGGTGTCACTGCCTGTAATTGTAGAACACATAAATAATAATAGTAGCTTGCAAATCATTGATCAAAGTAAACAGAAGGAGTTGGCAGTGATGAAGGCCAGAAAATAGATGCTTCCAGCACAAGCTAATTTACTACCCCTTTAGAAAATATGTTCTTTATCCTCGCAGTAAACGTTGAATGATTTCATCTGCCTCTTCAGCTGCAGGTAAAGAAGATGAAACTTCTAAATCACTGGTCACATGAATTATTTGGGGCCCATGAGTATGTTCAGGTCATTTTTCATTTAAGAAGTAGTTTATAAATTAATAGCCATTGTTTTTACTAACTAGATATAAGTAGGAACTTTTCTTGTGTACTCTAAGCATCACTGTGTCAAGCGTATCACCTTGTTGAGGCTCATAGCAGTGCATGTATGAGGTCATTCAGATTACCTTTCTTAGAGAGCAAAATTGGTTTTAGAATCTGAGAACAATTCCCAGTGTATATCACACCAATATAATGTGACCTCAGAAGAGCTATGGCACCTTGTACCCTGGAGAATGCAGATGTGAATCCTACCCTCTCTTTTGGTCTCCCTCAAACACGTAAAGTATGACACAATGCTCAAATTGAGTCCACCGTCATCAGCAACACTAGGGGTAGGCTTCTCAGCTTGCAGCTCACAGAAGCTCCTTGGGAGAACTCCCCCAGGATGACGGAGCCTGAGACACTCTCCCCGTGTTATCACAGACTGGAGAGGTTTCTCATTTACTGCTGGTGAAAAGTGTCTATTGTGGCTTCTAATAAAAACCTGTGAAGCCACATGGGTGCAAAGTAATTTTTTTCAACTCTTCAGGAAACTGGTGGCAATGCTAAGTTCACTGTCGAGCTCTGGGTGTGAAGTATTTCACCCTCTCCGTGATGGCAGCTTAACATCCGCCCTGGAACCTATTCTTACAAGCCCCATAATTGGGACTAGATTTCACACAAGGGCAAGGTTTCTATTTTATTGGCTGCATATGATTCTTCTAAACACCAAACTATAAAGTACACATGCATCGCATGTGAGCATATCAAATCTCTGGTTGTACTTTGCTGTGTTGCGGAACGCTGACAAGATACAGAGCTCGATAAGAAGGTCTAGGCAGCCTTGTGCCTAATCACAGACGGAAGAATAATACCTCAACTTCTCCTGTAAACACGTTTTAGCAGGCAGTAGTCAGACTGCAAACTCTGCTGATTGTTGTCCCTAACATTTCCTTTGTGCCACAGTTTTGACAGTTGGGCAGCTCACAGCAAACTGCCACCGGAGTTTGTTCTGCTTCAGTGCCACTTGACTGTCACAGCCTGTCACGAGGCAGAAAGGCTCTAAAATCCTAACCCCATCCGACAGGGTTTAATCATTCTTATTACTCCTGTTGCCTTCACAGGCCACCTTGAAGCACACAGGGTACCATTTGCCCCTGCCAGCAATACCTGCTTCGTAAGCTCCAGTTGTTCCATTTTCTAAAAGGCGGTGTGGTAAGCTCTATTGTTTTGGGGAGAAAAGAATTCAGAAGATATATTCATCTATTTATGAAATGATTATTATTGAAATCGTTCTGGTATAAACGGGACCACAATGACAGCTTTCCGTTCCTTTTTAAGCTGCAGTTGCTTTTCTTGGTATCTGTACTACTGGGCAGGGAAAAGGTGACATTTCTTTTGTTTCGCAGGAAGAGCACAAGCTATCTCTTGATTAAGGAAAACATGCAGGACCGGGTGTCTGCAGCTGCTTCCCCCAATCACCCAGTGTCGGATAGCTTTATGTTCATTTACCTGCATTTCTCACCCATTTCTTGATCAGTGGCCAATTCCTCTGGCATAGAGGTGCTCTCTAATGATATTTAGAGTTTTGTATATCATCACAAATCTCCAAGAAAGGAATTTAGCTTACATAAGATGAGGTTTTAGGGCATCAGCGATCATATAATTAGATTGTGTTTTACTTTTAACAATCAGAGCAGCAATCAGGGGCAATATTTCCCAAGATCAAGAAAGACTCCTGAGAAGTGCTGTAAACAGTGCTAGCATTGAGCCCGGGAAGCTCCACCAAGCCATGACTGGCCATTTGTTTTTAGAGCTAATTGCTTGTCTTTACATCCGTACACCAGGTATGGGAAAGGCAGGAAAAAAAAAAATCGCTGAGGATAAGGCACAGAATTCTGGGTGCTGAGGCCACAGCCAAAGACATGTGGTTTCTCCTGAAATCCACGTTAGAGTTCAAAATTGCTCGTTTTGGGGCCAAATGAGGCATGCTAGCATTTAATTTAATGAATTGATTTCTGAATTATCACTTCAACTTTTGTTTAGATTCAAACCATCCTAGTACAATGTACATACTCCAGTTTCTAAGCGGTTGATTCGAACTCCTTATTTTATCAAGGATGTGGTTGACTTATGATTATAAGAATTTGAATTATTTTCCCAGAACATATTATACCAAGAAAATAATTTCATTTTAATTTTCCAGTAATTTTTTTTTAAAAAAGACTGTATGAAAAGAATCTTTACAACATTTTGAAAAGTTCATAAAGGTCCCAATGAATTTGCAAGTTACTAAATTGTGTGATTTTAAGGTACAAGATAGGAAACATTTTTCCTGCCCTTTCTTAGAATCAAAATTATTCTTAGAATAAAAAGCAGTACCTCAAACTTTGGGTCTTGGATATGTGGACAAATGAAGAGGTATCAACTTCTAATTGATGGTCCCTTTAGCAATAGAAATTCCCAAGCCACTGGTACTGGGCTAAACCTAGGATGTTAAATAAAGAACCGAGGAAGAGCTCGGTGGCAGGCAGCAGACCGCATTGCACATTACAGTTGATTTTCTAAACCTAACAAAGCATGAGAGGGCAACAATACCCAGGGCACAGTGGACCTTGAACCCACACAGTAACTAAGCCTAGTCTACTTGTCTCAGGTTGCATAGTAATCCAAGGTGATTATGAAAGAAATGGAACGGAAATGGTATGCGGAACTTGCTCTGGGACCCTTAGGGACAATCGAGAATGTCCAGTTCTGCGATGAGAACTGTGTTGTGCCATGCGAACCTGGCATCCCGATCCCTAGAATATAAACCCACCCACGTCCACTCACCTTGCAGTCACTGACTGTGGCTCATCCACATGGGATTTGGAACCGTATTCATGAAGGTGGGATACCACGCCAATCACCTTCCTGTGCGATTGCCTTGCTGTTGAAGGGACCTTCCTCTGCCTTTTGAAATATCATCTATTTTTGGTAGACATATTCCACCATGTTTCTTGTTTAGGAAACATCTTTATCTTCCAACCTAATGCTTTCTCTCTACTGGAACATCCAAATCATGTATTCTGTACTTTCCTTTAAACATAGAGGCAGAGGGAGTGGGGATGGGATAGGGGCGTTCCAAAGGGGAAAACAGTTGAAATGTAAATAAAGTAAATATCCCAAAATAAAAATTAATATATATTAATATATATATATATAGATAGATAGATAGATAGATAGATAGATATACATTTGTTCCAACTCAAATATAAATAACTTTATTATCTCATTTGTCATTGGGACCTAGAATACAGAGCCAGCAAGTAGAAACCCTTATTAAATGTCATATACCTTATTCACTATTATTTCTTCTTTGTTGCTAAAACTACTACAGATACAGATACAGATACCTTCAACTCTCTTTTTGTCACACATGCCAGGATGATAATTGGTCTTTACATTGGACTGGATTTTTGTGGTTAGTAATCTGATTCAGACCCTAAAAGATAACTTGAATATCTACCAACATATAACTGTATTTATTACCAACAGTATTTTTAAGTTAAGCTTGGAATGCCCTTGTCCTAAGAACTTCAGAGACTAAATCAGGTAAATGTTTCATAAGTTCAAGGTCTGTCTGGACTTCAAAGTGAGCTCAAGGACATTTTAGTGAGACTCCATGCAAAATAAAACATAAAATAAAGAGGGATGGACATACAGATTCATATAGACTACTTGCCTATCCTATGTGAGGCCATAGTTTAAATCTCCAGTACAGCAAATGAAATAAATGAATATAGTTCCTTCCCAAGGAGCACACTTCTCAAATGCATGCATTTGATTCTTCAGATTATTTTACTACCTAAATGAACTTCCAACTTCTATTAACTAGAGATCAATCTCTAGTGTTGCCTGCAGGCTGAGAAATCCCAGTCCATCATTTTGATGTACACTCAGTTACTCAGAGCCTCCTTTGTATCTAGTGTTCTTCCTGGGTTGATATGACAAGCCAGGAAGTCTCCAAGCCACTCTGCCATCTGCTTGTTCAAAGCAAGAAAACAAACAAGATACACACAAATAATAATCAGTGCCTACAGCATTTCTTTGGGGACCTACACTGGTGTGATATGTCACCAACGTGACCCACAGTACCCTCTCAATACATTCTCCATGCTGTCGATGACAATGGAAGTCAGTTTGAGTAATCTTCAGTCTCAATTTCAGGAAACAGCCCGAGTCCTATACCAACCTGTACAAATGTTTTTAGATACTAAACTCATATGAATTTATCCATTTTTTTCCCTTTCACTTTTGCAACACAACTGTGGGTATTATCCAAAAATAGCTGACTGTTAACTAGACAACTAGCCAGATCTATAATGCTCCATGCGGACTCTGGCTGCTACATCTCCATCTGCACAGCCTGCTGCCTGCCTGTTTTGAATTATGGAGAGTGGGGATGGGAATCCAATAGACACGGGCGCAGTGGTGTAAGATCCACAGCCCTTGCTCTAGTGAGGGAGACATTTTTCTTTTTTATGCTTTCAGAGTAGCTGGTTATATGGGACCCCGACCAACCTCCTCACTTTAAAAGTATTTCTGCATAAAGAACACCTGACCTAGAGTTCTTTGAGTACCAGGTGTAGATCTGATTGCCTTCAGGTGTCTCAATGCTAATTTGTACACATGGAGTTTAGTTCTTTTCTGCTTCTGTGCCTGCTTTTCCCCCCCATGTATTTCAAAGCTTGAATATTATTATCTTGTTTCATTAAATGGTATGCTATGCACTAAGCCAGTGCATACTTTGCAGATGAGCCATAATTATATCTCTCTCCATCTGACATTAGGTTTTAGCTGGGAACACGAATCCACTGCACTGTGAGTGGCTGCAGGGCAGGTCTGAACTCTCTCCAGGAGATGGACTGTGTCTTGCCACGTGTTTCCTTGAAACTGAGCTATTTTTAGTTGATTTTTTCTCCATTACTCTTTCTTCCCTCCCCTCCTAGGTCACATTAGATGCCATATTAAAAAACAAAAAACGGATTTGCTATTATATTTCAGAAAGCAAGTTAGAGATTTCTAGTGGATTGACTTTTTTCATGATGTCGCCTTCATGTATTTCCATGCTGCTTCTGAAGCAGAGGTTTGGGAAATAAAGATAGGGCTGTGCTAATAATGATTGTCTGTTTTGTTCCCCTGAAAACTAAAAGGCTGATTTTACTTTATGTATTTGACTGTTTGCCTGCACTTGTGCATGTTCGCCGTGGGCATGGCACTGCCCACTGAATCCAGAAGATGGTGTCAGATCCCCTGGAATGGGAATTAAAAGTGGCTGCCTTATACAAGTGTAAGTTACTTTTGACTACAAGACTCTGAACCTAGGGCCTATGGAAGAGCAGCAAGTGCTTCTGCTGCTGCCCCAACTCTGCAGATGCCTTGTTAGTGACTCTTACCCAAAAGTATTAAATGACAGCTCTGTTGTGTGTGACAAAACATATCACCTTCCCTATTTTGTTTTTGATTGACACTCACATTCCACTTTAAATCCAAGTCTAGCACCAAGGCATTCCAAGAACTTCTACTATGAACATCCTTGTGAGAAATTACAGATGGTGTCCTTTCCGATACACCATTTTGGTGCAGAGAATTCCATTTGGTGGTCAGCCTGAGATAGTATCAAAGCAACCGAGTACATAAGAAAGAAATTGGAGTGGGAGTCAAGGCAGATGTGCCACTGAGGATTTTCAAAATAGCAAATTTGACAAAGATTGAAATAATAAGCAATAAAATGATGTTAGGAAGGCATAGGTAAGGGTCCCGATGCTACATGACGATGACGTGCTGTCTTACCGACTAGAAGGCAGTGGGCTCGGGTCTATGCTGATGAATTTGGATACTGGCTGTCCTGTCTTCTTTTCTGTGTCCTTAACTTACATGTCAGCCTTTACTTTCCTGCCACCTAGAGATCAGCATGGAGGTAGTCCAACAATACCCCCGACACACATGTGGGAGGCCTAGTCTAGAATGAATCCCCAGTGAAGGAGGGGGCTGCTTACAGCTATGATCTAGGGTCCCATGATCGTGGGATCTTTTCTGCAGAGATGACAGTTGGTTCAGGACATCGTGAAGCCACTGCTTCTGTGCTACGCTGCAGGACTTCCTTTCTGTCACAGGGCTTGTGAAGATGTGCAGCTGGTTGTGGAGCTGCCGGAAGATGCTCATGCACTGCACAGAGTGGAAGCTATCAGAATGGCAGACACTCAGCAGTCCTACACTGATGGCTGACACTCTCTGCTAAGACGTTCATAGCTGATCACTTGGGTTCCTCTTTCTTTGAACATGGAAGGGATTATATTTATATAAGTGTTAACAAAAGATACAACTATTAATCCAGTTGAATAAAATAATGGTCCTGGGCTAGATTAATAGGCATTACTGGAGGGAAAGTGGGTATTTCTATAGCCTTTTAAAATGACCTTGTTTATTATTATTTGATCTCTATATTGAGCAACCTCTAGTCCCTGTATGTACAAAGAGGGGTCAAATTTGATGATTAAGTACATTAACTTAAAAGAGACAGTCTTGAAATTCTGAAGAGTAACATGGCATTCACCTTGCAACAGCCACGAAGGAAGCTGAACTTGTTAATACACCAAATGTATACAATATCGGTAATAAAAGCACAAAAGTATAATAACTTTAAAAAGAAATCTTCTTTTGAAACACTGCTTGCCACAGTGCTCTGCAGATGAAAAGGAGAGACCTTTTCATTATAGTCTCAGACTCACCCTCAAACACTTCTCTTTTGAGTGGGCAGAAATGAATTTTCTCTTATAAAAAATTTTCTATTTCAAACAATGTGTTTTCCTGTGATAAGAGAGCTGTTTTAATGTCTGTGTGAAAGGAGATCTTCAAAATGGCATGTAGCAGGGGAAACGTAAGGCTTAACATGTCATCACATCGATTCCTAAAGGATCCAAAGTTCTTTTAATTGACTCCACCCCTTGTCAAGTTTTCTCAGGGATGTGTATTCTTTTTCCTCAAGACTTATGTTAGATTTATTTGTTAGTGAGTCCTGCTTTGTGAAGCAAAACAGCCCAAAGGGCCTCATTTTAATTTCCTCCAAAGTTAGGAATCATCATCATTTCTGATCTGATAAATCAATGTGTCTTTTCCCTAGGAACCAAATAATCAATTCTTAAGTTACCTTTAGTGTATATTCTTGCTCTGTTTTCCCACACAGGTAAATGCTAATGTCCAGGATCTTTTTTTTTTTTTTTTTTTTTTTGGTTTTTCAAAACAGGGTTTTGCTGTATAGCCCTGGCTGTCCTGGAACTCACTCTGTAGACCAGGCTGGCCTTGAACTCAGAAATCCTCCTGCCTCTGCCTCCCAAGTGCTGGGATTAAAGGTGTGCGCCACCACTGCCCAGCATCCAGGATCTTATATAATTAGAGCAGGCACTCTCTCATTTAGAATTTAAGAAATATGCTTAATAGGTACTTTTAATTTAGCCAAATTATTTGAAGAATATTTTAGAATTATTTTGCAATGTTCTAGAATGAAATTGTGGCATAATAATTTTATCACGGTATAGGCAAAGACATCTGGCTCTTGTCCTCTTGTCTAACAATATACTAGACAAGAATTATTACTCCATAATTTACACCCTGTCATGTCTTATTGCTTAATTAAAGCACAACCTTCCTCTTCATGACAAGCAATTGGACTGTTAACATTATAGATGATTATCCAACCTAACATATTTTATTTTTACAGCCTCCTCTTTGCATGTACATAGGGTGCTCCATCTCGGGTACATCTACCTCTGAAAACATGAAAAATCTGTTTCCTTAGTTACCTTCTGGCTACTGTACAAACTGCCACTAGCAAATTGTGAAGGAAATATGTGTTAGGAATTTGTAATTTTGATACAAAAATAGTAGCCCACTCTCTCAAAGCAAAGGATATGTGTTGGCAAATTGAGAGTTTAATATTTTTATTATCAATGAAATTAACGGTAGGAAAAGTACATACATGCATGCATTTGTAAAATGTATGTAAATAAATAAAGGCATAGGTTACCCATATGAAAACTTGAACAGTCTAATGAGGATCTCAAAATAGAATAAGTAAATGAAGGGCTAGAGAGAAAACTCTGGACATAAGAGCATGCAATTCCATTGCACAGAATCAGAGATAGGCTCCTAGCACCCACATCAGGTGCTTGCCAAACAACTGCCTGTGAGCTTTAGGTTCACAGGATCCGATATCATTTTCTGGTTTGCATGGGCACACTCTTCAGCACCACCACCATACACAGTGCATACAAGTAAATACACACCCATGCAAATGAATAAAAATTAATCTTTAAAAGAGAAAAGAATAAGTAAGTGACAACATTTACCCAGCATTTCACTTTCAACATTATTTTGTTGTTTTTATTTGTTTGCTTTTTCCAGCGGTGGAAAATCTCAGAGAAGTCGGTCTCTGAGATATGACTTTGACTTTTTATCTGTATTTATTTTTAGTATACTATAGAGTTCAAACTTACTGAACTCCCTTAAATTAATACATCTTTGAATTTAATAAGAATTTAATTCGATCTGTGGCAGGAGACCTCTGCCTGGGCCACCAGGGTTCCATAGCCAAGTAGTGCCAGGAGAAAGCTACCCTCCCAAGAGCATGGAAAAACCATGAGTGGGGTTAAGAGGAGCACCACTGCTCACCAGGACCCGCCAGAAACCCGCGGGACACACACACTGAGGTGAAGTCGGGCATAGGAAACTTCCGGTTTCCATCTGTGCCAGGAGACCTCTGGCTGGATCACCATGGTTCCACAGTCAAGTAGCACCAGGAGAAAGCTACCCTCCCAGAAGCGTGGAAAAGCCGTGAGTGGGGTTAAGACAAGCACCACTGCTCACCGGGACCTGGGAACCTCAGCCTGGGCCACAGGGCTCCAGGAGAGAGCTGGTATCCCAGGAGTGCTGACACATCTTCAAGCACAGGTAAAACCACCACTTCTGTTCAAACTCACTGGATCAAGAGGTACCCTTGCAGAGCCATCAGAATACAGGAACCAAGGGACAGATCCTTCTGGTTGAGGTCTGCACCCTAGAGCTGACCCTGTACCACAGCTCTCCAAACCCAAATACCTCTCAGAGAGAGCTGGTCTTCAAGGTGTATTGATACAGAGGCCTGCAGGAGGGACAAGCCACAGCCAGACAGAGTAAGACCAGCTAACATCAGAGTTAACAAGATGGCAAAAGGCAAGGGCAAGAACATAAGGAACAGAAACCAAGGCTTCTTGGCATCATCAGAACCCAGCTCTCCCACCACAGCAAGCCCTGGATGCCCCAACACACTAGAAAAGCAAGACTCAGATTTAAAATCATTTCTCATGATAATGATAGAAGACTTTAAGAAATAAATAAATAATGCCCTTAAAGAAATACAAGAGAACAGAGGTAAACAAGTAGGAGCCTTTAAAGAGGAAACACAAAAATCCATTAAAGAATTACAAGAAAACACAATCAAGCAGGCAGAATTACAGGAAAACATAATCAAATAGACAAAGGAAATGAACAAAACTATCCAGGAGCTAAAAATAGAAATAGAAACAATAAAGAAATCAAAGGGAGACAATCCTGGAGTTAGAAAACCTAGGAAAGAGATCAGGAGTCATTGATGTAAGCATCACCAACAGAATACAAGACATAGATGAGAGAATCTCAGGTGCGGAAGATACCATAGATAACATTGACACAACAAAGAAAATGCAAAATGCAAAAGGCTCCTAACCCAAAACATCCATGAAATCCAGGACACAATGAGAAGACAAAACCTAAGGATAATATGTATAGAAGAGAGTGAAGATTCCCAACTTAAAGGACCAGTAAATATATTCAACAAAATTATAGAAGAAAACTTCCCTAACCTAAAGAAAGAGATGAACATAAATATAAGAAGCTTACAGAACTCCAAATAGATTGGACAAGAAAAGAAATTTGTCCCGCCACATTATAGTGAAAACACCAAATACACAAAACAAGGAAAGAATATTAAAAGCAGTAAGGGAAAAAGGTCAAGTAACATATAAAAGCAGACCTATCAGAATTACACCTGACTTCTCGCCAGAGACTATGAAAGCTAGAGGATCCTGGGCAGAACTCATGCAGACTCTAAGAGAAGACAACTGCCAGCCCAGGCTGCTATACCCAGCAAAACTCTCAATTACCATAGATGGTGAAACCAAAATATTCTATGACAAAACCAAATTTATACAATATGTATCCACAAACCCAGCCCTACAAAGGATAATAGATGGTAAACATCAACTCAAGGAGGGAAACTACACCCTAGAAAAAGCAAAAAAGTAATCTTTCAACAAACTCAAAAGAAGATAGCCACACAAACATAAAAGTAACATCGAAAATAACAGGAACCAACAATCACTATTCCTTAATATCTCTTAACATCAATGGTCTCAAATCCCCAATAAAAAGACATAGACTGACAGACTGGATCCATAAACAAGACCCAGCATTTTGCTGCATTCAGGAAATACACCTCTGTGATAAAGACAAACACTACTTCAGAGTAAAGGGCTGGGAAACAATTTCCCAGGCAAATGGTCCAAGAAACAGGCTGGAGTAGCCATTCTAATATCCGATAAAATCAACTTTCACCCAAAAGTCATCAAAAAAGTTAAGGAAGAACACTTCATACTCATCAAAGGAAAAATCTACCAAGAAGAACTCTCATTTCTGAACATATATGCTCCAAATGCAAGGGCAACCACATTCATAAAAGAAACTTTACTAAAGCTCAAAGCACACATTGCACATCACACGATAATGGTAGGAGACTTCAACACCCCATTATCATCAATGGACAGATCTTGGAAACACAAACTAAGCAGAGACACAGTGAAACTAACAGATGTTATGAACTAAGTGGATTTAACAGATATGTATAGAACATTTCATCCTAAATCAAAAGAAAATACCTTCTTCTCAGCACCTCATGGTAACTTCTCCAAAATTGACCATATAATCGGTCACAAAACAAACCTCAACAAATACAAGAAGAATCCCATGCCTCCTATCAGATCACTATGGATTAAGGCTGGTCTTCAATGACAACAATAACAACAGAAATCCCACATACACATGGAAGCTGAACAATGCTCTACTCAATGATAAGCTAGTCAAGGAAGAAATAACGAAAGAAATTAAAGACCTTGTAAAATTTAATGAAAATGAAAGTACATCATACCCAAACTTATGGGAGACAATGAAAGCAGTGTTAAAAGGAAAACTTATAGCTCTGAGTGCTTCCGAAAAGAAACTGGAGAGAGTATATACTAGCAGCTTACCAGCACACCTGAAAGCTCTAGAACAAAAAGAAGCTAATGCACCCAAGAGGAGTAGAAGGCAGGAAATAATCAAACTCAGGGCTGAAATCAACCAAGTAGAAACAAAAAGAACTATACAAAGAATCAACAAAACCAGGAGTTGGTTCTTTGAGAAAATCAACAAGATAGGTAAACCCTTAGTCAGACTAACCAGAGGGCACAGAGACAGGATCCAAATTAACAAAATAAGAAATGAAAAGGGAGACATAGCAACAGATTCAGAGGAAATTCAAAAAATCATCAGAAACTACTACAAAAGCCTATATACTCACCAAAACTGCAAAATCTGGATGAAATGGAGAATTTTCTAGACAGATATCAAATGCCAAAGTTAAGTCAGGATCAGATAAACCATCTAAACAGTCCCATAATGCCTAAAGAAATGGAAGCAATCATTAAAAATCTCCCAACCAAAAAAATCCCAGGACCAGATGGGTTCACTGAAGAATTCTATCAGACCTTCAAAGAAGACCTAATACCAATACTCTTCAAACTATTCCACAAAATAGAAACAGAAGGAACACTACCCAATTCATTCTATGAGGCTACCGTTACACTGATACCAAACCTCACAAAGACCCAACAAAGAAAGAAAACTTCAGATCAATTTTCCTTATGATCATTGATGCAAAAATACTCAATAAAATTCTCGCAAACTGAATCCAAAAACACATCAAAACGATCATTCATCATGATCAAGTAGGCTTCATCCCAGTGATGCAGGGATGGTTCAATACCTGGAAATCCATCAATATAATCCAGTTCATAAACAAACTCAAAGAAAAAATACACATGGTCATTTCATTAGATGCTGGAAAAGCATTTGACAAAATTCAACATCCCTTCATGATAAAAGTTCTGGAAAGATCAGGAATTCAAGGACTATACCTAAACATAGTAAAAGCAATATACAGCAAACCAGTGGCCAACATCAAACTAAATGGAGAGGAACTTGAAGCAATCCCACTAAAATCAGGGACTAGACAAGGCTGTCCACTCTCTCCCTATCTATTCAATATAGTAATTGAAGTTGTAGTTAGAGCAATTAGACAACAAAGGAGGTCAAGGGGATACAAACTAGAAAGGAAGAAATCAAAATATCACTATTTGCAGATGATATGATCATATACTTAAGTGACCTGAAAAACATCAGAGAACTGCTGCAGCTGATAAACAACTTCAGCAAAGTGGCTGGATCTAAAACTAACTCAAATAAATCAGTAGCCTTCCTATACTCGAAGGATAAACAGGCTGAGAAAGAAATGAGGGAAATGACACCCTTCACAACTGTCACAAACAATATAAAGTATCTTGGTGTGACTCTAACCAAGCAAGTGAAAGATCTGTACGACAAGAACATCAAGTCTCTGAAGAAAGAAAACGAAGACGACCTCAGAAGATGGAAAGGTCTCCCATGCTCATGGATTGGAAGGACTAATATAGTAAAAATGACCATCCTGCCAAAAGCAATCTACAGATTCAGTGCAATCCCCATCAAAATTCCAACTCAATTCTTCATAGACTTAGAAAGAGCAATTCTCAAATTCATTTGGAACAACAAAAAACCCAGGATAGCAAAAGCTATTCTCAACAACAAAAGCACTTCTGGAGGAATTAGCATGTCTAACCTGAAGCTGTATTACAGAGCAATAGTGATAAAAACTGCATGGTATTGGTACAGTGACAGGCAGGTAGATCAATGGAATAGAATTGAAGACCCAGAAATGAATCCACACACCTATGGTCACTTGATTTTCGACAGAGGAGCTAAAACCAGCAAGTGGAAAAAAGACAGCATTTTCAACAAATGGTGCTAGTTCAACTGGCAGTCTACATGTAGAAGAATGTGAATTGATCCATTCCTATCTACCCGAACAAAGCTCAAGTCCAAGTGGATCAAGGACCTCTACATAAAACCAGATACACTGAATCTAATAGAAGAGAAAGTGGGGAAAAGTCTTGAACACCTGGGTATAGGGCAAAAGTTCCTGAACAGAGCACCAATGGCTTATGCTCTAAGATCAAGAATCAACAAATGGGACCTCATGAAATTGCAAAGCTTCTGTAAAGCAAAGGACACTCTCAATAGGACAAAACGGCAACCAACAGATTGGGAAAAGATCTTTACCAATCCTACGTCTGATAGAGGGCTAATATCCGATATATACAAAGAACTCAAGAAGTTAGACTCCAGAGAACCAAATAACGCTATCAAAAAATGGGGAACAGAGGTAAACAGAGAAATCTCAAGTGAGGAAATTCATAGGGCTGAGAAGCACCTAAAGAAATGTTCAACATCCTTAGTCATCAGGGAAATGCAAATCAAAACAAGTCTGAGATTCTACTTCACAGCAGTCAGAATAGCTAAGATCAAAAACTCAGGTGACAGCAGGTGCTGGTGAGGATGTGAAGAAAGAGGAACACTCCTCCACTGTTGGTGGGATTGCAAGCTGGTACAACCACTCTGGAAATCAGTTTGGCAGATCATCAGAAAAATGGACATAATACTACCTGAGGACCCAGATATACCTCTCCTGGGCATATACCCAGAAGATACTCCAACATGTAATAAAGACACATGCTCCACTATGTTCATAGCAGCCATATTTATAATAGCCAGAAGCTGGAAATAACCCAGATGTCCCTCAGCAGAGGAATGGATACAGAAAATGTGGTACATTTACACAATGGAGTACTACTCAGCTATTAAAAACAATGACTTAATGAAATTCACAGGCAAATGGATGGAACTTGAAAATATCATCCTGAGCGAGGTAACTCAGTCACAAAAGAACGAACATGTTATGTACTCATTGATAAATGGATATCAGCCCAAAAGTTCGGAATACCCAAGATACACTTTACAGTAACTGCTGGACTGAGAGTGAGGTTCCTGATGGAGGAGTTGGAGAAGGGTCTGAAGGAACTGAGGGAGTTTGCAGCCCAATGGAGGGAGCAACAGTGTCAACTGGCCTGATTCCCCCTCCCCCCGGTGCTCCTGGAGGCTGAACCACCAACCAAAGAATACACATCAAGGGACCTATCGCTCGGCCCACTTATGTGGCAGAGGAGGGCCTTGTTGGTCATCAGAGGGAGGAGAGGCCCTTGGGCCTGAGGGTGCTAGAGGCCCCAGTAAAGGGGAATGTCAAGGTGGGAAGAATGGAGTTGGTGGACATGTGGGGGGGGGAATATTCTCCTAGAGGCAGGGGAGTGTGGAGGGTATAGGGGGTTTCCAAAGAGGAGACCTGGAAAGGGGGAAATATAGGAAATGTATATAAGGTATCAAAAAAATTAAAATAAAAAGAATTTAATTCACGTTTAAAAACCTTGATGGGTACAGGGAAGATAGATCAGCAGCTAAAGTGTTGACAAGCATGAGCTTAGGCCCCCAGCATTCATGGAAAAGGTGGGCGTGGCAGCACACTCGGAAACACTATGCTGAGGGGGCATCCATAAGTGCACAGATACGCATGTCTGTGTGTGCAAGTGCACTCACACATTTTTAAAACTATACTCGATGTAATGCTACAGTTTCCATGTTTACAAATTTTCAAATAAGACTAGAACAATCCTTGAGGAAGACGGATGAGGGGAATTTCTAATTTCATTGTATCACAAAGCAGAGCAGCACCATGATGTAAGAACCAGGGACTAAACCACCAACCAAAGAGTACACACGGAGGGATGCATGGCTCCAGTTGCACATGTAGCCGAGGATGGCCTTATCTGGCATCAATGGGACAGGAGGCCCTTTGTCCTGTGGAGGCTCGATGTCCGAGCATAGAGGAATGCTAGGGAGGCGAGGAGGGAGTGGGTGGGTGGGTGGCAGAGCTCCCTCATAGAAGCAGGGAGGAGGGGGATAGGATAGGAGGTTGGTTGAGGGAAAACCGGGAAGGGGGCAATATTTGAAATATAAATAAATAAAATAACCAATAAAAAAGGAATCAAAATAGTTTCATTCTAGAGGGGCATTGATGAGAGAAAGCCACAGCAAGAATCTGGACATGAATAGAAACATGCCCATTGCTTTGTTTGCTTTAAGTTTCCAGTTGAACACCTAAGAGATCAAAATGGGCTCATGATAGCATGTTCCTAATCATCTTCTCTGTGTATCTTTTCTTATATAAAATATAAAATATAAAATATATTATCATTTCTTTCTCAACCATATTAGTCCAAAGTGCTATCAACTCTTACCTAGATAATTAAAATGTTCACCTGAAAAGCATTCCTTTCTGCCTTTCTTAGTCTTTATTATAGCCTCAACATAACAACTAGGAATGTCCATGAAGAGAAGAAATGGGACCAGCAAGAGAATAAAGGCAAGAATGCCGGACAGTCGGACTGGAGAGTAAGAGCAAGTGTAACGGTATATGTGCATACAAAAGTCACAAACAAAACACAATCTTGTCTATGTCAACAAAATTAATTTAAAATATACATCGGTTCATATCTGTCTTCAAATCCTCCAATCATTCATCTTTCAAAATGTCATTTATAAACATCACTTCCATGTAGAATAGAAGCTATGGCAGTGGTGTGTGATAATCTGCCTGATTTTCTCTTATGTTCCTGCTCATACTAAAGAGGTTTACATGTGCTATTTTCTTACTCTACTAGGAACAGAACTGTTTCATAGATTGTCACAGGGTTCCTTCCTTGACCTCATTTAAATATTTCTTCAAACATCACTCTCTTAACATGAACTTTGTATATTTTTAAAGTACCTGTGACCATGTTCTGTTTCAGTTTTTCAGTAGTACTTACCAGTATATTCCACTGGGACATGGACCCACACGTGCACACACACAGACACACACACACACAGACACACAGACATACACACACACACACACACACATGGACAGACAGACAGACACACACACACACCCACACACACACTGTACTTTGGTCTTTTCTCACAAGAGGGGCAACCCACAATGCCTAGACAGTCATTTTATTTTACAATTTAGCTCAATTAATATTGAAAATCCTCACTAATATTTGTTTGGAAACAAAAAGATGTCATACAGATGTTTAAGGGGATATAAATTTCTATGCAAAAACTAAGCAATTATAATTAGCATCTGTATAGGAGAAAAGAAACCTGAGAGTATCTGTGTTGTTTCCCTTACCATGAAAATCATTTCACTTCACAAGTTAAAATGACAAAAGCAGGCAATAATACAGAAAGATTATTAAAGTGCATTTTTGCTTTTTCCTATATATGTTTTCTTAAAAATGCTAACAAATATTTAAAAAGAAATCCACACAATTTAAAAAATTACAACCAAGTAATCACACCAAGTAATCATACCAAGATCAAACAGCAGTAGTATGGTTCTGGATGGGCAGCTGCACACCTGAAGGATCACATGAACTCTAAGTGAAACTGTGTGTGTATGTGTGTGTGTGTGTGTGTGTGTGTGTGTGTGTGTGTGTGTGTGTGTAGAAGAGCTCGATCCATGTTCACTGTGTGACTGTGAAGCAATGCAGCTACTGGGAACTTGGATGCGGTGGTCCATGTTCCAAGATAGACGGGAGTAAGAGCTGATTTTATTAGCTTGAGTGACAGGCTATTACGTTAATGGTTTCATTCGGAGCAAGGTGGCCCCTGCTCATCATAGTGCTGACTGCTTCATTTGGTAATGACTTATAGCTTTCTGTCAGACGTCAGCACTCTAATAACCCAGCACACAGGAAGAAAAAAGTAATGCCCTTGTAGTATATTTTATATACTTTTATCTAGGGGTATTATCAACATGGTGTTGTGAAATGTACCTTAAGTTTTCTGTTAGCTAAATTAAAAATAATTGAATTCAAATAGAATTTTCTACCAATGTTAGGAACGTATGACTACTTCTTTCCCAACAATAGATATTTCTGTGAATAAGAGACCAGTGGCACACACTGTGATAGCACCTTTTCATAACTACTGAACTCACAAATTCTTGAGGGAGTTGAGTCTTTTCAAGTATAATTTCACAAAGAACCACTTCAAGCATCACACCATGCCTAGAATATAATCTGGGATGAAGGGATGTTATAGACACACAATTACAGAACAGGAAAGTAAACACTAGCCTTTGGAGGTATAGGTTTCTTGGTCAATTAGACCAATATAATTTTTTGAACAGCAGTGTTATATTATGTATGCCTCATGAACTTTGACACATTATATCTGGTTACTTTTAGTGAGGAACTTATAAAATGTCTTCCAGAAAAGCAGCCAGCCTATGTTTTTTTCCCCTCTCATTTAGCTACTGTCAGATGTTCCTGATGGTAAAGGCAGCTTATAGTTTTTATGTTTTTTTTAAAACAAGATTATCAAGTTAAGATTTTGTTGACATGTTCTCAATTTTTTCTCCATTTCTGATTTTTCTCATAGGAAACTACAATTTTTGATAAAGACGTGACCATTTTATGGTGGTACCTTAAGTGAGGCTTCAGGTTTTTCTTGAAAGACCAGATTCAGCAAAGTGCTGTGGAACAGACAAAGAGAGATATAGTGGAGGCACATGGTCTCCTAATGTCGGTAGAAACTTCAGATCCTAGGACAATTCTCTCCATTCTTGCTCCCAGTCCACAGCAGCTCTCTGAATATTCCATGAATCAGCTCCTATTTCCCTCCATGTTTTTTGTCTAGTGTTAATGGGTACTTAGGTTTAGTCATTCATTTGATATTTCTAAACCTAAACCAGTGTCTCTAATGTCTGACACACTTCTTTATTTTGCTAGTTTTTACACTGATATTCATTTCAGGATAGCACTTTATGCTTAGTTATTCTTTAATATAGTAACGCCATCTTTTCCTTTAAAAATTTTATGTAATAAGGCTCAAGTTCTATTTGAGTAATACATATATTTCAGTAAAATTATTTAAAGGTAATACGATTTAAAGAAATAATTTAATGTCTAACATAGCTTAATATTCTTACCTAAAGCAAATAGGCCTAATCTATAAGTTTTACTTTAGATTATTAAACTATTAGATTATGCCAAATGATTTATTAGATTTCAGGAAAGTAGGAACCATTTCTTTCAGGCTGAAATAAAACATACAGGGAACATTTTAGTATCATCTGTGGCTAAAACTGGGGATTAGGCTATTTACAGCTAGGTAAATTTCTGAAAACTAAATTCCAGGACTAAGATTGGATTTGATTTCAAACAATCTCTTTGTAGCATATGCACTGGTTGCTATGCAACACAATTTAATATCAACAAATGATGCCAAGTGATTTTTTACATACTGCAATTGGCTTGCAAGTCTTGCTGCATGGAACATGTAAGGCGAATATGATTATTCAAATTTAAATGGTTATGTTAAAATGTTAATTTTTATAATTAAAAAAAAACCCACAACACAAAAAACCTACATCTTAAAACTGAAGAAAAGAGCTCCTTTCTGTGTTTGTAATGTGCAATGGCTGGAAAGACCTTCTCCACCCTCTGGGAAAGCATAGAACATATTGAGCAACTTTTTATGCTGGTCTACTCACCTAGCTTCTCTGATGAGTTGGCTGTGGAAAGCCTATATAGAGGCAGAGCTCAATTAGTGTAATTTATGTATCCTTGGACGTCAATCATTCCTGTTGAGAGGTGGGACTCACAGGCTCTCAGTGCATTAATTAAGAGCCCATCTCAGCAGAGCCATCTTTCTACCTAAGGACCAAAAGGAAAGTTTTAATTAGATTTTTAAAAGCAAGGATGTCATATATGAAAGCAAGTGTAGTTCTCTCGTTGGCATGAGAGGCAACAACGGGAAGGGAATAGTCCAAACAATACAAAGGGCACCGCTTCTCAATCATCTGTGACATTATGAGCAAGGAGGGGAGAATCCATCCAGAGCACTGTTTTCTACCTTGGACAGTCACTTCATGGAAAACACAGAAGCTTTGACTCTGTGGTTTCATTGCCAACATCATTATTGGACCCCTGTCTCATTATTGATGCAGAGCTGATGCTGATCAAGTACAATTATGATGTGGAGGGCAGACTCTGTTTTCCTCTGATGACTGCCTTTTGTTCCAGGCTAGCATTGCATAGAATATGCAATGGACAATACAGTGCAAGTTCAGCAAAAGGGAGTGAGGGACCTTGCTTGCACAACACATCAATTTCATTGGTCCAGTGATGGAGTGAGTGTGCCTTTGCTAGCTAACCTAAAAATACAGGGACTCAGGAGAGGGAAAACAGAGCTGGGCTCACTGTTGTCAGCTGCTTGAGAGAGTCTGTTCTCCTGGAATGGCTGTGTAAGGCCATCAAACATACTCCTTAGGGTTCACTTGGGAAATAATAGATACATTATTGATTAAAATATTTATAAATTCAGGGAGGGAAAACAAATTTTAAAAGCTCATTCAGATTCAAGAAGGGAAAGCCACCTACTAATAGCTATTAACCCTTCTCCCTCCATAATGAGAGAGAGGGGAGATCACAATACACTTTCTGAAAAGCAAAAACAAAGAAGTTTGCTCACTTCCAAGAACAAGCAAATTGTGGAAACCAAAGGATAAAACAGTAGAAACATGGCAAGATGCCTTAAGTAATCATATGTAAGTTCTGATGCATAAACGTTTCAAAACAATAAACACCAGAAAAAGCAGAAATGTAAAAAGCATACACATAAGAATTCTGCTTTTGGGAATGAGAATATATATACCTGATCACACGGAGCTCAAAATAATTATGTGATAACCTGGAGGTTTTCTAACAAACATGACTAGTACAATAGAGGGATGTTATAGAAGCCAAAGAAAGCTCTGCTCTCTGGCTCAGAAGACCAGAACGGATGTTGCTGGTGTCTATTGCTGCCTGCATATTCCACTTTATATTTTAAGGGAAGGTGTTTCAGAAAGCCTGTTACCGTATACACTGTAAATTTACCACTTAACTAGCATATCTGACATGTACTGAATAACAGCAACCAACCTGACAAAAGGAACTATAGATTTCACAGGTATATGACTTGTGCAGCATGTGTCTGAATGATAGCATACAATAGGAGCCATACTATAAAAACACTTTGTCAAAAGAATAAAGCCAGAAAACTGTATCTCCTCAGTTATGCTAATGTTCACAAAGACATTTTATAATCCTTTCTCAGCTTCCTCCTCCTCATACATTTTCCCAGCTATTTTGCCTCATTTATTGTGCATAGAATGTTTATTACACAATTCCTAGAGTAGCACTCCCCAGACACGAGTTGGCAACTGTGCGGGTTATACCAATCTTATGTGCATGATTAATTTACATAATATGGAATCCTAGGTTGGAATACCATGATTGTGTCTTCTGACGCATGCTTTTATTTCCATATAAGACAAAGGATATTAGAAAGCCAAACTGTCTCTTGGACATCTTGTGTTTAAGGTGTCCAAATGATAATAATAAATAAATAAGCATTGCACTTAGGCATTTAGTTTGATTTGCTGACCTTAGGCATTTTTCCCAAGCATTATTGAAATTATCTTTGTTACAGATTGAATAAAGAACACTTTAACAAATATTTACTTTATTTTTAAAAAAAAATATCAGCTCCTTTCTTGCCCTAAAACATGTAAACTTAGCTTTGTGGACTAAAGGTTATTTCAGTGACACTGGCCATGGCTATTCCTGTGTACCCCTTATCAGTTCACATGTCCCACATTTCTGGAGTAGGGAATCAGGAGTATGTGTCAGAGCAGGAGATCTCTATCTCTATCTCTATCTTTATCTCTATCTCTATCTCTATCTCTATATATCTATATCTATATCTCTCCATCACTTCACACTTCAGCCAAAATGTAGGAATATTTTATTTTTTTAATAAGAACTCAATTTTAAGGTTTAGAGTTAAAAGAAACCTTTTAGTTGAATGGCAATGCCTTGTATACCTATACACATCTGGCTTTCCTGAGTTTTCTTCCTTTGTTTGAGCTAGAATCCCATATAAGCCAGGCTGGCCTCCAATTCCTCATCATTTGACTTCAGTCTCCTAAGTACTGAGATCAAAGGCATTAGTTGTCACCATGTCTGTCACCTTGACAATGGTCTGGTCCAAACCTTTGGAATGTTCCATTAAAGTTGAGATGCAGGTTGAATTGTAAGTGGGGCAATGGAATCAGGAAGTTCTGTGGATGGGTCTGAAATTGATCACCATAGTGGTGTGACATTTTAACGGCAACTGTTTGAAGACGAGCAACCAGTGGAAGACCAGAACTCACCATCGCCCTACACTTAATATACTCTATAGGAAATCTACATTGCTTCTTAAACACTGTCAGATTGCTCACTATCTTTTATTTTATTTGATATTTACTTTATTTACATTTCAAATGTTTTCCCTTTTCCAGGTCTCCCCTTCGGATACCCCCCATCCCACCCTCTCTCCCCCTGCCTCTATGAGGGTGCTCCCCCACCCACCCACCCACTCCTGTCTTCCCTCCCTAGCATTCTGGGGCACACAAACACCCTCAGGCCCAAGGGCCTTTCCTCCCACTGATGGCCACAGGCCCTCTTCTGCCACATATGAGGCCAGCACCATGGGTCCCTCCATGTGTATTCTTTGGTTGGTGGTCCAGTCTCTGGGAGCTCCAGGGGATCTGGACAGTTGACATTGTTTCTCCCTCCATGGGGCTGCAAACTCCCTCAGCTCCTTCAGTCCCTTCTCCAACTCCTCCATCTGGGACCCCATGCTCAGTCCAATGGTTGGCTGAGATCATCTGCCTCTGTATTTGTTGGGCTTTGCCTGACCCTCTCAGGAGACATGCGTCTATCAGCAAGCACTTTCTAATATCCAAAATAAAGTCCGGGTTTGATGGCTGTATATGGGATGGAACCCCAGATGGGGCAGTCTCTGGATAGCCTTTCCTTGAGTCTCTGCTCCACACTTTGTCTCCATATTTCCTCCTGTGAGTATTTTGTTTACCCTTCTAAGAAACACTGAAGCATCTCATGTTGGTCTTCCTTCTTCTTAGGCTTCATATGGTCTTTGAATTGAATCTTGGGTATCCTGAACTTTTGGGCTAATATCCACTTAACAGTGAGTACATACCATGTTTGTTCTTTTGTGACTGAGTTACCTCACTAAAGATGATATTTCCAAGTTCTATCCATTTGCCTGCGAATTTCATTAAGTCATTGTTTTTAATAGCTGAGTAGTACTCCATTGTGTAAATGTACCACATTTTCTGTATCCATTCCTCTGCTGAGGGACATCTGGGTTGTTTCCAGCTTCTGGCTATTATAAATATGTCTGCTATGAACATAGTGGAGCATGTGTCTTTATTACATGTTGGAGCATCTTCTGGGTTTATGCCCAGGAGAGGTATAGCTGGGTCCTCAGGTAGTATTATGTCCATTTTTCTGAGGGTCTGCCACACTGATTTCCAGAGTGGTTGTACCAGCTTGCAATCCCACCAGCAATGGAGAAGTGCTCCTCTTTCTCCACATCTTCGCCAGCATCTACTGTCACCTGAGTTTTTGATCTTGGCCATTCTGACTGGTGTGAGGTGGAATCTCAGACTTGTTTTGATTTGCATTTCCCTGATGACTAAGGATGTTGAGCATTTCTTTAGGTGCTTCTAGGCTTGGTATTGTTTTTAGTGGTAGTTGTGTATATACAGTCACACACAGTTGTTGGAAAATGAAACTGATAGCTTTCATCAGCTAGACAAGTGCATATTTTGGACACATACCTTATTTCATTCACTGGATTTATCCAGGCTAGTATTTATTAATTTACCACATGTTCTATGCTCATGGGGCTTATATCCAAAGGCAAGTTCTAATGATGCTCTAGGTAAAATGACCCAGATCTATGCCACCTTATCACTAGTGATTAAGTGGGGAAGAGGAGGATCACTGTCTGACCTCCTTAGTTTTCCAGGGAAATTACATTGGAAGGAAAAGAAATTCCTCATTAGACTGTCTTGTGAGCAAAGGAAAAAGAAAAAAAAAAAATCCAGACAGACATTAAGTTGGAACATTGAGGTTAAAAACATGCAATTTAAGCACCCAAAACTGGAAGTTGCAAGAGCTTTTTAAACACCCAAAATACTAAATATGAATTTATTTTATGTGTCAGATTGGCAATAGTGAAATTTTTGTTGGAGACTTTATTTCTATTGATGTGATCCTGTGCAACAAAGATAGAAGCAGAAATCGAAGCCAGTAAAGGCAAAGGAAGCCTTACTCTACCACCTTCTAGGACAGTGGTTCTCAACCTTCCTGATGCTGTGACTGTTTAATACAGTTCCTCATGCTGAGGTGACCCCCAACCATAAAACCACTTCCTTGCTACTTGATTACTGTTGTTTTGCTAACGTTATGAATTGTAGCGTAAATATCCAATATGCAGGATGGTCTTGGGCAACTCCTGTGAAAGGATCATTTGACGCCCCCCCCCAAAGGTGCAAAATATATAAGTTGTCACAAGTTGAGAACCACTGTCCTAGGCTATGCAGAGCTGCAGAATTCTGTAGATTTAAATGTTTTGTAGTCAACTTATTTATATAGATTTCTTTTTTCATAGGCTATATAGGAAAGATGTCTGAGTGGGTTATCAGTCTTTTATCTTTGACATTTTATTATTTAGTTTTAATGCTGGGATATTTTATTGTACATGAGCCTGGAGGTTTTCTGCTTTCATGTGTTTATAAGACAGAATAATAAATAAATGATGATTTAGCCTGGTGTTAATGTCAGGATTGTAGTGAGTTTCATATTTTTTAAACCTTTTTCCCAATTCCGACAGAAGAAAAGCGATTGGTTTCTTGTGACTTTTATGACATTTAAATTATTAGAGGGAGAAAAAGTCTTAAGTTTTATAGACATTGGGTGGTGTAAGTGTTGTCAGGTAACTTCTACTGTGGTACAAGTGCCATGCGGCTTTCCTGGGATTGCTTTATCTTTTAATAATAATGAGAAAAGCACACAAATCCTGAGTTCTCTTTAGGACACACTCTTATGTAAATATCAAATTACAATACCAACTCTTCATACTTGCAGCTGTCAGGAACTCTCTGTACACTTTGACCATGAAGTGAAAGAATAGCAGGAAAATCCATATTTATTTAAGAAAATATGACTATTTATGCAATAATTATATCTCCCTGTAATTGTATGTGTGCATATTAGGATTTGTTCTCTTTATGTGTTAATTGCATCTTTATTAATTTAAGTGACTTTCTTCAAAGGATAGAAGGTGAGGAACTTTTAAATATGCAACTAATATTCAATATTTCCAAATAATCTTGTAAATGTCATGACATTTGAGAAGATTTGCCTTTATGGGGCTATTTCTTTGAAGTTCTTGTAGAAACTCTTCACAAGAGACTTTAAATAGGTATTTTTTTTTATTTTTATTTCTCTGATGCTTTTCTGAACTCTCCCACCAGTGATGGTACACATCTCTGACTCCTTTATTATATATATGGATGTATGTATATAATACTTTTCATTACTCTGAAAAATCTTGATGGCTCAGGATCTGGTTTAACCAGTTCTATTTTGATGTAAAATATGACTGTCTTTGATAAGGTATTTTGTAATCATATCAGATGAACAACAAATATCTGATTATAGGTATCCACAGGTATTCATATATTCATATATACGTTTAATCTGTATGGTGGCTAATCTCAACTGTTAACTTGATGAGATGTAGAATCACCAGGGAGCTAGGCTTGTGAGCATGCTTGTGGGGGATCACTTCATTAGTTTAACTGAGGTAGGGATGACCCAGCTATGTGGGTGGGACCATTCCCAGGGCTGGGATTCTTGGGTGGATAAAAAAGAGAATGTTAACAAGCTAAGCCATTCATCTCTCAACTATCTGCCTATGAACACAATGTGACCACCTTCCTCAAGCTCCTCCTGACATGATGGACGTACTATATTCTGGGACTGTGAGCCAAAATAACCCTTTCTCCATTAACTTAATTTTGGGGGGGGGTGTCAGGACATTTTTAGCATAGCAACAGGAAGAACAACTAATGCGATATCAAGCAAGAAAATCTTGAATGTTTTTCATTATTTGTTTAAGGGAAGTTAACATGTGGTTATAATAGCGAGCATGCCTATAGAGACCTGACAGATTGACACTTCTATTTCTTAGTGGACTTTGTTGTCCCCCTTTCCCAAGAGCAAGCACCATGTTATATTCAGAAAGGAAGAGAAGACAAGCAAACTCGAGGAGCAAGCTGCCCTCATTAAGCTTCTATTTTACTTGATAGATCTGGAGAGTTTTAAACCTAAGACCTCATTATATTTTTACCTAATTTGTTTCCATAGTTACTCATTTTAATGGTATCTTCATACTATTCTCTGCTCAGGGATGCTTAATTTTCTAAAACATTAGAAATATATATATATATATATATATATATATATATATATATACTCTCTCTCTCTCTCTCTCTCTCTCTCTCTATATATATATATATATATATATATATATATATATATATATATATATAATTGAAGTCTGATTTGCCATATAAGATGAGTGAAAAAGCAATTCTAAATTACTTCTAGGCATTCAGTTTAAAGAGAAAATTTCAAAGATACATTTATGGCTTAATAATTAAATCTGGGTGAACATGCCTGCTGGGAACTTCTACAATAATGAAACAGAATGGCAGGTTTCAAACCACAAACAAAGGACTTTTTCTTTCAAAGATTTGAGTCACAGCATATTAGTATTTAATTGATTTTGCATTTTTAAATCCATAATGTCAGAATTCCTTGGTAAGAAGTTTTGAATAATTACTCAAGTACAATATGAGAAACGGTGAATAAGAATCAAGTCCCCAACAACGTCACTTCTACATAAGGGGTTCTAAGTGCCTTAAAAAATAAATTCTAATTTCCTTGACCCCAAATCTGAAGTTTTCTCCTTCTCCAACACTTTGGTCCATCAGATCCTCAGCCTCGTACCAACTGGTCTGGAGCTGGGAACCTAAGAAGTACTGTGAACAGAGTAAAGGACTATCTGGGGAACGGATTAATGTTGGCCGACAGACCTTTCTTGTACTCAAGCTGTATTTAAGGCAAAATCATATGAGATGGTAAGAGTTAGCCTGAGGTAAGAACTTTTATTGACTCTCTTATAAAATTAAAATTATAAAATTAATTATCATCTCATTAATAAAATGGTCATAGAAAATTGACACTAATCTAGAATCTAAGGGGCAACTGGGATTACAGAGATGCATAAATTTACCAAGTCTTTCAAAAGCACTCCCTATACTGGTTATCAAAATGCTTACGAAAAGTAACTCTACATTAAGGTTGCTTTTTGCTGTAAATCCCTTTCAAATGATTAGACATAATCACATTTATATCTATTTACATTTGCTTCTATTTATGTATATATCTAACTTCAGAAGCCAAGGAAAAATAAAAGTTCACTTCACTCTGTGGAAACAGCTTTAACTTAAAGAAATTCTTAGGCAGTTCTTTTCATTCCAAAGGCCTAAGGTCAGAAAGGCAACACCCAGTCTTCGCTGGCATTTCAGGCCATATAAAATCACAACCCGTTAGAGTCCTCTCAGAACAGTTAGGCAAGTCTAATTTGTATCCACTCTCTTCCCTCATTTCCTTCTCAATAAATAATGGATAAACCAACGATGGGGCTTGCTGACTTTCTAATTCTTCTAATATACAAAATTATCTGCTGGAAATAAATTAACGTCTATAGAATAGTCTGCAAATGGGTTGAAAGTAATTTGGTGCTTCTTAAGAAGCTGCCTGTGTTCTGTTTTATTTTTGAGTCAATTAATCACCCATTCATCTCCCTGGTCTATGCCCACCCTCTCCCGACTCATCCCCACCTCTAAATAACCCCTTCCACACCAACGTGCTGGAGAACCCTTCCATTCTTTTCTGACTCTCTTATCTCGATTTGCTATCCAGTTTCCCATTAATTAGAACAGGGGGACAAGGCAATGGTATAAATGCAAATATCATGCAAATCTCTGGTGGAAAGCTGCTCTCAGAGCAAACACAATGGATGATTATGTGAAGTTGGTATCTCTACCGATTACAGCTCTATCTGATTTAGGAAAAGGATATTTGGGATAAACAGAATTTCAAACTCAGTGTTACTTAAGCCATGTTAGTATCATTGCAGGTTTTCCTATTGTGCTTGCCATCTTCAAAACATGAGGTTCTATACTCCTGTGCATTAAGTAATGGGCATGGGAGATAAAATAAAGATAATCTGAATTAAGTTAGTAAGATTTCTCCAAACGTCAAACAGAGAGGGTATGAGACTTTCTCTTTGCACTAGGTGACTTTCTAGGTGTTTTTCTTCTGAGATCATAGTTGTCATGGTCTGTTGGCATACTCCTTTCCTAGTACACATCTTATCTGTTGTTCTGACCCCTCTATCTGCCAACAACTACCCAGCCAATTCTGTCAGTCCCCATCAGTGTCGGATTTGCTGCTTCAGATTGTAATTAAGACAAATTGGAATACTAACTAAAGAAAGATTTGACAACTAAGTTTGTGCCCGACAATTAAAATATATGTAGAAATTTTCTTCCTTGGATTCATATTCTTTCTTCCCTTCCCATTTAATTTTAGATCCCTTCTGCCTTTGAGGTTTTTATGTAAGTTTGAGGTTGATGTATAAATAAAACACAGCCTGATCGTATTTCATTAATCACCTATGCTCCTCTGAGTTATAGAGCTCACTCTGGTGCCGAAGGTGGTAGGACCACTGCAACAACTATTTTCAGTGTAAAATCAATTCACAAAATGTACATTTGTCCCTTTAGTACTTTGTTGATATATAGCACAAAGAACTAGGCTACTATGTCTGCATTTTATTTCAAATATGTGCACCCAGCAGAAGGATTTGTTGTTTGTTTTAACCATCCAACTTTGGGATACATGAAAAGTTCCTGTTAACAAGACCATATTAATCTAACATACTAAATTATGAACACCCATTACCTTGTGTAGTCGTTGAATGAATACTTATTTAAAAGAATGGAACTTTATAAAATACACTTGT
The DNA here is from genome assembly GCA_028551405.1 of Uromys caudimaculatus. NCBI lineage: Eukaryota > Metazoa > Chordata > Mammalia > Rodentia > Muridae > Uromys > Uromys caudimaculatus. Next base: position 36,691,904 of record CM052719.1, read on the forward strand.
TTAGTTAAGAAAAAACCAAACCATTTACTCACATCTTACAAGGAATTTTCGCTAATATTAAAATTCATCAGGGGTTCCTAAAAACAGTATGATTTTCCTATTTCATTAACTAATATAGAGCTTCAAAAATATTCATCTATTCTACTTTTATAAAGGCACCTTTTACAGTATCCTTTTTCTGGCTCCTTCACCAAATAGATTTTATCTTTTAAAAGATCAGCAGACTGAAAGTTGTAGATGTGACATAAATCAGTTCTACAAAAATGATTTAAATAATCATAATGTGTATCAAATACATGGTTTTATCTGGGTGGTCTACAACTCATAATCTCGAATAGAATTTTTATAATCTTTATGTTATCTTCTGAAATTCCCAGTTTTACATACTGCAAACTGCTGTTGAAGCGTTGTCAAATACATATGAGGATCAGAGATCTTATCGACTTAAACACAGAGACAGTGTGAGTCACATTTTCTCTTTGGGGTCTGCCTAGCTTCAGCCACACAACTTAATTTTGAGAGCTCCATCAATACACGTACAAGCCATTGTAGATACTTCTTTACATTTTATTGTGTAATCACAGTATGGAATTCTTGATATTGGTTGGAAGAGTCAGACTATATTAAGTAATAAAGGCATGAAAACACACTTTCTATAACCCCAGAGAACATATACATTACAAACATGTAAAGTCTACTCTGTCGGAGTGGGAGTTTCCCTCCATCCTCTTCGGTTTGTTCCTGCAGGCATGCATCTATCTAGGAAAGCATTTTCTATTCTTTCCTGGAGGTGGGGTGACCATGCATCTGATTGGATCTAAAATAATGTGAGCAGTTACCTGTCAATGGCCTTTGGCTTCTCCACTCTTGCCATTGCACAGAAGATGGATACAACTGTGGTCTTGCTCTGATCAAGAGGACAATAATAATATTGATGGCATGCCAGAGCCAGGGAGGGACATTAGTTCTCTGAATGACCCAGTGGAGAAGCACCCTGCTAACCTAGACCAGCCGCACTGTCACATCAAGAGGAATGCATCCTGTATTATTTAACAAATTGTTCAAGGGTTTCCTTTGTATTGGAGCTTAACCTTTTCTCTAACACATCTGTTCATGGTGTAGCTACAAAAGCTCCTCTGAAAGGCAAAACAAACAAAACAACCTGGTGGCATTTTTCAGATCCCTGTGAAGAGTACATTGGGGCTTTCATGTTCTGGAGTCCCTTCATGTTAGCTGGGCTTCTGCTTCTGCTTTCACAGGGAGGGTGGGAGGAGAGCAGAGCACGCATTGTGACATTTCTTTCCAGGAATACTATGAGAAGCATAGCTAGGTGATGTTGCTTCAATCCTCGTCCATTATTTACATGGCTTCTTTGGACTCTCAGGAGCTGTTGAGGCCCAGACCAAGTATCATCACCTCAGAAAGTTTATGAGCATTTCTTCAGGTAGACATGATTTCTTTGTTTTGCTTTGTCTCAAAATTATAACGATGTAGAGAGCTTTTCTGCATTTCTGAAAACTCCATATGAACCTTTGATAGCCTCTATTAAAATATAATGGTCCTCATGAAGGATTTATATGGGGGTTATTGTGTAGAATTGTTGGTGTTTTACAGGTGCTTAGAATATCATAAACATATGTTGATTTTGATAGTGAATAAGTTTGTATTTATTAAATAATTAAAGTACTAGGCTTGATAAAACACAATATAATAATGTCTTAGATATAAAATATTTAATGTCATCTAGAAGGTATATAAACTAATAATTTTTTCTTGCAATCATTAAAGACAAGTAATTGATAAAATAATTAATTTTTCTTCATAAGATTATTTTATGTTTTTATATCTAGGTAAAAAATTTAATGCAAAATAATGTACAAACTTTAGTTCCTATAATATTGATAACCACATGAAGATCATAAGACTGATTTGATTTGGGAAGGGAAGGCCTATATGTGATTACAAATTCCTTATGATTTTTTCACCCAGTGTCTCTTCTTTACTACATTTTAACATAAATCAAGAATCTCCTTTCAAGTTCAGTTGCAGTAGTTGTTTGATTCGTAGTCACCATGAGGGCCAGCTAGCAAACCTGTGAGTTAAGTCGTGTTTGTTAGCTGACCTCCGTCCTTGCTAAGATGTAAAAATACTCACAGGCATGCGTGCCATGCAGAGCTATACACAAATACGTTTAGGTTGTGTAGTCAAATATATGGTTCCGTCTTCCTGATGGAATGTTAATAATCACTGTTTGCCAAACTTTTCTTTCCTTGGATATAATTTTCTCAGGAAAAAAATATACACACATATACATATACAAACAGAAATTGGCACAAGAAGGTCCCAAATGGGCCAGAGAGCTGAGTGAGACATCAAATAGAACCCATTTTCTGAACTTTGTATTCTGGAGGAGAAATTCTGATGATTGGTATGTTGCTCAATCAAATATCACAGATTTTCGTGTGTGTGTGTGTGTGTGTGTGTGTGTGTGTGTGCACAGTCACATATAGATGTATATATTAATATCTACAAATCTGAGAATCATATAGGGAAGACATAATATGAATTTCATATTTCATTTCTCAAATTTGTTTAAAAAACATTATAGTTTGTCAATTGAGAACACTCATAGTTCCAGAAGGTGCTGTGCTAGCTGGTGGGAGAGAGAGGACATCAGGCATCTTACCCAGCACTAGGCCTTCCATGTTACAATATCAGCAAGGTAAGATATGATCACTGGTGTAATAGGGTGTGGCTATTGTTACTTCCTTCCAGGATTTGAGGCTTGTTTCAGAGGAGGGAATTTATGCTTGGAACTGTCAACCTGGTCAAAGCTTATGGCTAGAGAGCTCATAGTCCATAAGATGGAATCTTCTGTTCTTATTTTGTTAAGTGGAGATGCTGTCTAGTTGCCTTCTGAATACTTATAATGGCACCATAAACCTGGGCTGCTTTCAATTGTAGTCCTGGAAGCCTCATTTCTCAATGGGCATCAGTCAAAGCAGAGACTCATAAGTGATCATAGTGCTGAGAATAAGTGACTGAGACTGCTGAGTCTCAGATGGGACATCTTCATCGATCCCCCGTGTCCTCTAACCTTGGTGTAAGAGATAATAGGAGGGAAAGAAGACAGGATGTAAGGGAGACAGAGGATGTGCAAGAGTGCTAGGAAATGTTTTCTTCTGGGGTAACATGGAGCTGAATTCATCAACTCAACAACTGTGGCTACTTTCAGAAAACCTGCACAAGATAAAGCCAGCCGCAATCCAGCATGAGTGAGGGAGGAGTTCACAAAGCCCTATCCCTAACTGAGGAGCTATTGACAGCAGTTAGATGCTGGGGGTGGGGGAGAATCATTCTCTGGTAGTGTGGTCACTGGTAGGTCCCCTATACTCCAGGGATGGTCCCATACTCATGCAGAGGTGAGGGGCGATGAGGTTGTGTTTTATTGCTTATATGTATGAAATTCTCAAAGAACAAATATTTAAAAAATTGTATTGTTTCTAACACTGGAAAAATCTGACCTCCTTTGAGGCTCAAGAAAGTCATGTTAAACAGATAACAGACTGATCTCTTCTCTCTCTCTCTCTCTCTCTCTCTCTCTCTCTCTCTCTCTCTCTATTACTCTCTCTCTCTCTCTCTCTCTCTCTCTCTCTCTCTCACACACACACACACACACAGACACACACACACATACACACACACACACACAGAGACAGACAGACACACAGACAGCACCTCCCCCAATTCTAACAAAATAAGACAACCTTTTAATAAGTAACTAAGTAAAATTGAAAAAACAGAAACATCCAAAGTGCAGGTACTAAATATCAGCGAAGAAGCTAGATCTCCCTGGGGTCACATTTAAAGTCAACATGTACTAGCTAATGAGAAGCATTTGCATTTTGTCTTTTTGTTTCCAACTTTTAAGGATGAACAATTAACAATTAACTGATGAAGATTAGACATCCAAAGAAGCTTTTAGTATAAAAACAGAGATCAAAAATAAATAAATAAATAAAAACAGAGATCAAAACAAACAAATAAACAAAAGCTCGAAATGAAATAGACACTGTTCAGGGGCAAACAAAGCTTCAAAATACATTAATTTCCTCAAAGAGATAAAGTATTTCATCCACTGAACAAAAGCAGTGTGTTATTAACCATAAAGTATATTTTGAAAATAGAGAGCTTCAGGGACTTAAAACTATACAAAAGTGGGAAAAAAAACCAACTCAATAGAACATTGCAAAATAAAACCATTGTAATCTGAAATAAAAAGCAAAGTAGAAATCCAACATTAGTGAACTCTTACAGGAGTCAGGGGTCAGAGGTCAGGGGTCAGGGTCAGGATGCCTAGAAATAGAAAGCAGGGAAGTACAGAAGAGGTAATCCATATCTAGTATGGAATGATAAAGGCCTTGCTATCTTGCTGGAAAGCTGACAGGTTACCCTGTTATAGATTTGTATATCCACACTGACAGGAAGAATTAAAGAAGCAAATAGCGTGTTAGTCTGAAAACAATCAGAAGCTGGAAGAGCATCTTGTGTTGGTTTGCTGTGTTCTAAAAGGCACCATGGTAAAGGCTACATGTTCTTTCTGTGGAGCCCATTGGAGAGGAATTTCAATTTACTCTATCTGGTTTTTTATTCAAGTATATCTGTTAATTCTTTTCATAGAAGAGTGAGTTTGCAGGACCCATGGCTCCAGCTGCACATGTAGCAGAGGATGGCTTTATCTGGCATCAATGGCAGGGGAGTCCCTTGGTCCTGTGAAGGTTCGATGAGCCAGTGTAGGGGAATGCTAGGGCGCTGAGGCGGGAGTGGGTGAGTGGGTAGGTGAGCACCCTCATAGAAGCAGGGGGGACAGGGCAGGGGATAAGGGGTTTGTGGAGGGAAAACTAGGAAGGGGGAAATAACATTTAAAATGCAAATAGGTAAAATAATCAATAAAAAATAAACACAAATTATAATTTTTTTAAAAAAGATTGAGTTTGCAAGTTATGTGCAAGAGTGCTATGAAATGTTATCTTCTGGACATGCATGGCTACCAAACTCGTAAACTCATATCAACTCTGGTTACTTGGATAAAACCTGCACACATCAGCCACAATCTGGCCTGGGTGGGAGAAAGAGTTCACAAATATATCCAGGGACGAAGAAGTAGCCTTTGTCCTTAATTCCTTGGGATGACTCCGGGGAAAGGTGTCTTAACATTTCTTTGGAGAGAGAACATTTCTTTTCTCTCCAAGGTCTATCAGGAACAGTGCTTTGATAGGAATATCAAAATGCCCAGAGAGTAATAGTCTAGACTATGAGAAACCCACAGAGAAAAATACCCCAAAAACCCATCAAGGAAATATCCCAGAAATATTCCAAATGAAAACTTAGTTCTTAGCCTTATAGATGGACATACACCCTCATTCATATTGCACAGGTGTTTCAGAGTTTGTAGATAAGCAAAAACTTCAACATACTGCTTATGCTATTGGAGAATGTATTCTAAAAAATGGAGTAAGAAAAATTAAGAATTCTGAGAAGCAGAATAGTTCAAACAAAGCTATTAAGGGGTGATTCTGAGAAGACAGCTTCATGCTAGGTACAGGAGACAAACAGTCCAGAATACAAAGATTTAAGATAGTCTTATTTAATCCATTTATTTTGCATGTGTATGCGTGTGCCCATGTATGTGCGTGAATGTGGACCAGATGCCAACTGTGGGTTTCATTTCTGTGGTTAGAGATGGGATATCTCACTGACCTGAACTGTTCTATTTAGTCTTGGGTATCTAGCTCCTACATCGCACAGAATATGCCTCTCTCTATTTCCAAAGTTCTGGGACTAAAGTGTCTATCATCACATTTAGCCTTTTTACATGGATTTTGAGACCAGATCTTTATGCTTGCTCAAGGACTTTGGTGAACCATCTCTCAAGGCAGGAATTTGAGAGATCATTTAAGAACTGTGATAATTGATTTTGGCTATCAACTTGATAAATCACCATAGAGATAAAACTCTGGGCATGTTTATAAAGGAGTTTATAGATTAAGTTAATTGAGGCTGAACGATCTGCTCTAAACATTTATGACACCATGGTATGGGCTTGGCATTCTAAGCTGAGGAAAAAGGGACAGAAAGCTAAGAAAATGCAAGCCGAGTACCAGCATTTACCTCTCTTTGCTTCCTGATTGTGGATACAACAGGACCACCATCTTACATTTCTGTTGTTCTGCCTTGCCTTCAGAATGTAGTATACATCCTTGAAATACAAGTCAATATCCTCAAGTTGCCTCTTGTCGGGCACTTGTTTATGGGAAGAAGGAAAGTAAATGATCCAAGGGTGGATCTCACTATTGTATTCAATATCATTGCATGATCATGTAAAATGAGGACTGATGGTCCAGTGGAGTCTGTCCTATGTGTTACTTTATGCACCTTGATAATTTTCTGCTGAGGTTTTTTATCTGTTCTCCGTGCCTTTGTTTTAGCTAGTTGGTTAATTGTTATATTTTAATCAAGCTATTATCATTTAGCTCTGATCAGGTACATCAGCAGAGAAGTCCCAGCCCCTCCCTTCTCTTCTGACATGGATTAAGCTCCTGTCATTTGTGCTTGTATCAAGCTCTGTATTAACATCTTCTCCTCCCAATTTATCAAACTCACCTCAAGCTAATCTCACCATGAGTATTGTTCATTAAACCTTCTCCAATATGTCTTTTACTTTATGAGTAACACAAGGATAATATTTTATTAGGTTCTAGCTTTATTTATGCTCAAAAATAACATTGCCCAGTGCGATCATAGGAGCTAGTTAACAGATTTGATGTTCAAAGATTTTGGCTATTTAAAAAAATTCAAATATGCTCTCAGAGGACAAAGACTCTTTCCTGTTGAGACCAGTCAAAGGGGTGTTGTCAGTTTAAAAGTGTTTGATTTTTTTTTTAAAATCAGTTTTGAAGATACATATGCTACCCAACAGATAATTAGAATAAAAACATAACAGAAATAATAATATAATTTTAAATAAAAGAAGATCATTTATAGTTTCTGAATGCCAATTCTTTAAATTCTTTTGATCAGTGAATGAGGGAAACGGGGATAAAATTATAGCATAAAACCTCCTAAAATTCAAACATAGTGTGATACATATCAAATAATAAGATTCAAAAGTATATAAATTAAAATGATAGCAAGGAGAAATGTCTTTGAAAAAGATACAGCTTAAATTTAGAATGCTGATGAAAAATATAATTGTGCTAACATAGAGGGTCAACTCATAGTTTTATATGTTAATTTTTATGCTAGCATTGAAATTGTGGTACATTAGGTGTTATTATTCATTATTAGTGTTTTGTTACTCTCACAAATAGTCACTCTAAGAAGAAGATAAAAGTTAGAATAAAATATAGTTACTAAGAAATATAATTATGCTAACTCTTAAATATTCTATTCTATATGATAAAAATTTATATAGGTATACTGAAACCTTCATGAAGAGCTGTTCTCTGAACATCTTTACCCATCATGTTAAGATATAGAGGTCTTTTAAGAATGTCACACAGCACGAGGACTACATGACTATGAAACAATGATCTGTCCATTCAGTAGACACTCAACACATACCTGTGAGAATGAATACCAGATATGAATCACAATGTGGGGGACTCAGAGTAAATCAAAAGGGACTCAAAGGCATTCATTGACTTGTTACTTACCTGAATTTGAATTTTGAATTTCATTTTAATGCATGATCAGACATCATTGAAATCCTGAGCAAACTGGATTGACTTTTAGATTATTGCCTAAGACAACAGACTGATCCCTTCCTCCCATGCCTGGTTATCAAACCCAGTGTCTTGGAAACTTGGAAATGAACACTGGTTAAGTGCTTCTCACTAAACTATACTCCCAGCCTTGAGGAAAGTGTTTTCTAGCACCTAGAAATATCCAATGTCTTCTATGGTCTAAATGTTCATTAGCCTGTTCTGTATGTGCAAACCCTAACTATGTACAAGGAGACAAAGTCGTTGGGGGGAGAATTAGCATATTATGCATGGGATTAATTTCCTCGTTTCAAATATCTTTTTTCTCTCTCCTTCCACCACATAAGGACAGGAAACTGGCACAACACAGGAGAAAGTTCTTACAAGACGGAAAATATGGTAGTGCCCTGGTCTTTGACTTTTAAGCATCCAGACCCCTGAGAAAGTTCTGCTTACAAGCTACCCATTTTGTTACAGCAGGTGAACTAATACAGAGCTGAAGTCTTTCCAGTGTGACATTGACTTACTACTTATTTTTCATTTGGAGGTGTGCTTTTATCTTGTCTTTGTTTTTCTTAATTCTTAAGACTTTCATACATGTGTACAATGAAACAGGATCTGTATATGTAAACCCTCATTAATTACAGGGAGACCAAGTCTTAGGGGGGAGGAATGAATGCATCCGTGGAAGGGATGAAACAGGATACGCCCTATTTTTCCTGTCCAATGCCTTTCCAACCTTCCCCAACACAGCTCTTTCCATTCTGACTTCCTGTTCCCCTTCACCCCATTTTTGATAACCCACTAAGCTCGGTTAATGTTCTCCACACTTGTATGGGTATGAAGCTACACAATGGAACATGGGAAAGCTACCAGTGTGCCCAGATGAAAAAAAGAATGATCTTCCCGCCTGCAGAAGTTATCAGATACTTTAAGTAAAGACCTAGAGAGTATCTTCTCCATTATGCCAGAATGTGGGCTGGTTTGATCTGGTGTAGGTTGTGTGTAGGTGACTATGGCTGAAGTGAGCTCATGAGCGCTCAAACCATGTCCAGTTCAGCAGCTCCGATGTCCCACACCACTGCCTGCCATCTGGATCTCACGTGCCTTTGTCCTGCTTTTTCTCAGCATTTCTTGAATTTGGGCGATAGTGGGACTGAAGAGTTGAGAAAGATTTCCCACTTTGGGCTGAGCACGTGGTCTCTCATTCTCAGCATGTGTGTTTTCCAAGGAGAATCCCGAAGTCTGAGTTACATAAATTTCATACATATGAAATAACGAAAGAAATACCACAGGTCTTATGTTCTTTATACTTCACCAGGGAAAGGGTTTTATGACAACACACAGAATGAAAAGTAATGTCCTGTTCTTGCCTTCTGGGGAGTAGTGGGGCTATGTGTGCCTACGAGACACATTCTCTTTCATTTAATCCGCAAAGGAAAGGCCTCTAAGATCATACATGAACAGCTGCTCCTGTTTATCCTGAAAATACTGGACCAACTGACTGTCACCACACCATCCCAATATTCACTTTTCATTTAACCCGTTGGTAGGTATTGGGTTTATTCTGAGTCATACTCCTGGCTTTCTTCTCTACTGAATGTGTGATGACAGGCCATGCTAGACATGTAACTAGAAAGGGGGTTAATTATGAGTTGTGTGAGTTTAAAAAACCCTCATGGGTCAGATGGGATGCAAAATGAACTTCCGATGAGGCAGGTTTTGAGAACGAAGAACCTACACAGTTTGGTAATGGGAATGTAGGAAATATTTATGATAGAAAGGTAGTGGTTTCAGACTAGGAAGAAACAAATATCAAATTCCAATGACAGAACAGTCTTTGAATGTTACTTCATAAGAGTAAGACACGCTGTCATTCCGAGCTTTGATTCTTCCATTTTTATACATCTATTATTTTCAAACATACACTTAGAGATCCTTAATTGAATGTAATGTTATGTCTGCATTTATGGCAATTGTCTTCTTTAGTACTTTTATTCAGTAACAATACAATATGACGTATAATGCATAACCTCAATTTTCTCAGCTAGCTGCAAGTTATCTGATGTATCTTACAATACAACAGCATCCATGAGAGTTATTCTTCTGGTACAACAAGGGAACAGCACTCGGATTTCCAAACACATAATCTTGCACTATTCAAAACTTATACAGAGGAAGTATAGAAAGTAGTTAATTCATCTTGCTCAAATATATTATCTCTACTCCCCTCCTGCAAAGTGTTTCATTTTTCCCCCCACATATAATTGAATCAGGTTTTGCTCCACATAGTTCAGTAAGGACGAATAGATACACACAGCCACATTCTAGACATAGACACACTGGATGCAAACAATACCTCTTTGCAAGTTCATAGGAGATTTATCACAATAAAAGGGGCCAGAAGAATCTGGACATTTCTGGGTTACTGTGCTATTCCCCACTGCTCTTCTCTAACTATCTCAGACAGGCTGACAGGAACCATTGTTATAACTTCTGCTGGTGCTGTATTTATATACTGTGTTGGTTAAGCTGTGAGCCTCAGGAAAGGCAGGCACTATAATGTGCTCTTTCAGTCTGCACACAGAAACTTTAAGAGTCTATTATCTGGTTTACTTGCAGTGCCTATTACCATCACATGAAAATAGAGAGTAGCTCCATCCGGTTGAAAAATAAAAGAATTTCTGTTGTGTATAGGATGAAAGGAAAAATTTAAAAGTTTTCACTAGGATGTTTCCCAGCCCGTGACTATCTCCTGCAATTTAAAATCTGACATGGAAAAGTTTGCCATGTGCAAAGAAATAAGACTAGACCTACTGCAAGGGGACCTGCCACTAATTGTGCACCTATATCCAGCTACTTGATCATTTACAAGCTTCTAATATGTGTTTTATCCAGAGTGTCAGCCATGAAATAATTAGGTGAATGATTTTGCTTGCATAAGTTCCGGCTTATTTAGAAGTCAGCAGGCAACTTCAAGATTGAAATCCATACATCTTATAAACAGCAAATATGGTAGGGGATCAAAATCAAATCAAAGTTGGAAGACTCGGTACCAGCAGTGGCTAAAAGACAGTGTTTCCTTTTATCCACCAAAGAATGTGTTCTAATAATCCCAAACTGAAAGAAATGTCATAGGAACTAGTTTTTGTGTGAGAGATATATACATAATGAGATGAGGAAAGTAGACTCTACATGTGCTATGATGACTACTGATCTAATTATATTCTTCTATATTCTACATGTAGACATTTTGGGTTATCTTTTTATAAATGCTAAGTTAAATGTGTACAATATTTATTAAACTCATGAGAGTTAATTTTGTACCTGTTCCAAATAGCTTATGCATATAACATCATTCCCACATGGTTCTTTGCATTCTATGCTGTTTTTATAACTTTTTTTATAGATGGCAAAATGAAACTACATAGAAGTGAAGAAAATTGAAAAAAGGGGTCATCATATGTGTAGTAAGAGAGAGCAAGAGCAAGACTAAAACTCAAGAAACCTATGGTAAGTAGATTTGTGTAGTTGATGATGTACTTAAAGCCACAAAGTGCTACTATGTAGTTAATATAGAGATGTGTGGAACTGAGATTTACTGCAAATATAAAATAGTCACAGGAATTTACTTAGTAAGATAAAGACTACAGACTGTGGTGGGTTATAAACTGTTTCTTTGTGACATAGTGAAGAAGAAGAATCAGGATAAAAATAACAGACTGGAGTTCAAAGAGAAAAAGATTTAAAGAACACAAGAAATCACAAAGTAGATGATAGGGCTGTTGAAAGGTATAGAGAAGCAGAGGCAGTAAACTAAAAGGAGCTAGCAACACATGGCGCTAGCCTTAGCTCTTTGGTTTCAGAAGGTTAAGCAAAATAAATGGGTTTCTCCTTAGTAGTGCTGGAGACTAAACCCGTAAGTCTATAGTGCTCACCAAGACAACCCACATAAAAACTAGTGAGCTCTCCTAACCAATATATGTCCAGATTGCAACTCAGAGACACAAGAAACATGAAAAAGGAGGACAACATTATACCTCTAAGAGAGTATTGCTTCTCAGTTACGGCAGCCAAAGCTACTGAGAGGGTTGAAATCCCTAAGAATTCTAAATCTGCTTTCCAAACAGTCCATGACTTCAAGAGATTCAAACAAATAGAAGATTGAAATAGGGAAATAAATTCAGAACATAGACCAGAAAATCAGTGGCATAACTGAGAAAGAGCAACACAGTTAAGAACTTAGCAATGAGAATAACATCTTGAAAAGAACAAACAGAAACACTGAAAATGAAATAATAAATCTCATAAGAAATCTAAGTTGACAACATCAACAATAGACCAGATCAAATAGAAGGAGGCATAATAGAAATAGAAGACAATGTATTAGGAAATACAACGTTCAGTCATCGACAAACAAATATAAAACAAATTATAATGACTATATCTCAGCATCCAAGGCACAGTGCGGAGATCACACTTAAGAACACATTTGGTCTAAGAAGGAAATGAGATTAAAGCTAATGTAATTGTGACAGAAAGTGTCTCAAATGTAGGGAAAAATAGATAGCCATACAAGCTATGTCTAGAGAAGTAACTCCCAACAGCACCATATAGTCAAGTTGCCAAAACTAGAAACAGAGAATATTAAAAGCTGCAAGGACTAGCAATGTACACAGGCAACACCAATAGGGCAGTAACAGGTGTCTCAGGAGAAGCTCTAGAAGTAAAGAAAGTGTGATGATTCATCCTGACTTTCACCTTGATTGTTTCTGGAATCAGCTAAGAGACACACTACTGTGCATAAAAAATAGACATCATCAGTGTGTGTTACTAAAGGTAAAACTCTCTTTAAAAGATAAAACAATTGTAAATAAATGTGTGCCAAATACTATGGCACTCAGTTTTATAAAGCAGATACTACTGGGTGTAAAGAGACAGATACATGTAGATACAAATGTTTGGGTGGCTTCAATACCCCAGCCATATCAACAGATAAACCATACAGGTAGAATATTCATGGAAGAATCTAGAAAGATAATGAGAGCAATAGAGCAAATGTAATTGGCAAAAATCTCTAGAACTTTCCACCCAGCCACTGAAGAATGACCACTGTTCTTCGTACCCATGTAACTTTCCTTAAAGGAAATTACATTTTACATTATAAAGATAAGAAAATACCAAGAAAGATCTCACAGGAATGAAACTAAAACAAGAGCATGAAAATCTACAAAAGTTATACCAATACAAACAGCTTGTGCGATACAGCTAAACGATGAGTTAGCCACTGAAAAACGTGCGGAAGAAATTCAATCGCCACAAAATCATGTGAAAATACACAAATCTCTGGGATACAGCAAAGGCAGTTTTGAGAGGAGTATTTGTCACTCTGGGTGCTTACAGTAAAAGTCGTAGGGGCCACAAACAAAAATGTTTCTGATGCATCCGTGAGAGCCTATAATGCGCGTACAAGTCAAAGCCAAAAGCAGCAGGCATCAAAGTCCAGGGTGGGAAGACATGAAGCAGAAACTAAAAGAAATCACACAGAAAGAAATGAAATGATAATTTTTTCTTTTTAAAGTTGACCCAATTGACAAATCCTTTGCCAAAAGAAAGAGAGGAACCAAATTAGTGAAACAGACACAAGTGAAATGCAGAGGGTTAAATTAGGAAACACTTTGAACATTCTAGGTTGCAAAATAATGTACAGTCTTTAAGAAATGGATGAAGTTCTTGGACACGTATGACCTATCAAATTAAACCAAGAGAATATAGACAACTTAACTCATCTATAAGAAGCAGTGAGACAGACTGCTTGCTGCAGTCATAGTAAATCAGCATGAAATGCTCAGGATTGGGTAGGCTCACAGGTGCATTGCATTAAACAATTCAATAAGTAAAACTTAGTGTTCTTTGAAGTATTTCCTAAAACTAAAAAGGAAGGCATGGTACTAGATTCATTTTATGCAGCCAGTATTACTGATACCAGAATCTTATAAGGCCAAGTGATGGTCATGGACTCCTGTCCCTTTGGAGCTGTAAGTCCCCAATATAAACCCTTCCTTCTATAAATTGCCCTGGTCATTCTGTTTTATGCTAGCAACAGAAAAGTAACAGTGACTTTAAAGCAAGCTCTTAACTGCTTACACTCACTTCTGCTTCCTCTATCCAGGAATGTTGCATCATCTCCATAATGATATCATTTTGCTGTGCTAGTCTTAAAAATTCCTGTTTGTTTCAGAGACATCAGCTACTTTCAATCTCATATATATATTAAAAAAAAAATGGGTCCATCAGAAAATCATGATTTACTTGTATCACAAAAAAAACCTGCCCAGTAGTTCTGTGTTTTATTTATTATTCTATGTCTATTTATTTTTAAATTGTACTCCATACTGTTACTTCTCTAAGTAATTTGATTCGGGAGTATAGCTCAGTGGTAGAGAACCTGTCAAGGCCTGAGTCCAAGTCTATTTTTAATACCACATAAAATAGACACCAGGAAGAGTAAAAACTAAGCAACAAAATCCAAACGAAATAAGCTACCAGTCATAAAGGCAGAGAGAAGAAACATCTTTGGCTTTCCTCTGCTCCTTGTCAAACAGTTTCATGGACATCTGCAGGGGAACACTGCAATCTATCTAATTCTCAATGTAGAGAGCAAGGAGAGAAACCCAGGGAGCTTCCTCATAAATGTCTTGAACAAAGGACACAGCAACTTCACTGATCACTAGGTCGGGTGGCATTTGAGACTGGATCTAGAGATAAAATAGCCACTAGCCAGATAAAGGGGCTACATGTGGAAGACTGGGGTAATGAACATTTCAGACCCTTGAAGTGGCTGCAGATGAGGTAAATCAAGTCAGAAACCTGAGTTTAATTTGATATCTCTTTTTCAAGAGCTAGAATTTAAGGACTCTCCATGATGACCCCATACCTGAGAAAATGCACTGTTCACTTGGATCAGAGAGGTTCAACAGACCAGTGTCTTCTCCTGCAACAGATTTTGGTTTTTCTACTAGTTTATCACATTTAATTAAAAAATACGGATACCATTATTTCAAAGACTTTAAAATGTACTGTGCTTTAATAGAGAAGAATACCAATTTAGATAACATGACCTATTAATGGAATGGACCTCTAATATAATTTTATATGTCCATAGATTTGTCTGTAATTCTACCCTATGACTTTAATATTCTGGAAACAACAGATGCTATGTGCTGCTTTTTGAAGAATTTTAAAACAACCATTCTCAAACTGGAAGAAGACCTCTGGGGGTCATTACATTATGACTGACCTGTGGTCAGGTCCATTTGGGGCATTTTCTTGATTACTGATTGATATGAGAGGACCCAGTCCACTGTTTGTAGTGTTATTCCTGAGCAAGTGATTCTGGGTTATATAAGAAAGCAAGCCTAACACGCCTTGGGGAGTAAACATAGAGGAATAGCATTCCTCTATGACAGTGGTTCTCAACCTGTGGGTCATGATCCACTTGGGCATTGAATATCAGATATTCTGCACTGCTGACATTTACATTGTGATTCATAACAATTTAGTAGTAAAATTATAGTTATGAAGTAGCAATGAAATAACTTTATGAGGGGATTATCAGAACACTAGAAACTGAATAAAAGGGTCACAGCTTTAGGAAGGTTGAGAACCACTGTTTTATGGACTCAGCTTCAGGGCCTTCTTTGAGCTTTTTCCCTGACTTTCCTCCGTGATGGATTGTGAAGGAATTGTAAGCCAAATTAACCCTCTCCTTCCCAAGCTTCTTTTGATCATGGTCAAAATAAAATAGAGCAATAAAAATAGACATTGTGATAACTGTTTTAATCCGTATTCTCTACCCATCCATAAATTCTATACCCAGGGAAGGCATGCATGGGAAGTCTGGGCTTTATTCTTAAAGTTCCACGACAGCACGAACACTTTCACATCATAGAAGCAACTCAGCTCAGACCCAGAGTTAGTATTCTGAGTTATACAGTCTTAAAAACAACAGTTATCAAAATGGGAAAATTCCTCTGTAATTCTCCACATTATGATTTGAGCTCCTGCGTGGCAGTTTTTAATGCCTACCAGAAAGCAAATTTAAACATTTGTAACTCAACAACAACAACAACAGCAAAATCATCTTGGCAGGAATGATCCCTGGATCCACCTCCAGGGAAGACAGAGATGGGAGGCAATTCTTGTGAGGAATGAAATGTAAATTAATATGCAAAACAATTTTTTTATTTTACATCACTTAACCTGAAAACTAAACAGAAGCCTCCCTCTTGGGAAGGACACATTTTCTTCTTGGGCTAGGCTACTGAGTGAGGAGGGAAGCAATAAAGGGGTCTGGTCTGAGTGACAACTTTACAGCCTCATAAATAAGCAGAAGAACAGGAATTAGATTTTTCTTTGTGGTTGAATTGATGTCCCTAAGGTGCCAAATGACCCCATTCAGCCATCTTCCTGCAGAATCTGGTACTGCCTTGTGCCCCGATGTGTCATTCCAATTCTGGACTGTATGCATGAGACAAGGTCTTCAACACATCCCCATATTCTGTCATATTTCACACCCAAGCAGTCACTGAACTGCTGGGTCGTTTTTCAAGGGTGAAATGCAATTTAATAATGTTGAAGAAAACATTACACTGCTTTTCTGTATACTTATATAAGGAAGAAGAAGAAGAACTGAAAAAAAAAAAAAAAGGCCTCCCCAAAGAACTTCCATCCATTAAGAGGAAGGAAGAGAAGCCCTGGATGCCAAGAGGAAAAGGAAAATTAGCTTAGCTCGGCAGATAGACATTGCTTCCACCTGCTCAACTCAGGAAAAGCAAAGTTAGCCAACTCAGCTGTTTGAAAGAGGAAGCAACCTCAAAGGAGCCCCTTTGCTGCGTCTGTGCCACGCTTTACAGAGCAGGAGACAGAAAGAGCCTAATAGGGTTTCTGAGACAGAAGAAGAGCCATTGTAAAGACAGACCACGTTTTAATGCATCAATATTACACATAAGGATGGACTCTATCACTCAGTTATTGAATCTTATCTAGTTCTTCTCTTAAGTCGGTTTGCATCCATTGATGTTAAAACGCTGTCATCTTCCTTTGTGCATGTTATAAATAATATTCTATTCTGAAGAAAAGAAAGCCTGACGGTAAGTTATTCAAATCTGCAAGCACTAGGCGGAGTACAGAAGGTCTCTACCAGGAGATGTGTGCAGTCCGTTAAAAAGGATCGTGATATGAGCAGAGTACGCAAGGTCTCTAACAGGAGACCTGTGCAGTCCGCTAGAAAGGACTGTGATAGCTCTAGGATGTGTATGACTACCATAACTAAAGTCAAAGGAGATCTGCCTCAGATGTGGAGTGTCAACTTGGAAGGTGGGGAGGTGTTCTTTAGTGGCGGAGGGTACAGACTGTTTGTTCATCTGCTTTGGCATGTATGCAGCTTCAACGCTTTCTGGGTGATTCTCATCACAATACTGAATCCCTGTGCCCTTTCCCCTCTGTAAAAAAAAAACCCAAAAACCAAAATGATGATCTTCAGCGTGTATGCAGTTGCACTGGCTAAGTTCAGATGGATCCAATCTTTAGGATGCAGTGATTCCAAAATAAGGCCAGACATGCTTTTTCATTCCCAGTTAGCAGTGAATTACACTTATAATCACGTAGTGTTAGTTTCATTAGATGCTTAATGCTCTAAAATCACGTTGAAAGATTAAATATGATAAAGGTTAACAATCACAGAAGTTACTGTAATGTAAAGGTGAACACATGATGAGATCTCAGATCCACAAAAATAGAACATTATACTTGCATAGCTAATGAGAATCCTGTAACTCATTTTAGCAGAGTGTGATCTTATACATTAGGCTACATATTATTGTTGGTTAAAATTCTAAATGGAAACTCTCTGCGAAATCTCGTGGGCTCAATCGCTGTTGACGAAATCAATTTTATGTAGTGAACTCAATTATGTTCACAAATAAATCTGTATATATTTGATCAAGCTACTCTTTATCTATTGACAAAAGTATGTCTATAATAAGCACCATGGATTTGTTGAATGATCATACTATCCAAACTTCTAAGAGTTGACTTCAAAACTCTGGTTTTTGTACGTTGTTTTAAGAAAACAATATGTTTAGCTTTACGCCCCCAAAGTTCTAATCAATTTTTACATTCCTTTAATGGTGAAGTTAGCTGTTTGATCTGTGGACCTTAATAACAACAGGTCAGCTATAAACACATGTAAACGGATGCCAACTTTTAGTGGCTACCATGGGAGGACTGGAATGACTGGCAGACAGCAAGAGGAGGCTGAGGGCGGGACTCCGTTCCGGTCCCTGTCTTCTTCTAGAGATGCTCCCTTCCATTCATCATGGTAACTTAGCACTGGGTTCCTAATTCCCTAGCATGGGGAGAAAAATGCTCTGCTATTGATTTGCTTTGGACTGTATCTTGAAACATTTGCATGGTTGTAGTTTTAGCTATGCTGAATACAGCTTTGTGCTTTGTAGCCAGGGCTTCTAATCTGCTCAGACAGTGAAGAACCCAGCTACTGCTTGGGAATAGATCCTCCGCTAACTCTAAGCCAGGGAAAGGGCCATCTATGAAACTACACACCACTGTAAACTGTCATATAACACCAGCATAGTTAGAAGAGTGATCATCTTGGAGGGCTTTAAAAATTTGGAAGCCTCCAAGAGTAAAGGGAATATTTTCTTCACAATGCACAAATGCGCCTATTTATTACAGAAAGCCGGACGCCTCCATTGATTTAAATGAACCCTTCACTTCCAAATTACGTGCAGCAGCTTGGACTTAATGAAATATTTATTCAAAATCAACAAGCTGCCCTCCAGGAGTCTTTGACGATAAAGGCAAACATTTCATTTACTGAGCTTGGTTTCCACCTATGGCAATCCTGTAGTGGCCTAATGTTAGGGAAGCTGATTTATTTGAGACCAAGGAAATTTAAATAGAATGTAACCTTGCCATGCAGGTAAAAGCACTTGCCCTTGGCTATTGCTTAGCCTGACCACAGGGCTTTCTGGAAACAGCAAAAGCTTTATAAGTGTCAGCTCATGGCGAAATCAATGTTTATGCATGATGTGCCTCTGAATAGCAAGCCCTTGCTGTCTGCAAGCGAAACAATGTTCTTATCAGTTTGCCTATTTCTGCTTTTTCGACCACTGCACAGGAGTGTTGCGAATTGCATTTAGGAACAATTATCTGCTGGTATTTCGTGACAAGGAAAGTGCCGTGATTAATGAAAAGTGACACATGCTGATTACTTTGTCGTGCCACTCTCCTTGGTGAGACAGTGGCTCTGTTGAACCCAAGTTTGACCTCCCTTACCTTTAACAAGGTCAACCAGAACGCCCAGCGCCTGGAGATTAGTTGTAACAAGGGCTCCAAGATGACTTGAGGATGCTGCCGCCACTAATGAACCCCAGGAAGCCATTTGAACAGACTAATACTGCTTTCACCTCAGTCTTAAAGGTGAAATTCAAAACAAAGGATTATATGCCTTCCACAGAAATTCGTGAAGTGAAATTGCTGGTAGTCTGACATCAAACTCCATACTCAAAATACATAAACAGTTGAAGTCTAAGTTCATCCAGACACTTGGGGCAAATCCCTCCTATGCTCTTTTTGTGTAGGTCACACCAAAATTTTGCTACACCTGGTTCCATAGTATTGATGCTCAGACACGATTCTGTCATATCCCTTCCTGATCACAGAGAGCCCCTATCAAATTAAATCCCTAGGCTTCTTCTCAGATTTTCAGAGGTGACTGGCAAACCAAACAAGACCAAACCCAGGTGAGCTGCCTGGACTAGGGGGAAATACCAAGCCCAAGTCCATTCTTAGTGAGATCATATGCTAAAATATATTTAGTTGTTCTCTCATATTGTACAGTGCTGAGCCTACTGATAATTTTAGGGTCAGGATTTAAAATTTCATTTAGAAACAACTGATTCTTTTTAACTTGATTGAATTTAAGAGATAAGTGCATTTCCAAAAAGCAGTGTGTGTGTGTGTGTGTGTGTGTGTGTGTGTGTGTGTGTGTGTGTGTGCATGTGAACCTCTATTTGGAATACTTTCTCTCAGGGGAAAAATGATTCTGAAATAAAAATAAGAATCAAACTTAGAAATGCTGACATTCATTTCAAAGAAGCAATTTTGCAATTTTCACGAGCATTTTATTTTCCCACATGCGAACTGCACAATCTAGCGACATTGTTTCATGTGGTCACTGTCGACATTATTGGAAAGCCTCGCTGATCTGAATGTGAATGACGAAGCAGGCACAGCGGTGGTTCACTTATCAATTTTTCAGGAGTATTTTTTCCATTTTTTTGGGGAGTGGGGTGGGTGGTTTGGTGGATTTCTCCATGAACATTAAAACAACCAAACACAACAGAAAGACCTACCTCTCACCAGGATTAGGCCACATTCCTTTGTCAATGATCTTTTTTCCTTCTCTTTTGAGGAACAGAAAAGTACAAGGCCTTCAAATGGCTATCTGAATTTAAGTTAGCAGTAGTTCGCCGACATCTATTAGCTATAGAGGTTAAAGCAGCAGATGCTGGTCATCTCACAGGTCATAACACTGTTCCTTCTGCAGTTATTCAAATTAAAATAATCCTCACAAATTATTTAATTATTTATTTATTTATTTATTTATTTATTTATTTATTTATTTATTTATTTATTTATTTATTTATTGGTGTTTCGAGACAGGGTTTCTCTGTGTAGCCCTGGCTGTCCTGGAACTCACTCTGTAGACCAGGCTGGCCTCGAACTCAGAAATCCACCTGCCTCTACCTCCCGAGTGCTGGGATTAAAGAAAATTCATTTTATTATGAAAGGAAACAAAATCATGTCTAGATGATTTTAGGTTTATCTCAGATCCATTCGAGTCATCGGATCTTTAAAATGAGACTCTAGAAATAAATAGATTAAGGGTGAAGCTGCCCTAAACCCTCCTTCAAATATAAAATGAATGATATTTTTCATCAGTAATAAAGTCCTCAGCGAATTAGTTTCCAAAAATTGTGTAATGATGGGTTAGACCCACTTAGGTGATGATTTCTGATTCTAGATTTTTGCTGCCGTGCTGGCGATCAAGCCCAGGGCATCACACATACTAGGGAAGTGCTCTACCACTGATATCTACAGTTCATCCCCTCTGTAGAAGGGTTGAAGTCCTCTCTGTTGCCCGGCAACCTGACTCTTGATGGAAGAACAGCACAGACACTAGGGTAGATCTGCTAACATGCTTGATTCAGCCTTTAACATGCCATAAACTTCATATTAAGAGTGTTTTTTTTGTTCTCCTACTTAAAGGCAAATTTATTTATACAAATACAGTCTCCAGCAAAACAGATTCCACTGAAATCTGTTTCTCAAAAAAAAAAACCCAAACAAAAACCACGTAAAACAAATGTCGTCCCCCCCACCACATGATTCTGTCACCGTGTGAACCTGTGAGTTCTGTCAGCGAAGATGTAACTTTATTGTCTTTGATGGATTTAGTTTCCAAAGCGAACTACCTTTGTGCACTCTGTGAGGTACAAGAAACCATTCTCATGACTGAAATATTTGAATGGCATCCACAATGGTCGGGCGAACTTCACCATCATGTTGATTAGGAAGGGGTGGGGACTAAGGTCGAGGGAAGGGAGGTGACATGCCAGCAACTTGCTACTAGTTTTTGGCAGAACTGAGAACAGAAGCTTGGCCTACTACTCTCCATATCGGGACTGGGTTTTCCTTGCCATTTCATATAGCCTTCCAGCGCGTGAAGCATAGAATTTTATTAAGGCTCTGGGATCGCCGGATAAGAGAGCTGCCGTTCTGGAGTGTATTTCTGGATTTGAAGTGTGCCAGGGTGATATTTCCAAAATAAAGTTTCTAATGTATGGCTTTGGAAAATTTATGTATGGAAAAGTTTCTTGGCCTTAAAATATATAACTAGAAATATCTTTAGACCTGCAACAGACAATGAAAACTATCAAGAATCCTTTAACACCCGTGCTGACAGTCCTTGGTTAGTTTTTGTCCTGGGGTAAGTCCTATCTGCTTGAATCGCCAGGTTTTTGTTCAGAAAACAAGTGGTAGTAGTTTCTTTACTAAGAGCTTTGCTTTGCTTTTGTTCATTTAGATTGAAAAAGAGTTAGTCGGCTACCTTACTGAAATCCCGGCCCAGCATGCACTGTG
This sequence comes from Uromys caudimaculatus, assembly GCA_028551405.1. Lineage (NCBI taxonomy): Eukaryota > Metazoa > Chordata > Mammalia > Rodentia > Muridae > Uromys > Uromys caudimaculatus. The sequence continues at coordinate 36,713,893 of CM052719.1, forward strand.
GCTGCTGAAACCCTGGAGTTCATTGAATGGTTTGCAGGCAGCTTTCAGGTCATTGAAGCGTCTCTCCTAGGAAGTGTGGCTTGTCTGAGAGTTCCTCCCCTCCAGATCTTACTGCTTATATAAGCATAGGGCAGAAGAGTCCTACTGCATCTAGTCAGTTTCAATAATGTCATGACATCAGTTTCATGGATGTTGTGAGGTCCGTGACGTCATGACGCCACAGGCTAATAAACTGTTTTCTTCCGGGGTCCTAAACAGTTTCTCTCCAGGATGGAGTGTTGCAGTCTGGAGGGATTTTTATTTGCTAGACGGCATTTAACAAGTGCCTGCTTTTTTCTTTGTTTTGTTTGTTTTGTGTTTTTGATTTTATTGTTATTTATTTTTTTGCTTTGGCTTGTGATCTTGCTTCGTTGTTCTAGCTGGCCCAGGACGCGTGATAATTCTTCTGCCTCAACCTGCTGAATGCTGAGAGTACAGGCATGAGCTAACTTGCCCCTTCCTACTTCTCTTTACGAGGAGGCTCAGAAAATGTTCCTGAGAGCTTTACAGAGAGTAGGCATTCAGTTTGAGCTAATTGCTTGTTCGTTGCTCTTAGAAATGAACACAATCGGCTGGCAAATGAGACTATTCTGCTCATTTCACATAATATTAACACAAACGATAGGGAATCTGTACTATAACTACGAAGCATGGGAATAGAAAAGAAAGTTTAGGCAGATTTGCTTCCTAAGTCCTCTGATAGCACCAAAGGAAGAGGCCAGTCTTGACTGTGTTGGCCACACACTGCAGGGAGGCCGGGAGGCCATGTGATCTGCTCTCCAGTCCTAGCTGGTCTCCACTGAAGGGACTCTGTGTCAGGTCAAGTGTGTGAGCATGGCTCTGGCAGGCCTTGCCCTTCGTTCTCTCCCATTCTCTCTGCCTTGTTAAAATCATGCGATTACATTCCTAAAGCTAGCCCCAAGGTCTAGTCCCTTGTTTCTTCACTTCTCCCTCCTGAGGCTGACTACCAAAGTCCAACTATCAAATTATTGAAGCCAAGCACACAAAAGATCCCTAATTAATATGGTCAATTAAAACTAAGCACCCCACCTTAACATAAAGTTTCCCCTTGTTCCTTTATAAATCGCTATTTTCCTGTGCGCCATGTCTGCCTTCTCTCTACTCAGAGGAAGTCCTTTGTCCCCTAGGACTAATATTACTTCTGCTTCTTTCCTGTTTGCTTCCTCTTCTCCCTCATCCTCTCTTCTCTGTCTTTGTTCCTTATCCCTGTCCTCTGTCCCTCTGGGGAAATAAGTCTTCTTTGTACTGACATCTTGGTCTTGGAGGTTCTGAGCTGATCCTTTTCCTTTCATCCACTGAATGGTGGTGTCTAAAGAATTTCAACAGGCAACTTTGGGACAAAACTAAGCCTGTCCTTAGCATAGGCAGAGTATTGTTTGAAGATCCCCCAGGCTCTGGTTCTGGTTTTCAGGGTTCTCCAGTATCAGAATGACAGCCATCATCATTCCAGTACTCCTCATTAACAGAGGGATTCGGGGAGGCAGAGACAGAAGCCATGAAGGAAGCAAATGACTGGTTCTGAATGTAGAGGGACACTTCGAAGTACATTGCTCTTTCTTTTCCTTCTGTTTTATGTGAGAGGTGCTTTCCCATCATTCCCTAACCTATGGAGAGGGCTTCACACTGGATTATGCCTTTTTTTTTTTTTTTTTTTTTTTTCTGAGACAGGGTTTCTCTGTGCAGCCCTGGCCCTCCTGGAACTCACTCTGTAGACCAGGCTGGCCTTCAACTCAGAAATCCACCTGCCTCTGCCTCCCACGTGCTGGGATTAAAGACATGTGCCACCACTGCCCGGCTAGATTATACCTCTTGAATCTTGATCCTGTTATCGATAAAATAAAACTGAAAACATTTCTCTTTGATTAGCCACTGGCAACATATGTACAGTTATAAGCCAGGCCCAGTAGTAGACATCAACAATATAGTAATGAATCAAATTTGGTCCATGACGTGAAAATGCTACTGAATCAAGTATTTATTAGCAGCCATAAAAGCACCCAATGAAAGTATTCTGTGAGCTACTGTGTTACACAATTACATGCACATAAATCTACGGTGTTATTAGAGTGGACAAAATATTTCATGTTAATATGTGTATTGACGAGATTAGGGGCATTCCTTATGCATTTTTCATGTGCACAGCATATTACTGTGGCCTTTTGGAGACAATTTCCTCTTTGTTCAATACTTTGGTGGGTAAATGTCAGACGATAAAGGGAGTATTGATGATAGAGAGAAGGTGGGGGGTTGGCCATGGAGAGTGGTGCTAGCTGCTCTCTACAGCGTACCAATTGCTCGGATATGAAACCCTCTATCACTAAAGGTTTCTACTATACAGGCTAAAAAAATGCCACTTTGTCCGCTCAAATACCCCATTCTGTTCATTCTTGGTACACACGATACTGGAGAAAGAAGTCCTCTAGGCTTACAAGTCACCGTGTGTGCTAACGTAAAGCACTGAAAGAGTCTTTGAAAATGGAAACCCATGTCCAGATATACATGACATGTTTATGTCTGGTTTTACTTCCCGATATTATGGATAAAATCCCATAGGCAAAAAGTGCATTTGCATTGGGATGCCGATGCTGTTCTTAACTCTACCCATTAACCGTTAATGTAGGGGTTGGGGAGTGGAGCTGTTTGTTTGGGCTCAAGCTTATAACTTCAGCAATGGAGAGGCTGAAGAAAGGTAAGTTTTAGGCCAGCTTGGGCTATATAATGAGACCCTGTCATAAGATGAAAAAAAACAAAACATACAAGGAACAAGACCAGGAGTCTCAACTAACCTGGACCCCTGAGATGTCTCAGACACTGAGCCACCAACCAGACAGTATACACTAGCTGGTCCAAGGCCCCTGACACATTTACAACAGAGGACTGCCTGGTCTGGCCTCAGTGAGGGAAGATGCACCTAACTCTTGAGAGACTTGAGGCCCCAGGGAGTGGGAAGGCCTGGCCAGGTGGGGTGGAGACATCCTTGTGGAGATGGGGTGCATGTGGGGGGGGGGAGGAATGGGATGAGGAACTGTCAGTGTATGGACAAAGAGGGGGATAATGACTGGACTGTAAAAAAAAAAAAAAAAATTAAAGATAATTAAAAAAAAAAAAAAGAAAGAACGCCATCAACAGTAAGCATGGTCTTTGTTCGCATAAATCACCTATGCTCTAAAAACGATACAAGCAATATGACTTTTCCTGATATGCAGTCTACTCCTCAGATCAAGGTGACAACTGGTTATGGCTAAAACCCTCAGTATGCAGTAGATTAGGCATCTCAAAAAAATCTGCAAATTTATCCACTTTGCTAAATTAAGTACTGTGTCAACAGAAAGTGAACTTTGTTCTGGCTCCAAATCTGGAAACATTTCAAGCCAAAATAATTGTCTTCTGCCCAGAGAAGATGTAAGTAAGCAAATATTGCAGAGAAGATCCAACTCCTTCACAGTTCTGAAGGTGACAGAATTCATCCTCAGCATATGGTTGGGAGTCAGAGACAACACACCAGAGGGGGCAGTGAGGAAGAGGGAGAAGGGAAGGAGAGGGAAGGAAGGGGGAG
>CM052719.1:36718008-36806036 GCA_028551405.1 Uromys caudimaculatus
CCCCCCCCCCCCCCCCAGCATGTCTCTTACCTAAGAGTGTGGTGCATTGACTGAATGATCCTCGTGTAAGTTCTGGGTTAGCAGACAACATGCTAGTGTTCCAGGGACACAGAAGCCAGCTGAGTCCTATGTTTTCCTCAGACATTTCCACATCGGTTATTCTGCTTGTTAAGTGTACGGATACTATACTGCAGATGTACTGGATAGGCAAACATCGGTTCTAGGATATAAAAAAGAACTCCTCACTTGTCTTAACACACCGATAAGGAACAACCAGCCTTGCCTTTCCCACACCCTCTGTGGTGCAGCAGAGTGCTTACAACAGAATTAAAGTGAAATAAATCCATGAAGACCTTAATTGTGGGTTGAGTGGAAGAGCACAGAAGCGTAAAGACCAACTTCGAAGTAGCAGGACTTTGAAGTTAAGGTGACAGAGAGGCAATTAGAACAATACTAAAGTTGAGGGATGATTTTCTTTCTTCTGGGATGGCAGAGTCTTAAATAAATAACAAAACAGGCAGCAATAAACATGTTTTCTTTTTTTTCCTCCTAAAGAGATAAAAGAACCCAGAAACAGAGGAGCTTTGAACAAACGATTGGTATAAAAGTAAAGCCTTGTATTCTTCCTTCCAGGGCGTCCTGTGGTCCCTTTCATTCTGTGGCCAGATAATATGAATGCTCCTATGTGAATTTAAGCCTACATCCTATATCCATGTTAAAAAACATTTTGGTTAAGGTCTCTTCAGCTAGCTTGGTAACTCTTTAAGATGAGAATGAACAAGCAAAATAATGAAATCAGCAACCACTTGCTTTCCCTGAGCCCTTAGATCTGGAAGAGGAGAGCCTGAAAGTTTTTTTGCGCTGCAGAATCATGAATCTGAGTACGGGTTTTAAACATTAATAGATTTGATTCCACATTTGATAATGACAGTGCAAGAAATCAAATCCAGAGCCAAATCTCAGGCTATGTTGATGTAGGGACTGTGATGTAGGTAACTAACCCAGTCCGGGTCTCTGCAAAAACAAGAAAATTTTCCCTTAACAAGGATAGCTGCTCTTGCTGAAACCTCATCATGAAGTGGGTAGAAGTCACTGGTGCTCTGGACACAGTCGGATACTCTCACGGAATACCCTGAATAATCACTGAAATAGGAACTGTGATCATTCTGATTTCTGGGTAACTGAGTAAAAGTTCAGTAGGGCTAAGATGTTTTTGTCCTTAACCAGTCTGATTGCCTAGAGTGTCATCGAATACTGAGAACACTACAAATGAATAAATCACAGTGTCCCTTCCAAGTGCATCCAATTACATCCCAGTAGCCAATCAAATCTCTGGTAGTACCCATTACACTGAAGGCAATTCTGATTTTCTCTGCTCCAAGTAAAAACAAGAAAACTCCCCACAGCCTTCTGCCTAAAGCTATGGTTTCCAGAGGAGGAGCACATAGATCCTGAGTTAGGCAGTAATGATGCAGTCTCAGCCTTCAGTGTAATTTGGTCTAAAAAGGAGAACCCAGAGGTCCTTTTCCTATCTCTAAGATGAAAATATTTCATGTCTCCCCCTAATTTCCAAAAACAAAAGACCACTAAACTTTAGGCTTACTAGATTGTTATAGATAAGTAGATGAGAACACATTAAGTTCTGTGGGCCATCCTCCCCCTTGGGTATCTAAGAAATAGATTGCCTGTGGTAATTGCCATGACAAAAGAAAGTCATGGGTGATGGATCTAATTAGACACATATAAACCTGAGAGGTCACCTCTGAAGTCCTGGGAAGTCTTTAAGATAAATCACAGTGATGTATTTTGGGTTTTACATCTGCAATGGCGTTCTTAGAGTTTCCATTTCAGTCTTCAACAGAGTATATACTTTTCTCAAATAAAATTAACTGAGAATTGTTATAAAGGAAAGATGGCTAATATGTGTTCACCCAGTGTTGATGATTTAAAAATCTGAGGGGTGTGTGTGTGTGTGTGAACCCTGCATGGTTGGGCCTGGGAACAGGGTTGAGCCATCTTCCCTGCTATCCTCTGGTTCTCTCTTGACTCTTAGGAGATCCCCAGCTGTTGTCTAGAATCCATTGCACCCACAGCTTCACGTCTACAACTTAGCCCTACCCTTGCAGCACCCGTCAGCACAGTTCAGCTGGCTTGATTGTGGGGTTTTCGTAAAACACGTTGAGCAAAAACATACTCAACTTGCTCATGGTGAAATCTCAGTAGTAGCAAAGTTGCCTGAGAAGCCTTACCTAATCAGCTACTGTGTGCTCACTCTGTAAACAGGATGCTTGGCCTGTTCAGAACACTCCAGTTACTCCGATAGGATGATATACTTGACACAACTCCAGACATTTTCTGACAAGAGATGGACTCTTGCCTGAGAAGAAATGCCTCCATAAGGTTGACCTGGAGCCAAGTGTGTGGAGTGCTGCCTTGATTAATGATTGATGTGGGAGGGTCCTGTCTGACAGGGTGTGGTGCCACCCCCCTGGGCAGGTGGATTTGGGGACATAAGAAAGCAGGCTGAGCACATTATGAGGAGGAAGCCAACAATAATGTTCCCCCCATGGCCTCTGCATCAGTTCCTACCTTAGAGTCCCTCCCTGAATTCCTGCCTTCGTGCCCTTCAATGTTGGACCGTGATGTGCAAGTGTACGCAAAATAAAACCTTTCCTCTCCATGTTGCTTTTGATAATTGTGTTTTATCCCAACAATAGAACCCCTAACTAAGACAGGTGGTTTTTAATATTCACGTCTGTATTAACTGCTGTTCATGGCTATGATCAGTGCTACGTCATATGAAATACATGAGCTGCATTGATGGATTTGATGAGTAAGCTCCATACACTTACAGATTCTGACAGGAACAGGACATGTGAGAGGAACTTGTGATTTAAAGTCTAATGCTTACTTACTTGCCTCTTACCTGAATGTCAAACTGGTCATTACCCTGAACATTAGACTACAGCCTAAAGCCCTAAGACAACACATGCAGCATTCCACGTTAATCACAGAACCCCTGACACGGTATGCATTAGCCTCTCAAACTTATGACGGAGGCTGGAAGACAACACAGGGAGAATTAATTGTAGATGCCAAATACTTCTTCAGCAGTGACTTCGCTACAGAATGCTTGAATATCTTTACTCAAGCAAAATTTGCCAAGTTGATTATAAATGTGGCATATCTTACCTCTTAATACATCTTACAATTCACACCTAATGGTTCCAGGGGAACCTGTAAACCGGAGTAAATCATAAAATTCATTTTGCTTTGCATCAATTCATTCATCCATGCACCAACTAATCACCTCATTTCAAAATTCAATAAACCTAAATACCTGGATTTATGATGCTTTGTCAGAATCTACTGGGGAATTCTGACACCGTGGAATTCGAAGTCTATTGCAACTTAAAGGCAAGCACCTAGTTGAAAACAATTAAAACAGCTCGGCAGCAATAATTATATCCACAGTGTTAGCAAATAAAATAAATTAAAACAGATTTAATTTCTGCTCAGGGAGATGGGGGGAAACAGAAAAGTCTTAATGTAGTCACTTAACACACTGGAGTTGTTTGCGAGCGAAAGTTTAAAGTGACTGTGAATTGGTTTTGTAGTATTAACTGTTCTTAATTGCAAATAAAAATACACACACAGGTGTATTTTTAAGAATTTATTGGTTGAGTACATTGTCTAATGGTCATAGCAGTGGTTGAGCCTTAGTATAAAAATTTCAACAGTGAAGACTATTTCAGGGAATATTTGTATAAAGCCAACTTATTCCTGCAATATACATTCAGAGCATGGGATAAAACCTCCACTTATAGGCAACTTACAGTGTGATTCATACAAAGGATTAACACTGCCTCTTGCTCAGTCGTATAAGCCATTCTTCACCTTGTCCAGACAACACTAGCTTTTGATTTCTAGCTGTGCTATTGAAAAGAAGACAGCTATGAAGTGTAAGATCTGTGTGTCTGCACAGATACCTACATACAAACACACATACACACAAACGAACATACACGGGCACACACATATATAATTCTACACACACACACACACACACACACACACACACACACACACACACACACACACACACACACCATGAGTCTGTGGAAACTCACAATTTTTTATTCAGTTAGTGAGCCAGGGAGAAAAAAGTAAAGTGACCTTCCATTTTAGTTCAAAATAAAACTCGTTTAGCAGCTTTGAACAGGATGGTTTAGCAGCTGTTTTATTCATAGTCTCTAAGTATGTTTAAATTGAATTTTTTTTTTTCTGCTAGTAGGCATAATGGCTGATTTATAATTGACTCTTGTTGCTTGCTAATTTGATTGATTGGTTTTTGTTGTTGTTTTGCTGTTTTTGCAGCAATTCCAAAAGAAGATAACCTGAACAAAACTGTTCACAATGTTTCATAAAAACAGAATGAAAGGCCAGATGAGTCATACATTTTTCTTTAAAAAGGTTTGAAAAGGTATCTGATTGTTAGGCTCACCAAAGGTCTACATGGTCCTGTTGCCCCTTTAATTAAATTCTTAGAAGTAATCAGATGCAAAATGACAAATGGCAAGAAGAGAACACACCACTGCTGAATAATTTTATCATTTATACCTATAACTGTCAATCCGCGAAGGGCTATTTTTTATATGTCACCTAAATCGTAAGAGTTGGTACCTTTTTCTGTGATTCATGCCGGCCCTGCTTTGTGATTTACTGCTAAATTATTTCCCTTCTCTTTCAGGGAAATTTTTTTTTTATCTCCTTTTAGTGATTAATCTCTCTGGTTTGAATGAGCAAAGCTTTTCAGATGAGTGAATACTACAATTTCATTGAGTATAAATTTCTTCAGTATGATTTTCTATACATATGTTTTTTAAATATGCTCAGAAAGGACAATTATTTATTTAAGGGTTTATATTCCCATTACAAATACCCTTGCATACCCCAGTTATGGATTTAGGCTTTCCTTTCAGAAACAGGTTGTCTCCACTTTGACAAGATGTAAGGATGAGAGTTTGTTGACTATGACAATACATAATTAAGGATTCTTGTACAAAGCAAATAATCCTGGCATGAATGAGGTGGACTACAGGCATTTTAATTCTAAGTATTCAAGGAAAAAGTGCCAAGTAATTTTGTTGGGTTTGTACATGTGTGTATGTGTATGAGTACAGGTGAGTACATGTGTATGTGTAGATAGGTATTCATGTTTGTGTTTGTGTGTATGTATATCTATCTATATGTGTATGTTATATGTGAGTGTCTGTATGTGTATGCATGTGTATATGGGGATATGTAAGCATATGTTTCTTTGCATGTATGTTTGCATGCATTTATCTATATATGGTTATGTATATTAGTCCGTGTGTATGTGTATGAGTGTATGTGTATACGTGAGTGTGTATGTGTAGGTATGCATATGTGTTTATGTGTACAGAAATATTTATCTGTATGTTAATGTGTGTATATGTGTGTGTATGGGTGTATGCATGTATGTAGGTATGCACATATGTGTGCATAAATATGGATGTGCACGTTTATGTGTGTATATGAGTGTAGGTATGTATGTGCGGGCGTGTGCATGTGTGTATGTGTGCATAAATGTGTGTGTATGTGCAAAAGTATGTATTTGTTTATCAATGTGTATGTATGTATGTGTGTGTGTATGTGGGTATGTAGGGAAGGATCTGTGTATATGTTTTTGTATGTATGTATATATATGAGTATAGCTATGTGTATATGTGTGTATGTAAGCACAAGCCTATGTGTGTGTGTGTGTGTGTGTCTGTCTGTCTGTCTGTCTGTCTCTGTCATTATAAATAACTAACATATCAGTCCCTGTATCTTAGTTTTATGAACAAGTTAAGCAGATGTTTCCAGCTGCTTTAATAAGTCCATCAACTAGACTGTCTTGCTGCTTTGGGTGCCTGGGAATCACATTTTCTTTCACATTGCCAAATCCAATATGCATGAGACAATCTTTCTAAAAGAATCAAAGCTACTCTTCCCTAATCACTGCTGCGTCCCCTTACATCTGCTCCACCAACTCCTGACAGTGTATCTTACACCAGTCTATTATTTTACATAGCTAAATGCATGTGTTCACTGAGCACACAGTCATATTACCTTAGTGTTGTAGGTGATGTCCCATAGTCTTTCTTAAGGATAACCACCGCTAAGAAGAAAGGCACATGGTAGACATGAAACCTTCATTGTGAAGCACTGCTTCCCCACTGATGCGCCATTTTCTCCTACTTTTCATAGCTTGCCCTCTAGTCAGGAAAGGGATGGAAACAACGTCCTAAAGATGAGTCAGTTCTTAAGCATTGCACTAGAGGATCATGCCTTAAGTATATTTCCCTTAAACTCACCAATCTGGGTCTTCGTTTCCCTGATGACTCTTTCCCAGAGTTATAAATATTGCCAAAAACAAAACAACAACAACAAACAAAACAAGAAACAAAACAAAACCAAAAATGCAGACATAAGAAAGTATCTACCCTAGATATAGAATCATGCTCAATAAATATTACTTTGCTTCCATTGCCTTTTAATTTATCTGAAGACCTTGTAAGGAAATAATCTAGGCATACATGACTTTACTAGTTGGAGGTGAGTAAGTTTACTCTTGATTGTCAACTGGTTAGAGTCTTCTCATTCGGGAGACCTCTGGGGTTATCTAGATTACGGAGGGGGTTAAGACCTGCTTCAACTGTAAATGAGACTGTTCCATGGATCCCGTACTGAATAAAAGAGAAAAAGTGAGGTGAGTATCCTTTGTTACTCACTTCCCAACTTCAGATACAATGGGACACACTGCCTCAATGTTCTGCCTTCAGGAACTCCTTGACGTGGTGGACGATACCCTGGAACTATAAGTTGCTTTTGTCAGAGCAATGACAAGACAAGTAATGAATGTAGAATTTCCAGTTGATTCAAATGCTTCCAAATTTCAAACTTAATAATAATGGTGATCAGTTGAATTTGAATAGGTAAGTATTAGAAATCAATTTGGTACAATATAAAAAAACATTGGTTGTAAAGTTTAGTTTTCTGATGAATTTCATTCTACCTACAAAGCCATCTATCTGTATGCCCGAAATTCTTCACAATAAATTACCCTGGAATGAGGGTTGTGCAAAGGGGCTCCTGCATTCCACACAAGCAATAAGGATTGTGGGTAGCAGTGTGTCATGTGTTGCTTTGAAGTGTTCCCATCTGCCCATCAGTGCAGAGACGTTATCCTACAAACTGGGCAGTGGATATAGAATTTAAGAACATAAAGCTTATGTGTGGTGAATAGAGGACAATAGAAAGCAGAAAACTGAACAGGAAGAGCGAATTTCACATCTCTTTACTTAGAGGCCAATTGTTCAGCTAGCTAGACTCAGGGTTCCCAAGATAAATGCAGTCCTGTGAACGGAGGAACCGAGATGGAAACAGAAAGGATAATCCGTTTTGTTTTGTTTCCCCGAAAGCTGTCTAGAAACTTTGTTGCCTTGTGTCATCTTGTTCAATAGTTGCAGACATGCACTTAAATCCTGACTGATGCAGTTTTTCTTGTCTGCCCTGCACACACTCATGGGGACATAGGCACATACTCTTGTCACTAACTCTCCCAGCAAGGAAAAAAAATATTGTTTCCATTGTCCGTTTTTACAACAGGAAATGTTGAAGTCAGATGCTCAGTGGACCACAGTGACATTTATGGGTCAAGATGCACATTCAAATGCAAGTTGATTTTCACAGTAGGAGACGTCACACACAATGACACCTACTAGCAAAACCCTAAGGGCCAACTCTGAACAAGATAAAAAAAACATTTTTAACCACAGACTACAGCAGATGAATTGATTTCTATCATGAGAAAAACTGGTCTTTGTTGAGTCTGAAGACATTGCTCGCATTAAAGTTCCGAATCATTTTTTATTCTCTCCTAGTTATTATCAATGTCAAAGTTTAATATACTTTCTGAAATAAAGAGAACCCAAAAAGAAACTTACAGGAAAGGCTTAGACGTGGTTGTAGAAACTTTACCCAAGTGAATAAATTCATCGTCCTGTTTATATTTGGACTAATAATGGTGGCATTCTTTACTCTGGCTACCAGATTAGGACAATTCATGGATTGTATGTGACAGTGATGATTAGGTTGACGACACTATCTCTTAAACAGTTTCTAATCTTTTCATTAAATATTTCCCACCCTCTTAAGAACAGAGTGTGGTGGATAGCTAGATTTTGTGTTGTTGGAATTTCTCTGAGTCCACCCATGTCATTCACAGAAGTACCACACACAGCTGTATACAATAACCACTCAAAACATGCTTGCTAGTGTCACTCATATCTTGGGTGCTTCTTACACAGAGTGAAAGACATTTGTGCACTCACAATATGCCAATAATTCTTTAAATGAACCAGAGTGGATACGACCATGCACAGATCTGGCGAAAATGTGTCTAATGTGGCAAGACAGGTTGGCATCCTTCTGCTTGGAAATGCCTTGGTTCCATCAGATATGGTACTAGGGGCTTGAACATAAACATTCAGCTTTATGTTGTAGAGACAAAGGCTACAAAGGGATTTCTGACATGAAATAACTTGGGACTAGGTCTCTCAGCTGTACTCAGAGGGTTTCAGCCCGAGCGAATGCTAAATATCTCCAGGCTGATTGATTCATTCTGACTGCTGCAAACAGGTGGTCAGGGGTATCCACTGTTCAGATATGAGCGACTTTCTCTCACTGTGGACAGATTGGAAAAAAAATCAGTCTGATGGAGGTTTTTTAAAACTTTGTATACAATATACAATTGAAAATAATTCTAAGAAGGTAGTGTTTAAGTAAGACCATGCAGCTGTGCGTGGAGAACAAAGAGAAACAACTGCTTTTTAGTTCTGAAAAGAAGTTGGTGCTATCCTTTTGGCAAAGCTAATTTTGATCAAATGGAAATCACTATATGCCTCACAGATTAGTCATTAGAGTGTGGGATTAAATAGTTTCACTACAATGCAAAAAGGCACCAAATAACCACTAAATAATAGTCATTTTCAGAAACAGCTGCCCTAATGTCTTTGTACTAATATGGGTAATGGACATCCTTGTTTAAATCGGTGTGCTCCCTCCATTATATGGCTATGAAATGGCTTAATGGAATTTTATTTCAGAAGCCCATGCAATTGCTAATTTCGTGTGACAGGGCATATTTCTAAAACTCATTCCGTATGTAGACTCTAAGCTTATCTCTCTTGGAGTTAGGAGACCCAGAGGAGAATATAATCTCTTAGACAGTAGGGAACAGATCACTTTTTTTAATAAAGGGAACAACCATTCACTTAATGAATGGAACGATGTAAAAGAGAAAATCATGTTCACACACACAAAAAAAGAAATCTGATTTGTTCTACATAGAGGGGCATTTTTCAGAAATGAATATTTGTGGGAGATATTTTGGAGCAAAAACTTATCTGCCTGGAGTTTGTTATTTTGAATTTTAAAAATCTACCCTGTTCTTAAAGGAAGGTTAATGTGGAAATTACCAAGTAATATCATCGGAGATGACAACACCTGAAATAAAGGAATTATCCCAAGAATGTGGCTGCATTAATTCTGCAGAACTCGTCTTTCCTTTAAGCGTTCCAAGGGCAGTTATATGTTACCTTGTAATGAAGTTGTAAATCTTTTATTACCAGGAGTCATCCTTGTTTCTCCTATGTGTAAACTTCTGCAACATCTACTATAGTACTCTCCACATAATTGGGCTCAATAAATGTTATCGACAAAATAAAGACGCCTATAGGGAACTCTTGCTCTTTAAATTATGTTTAAAAAAAAAAAAAACAGCCTGAAATATAAAGTTCTATTCGAGGGAAAATGGTTTTAGTGCTACTCATTGAGGAAAAAGAAGAAAAATATTTCTAGCTCAACCACAGTCAAGCGGCACTGCTTAAATCATGAACTAGGATGATTTCTAAAGCTGCCTTCTCCATTAAGGGATTTCCACAAAGAAAATGTTCGACTAAGAACTTTAGAGTGATTTGAAAACACAGAACAGAAAACTCTTGTTCCCTGTCAGAATGTCTGAGGGACACATTGCTGGGATTTGAATCATTTCACTATACCCAGCTGCTGACTTCAAAACTACAGATGTTTGAATCATTGTTTATTGCTTCGCCCACAAAGATGAGTAAAACCAGCTCGCCAGAGCCCCACAAAGAGCACAGTGACTCAGAAAAAAAGCATGCATTCTGATTCGACTTGGGTGATTTGTCATTTGGCGTCCTATGCTCTTACCCATACAAAAACACCCTCTCTTTGCTAAATGTCAGAACAATACAGACAGGTATTACTAATACCATGGGGAACAACATTTTCAAAGCTGCAATTAAACTTGTTTCTTACAAACACCCACTAGAAAACACCCACCAGAAAGATACACTGATTACATTTACTCTTTTCTGATATGTGTAATCTCTGAAGACTTTTAAAAACATTTTAGGAAAGAACTTGATTTATTGATCACTCGATGTTCTGCCAGCAACAGGGGCGACACCAACATCAGAGGTTACAACAACACAACAGTGTCAAAATTTTATTCCTAAAGAGGATGGGTCAGGATGGGAGTTGGGTGTATGCTGCACTGGTGACTGTTTAACTCCTGTTTGCTCAGGATTAAGGTTTTGTAGAACATCTTGGCCCATGGATATTCTCTACACAATGGTGAGCATGCAAATTTTTAAACTGTCTGAGGTGTTTCAAACTATGCCTGAGGAAATTGTAATGCATTGTTTAGTTAGAAGTGGATTAAACATTGAAGTGTAATAAGACTGAGAGGTAGAAGTGGCATGTGAAAGCATTTATTATTGAATACATTGAGAAGGCAAGGCGTGGTCCTACGGAGGTGATTTCCAGCGATGCACATTTGAGTCTAAACTTTCACTGAAAATTAATAATCTGTGGCTACCTAATGTCTGTCCAGGATGACCAGAACACCCTGATTAAAGGAATAGAATTTCTACTGCTAAAGAAATGTAATAATTTCTACCAAACTGACAACCCGAGGAACGTATTGAAATCCTATATACTTCTTTGTTTTCTGACATCATTTTGAATGGGTATCTTTAAAGTTAAAAAACAGACAAACAAAAGTAAAGTAAAATAGAAATGCCTATTATTCTTTCTCTAAAGAAGAAAGGGAATTATACCCTTGACTTTTCTTCGTCTGTTTCTTAATCTTAAAACAGCCATTACTGAGGGGCTGGCTCAATATCTCATTGGGTAAAGTGTTTGCAGCTAAGCCTCGAGACTGGAGTTTAACTCCTAGGTACTACATAGTAGAAGGCAAGAATATATATATATATATATATATATATATATATATATATATATATATATATATATAGAGAGAGAGAGAGAGAGAGAGAGAGAGATTGTATGTGTATGTATGTGTGTAGTAATAAAAATTAAAATAAGGAAATCTATCATGGCAGTCTTTACAGACTAATGCCTGGTATCCGTGTAGGTGACCTGTGACACCATCTAGCCTTTGGTGCACAGGGTCCATTTCGGTGCCTTTGGTGGTTGTAGTCAACACCTTTCATGTGTGTCCCATCAACACATTCATTTTAGTTAACAGCACCCTTCTCACATCTGTGCACAAGTAGGATCTTTGGAGATAATTTAAATGAATACGATGTGAAAATTTTATATTAAAACCCGTAGGACTTATTTTCCTCATGATCTTGAGGGGATGAGCACTGGGAGGGTTGAAAAGCAAGACATTCCTAGAGGAGACACGAATAGTGTTGGGTTTAAAACCAAACTAGCTTATGTGCCAACTGTTGGTGAAAAGTGTGGGCTTTGGCTTCAACTCCTGCCACCGCAGCAATCTCCCACACCCCTTTGGATTACACACAGTAGAAACTGGAGTGGGTGAAAGACAGGCAGTCAGGCAACAACCACGCTGAAGTGCAAAGTCATGTGAAGTCAAACAGGTACTCTAGGAGGAGTACAGTTCACTCAGACAGGAACAAAAACTGCCCACAATCACCCCAGTTACTCTCCTCCCAGTGATACTACCAGTTGGGATTTGAAGAACCATCCATCCATTCCTACCTCCTAGCCATACTCCTCATAAGGTTTGCGAATTATTAGCCACTGGTGTTATTGAGAGTCAGATGCAATCTGGGGGCATGCATCTTATCAATAGATTAACCCATTGATGAGTTCTCCCATCTACATGTGATATTTTGTGGTGGCGCCTTGTCTTAGGGTTTTACTGCTGTGAACAGACACCATGACCAATGCAACTCTTATAAGGACAACATTTAATTGGAACTGGCTTTACAGGTCCATTATCATCAAGGTGGGAGCATGGCAGCATCAAGTCAGGCATGGTGCAGGCAGAGATGAGAGTTATACATCTTCATCTGAAGGCTGCTAGTGGAAGGTTAGCTTACAGTCAGCTAGGATGAGGGTATTAAAACCCATGCCCACAGTGACACACTTACTCTAACAAGGCCATACCTCCTACTAGTGATACTCTCTGGGCTAAGTATATATAAGCCATCACACACCTAATTAGAGGAACCGGGTCATGGTGGTTGAACTGGGGGCCTTGCCTTATAAGAATGTATCTTACTTGCTAAGCCTTCCTCTCCTTTTCTGTCTGTCTCAGAGTGTCATTCACACTACCTGAAACTTACAGTGAGTCAAAAGAAATCTCTCCTTTAAGTTGTTTTCTTACAATGAAAAACTAACCATAGGATGGCCAATATCTGTGAATTCTGGGTCAACGCCAGGCATTGCGCTAATTACTGTGAGGACTTAGCCTATTTGATTCTTACAAAGACAGTTCAGGATCATACAGTTATAGACTGATGACCAGGAGGAACATTGTCTGGGAACAGGCAGGAACATAAATTCCCAACCTCAGATGAATTGAAGAGTAAGGAAACACTGAGTGTGGGTCCAGCAATCCTTTAACAAACTCAGCAGGCAATAGAGCAACTTGATCTAATGGTCCAGACTCTTGGGGACCTCATTAGATCACCTGCTCCAGCTAGGGTAAGCTCTGCCGCCAGAGGGGTAGAATTCTACTCAGCCTTCTCTTTAAAAACTCTCTGTGCCAAGGCTCGAGCCTCTTTTCTCCTCCTCGCTTGCCTCGAGTGTTTGAATGTATCTTCAGATGCACCTTGGGTTTTGCTTGTTTGTTTATTTGTTTTGTTTTCTTGATTGGATTGTTTTACCAGCTCAATATTTTCAAGGCCAGGTGTCTCCCCAGAGTCAGATGACTTTCCAGGAGCAGCATTGCCTGGGAACAGACAGAGAAACAAATTCTTGGGCTCCACCTCAGACCAATTGAAGAGTAAGAAAAAACTGATAGTGGATCCATGAATCCTTTAACACGTGTCCTAAGATGCTGATGCAGAATGTAGGCTCTAAGCAAGACATCCGAGGGCTATTATAGTCTAGGTATATGGGTAGAACACTGACTAGACATATAGTTTGGAATCAGATGACTTGATTTGAATCGGCTCCTCTAATGAGCAAAATGAATTGTCACTTCAGTTTCCTTATCTTTAGAAGCTATTTCATAGCTTTTGTGTGAAGATAAATCAAGGTACTATGTATGGTATTTAGGTAGTGTCTGTACATATTCAGAATATTTCTATTAGCTCTTCATCCTCTTCCAGTCTCCACTTTTACAAAACGAAGTGCCAGCCTTGCTAAATTCTCTATATTGTCCTGTACTCATCCCATTTCACTGCTTGGCATAGCTGAGTAACTTCGTGGTTGCCTATAGTACTTGTCCTTCTTGTTCTAGTTTTGTATCTACTTTCTACCAGAAAAAAAAAACAGTCTACTTTCTTCAAGCCCAGGAGTGAATCAGTCTCTTCTAGGAACCTTTCCAAGGCCTCTTCCATCACTCAGATTTAATTATTTTTCTCTTTGCTCAACTTCCAACCACTTTGTGGTACACTCCTAATTCAGTATTATCCGTGTTTCAGTTCCACCTCCTGGTGTTGAGTAAGACTTTTCTGGGCTATACATCTATCTTTCTGATCACTGCGTCTGCCAAGCTCCAACGCCATCCCTGGCAACGCTACATAGTAGAGTTAGTAACTTAGCAGAGATTTAGTTATGTTACTTCATTAAAAACAAAAGCAAACCCCATTTTCATTAAATATTTGTCATGCGTGATCACTGGATTTGTCCATAACGTACTCCTCTTATGTCTTTCTTCCTGCACCTTCTCTCACAATTTCAGTCCATTCCCAAGTATGATGACATAAACTTTTACCCAGGACTTTTGATCCATCTTCACCATCCTTGAGTTCCAGCTTCTACGGCTCTGCCATATCCCTTTCAGAACTGCCCTCTCCTGAGTCACCTTTGCCAACATCTGGCTGCAGTGAAGGATAACAACATAACCTCGGAACAGGGGAGGCAGCCTTGGCGCAGGGGTTATGTTTGCAAGCATGCTGTTGACCAGTACAAAGCTACACTGACCCCAGGCCACCCCTTTCCTTATTCAGCACTTTCTCCCTTCAGAGACTTTAAATAATGTTTTTCTAGTGATACCTCTGCTACCAAGGAGTCTCTCCTCCCCTAGGACAATCCTTTGCCTGACTGAAACTCAGGAGGGGTGTCATCAGGTCTTATACAGAAAGTGGAGAGGAAGACTTGACCCAGAAGCACAGTTTCTCACCTACAGATTTGGCAGTCTAACATTGCATGACCTTAGGCAAACTATCCTGTGCCCAGGCACAGTTGGCCAGTTCTTAAGGTTTTTATGAGAAAGTCTGTCCTGTCTGTCCCAAGACCACGCAAAGCTTCTAAATAAAATATGGCTGACAAGGGTATCAACAAATATAAAGGCATAAAAGGCTGAGGGAACACATCCTGTCCAATACTTACATATTTTAAGCTAGAAGTTCTCCCTAAGCCACCCTGAGACCTCAGTCAAGTTACTTTAAGTTAGAAAGTTCAATACGCCCAGTATTGACACAAAATGTGCACATCTATGACATGGAAGGGTCACAAGAGCAACTGTTTTAACAATAAACCAAGTCAGTTTGCACAAACGACATTTTCTGAATTAGATTATTGATTTTGACCAGTAAACTGCTGTAGTCACAAACTTAAGGGAAGAGAATATGGGAAACTGTGTTGGAGGAAAATGGGTTGTCCACAAAAGTGCTCACTACAGCAAAGGGAAACTCGGAGTATAGGATCTACCCGGTTAGTAAGGCTCTTGAGTTGGAAGATGGGACCAGCTTTGGCATGGGGTGGAATATTCCCAAGGACTTTCTGTTTGACAGATTATTGAAATGTCTTTTTGGTAATTGTTGCGGTTGGTTTAACCTGTGCTTGACCTCTGGAGCCTTTGGGACTTGAATGCATGATTCACTGCTAGCCCTCAAGCTTGATCAATATTGTTGAATGGCTTTCTTAGGGAGGAGCTGTGCTCCTTTGTGAAAGCTGCACAAACGCCATTTTTTCTATGAGCTTCTGTGAGACGCAGTGAGCCAGCATGCTCCCTCACGTTCCATCTCACGTGTGTGGATCACTTCGCAAACTCCGATTTAACACAGATGTAGTATTTACTCATAGTCTGACCGTATTTTAAATAAATTAGTGGAAATAATCTTAAAATATGCAGAAACACGACCTGCTTTATAATTTTTATTTCAACTATGAAAAGCAAAACAAACAAACAAACAACAACCAACAACATCAAAAGAAAACAAACCCATAAATATCTAGAGTTACTAAAACAAAATTTCATGTAGATTTCTTTCTCATAGAGACGGAGCAATTAGGGCTGAAGCCATAGCTCGGTGGCTGACACTTGCCGAGAATGTGGCCCCACATTCATTACTGCAGTAACTAATGGAAAGCACTTTCTTCATATCTAGTCATAATAGAAATTTCTCAGACCTTTATCATTCTAAGGCTGAGGCAATGCTTTGTTTGAATGGTGGAAAATTGTCATGTAAAAAGAGTATGCTTAACTACCTTTGTTTTGAAGTTTCCTATGGAGAAAGGACATCATATAATAAAGGAATAATAATGCCTATTATGCACAGTCAAAAAGCAAAAATCAGCATTCATTCATTCATCCATTCATTCATCCATCCATTCATTCAATAATGGTCAACTGAAATCCCTAGACTTTTCAAAGCTGAGTAATTTTAATGGTAAACACTTTCAGAACAAGAGGAACAAAAAGCTGGTGTTCCCAATACCTGCTGTAAGTATGTGACTACTGAGGGACTTATTTGTTTATTTGTTTATTTATTAAAACAAAGTCCAGTTCAATGTTAGATCTTTCTGGTTATAAAATCATGTTATAAAACCATGACTCCCCTGAACAACTGACTGGTAAACTGCTTGCAGTTGCAGATTTTTATTTACTTTTAAGTCATAATCCTGGCCATTATGGAGAAAGACTTTCTAACCCAACCTTCATATGCATCTGCCCCTTCTCTCCATCTTCTCTACTGTTCTCTCTGGCTTGGAGGTTTTGCATCATCGAACAAAAATGATCTTATCCTGGCCAGTTTCTGCTCATTCTCCTATAAATGGGGGGAATAAATAAAAATGTTGTCTCCTAAGGAGGTAGAAGGTAAGTCCCTACTGCTGAAGATACTATGTACTTTGGATGTAGAACACAGCGGAACTGAGCTGGATCTGACCTGAAAGCCTCCTATCAGAGTGTTAGCTTTCATGGTACTGGAAAGCATCTTTCGAGCTTCCAAAAGAAGGAAGTAACTAACAGCCTCATCTAGCTATGACAACTATGAACTACAGCAACAACCCGCATGGCACAATAACCCTAAGGATGAAGTAATGGCATATACTCCTTGACAGTGACCAATAGCTCTTTAATAGAACTAATAAGGCCCTCTTAACTGGAAATCCAGTTCACTGGTGCTGAATATCTTGCCAACTGCCTGCAGCTAATGAAATCTTGGATTGTAGAGGTAAACCCACAACTTCTATTTTACTAACCTAGCAGAACCTCTGATTACATTCTAAATATTTGTTTTTCTACTTAGAGCTAAGTAGAGTTCTTAATGTTCATGAAGGAAACTTCTTTCTGCATTATAGATGCAGACCATTAGAGAAAACCACAAGTGATCAAAACTCAGAGTTCTGGAGCTCACTACCAACAGATATATCTACAAAATGACTCATACCTAAGTCTCAGGGTTATTGGGTAAGAGGAGGCAAAAAGATTGTAACAGCCAGAAGAACTGGGAGTTTGCTGTGAAATTGTATCTCCTGGAAATGTAAGAGAAACTATACCCAATAAAGTCAAATTAACAAGACTGTTTAAATATGACCTAAACAAGAAAGGCAATGATATATATGCTAAAATGGACAAGGGATAAGTGGTTAGGGCTTGCTTAAAAGGTCTAACTAACACACAAAGAAATACAGGCAACCAGCAAATGCTGAGAGCAGGGGAAATAGTCTTTCCCAGAGAATAGCGTAGCAAACGTTTATCCAATACTAAATGGTCAGTCTTGAAAACATGTACATATGTTAAAAAATATACACACACACACACACACACACACACACACACACACACATATATATATATATATATATATATATTCAAGTAACATATACATTGAGAGGTTGTGTTTATTTATTTATATATAATATATATGAGGAGTTAGAATGAGGAAAGGAAAGGGGGATTGACATAATAATAATCTCAAAAAAGTAAAAGTTATAAGAAGCCAAAACTATACCATGGGAAAAAAAGAAAGCAGCTTCAACAAATGGTGGTGGTCTAACTGAATGTCCACATGTAGAAAACCCCAAAATATCTATGTGTATCACCCTACACAAAACTCAAGTCCAAGTGGATCAAAGACCTCAACCTAAGATCAGTACAATAAATCTGATAGAAGAGAAACATGGGAAATAGCTTTGAATACTTTGGCATAAGAGACAACTTTCTGCGTAGAATACCAACATCTCAAGCAATAAGATCAACAATTAATATATGGAATCCCATGAAACTGAAAAGCTTCTATAAGGCAGAACATGGTCAAAAGAACAAAATGGCAGCCTACAAAATGGGAAAAGATTTTCATCAACTCTACATCTGAAAGTTCCAAAATATATAAAGAACTCAAGAAACTAGACATCAACAAACCAAATTACCCATTTTAAAAATGGGGTACAGATCTAAATAAAGAATTCTCAACAGAGAAATCTCTAGTGGCCAAGAAGCATTTAAAGAAATGTTTAACATCCTTAGTTGTCAGAAAAATGCGAATCAAAATGACTGTGAGATTCTATCTTAGACATTCATCAGAATGGCTAAGTTCAAAAAGTCAAGCAACAGTCCATGCTGTCAAGGATGTGGAACAAGGGGAAAGCTTCTCCATTCCCATAGCTGGTGGGAGTGCAAACTTGTACAACTTTGGAAATCAATTTGGCGGTTTCTTGGAAAATTGGTAGATCTACCTCAAGATCCAGCCATACCACTCCTGAGCACATATCCAAAAGATTCTCCACCATATCACAAGGACATGTTGTCCACTATGTTCATATCAGCTTTATTTGTAATAGTCAGAAAACGGAAATAACCCAGAGGTCCCTCCACTGAAGAATGAATAAAGAAAATGTGGTACATCTACACAATGAGGTATTCTTCAGTGGAGTACTACTCCATTACGATGACATGAAAATCTGCAGGCAAATGGATGGAACTAGAAAAGATAATCCCGAGTTAGGTAACACAGAACAGAAAGACAAACATGGTATGTTCTCACTTGTAAGTGGATATTAGGCATAAAGTACAGGATAACCATGCTAGAATCCACAGGCCCAAAGAAGCTAAGTAAGAAGGAGGGCCCAAGAGGGGTATGCTTGAATCTCACTGAGACGTGGAGATAGATTAGACATCAGGAGTGGATGGAGGGAGGGGGTTGTGGGGTGAGGGGGTGGGATGGGAGCAGGAGGAATAAAGTGAGGGAAGAACAAAGGGAAAGACAAAGACAACTGGATTGGGGCGCAACTCTGGGACACGTTAGAAATCTAGGATTGTGGAAACACCCGGGAATCTCTGAGGGGGACCCTAACGAAAGCTCCTAGCAATGGGGGATGTGGAACCTGAACCAGTCATCTCCTGTAACCAGTCAGGACTAACAATGGAGGGATTGGGACACCAAGTCAGTTACAAAACCTTAGACCCACAATTCGTCCTGCCTACAGGATGTGCAGGAGTAAAAGATGGAGCAGAATTTGAGGGAAGAGCTAATAAATGACTGGTCCAGCTTGAGACCTATGTCATGAGAGTGAGCTCACCCCGACACTATTAATGATATTCTGCTCTACGTGCAGACAGGAACCTAGCATAACTGTCATTAGAGAGACTCTACCCAGCCATGGACGGAAACAACCAGACATTAACTGGAGCTTGAGGAATCCTATGGAGGAGGAGAAGAAGGATTAAAGGACCCAGAGGTGTCAAGGACACTATAAGAAACCCCAGAGAATCAACCAATGGGCCCATTGGGGCTCAGAGAGACTGAACTGTCAGCCAGAGAGCATGCATGGGATGAAGCTAGATCCTCTGAACATATTTAACAGTTATGTAGCTGGGTCTTCATGTGGGACTCCGAAAGCAGGAGCAGGGACTATTTTTGGCTACATTGCCTACCTTTGGATCCCTTTCCCCTAACTGAGCTGCCCCATAGCCTCAATAGAAGACGTACCTAGTCTTACTTGATGTGCCAAGGCTGGTATCCATGGAAGACCTCCCCTTTTCTGAGGAGAAGGGGAGGAGGGGTGGATGGGGGGTGTGAGAAGGAGGGACTGGGAGGACCAAGGAGGGAAGGGAAGCTGTGATCAGGATGTAGAGTAAATAAGTAATCAATTTTTAAAAAGAAAGGTTATAAAATAAACAAATAAAAACTGACAACACTCCTCATACCTCCACATGCAGGAGCGATTGCCTCTGGAAAATTAGAAAGACAGTAAGAAACAGTCAATTGATCTTCTAGTTTGCACTTCAGATTTAAAGAATTCTGATTTCCATAGGTTCTCTGCACATGGTGCAGTATTTATCATCATGAACAATGGACGCACTTATTCATAATTATAGGAAAAGAAAGAGATTGCTGAATCAGGTTTGAATCCATCATAAAGTTCATCTGCCTTCTTCAGCTGTAGCTCAGAAATGTCAATTAAGCAGGACATGGGTACATTTCACAAGTATCACATAGAATGGCTACATCTAAATCACACTATGGTAAGAGATTGTAGCTAGGTACGAGCCCAGTGCTTTGCCTGGGATTTTCATGAGTAAAATTATTTACAGCAATGAAAGACATTTCCAAAAGGAAAGTGATTAAATGTGATCATGAGCAATTTACCAGGTAAACTTCTGTCATCTTAGTCAAATCAGCCAGGAGAGTCAGACAATGATTTGTGCACCGAGTTTCATTCTGCCTGTACTCTGCATTGAACTAACCACATAAATAATGCAGAAGAGAATATTTAAATTCTCTAGACACTCTCCCATTTTATTCTCAACATAGAGCCTTAGATTTATGTATTATTTATACTATAACATATGCTCTATTTAACATAATTTAGTCCCAATAATACACTTGATCAAATGTTTTAATTTGTCATACTTTATGAAATTATATAGTCTTAAAGTGAATTAAATCACCTCTTACGTGGGTCCCTTCAGGAGGGAGGTGAGTTGTTATCAGAAGATTCAGTTCTAATAAAAAAATATCTTGAAAAACTATCAGTTTAATTGAATTTCCACCTATGACAGAGAATCTAATCATGAGAATATTTCAAACACTATCAAAATGTGTATTTTGTTTGCTTGTTAAATGGGCTTGCTTTTAAAGATCTTTATGTAAGAGTAAATGCATTTCCTATTTTAATCCTTTGAAGGTTTATAATTTATCACTGAGATAGACTATAATAAATCCAAACCAAAATAATACACAAGATTATAGTTTTATATTTCCACGGGATTTATGTTATTTGCAAATTTCTTTGCTAGATAATACTAACCCATTATCAGTATTTTTCCTTCTCTTTTTGGTGTTTTATCTAAAAATTCTCCTGGAAAACTCTGCTCAAATACCATTAAATACATAATAGTAAATACATAATACATATGTTATATATTTAATGCTATTTATAACATTAAATACATAATACATTTATATTATGACATATGTGTTTTGAATAAATAAAGCCAATATAGTTTTTAGGCAAATATCTACGGGTCACCCTAGACCTAGGCTCAGGGAACATTTCAGGGGAGAGGTCGAAGAGATTGTAAACACCAGAGGACCAGGGCATCTGCTGTGACATGGTGTGTTCTATATATGAAAGGGAAACTACACACATGAAATTTTAACAATAGAGTTGTCTAAATGAGACCTGTCCAATGGCAACAACGAATTTCCCCATGTGTGGAGAAAATCTCACTTCTAGGTGAAGAGCTACTGTAAGGAATGACTGCTACGAAGAAGTGAGAAGGACCCCGTTAGTTACATAATGTCAAGTGGCCAGCGCTAAAGACATACACATCACTAAATGGACCATCCAGTACTACATGGGACTAGGTTTGCTTAACTAAAATACTTGTAGAAAAAGCGGCAATGAATTTGAGAGAAACTGGGGGTTTTGGGACCCGGTATGAATAACCCCGTGAGGCATAACATACATATAGTATTTATACACAAAATTCCCAAAAAAGTATCTGTACTCACTCTTTAACAAAGAATTTTGATGATTTTCTTACTATTTTATTATTATTATTATTATTATTAGTTATTATTAAATGATAAAATGATTACATGGTACCCTTATTTTAGTCTTCATTTAATTTCTTTTAGGATGCAGCTGCTTCATAAGGTGTTCTAGGCCTGGGTGTTTACATCTTCTCAGAACCTCTCAGAACCTCGGATCTCATCAGCAGACAGCTACTGAGTTTGGCTGTAGAGTTCAGCAAAATGAAAACCGGAAACTTCCCCATCTCCTCAGCACACGTGAACACGCAGCACAACCACACAGAGAAGCCGGTAGGGTCTTCATGTAACCAAACCCTGCTGTCTCCGGCCCTCCAGGCTCTTCCTCTGCTGGGAATGCCTCCTCTCTCTAAGAAACCCTGGTCTCTTTGATTTCCAGGTCTTAAATTCAAAGCTACCTTCTCGAAGGACTTTTCTGACTTCCTACAGGGTGTTTTTGTTTGATTGATTTGCTTTCTTTTCCATAAACTTTCCTTTTCTCCCCAAACTCTAATTTCTTTGACACAGCGATGATGACAGATTTACGTATTTTATTGTCTATTTTCTTCAGCTTATCTGTTTTATTCAGCAACAGCTACAATCAACCCACTCCATGCTTTGGAGGAAAGCAGTGAAACGCTACCCGAGTGGGTGTATGAAATGAACCTTAAAACACCAAATCTGAGACCGAGCGTTGTCTCCATTATAGCAAAGGGAAATGGAGCGAGAAGAACATAGACAGTTTCCTTTAGAAAGGGATTCAGGAGAAGGAGGGAACGCAGAGGACGCTCTGTGTTGGAATTCTTATGAAACAGAAAGCAAAGAGTACAGGTTATTTCAGGATCTGAATTAGGACTGATGGGTTTGCAGCTCATAAATAAGATGTTAAAATTCTAGCTGGTGGTTTAAGACTTCTTTATTAAAATAAAAATAAAAGCATATTCAAGAGTTATAAGCAGGGAGGAAAATAACCAGGTTTGAACTTGTAGAGGACTCTGGCTGCGGAGTGCTGAGGATCTTGGGAAAGCAGAGGCAGATCCGAATATAGCCTGAATAGCGCTGAAGTCTGAACGTGGTGGTGGATAGAATGGTTCAGATTTTATAGCACCTCCCCCATCCCAGCTTTAAAATATTTACATATTCATGAGCTATCTTGAGGGTGGGGGCCAAGGCCTAAATGCAAAAATGCAGCTGCATTATATATAATGTGTGGGTCAAAAATAATTCCATATGCTTATTTATGATTTGCCAACCAACCTAGCAAAGTATAGGTTTAAGTATGGAGCTTCCATACACATTTCATCTATGCTTACATGCCCGTCCCACTCTCCTTTCTTTTCCAGATTCTCCATTTTACACGGAACTCTTTCTTCCTCAACGTTCCTCCTTCCTGTTTCCTCTTGTCGGCACCAGTCCATCCTTAGTCCACCACTGTTTATGGTTTTGTTTTGTTTTGTTTTCTCACGAAATCCTAGTTTTCTGGGCTTCTATCTGCTCCCATTTGATACACAGGCTGAAGATGGAGCCTAGGATTCGCCTATAAGAAAGCATATGCCCCGTTTTTCTATGCCTAGGTTAGTTAGCTTAAAGCAGTGTTTTCCAGTTTTATCCACTTTCCTGCAAACCGCATAGTTTCATTTTACTATGATTTTAATGTGTTTGCCTTTTGACTGCAACTCATTATAGAAAGTCGAACACAGAATGTCCCATTTGTAGTATGACACAGATTCCTCAATCTTTTAGGGTTCTGAAACATTTTTGGGCTTCTGAGTAGGGTTGCTCGACCTGTAGGCAATGTCATTCAGCTAACAGAACGGCAGGTGTGGAGTGGTATAGTCTATGAAAGAAGAATTGGATATAGCGAGAAGTAGATGCAGTTCAAAGATTGAAAGACTTATAAACAGGCTGGATAGCGGGAAGTGAAGGCTTAAACTTGTGAAAAGAATGTCTATTTGTTGAACGACTGGGTGCATGTGATTCCTTTCTCGGGATCTGAAAGAGAAGTATTGGAGGAAGAACTAATTCCCTCAACCGTTTGGGTGTGGAATGGTAAAACTGTAAGTTCCTGTAGAGATCCACAAAAAAGATAGTAAAGATGTAATCATGAGTCAGAAGGTCAGATATCAGAGTAGAAGACAGCGTTTGTGATTGATTGGAGCCAGGTGATACGGAGAGCAAGGGGCATAGATGTCTTTTCTCAACATTAAATAGTAAGACGGAGTTTTGGGATGCTTCCACGTAGAGCAAGGCAAGGAGATGACATAAACCCTTGAAATACCTGATAAGGAGGAACCACAGAGGAAAAATACAAGATCAGGAGAGATGAGATAAAATTAGGAGGCGAGACTGCATTAGGGAAGCCAAGATCAAAAGGTTTTCAGGAAGAAAGCATTATCAGAGAGACGCCTCAAACAGAATACAAATTAAATATGCCTCTTGGATTTATGGCCTGGGTGGCATTGTTCCCTTTGGGGAGAGCTTTTGTGGTCAATTGTTTTGGACCACTAGTGTAAAAAAAATATGTCTTGGCTTCATTATGCATGATTTACTGAATACGAGTTGGTGGAAATTAAAATTGTCTTAATTGCAACATATTTATGAACTGTTGTTATATTTAGTGTCTCACACTTAAAAAGAGTTTAATGAAATTTTAGCAGTGAAATGGCCTATCCGTTCTGGTTCAAGCTTTGCTTGGTAAAGGTGGAAATGAGATTAACAAACAGAAATCTTGACCGTTTTGCAACATTACAGGTCACCTAGTAAGTCTAAAGCACAGTTCGGAGGCCTTCTTCCCATCATGCTCCCGCACCTTTTCTTTCTGCTCTTTATAGCACATCGTATATATTCTTTGTCAATCTGCCTTTGTAGATAAAATATTGATTACAACTTACACCACTTTGCATCTCATTTTAGTAGCTTTAATGTAGAATCTTAAGTCCAACTTAGATTTTTTAGGCTAAACATTACCAGACAAACAGTGGTGGCTCAAAAGGAAATTATAGGGAAAGACAGTGATGCCACAAATACCTCATAGCTCTTCAAGGGAACACAGTACTATGGCCCTTCTGGAAATATACTGAAAATTAGTCTGTAAATAACAAACTTGAAAATCTCTCTGTCTCTCTCTGTCTCTCTCTGTCCCTCTCTGTCCCTCTCTGTCTCTCTTTCTCTTTCTTTCTCTCTCTCTCTCTCTCTCCCTTCCTCCCTCCCTCCCACTCACCCCTTCTCTTTCTCTCTCTCTCTGTGTGTGTGTGTGCGTGTGTGTGTGTGTGCGCGTGTGTGTGTGGTGTGTGTGTGAGCTGCATGCCTCTGTGTATGTGTGTAGGCCAGAGGAAAACAGGTGTTTTCGTTGACCCTTCTCCAACTAACCGTTTTTTAAAATGTTATTATATTAATTAATTTGTTCTTTTTATTTATTCATACATTCTTCTGTTTAGTTGGGGGGCACAAGTGCCTGCACATGTGTAGGTCAAAGAACTCTGGGCAGGAATTCTTTCTTTTTTTCTACCTTGTGGGTCCTGGAGATTAAACAGAGGTTGCTGACTGGGCAGCCAGTGTCCATATACACTGAGACATTTCATTGGGCCACCTTCTTTTTGAGACCAAGTCTTTCATTGGACATTGGGATCATTGTTTTGACCTGAGAAATTAAACAGCAAACCCCTGGAATCTGCGATGTCTGCCTGCCCCCTGCTAAAAACTGGAGTTATGGACTGTGCTGGCAGACTCAACTGTTAAGTAGGTGCTAGAGATCTGAATTCAGCTCCCCGTGCCTGGATAGCAAGCTCTCTACCCACTAAGCCCTTTCCCCAGATCTAAGATATGAATTGTGATATAGTTTTCTGCCTATGATATTTCCAAGTTCTCCAAGAGATTTTTTATCATCAAACTTTCCAAGTTCAACCAACTCAAACCAGAGCAGTCACTTTGGAATAGGAAGTAGTTGACTCTAAGTCATTCATCTAGATTTCTTCACTAGTTCTACCTCCACACACATGCAAAAATTATTTTTAGAGAAAAATGTTTAGCCCTAATGCTGAAACAACAACGCAGAACTAATGACCTTCATGCTGTGTGACTGAAAATCAGGCTTGCTAATCTGTGTCTCCACAAGAGAAAAAAAGTATGAATGGGATTCTAAGGATATAGCGCAAGCCTCTATCTTTTTATGCAGGTAAACACTTAATATTTGCTTTTTAAAATTATAATAAAATACATTGTTACATTAAAATATTATACATATTTCCCATCTTGCCTGTGTCTAATTAATGTTTATTCCCAAATTGTGACATTTAATAATAACTATAATACAAGTTTGCAAATCCTATTTGTGAGAAAAAATTTACAGTATATTGCCAAGTTCTGAAACAATAGAAAATATCATATAAAACATTCATATTTATTACTACCTAGAAGCCACAATTCTTCCAATATAACTCATTTTCCAAACTGCAAGGAAATGGTTCGTGTTATAAAATATGAATGATTACTTTAAAAAAGCTATGTCTTCCACACAAAGCGCCAGCCTTATATCTTATGATTTCAAAAGGGCATTCTGTCTGTCCTTTGATTTGATAATATTTCTAGGAAATAATTTCAATTCAAATGAACCTGGAGTCAGGCAAGTGCATCAGGACACAGAGGCTCAGATTTGGAGTTTAGTTTGTAAGGCACCAGAGAAGTATTTAGGGACCATAAGTTGTTATCATCAAATAAATTTAATCTGAGAACCCTCTGTGTCTGTAACACTGAAGCAGGCATTAGAGTGATTTATGGGGCAGCATTAAACATATTGAATCTGTTTCCATTTCAACTTTGGGAAAGGGTTTGGGAGAAATTTGGATTTGAGAAGACTTGATGGCAACAAAAAAAAAAAAATGTGAGGAGTCCCGATTGCAAATTTCTATATAATTTCTAATAATTATATTTTAACGAGAAGCAAAACAAAAGTTAGAAATACTGTGTTTTTGTAAGTGCTGTCAGAGCGTACGTAGTGATCTAAAGAAAATACTGTCTGCTCAGAATAATTGTGGGCCAAGTATTCATCGGTGGCCTTATCTCTCATTTCCCAAAAGAACATTTCTAAGATTTGTTCAGGGGAAGACTTCATAGAAAATCTGCCAGAAGGGAAAGGCAGCATATTTTAGTAACTTTTTGAAGCACAGCCTATGATATGCTACGTTTTGGGGATTCCACAATACATAGCAGCATAACAAGGCTTATGAGAAGCCCCTCATGAAACAAAGTTGATTGTTACTAGTGCTGTTCTCTAACCAACTAAGCTAACAAGCATCCTTTGACCAGCATGGAAAGATGTACCCAATGGCACAATAGTGGCACTTATATCTTGGTGATAACCAACAGCTATCTAATGGGCTTAAGACCCTCTCCATATGAGGGAAATCATGCCTGGTCTATAAATCTAGACAACTACCTAGGAGAGGTGATACCATAGATCACAGAGGAGAACATACTAGTACCATTTCCCTAAGTCAGTATATTTTAACTACATTCTAAACACTTATCCTAATGCCCCCGGATAGGTATATTTCCTACTCTTCATCAGAGAAGCTTCTTTTTGCAGCAGATAGAGACCATTACAGTAATCCACACCTGATTAAAATGCAGAGAATAACTGACTTTGGTGTTCCTGGACCCAGTCACTAATTCTACAACCCAACCCTTACATCTAAGGTTCACTGGAACGGGGTAGAAAGATGGTAAGAGCCGGAGGACCTGGGTGTCTGCTAAGAGACAGTATATTCTATATATAAAAGGGAAGCTGCACCCATGACATCTTAATGGTATGTAACTTGTCATAATGATAAAATTCTAAGGTTAGCAACAATCAAGGTAAAATCCCACTGTGTAGAGTGGGGACAGATCTTTTGGGTGGAACAGCCTTTTATCAAATGAGATAAAGAAGTGGAACTTTCTGCTCAGTGGCCTGTAGTCATCTGATCTTGGTTCCTTTAACTAAGCTTGGTTTCCTAAGGTTTTGAAGACATCACCAATATTTTATTTACTTAAGTACCTTGAGGGTTTGGGTGAGATATGCATAAAAAGTCTTCATCGAAATCTATCAGACAGAGGGTAGTCAATGAAGGCTAATATTTTTTTTGTTGTTGTTTAAAAAGACAAGTGTTATTACACAATATAACAGAAACATACATTTTTGAGAGCCCACTTTGTATTCTTATTACCTTCAAAAGTATCCCTCTCCATTTCACATTGTTCCCTACATCCCTGAGTGATGCTCAGAGATGCGAAAGACATGCTCGGGAGAGAAGGACTGGAGCATCCTGAGGACGTTTGACATCCCCTGGTCCTCCGTGGAGGCTGTCCCACGTGACTGCGGTAACAAACACCTGGCCTTCCTCACAGGTTTGTGACACCTCTAAGGACAGTCATTC
Organism: Uromys caudimaculatus; assembly: GCA_028551405.1. Taxonomy (NCBI): domain Eukaryota; kingdom Metazoa; phylum Chordata; class Mammalia; order Rodentia; family Muridae; genus Uromys; species Uromys caudimaculatus. Next base: position 36,746,219 of record CM052719.1, read on the forward strand.
CTGGGTAGAATTTCAAGATTGCATTTGGAATTTTGCAACTTAAAAATTTAAGTAATTTCCGGGAATATCTCTTTATTACAGATGCAGCTGAAGGAATGCTGAGCGCCAGAGAAATAGTCTTCCCTAGGGAAGAGAGCACCAATTGGTTACCAGATGGTCAGTGCTCAAACCATACACACAGTAACATCGTACAGAAGGAACAAGTTGTGTTTATGTATTTAGGAATATGCATATGCATATTTGTATGTAATATATACATATTTGCATGGAACAACTAATGAAAATAGTTCTGTGTATTTTAAGGAGAGCAAGGAGCACATCTATGGGAGAGTTTAGAAGATGAAAAGAGACAGAGGAGATGATGTATTTATAATTACATTATAGTCTTAAAAAATGTAAGACAATTTAAAAATAATGATCATGATAAAAAAAAGGAAAAGAAATAAAATCGAACAATATTCTTTGTCTTGGGGTACAAATCTATCTTACATACCAGAGAAAGGTATAGAATGTTCACCAGAGCCAGGCTGGTGCCAGTCTCTACACAACACACACGAAAGCACATCAGCGAACATTGTATTAATATATAGACCAGACCTGCCAGACACCAAAACCTTTGCTCACTGCAGGAAATATAAAGATGAAACTGATTCATTTTCTTCTTAAGAGTAACCATCTTGTTGGACAATGGCTAAATAACCAGGAGCAATGATTGCTGTACTCTGCCTGGGCAGAGCAGGCTATTCCAGTAAAGAAAGTTGTATTATCTGAGCACCAAGTGCCCAGGTGGTTTATCCCTGCCCTTGTTCTAGGAAGCAGACATTATTGCTCAGATGTGGAAATGTGGAGAGGTTAGAAACCTTGCCCCAATCCATACAAGTAATAAACAGGTAAGACAGGAGTTATTTAAGTCTGTTTACTCCCAAGATGATACCCTGTGCGTTACTGGAGAAAGATCCTGATGAGGTTACGCTTTCCTTCAGTGTTCTGTGCTGCCAGCAGATACAGCTTGTGTTGGGACAACCTCCAAAAGGCGAGCACAGCAGCGTTCTCTTTTTATTTATTGTGATTTTTAACATATGAATCCATTTTTATTTGTGACAATTTTCAGCAATAACTGCCTCATTCCTATAATAGAGGGTAAGTTGAGCTTAACTTAGGAAGCTTGAAGTCACTTGTGAAGTTCTCTAGTTATAATCAGTTACTTTCATGGAGAACATTGCTTTCCTGCGTTGTTAGATCATTGTCTATAAATTATGTACAACAGAAATAGCAGTGTGTAACACCACACCTCAAACAAATATGTATTATTTACAGTGTCACAGGTGAACTATGGAAAGCCATGATATAATTTACCAAAAATTCTATTTCAAAAATAACTTGTCCAGAATGCTGAACCTGTGCAAAACTGGCCTTTTTTTCCTGCCATTTAGATTTTTTTTTTTAGTAATAAATGTGTGTTATAATAAAATATTTCAAATAAACACTGCATTATTAATGTGGCTTGTACTTGCCCTAGGGCAGCAGAGGCATAAATGGTTCATTTAAATTCTGGGCTCTTCCTACAACATACACTGCACCTCTGATAGTTCTGTATATGAAGACTAGCTTTGTTCTCTCTGTTCCTGCTTGAATGCTATGTGCTGACGCAGTGCCTGCAGTAGTCAATGCTCTACCAGTAAGCATAAATTTTCCCTCATTTATGAATAACTACTATTATTTAGTGTTGCTAATATTTTTTAAATGCACGTAGGTGACTTTCTCCACTTGCATAATGTCTCTCGGTTTTGTACCTTTCAGTTGGTTACAAACAATCAATTTTAAATAGTGACAAATGTATTATTCTTATACTGTGCTTGAGCTCATTTTCAGGCCAAGGGAATTCACACAGCACTATCACTTTGTGCTTTGGGACATTAATAATATAGAATTGCCAAAGAGGAAAACATGATAACAAAGTGGTCACTCCTGGCAATTACTTTTTACCACATGAGATTAAGGGACAGAACCCTTTTACCACACCATTTATCAAACTCACATAATATTACATTATATCATTTCCATTAACTATTACCTAGCGGTTAATTAAAACTTACAAAATGGTGTTCATTACAAAGTGTTAATCAATACTTGCAATCCCTTTACCTTGAGCATTGAGATCACTTTCTAGAAGTGATATTAATAAGCTGTTTGTCGTCTTCTTTCTTCTTGGCTGAGGTACACTTTTGGTTAATCTAAATTTGTAAACTGTCTTTAATGGAATAATCATAAAATGGATCTCATTACAGCTTTCCAGCCAAGTCAGTTTCACCTCCTTTTTATGCACAGTGCCAACCTGTTGCTACAGTGCTGAGGTATTCGTGCTGGTAGGACCAGAATCAAAAATTTCACTGACATGCAGCCGTCTTTAGTCAAGGGGCTCTCATCTATGGACTCCAAAGTTTGGGTCCACTGAGTTTCCATAGCATGAGACAGACTTGTCTCCAGGCTGAAAAGTCTCAAAGGGAGCAGAAGTCCTCTTAGACCAGTGGGTGTCAACGTATAGGTTGAGACCCATTTTGTGGGGGCAGGGGGCTAAGTGACGCTTTTATATGAGTCACCTAAGACCATCCTGCGTATAAGATGTTTCTATTACCATTCAAAATAGTAGCAAAATTATAGTTGTGAAATAGCAACAAAAATAATTAATGGTTGGGGGCACCACACTAGCACTGTACGAAAGGGTTGCAGCATTAGGAAGGGAGAGAACCACTGTCTTAAACCCTTCACAGGAGATACCCTGGTACTGCCCGGAGAGTTTAAGTGATTTCAGATCTGAATATGGGAGAATATGGGGCAGATAGGAAGAGGAAGACCTTTCTTTCTTAACTTCCCCCTCCCAAACCACCTGCAATCTGGTCTAGGTTGTATTAGTCGCAGTGTAGAGGGCATGATTCAGAAACATGGCCTATAGTTCCTTAACATGGGAAATAGAGCAAATTTTGGTGGTGCACACGGGGAGGCTGAGACAGGAAGATTCCAAGTTTGAGGTCAGTCTGTGATATACAGGGAGTCACTGTTTCAATAAACAGACACTTAAACAACATACCTTTTATAGTAGTAATTAGGAGTATACAGTGCCTGGAGCTAAACAACCCAAGGGACAATCTCCACGAACTCATCTAGTGTAAGAACTTGAATAAGCTTCTTAGTCATGTCTTAGAATCCCTTCATCAGATAAAAGTGGGTGATAATTATACTGTCACTCAGGGTTGTAGTGGGGATGAAATCTTGGAATGTGAAGAAATCAGAGCAGGGTCTGGTACATGGTAGACTATAAATCTTAATAAAGATTTAATTTTAATAAATTTTAATAAATCTTAGCTATTATTATTACCAAATAGTCTTGGCAAGGTGAGAGATTTAAATGTTTGCTATCTAACATTGGCTAGATCGTGGCAGGCAGAACTGTGTTCGAGTATAAGCTTTATTGCTGACAATGTTGTGAGTTATGAGGCAGCCTCTACTCCATGTTACTTACTGGTAGTTATTTTGAGTCAAGCACTCCACTAGGCAATAAAGAATATTTTCTCTCTATCTCTGATTCTATTTTCAAGGATCTTGCTATCAAGGAGAATGGACAGAATGAAAAGGTATCAAGCTATTAAAGTAAGTTAACTTCCTGATATTCTGACAGTTGAAGTCCTTGAGTAAGAGTCATAGGCGGAGGGCACAAAAGGACACTCCAGGAAGAAGAAATATCAAGAGCCAAGGCAGAGATAAAGGGGAAGAAATGGTCATGTGCTGGATTATGTCCTAATAAAACTCATGCATTTTAACTCCCACTATTTTATAATGTAACCTTATTTTTCAGTAGGATAGTTTTGATATAAATTAATATAAAGTCATATGGGTGCAGTTTGAGTCCCTAGTAGATATGACTGCTACCCCTTTTAAAGGAAAATATGGTCATAAATGCACCCCTGGGGAAGGTGTCCTGTGATCGATCGTTGGGCTTGTGCTATCAGATGTCAAGGAGCCGAAAGGTAGAAGAGAGTCATGAACAAACCTTGGTCTCCAAGTTATGAGGGAGCCTAGCCCTAATCACAGCTATCAAAGAAGAGAAGGCTTCTGTCGTTTAAATCACTTAAATGTTTTTTTTTCCCTCTGACACCCTTAGCAAACTAGAGTAAGAATAATAATGGAGAAGGGAGAGAACAGACCTGTTTTAGAATAGTAGAATTAGTGGAATGGAATTCCACTGTTCCTACATAGAATAGCAAGAACTCCAGAGAACAGCGAATGGAGATGTCTGGGGGTGTGGCTCACTCAGTAGAGTGCTTACCCAGAAAGCAAGAAGCCCATTATTGGCTGATCCAAGCATGGGAGTATAATTCCAGTACAGGAGAGGTGGAGCATCAGAAGGTCAAAGTCGCCCTCTGCTACCTAACAAGTACAAAGCCATCCTGGGCATGAGACCTTGTTTAAAAACAAAAACAAAAACAAAAACAAAAACAAAGCCATGCAAAATATAAAGACAGAAGTAAACACAGAGACACATGATTGTTTTTTAAAAGATGCTGCAACTATGTGAATATGTCCACATGTAGGCATGTACGCTCATCCACTCAGTAATACTATTTATTTTGTAAATGCCACGCACACCTTTAAGCACTTAGAATATATTGTGCTACAAACAAAATTATCAGACCAATAAGATTATTGATTTCATGCTGTTTATTACTATTACTCTCTCACACACACAGTCTTGTGACTATTTTGTCAAATTAAATATTAAAACGTCACTATATATTACCAGTGTCACTGAGAATTCCATGGCAGAAGAATTTATTCGTATGGCTGGCTGCTTACCTCCCATCTCTGTGCCTCTCAGATGGTCTTCACCCAGCTTCAGGCTTTTTCACAGAACAGCATATGCAGGACAATGTCTTAGCTGGTTAATTGGTTAGTTAGTTTGTTTTTCCTGCTGCAATAATAAATTACCCAAGGCTGCGTGGATTACAATGAACAGAAATATAGGATGTCCTGCTCCAGGGGTTGGGAAACTCAGGATTCAGGGATAACAGTAAAGGTATTTTGCTGTGCTGTGCTGTAACTAAGAGCAGAGAGCAAGGCTCTGGGAATATGTACATGGGTTGAGTCAGTATGTGTGTGTGTATGCATGTTTGGAGTATGTGTGCTTGTATGTACATACATGTCTTGCGTTTGTGTGTGTTGAGTGTGTGATGAATGTGTGTGTTGATTGTGTGTGTGTGTGTGTATGTGTGTGTAGTTGACCTTTTTGAAGGAGAATAGTTTTATAATAGGAACACAACGGCCATAATTATATCAGTAATCCTTCATGAAGGGAAGTCCTGGTGTCTTAGCTCTGTTGTATTAGGGATTGAGCAAAGCATTTGTTTTTATGAATTTAGTTGTTTAGTAAATTTAATGTATTTTATCTATTGAATATCTTTCCTGAACATTGTTATTTCACATTTAATTTCATGGTTACTACTAAAAAGTAGATGGATAAGTAAAAATTGTCTCTGAGTGTTAAATAATCACATATATATGTGATATATATATATATATATATATATATATATATATGCATAAATCAGGTTTCTATTGATTATCATATATATCCCCCAGTTTTTGTAGTACAGGAAGATGCTATGCAGTGTACCAAGGGAGAAGAACCCTCAATAGGTCAACTTGATGCCTTTGACCTACAACCATAACCACCATGAAAAAATATTCCCAAAAGTGCTATATAATGACACTTACATTCTAGAGCATCTGGAAGAGTTAACCAAAAATGTTTCTCATGGGGGATGGAACTAACGAAAAAGAGAATAAGACTAATTTCAGTTTTTATCTATGTTCTATTTACATTTTAAGCTGTTTATGTGTTGCTCTAGTGATATTTTAAGCACTTAGCAACTGTCAACTTTCAAAAGTATGAGTTTAAAAGAAAGATATCCAGAGAGAGGAATAGCAGGACATAGATGCTATAACGGGGAAATGGGGAAAATGGGTCACATTAGTGGGGTAGAGGTGAAGAGTGCAACACACAGGGAAAGGGGTAAATAACAGTAAATATGTTTGAAAATGTCAGAGAATCAATACTTTATACCTTATTTTTAAGTATGAATATATATATATGAATTAAATATAACCTTTAAAACTACAGTCCAGGGAACATCGTGGAAGAGGGGGCAGAAAGATAGCAAGAGCCAGAAGAACAGGATGTCTGCTGGAAGATTTTGCCTTCTAGCTGGTTCTGTGCCAGGGGAGTACCATCCAAAATTCCTTTCATTTTGAAAGATATTCTCCCAATTTTCCCTTGCTGAAATCTATAGTAATTGAAGGCCAAGATAAATATGCCTCAATATTCTCATTTGGAATTTTTAATTTCCCCAGATCTTTGGTTCTTTATCCATAGAGTGTCTTTTTCCTCACAAGTAAAAAGTCATGAACAAGAATGGACATAAAGTGTGCAGGAGAGATTCAGAATCAGCATGTGAAGAAAAAGGGTGTGTGTGTGAAGAAACAATGGCTGGGTGTCCATGATTTAAAGTGTAATTTTAATGAATTTTTAAGTTATGGCAGCAGGATACAGAGAAGCTCCAAATCCATGGGATTTGGAGAAATTGGAGTATTTTAGATAGGAGACTAGAAAGGACTCAGAAGGGAGTCGTTTTCCATTTCTACTCTGTGGAACTTGCTGGACACAACTCGGGAGGCTGCCTAGGGTCTTACAGGTATTGTGGGAACTGGCAAATAAAGGTTCTGTGTGCCCTGCTGTCATGATGTGTGGGAACCTGCATTGGCCAGGTCATCTAGAACCACTAGTAATTTTTCTTCAAAGTCTATTTGAGGAAATGGGTGGTCTAAAATAACTTTACTGACTAGAAAATATCCTGGTGTAACAGGAAACTGGGTAAAATCAGGGAAAGACATATAATCTAAAATCCAGGATTTATAAGCCCTGCTGATCCATTTATCTTGTCTGTCTTAGGGTTTGATAATCTGTAAAGGTTTTACGAGTTTTATATTTATTTTTAATTGATCAATGACCAATATTTTACTCTCAATATTGTTTGGCAGATCTTAGAGCATTTAAACCTCTGAGAAGGTGTCAAAGCAATCTGGAGGGAAAGGCCTCTTAGGGTAAGTTGTAGAGAATCAATGTATGCAGCCTTTTAAGGACTTGATTATAAAGCACTTGATTGTTGATTGTTCTGTGACTTCCTTTAGCCCAGTCATTAAGCAGCTAACACGAGACACACATGGTTCAATTGTTCTGTGTCTTCCTAGTACTACAATTATTTAGGAGAAAGCATAGTTATAATTATGACATGGTGTTCTAATAAGAGAATAGAGTCTTGGGTGTGTTCCTAGACCAAAGTCAAGAATAAAGTCCCACCCTTGGATTCCTGGGATGCCAAAGTGCAAGGGAAGCAAGACAAGGGTGCTGATTCGAAAGCTGTAAATGGAAATAAGGAATGAGCGTAGGACATATATTAAATGAGAGATTAAATGAAGGGATAAACATCATCAACAGAAATGACACACATCCAAGCACAGAGACCTACTGGGAGTGACTTCAGACCCAGAAAATCAAATGAAAGCAACTCAGTCATTTTAATGTACTTTTTTTTTTCTTTTGCAAACTTAGGACTGAATAAAAATGTTGGAAAAATACCTTAACTTTACTCAGCTTACTTTGAACCTTAAAGGAACACATTTCCCTGGTAAGCCAGAGAGGGTTATAGAAATCTCCATTTGACTTTTGAAAATAAGGGTGTCCTACCCCCAGTAAATGTATGCTCCTGGGTAACCAGGAGAAGACTTCCAAGTCTGTGATAGTCACTGCTTTTTCTGCGTGACAGTCTTTTAAACGTCTGGAAAGGTTTAGAGGCAACCTCCTCCCCCATTTAAAAAGCAATGATGTTTTTGTGTGGATATTTTTCAAAACAATTAGAGTCTGTTATCGTACGTATTATCAGTTTTGATAAGGCCAAGTTCAAGGACTGAGAAGCAAAATGAGGTCTTTACAAACTGCCAGACTTCATCTGACGGCCAAATGTGTACCTCTCGGACTTGCAGGAAGACTCTTTGGGGAATGGAAAATGGCAAAAGAAAGAAGGAAAAACCTATTTAATGTTTTATGGACTTATTAAAAGAAAGTCTCTCCTTTCATTAGCTGTGGGGAAAAAAAAAACAACCCTCCATTAATGTAGAAAGTACAGCAAGCAACTGGAGCAGACCCGGATAACTGCACCTCCCAAGGTAACCGTAGCTGCGTATCAGTAATCGGTTTTCTGAATTTTAATGATAGTTTTCAAACAGGGCTCATGATTCAGTGGGGGGTAATAAAACTTTACACTATCTGTTTAAGATTTTCTGTCTCTTTGTGTACACTTTTGATTACAGCTTTGCTCAAGGTACTAGACCAAAGACTTGGAATCCTGCCAGACTTTTAGCTTACAGCCTTTAAGAACGAGGGGGTGAAAGGGGGTTTCATGGAGAAATTAAGTGGGATTTTGTCAAGTGTTGTTGTCATAAATAGTTTCATAACTTTCTGTGAGTTTTTTTTTTGTTTGTTTGTTTGTTTGTTTGGTTTTTCGAGACAGGGTTTCTCTGTGTAACCCTGGCTGCCCTGGCACTCACTCTGTAGACCAGGCTGGCCTCGAACTCAGAAATCCATCTGCCTCTGCCTCCCAAGTGCTGGGATTAAAGGCCTGTGCCACCACTGCCCAGCTCTGTGAGATTTTTGTGTGAAAAGACAATTTATTCACAATCATAGCCTATCCCCCACACAAATTCTTTCTTGTGGCTTTTCTATTATCTATTTGAAAAAATGAAAGGGGACTAAGAAGCAATAGTTAGTTATAGTTCAGACATCCAAGACTGTCAAAGAATTTAAGTAAGACTAACAAAAACATTATGTTTGTAGATGGTAAAAAGCCATTGTTAGGTCATTAAATATTCTCACCATTATACAACTCAGCAAACATTTTGCTTTCAAAATTTGAAAAGAATTTATCTTCAAATATGTTGAAAATGTTACCATTGTTTCTTCAATTTATATACTGAAGTTGAGGCTCAAATTGTAATATAATTTCTTATTTCCAGTCACTGGCACGTGTGTTGGTACTATTTGCAAAAGCTCACTGCACTCTGACTTTTATTAAGAAAAAAATTCAGTTTTGTCAATGTTTGAATATAAAGTAAGATAAATCAGGAATAAAATGGAGTCCTTAGAAATGAAGACTTGAATATTCCACAATATAAAGAACAGTGAATATTATCTTTTCATTGGTTCTTATAGACTGGTTCATTCATAATGTCTCAACAGGTACAGAACATATTGAATTAGGGTTTTTTTTTTCTAGGAATGTAAGAGGCACCAAGCAGATGTGCTTTGTACCAAATGATTTCATATTTCAATTTGACAAAATAGACGAGCCACATAAAGCCTAATTTCAGTTGCAAATTGCAAGCTGGAATAAGTTCCAGAATGGTAAACAATTAGCTGCTTTATTTTCTTTTTAATAAGACTAAATTACCAGATAATATCTACTGGCATCAACTTGGCTAATAAAAATCTGTTTAATAGGATTTGCCATTTTTCCAATTGCTATCATGATCGGCTTTGCATTTTGATTATCTCTAAACTTTGCCTCAATTTTCTCATAGAAAAGCTCTCGGTGGTAATTGCTTTAACATTTATTCCAGGTCAAGTGGTTAAGTATGAATAATGATCTGTCAAAAATGTACAGTAATGTTGTCAATAGAGCAATTACCATTTAGCTAGAGATTATTATGGCAAAAGAGCACATGAACTGGGCACCATAAACAGAACAACAGAGAAAACAGAGCAAAGGGATTGACTGTTTGCAAAACCTGTGTGTTTTCTACGTGTTCCTGACAGATATTAATTGTCTTTCAAGACCAATTAACCATACCCCACAATGGTCTTCCTACTAGAGAGCAAATTAGGTACTTTTCATTACTGATAAAAGGAAAACACACGTTTATTCAGCTTACATTTAATATTCCCATAAAGGTTGTCTCACTTACATGTTCTGCAATGGTATTTATTTCTGTCTGCTCTCTGTTTCTCCTAGGAGAGCCCACCGCAAAGTGTATTAGTTGTCTATAGTAGTGAATCACTGATTAAATTAATGCTAATAGGAGGTGACATCACCTGCTTTCATTGTCAATATTGCTACAAAGACCCAATTTTTCAAAGTGTCTTTCTGTAGAAGAGGCAATGAATAACCCTATAACTCAATACAGTACTACTTGTGGGGAGAGGTGATAAAGAGGAAATATGATGTTTACCCAGTCAACCTGCCACAGTGTGTCGTTCCCTTAATACCTGAGGCTAAGGGGAAACCTTATAGCCAGTCTTCAAGAAAAAATGAAAAATAGCTCTTTGCTTAGAGGAAATTCTGTAGGTAGTAACATTTTAACACTCTTCCTGAATAAACTTCATGTAACTAGGAGCAAGCTATTTATTGTTCAGCTTACCTAAAACATTTCAGTGACTGGTATTCACTTAGAAGAAATAGTGTCTCGCTTTAATTTTCATGGAAATAATTCAGAAAACTGGCCACAGGTTACGAGAATTTTCTTTTATGTTTCTTTGCTCACTAACCCACTCAGAAAAGAGTTCTTTGATTCTGCTTTGTGGAGAATGAAGATACAGGACCCAATGAGGCTTACAGCCTGAGATATAATCAAAACTCATTCAGCAGCTGTGATTATGATTTATCTATCTATCTATCTATCTATCTATCTATCTATCTATCTATCTATCTATTCACCTGCAATGTAGGATAAATACTATGTAGCATCTATTTATTAGTCACATGCAATGATATGCCTAGTTAGGTAGACTACTTGATGTATTTGATGAATGTTATTGGTAAAATAAAATTTGGAGACCAAACAAAATGAAACAAAAACCAAACCAAAAAAACAAAACAAAACAAAACAAAACAAAACAAAACAAACCCAAAATTCCCAGAACTCGACCCCCAGTATAGAATAGGATTTTCTTGTAGCAAATGAAGCAACACCTGTGGTGACCTGTACGGCGCAGTCCCTTTAGTATTCCATTTCCTTCCTTTCAATGTTTAAACCTTCATATAGTATTCTTCACAAATCTACCCATGTTAACTTTCTCCTTAAGTCTATCCTTAAGTCGCGCTAAAATATACTTTGAATGCCTTACTATTGTTCTTCTGTACTTACCCTGCCAGACTTCCTTTTATTTTATTTTGTACTAAAAATAGATTCTACTAATACATCCTGTTTACAGTTTTCCCTCCTTTTATTCCTCCCAGTTATTCCTCACCTCTCTTCCCCTCAATTCCAATCCCTTCCTGTCTCTCATTCAAAAATAACAGGCTTCTAAGAGAACAACCATACATGACATAGTAAAATATGATAAGGTAAAACAAAGACCATCACACTGAGGTTAGACTAAGCCATCTGATAGAAGTAAAGAGCCCCAAGAGCAGGCACCAACTCATTCACACCTTCATCCATCCCATAAAATTACTAAGCTGAGAGCTGTAATACATACACATATGGCTTAATGAAGAACCATGTCAGATCTGTGCTTGCTACTTCAGTTTCTGTCCGTTCATATGATCCTTGATCCATTGACTCGGAGGGCCTGGTTCTCCTGGTGTCCTCGTACCCTCTGGCTCTTACATTCTTCAAACCTCCTCTTCTGCAGGGTTCCCTAAGCTCCGAGGGGAGGGATTTGATAGAAATAGCTTATTTAGAGGTACTCTTTGTCTCTCTATTGAATGCCTGGCTCTGGGTCTCTGCATTTGGTCCTGGCCTTGACAAACTCCTGACAGGAGTTGTTCTGTATCACTACTGATGCCTGAGTGCTGGACATTTTTCTACAGCTTCCCTTGCAGAGAGATGACACATAGGTCTAGGTTCTAGTTAATGGGTGACAGAAGAAATGATACATGCCGTTCTCAAGGCTTGCCATTTAAGGGCTAACGCTTCTTAATCAGTCTTCTTTTTATATCTCTTGGGATGGAGATCATGACAGATAATCTGTCATGGACCCAGATGCTGTGATAAGGGTGAAAGAGCCTTCTCAAAGGCATCATCGCTTAAGATATACTCAAAGACAGCCATTGATATCTTTTTTTCGGTAGAGAAAAACTGAGTCTACCCTATTTCAAGACTTCAGCTTGGGGAAGACATCTAATATGTTCTCATGGAGTCATAATGTCACTGCTTCAGTCTGTTCCAATGAACTCTTTCAAAGGCTTCATGCACTTACCACCTCTAGATATATATATACATATATGCACACACACACACACATACACACACACATATAATATGTATATATTATATATATATATATATGTGTAAACTTTTCTCCTTAACCCCAAACTCCACTGTATCACTCAGGATTCATTGCAAGGGTACCTCCTCTGTGAAGATTCAGGATCCTCTTCTTCCATTCCAGACTATTAAAGGGGCCTGGGACATGAACTCCCAAGGAGCTGGTCCTTCCCAGTCAAACTACTGACCAACAGTAATTTTTTTGCTGATTTGCATTGAGTGGTGATGGTAGGCATCATGGACTCAGGAATCACTCTTGTCTCACAGTTGGCTCTTCACTGCTTTGCAGGTTGTCTGGCATATAATAGACCCTCAATATATCTTTGTTGTATAAGATTCAATTCAAACTCAGCATGATCAAAACCCAGTTAATTATCTTCTCTCCTTAGCCCCCAGCAGCTTTCCCTCCTATGATTTATGTCTTAGTTAATCGCAATTCCGTCTCTCCAGTTACCCTAAATAGAAAACTGAATGCCATCTCTGCTTTATCCCCCTCCCCACTTTCTTCACTTTTCACTCTACTTGCACACAGAGTTAATTTTAAGATCCTTTAAAAATAATGCCTAAGTTTTCTTGGCTTTTGGTTGCCACTGCTTTGATCTGCTTCCCGGGACTTCCCCAACAGTTCAATCCCAGCCCTTCTTCGTATAAACAGTCTTCATGTGTTCCAAGTTTTCTTCCTTGAGTTAATATAGATGACTATACTAATATCCATCCTCTCAATGTCTTTCCAACTCTCAAATATCTGAGATTGGCTAGCTAGGTAATGTTCTATCTCTCAATAAATATGGCCTTGCTATAGATTTCTACTTTTCCTGCTTTTTCTGACCTTAATCTAAGCCAATATTCTTCTCACCTTGAATGAAAGAGATATATAAACAATATTCTCCCAAACAGTGTCTAGAAAAGACAGAAAGCACCTGAGCTGGTGAAAATATGAATTAGTGATCTTAGAAACCATGGTTAACCAAGAAGAACTTCTTGATATAATCCCAATAAATAGATCATGCTATTTCACTCCAGTGAGCACATGACATTTTCACATCCTGTAGTAATCTTCCTCCAATCAAGATCAAATGTTTTGAAACTGTGAAGTTTTATTTAGGTCTTCTGAGTTTTACTGAGGACAAATCATAGAGATCTAAAATTTCTTAGGTCATGTGTTTGGAATTCATTACCCACCCTCTGTAGGCAAAAGAGAATAAGAGTTGAATTGGAGGATATAAAATTCTAAATTAGCATACTACTATGGTAGTGGTACATAGAGAAATTTAAGAAAGTGAAGCAGAAAGAGATGAGCAAGAAAATCCTTATATGAGTTCCAAGAAGACATTTAAAGGAAAGAGGCAGAAAAGAAGGATGAAATTTTAAAGATAATATGCAATGTTGTCCAATTTTCAGACTACATGATGGGGTAGGTGATGATACCAACAGTAGAAATAAGGCTTAGAGATATACCAACAATGACAAAGGCAAAGGTATAAGATTCCCCCTGAAACTTTTGAAGACAGGTCATTGGACTGGTCACATTGGCAGCTCCTCTTATCTTTTTAGAAATTCAGATTTGAGGACTTACCACAAACCTATGGATTCACAGCCTCATGCTTTTAGAACTAGTGAGCTATGTGAAACTCTGAGATTAAGTAGCCTAGGCTGAATGCCTTATGCATAAAGAGCTCCACTTAATTCCTCCTTAGGATTAGAGTTATTCTCAGTGCTACAGTCATTTAATCATTGACTCAAGAAAGAATTAATTTTGAAGTATCATTATCAAAACAAATAATTTTAGACATTATATAACTATAAGTAAAATAAAAATGTATCTTATATATTTAATTATTGAATTTAGGTGAATAATTTTCATTAAGATTTAATAAAGTAGGATATTTCTTTTTATCGTTAATTTCCACAAGAGTGTGCAAAGTTCTAGGAAAAGCAGCATTTAGAGTAGTGAAGACTCAGTATGACCCTAAATCAAGGCAACTTATAAAGTAAAGTGGCTAATTACACTCCTAGTTTTGTAGGATTTGAGTCCATGATGGTGGAGCAAAGGCATGGCCGCAGGAACAGGTGAGAGCCCACATCTTGAATCACAATCAGGACACAAAGAAGATTTCACTGGTGATAGTGGAAGATCTTTGAAATCTCAAATTTGTCCTCAGTGATACACCCTTCCAGTAGGGCCATGCTTCCTAATCCTTTTCAAAGATACTAACTGGGGACCAAGTATTTAAATAACCCAAGATTTCCGGTGACATCTTTTTGAAGCCACCAGAAACATAGGAGAGCATATTGTTGGTCATTTTTATATCTTAAGGACATGAGGTATGCAATATCTCTCCATATGAAGAGGGGAAGCCAAAGCAACAGAAATAATTGGGCATATTCAAAACAGTGTTAGAATGGTGGAAGTCCAACATAGAACACATGCAATTCAGTTAATATGGCATAGATTTCACATGACCAAATATGTTAGAGATGAGAATGAAGAACTTTTACAGGTAAAATAACAAAAGGCCACATGAGTTGCATCATTTATCTTTTTGTTACAAAAGGAGTCATGTGGTCATTTGTGGAAAGAAGGCAGGGATGTGGAAGAAACTTTTGGACAAAAGATGTCAAAATACTTAGAGTAGCCTGTGTTTCACAATTCGACTATTGACTTCAGCAAAGTGCGACATTTCTGCTGGTCAAGTAATGATGACTTTGGAATCCTTTCCCTTTGAAGAGATGTCAGAGTGAATTATGGGCTTCCTTCAACCATGTCCCGGAGATGACTATAGCAACTGGAGTTGTTTTTCATCCTCTAAAGTGGTTGTGATTTGCCAAGAAGCAAAAGGAATGAGTATTTGAGACTAGGGACAATTTGTTTCAATGCAAGAGGATAAATGCTGAATAATTTTATATCAAATTGAAAAAATATTGAGATTACATTATACTAGTTAATAAAAAGAGAACTTTAAAAAGTACTCTATAATAGCAACAAAGATATTAGCTGCAGAACCCAAATAGAGGTAACCTGGGGTTCATTTGCACAAGAGTCACTGCTATTAAAGTGCAGATTAGACTCTTTTTGGTATCTGTTTTATTTAGAAAAGTTTTATAGGACCCTAAAGAATTATTCCAAGTAACATATCAAAGATAATACCAACTTAATAACATTTTTGAAAATTCTGAAATGTTAGACCTCTATGATGTGTATTAGTTACTATCCTGTTGCTGTTATAAAATGCTATACACAGGCAACTTAAAGAAAGAGGGATAAAAGTCCACCATCACAAAGGAAAAGCAGCTAACAAGCTGAGCCCACATCTGGATTCCAAAGCAGGACACAGAAAAGGGACAAGAACAACAGCAGTAACAACAACAACAACAACAACAATAACAAAAAGGCATGAGTCTTTAGCTCTCAAAACCTGTCCTCAATGACACTCTTTCTGCAGCAAGACTTACACTTCCTAAGCCTAGCCCAAACATACATCAACAGGGAACCAACTAATCAAATTATGGGAGAAGACATCTAATTCAAACCACCACATGGCATTAGGTTTAATATTGCCATTTTTGTAGTTACTTACCTAGCTAGCTTGTGTTTCAAGCTAGGAATTACACATCATTATTTCCTATGACATAAAATTATTACTGAAAATGATGTCTGTACTTAGGTTAGTTTTAGAGAATTTAAGTCATATTAACTTCCACCTCAGTTTTTATATTCATGTTGCCCTTATGGGTTTTAAAGGCATACCTTTATTAGAAGTTTTAAAGTTCATGCTGTACTCATTAGCCTCAGGTTGATGTTTACTTCCTTTTTATCCCTTTTTTCTTTTCATTTTTAAGATCTCTGTATTCGACCATCTATACAAGAAGGCATACACTGCTCATTAAAAGGCAGGAGAAGGCCCTTGCCCATATGCTAAGAAATGTAACCAAAAGCCGAACCAGTTGAAAACTAATACGTTATTTCTGAGACAGCAAATTGCTTTTGATTTGAATTAAAATAGGACTCAGTTACATTTTAATGAAATTTGAAATGTACCTTGCATTTCAAATATTATATAAAATTTTGAGCTGCAAATAGGGGTTTCCCATTCGCCCCCATACTTCAGTCATCCCGTACCCCATGGCTTCATCTCTTCTAGAAATTTCTGCGTCTCTATTATTCAGTTAATGGTACAAAATGATATCCAATGTAAATAAAACATAGTGAATAACTATGTACTCTCTCAGAATGTGAAACCTGGATGCTCTATTATAAGTACTACTGTTCATAAATTATAGGTGACACAAAAACAAAGTGATTTCAGCCATGACAACTGAGATAGAAAGAAAACAGCAAATCCCCAGTCTTCACATAATCAGGTTGAGGGTGAAATGTCCTCCTAGGTAGAAGTTTCTAGACATATTTAAAACAGGTTTAATGAGACTTACATCACCCTGTGTAAATGGCAGTACCCATACTATATGTTTGTATACTGGTTTCCTACATGTATTTTTTAAAAAAATATATCCTTTGCTTTAAAGTTGGAGCCTTATCTGAAGCAGAATTCTCCAATTCGAATGGCAGGTTTACGAAGCCGATATTTTCAGTCCGTGTATGTCTTGTTTAACTTTCACTAAATCTGTGTAAAAATGCAGTCTCCTGGGAATCCAGTGAGTCTGAGACGTGCCAGTTTGAGGCTATCATACACAATCTTTGAGTGACAGGTATTCCGTGCCTTCTATCACATCTCAGATTTTATAATCAGAAGCCCACATGCTCTGAAAATGTCTACCTGACTTGTCTAATGAGTGACTTCTCAAAAAAACGAAGTTTGTCTCTGCTGTCAAAATCTCTCACATAATGATAATCACTGCTACCAGAATTCCTTCCATTTCAGCTATTATTTTCTCCCAGGTACAACTTTTTAAGGACCTGTAACCCTATCTTGATCCAACTTGATTGAGATGCCATATTATCTCCCTACACCACAGCTCTGCTTAGCAGGTACCACAGACACTGATATTATCATAAAGTATCACTCAGTTTCTGCACTATCACACAATATTCGTCCCAAGATGATGAAAAAATTAATGAAATTTACCAAGTGGTCCTGAAAGATGTTGTTACCTATAAGCTAAGTCTGTTCTGGTGTAAAACAACCAAGCCACTGCTTCTTTCAGCATCCCCTCATCCTTGCAACACCAAGTAATTGCCATTCCTTCTATTGACACTCCGAATGGTACTGAACTGAACTGTACATGCTGAAATACCCTAAAGTTATTACTGACTTTTTGCATCCAAGAAACCAAGACATATAGGCACTGATACAAACTTATCAACTCCTAAGCACTTAGAACATACACCATTGCCTGACTGGTCCATTGTCAAGAAATGGCCACTGTGAAGACAGCCGAAAAAGAAGCCTTCATCAATTATGACATATTGTCTTTCCTTACCTGATCCCATTTATATGACGTATGCTCGTACTGATGGACATGTAGTGGGGAATGGCTGGAGTCTTCATAGTAGTCTCTACACTCACCAGCCCGAATAATTGACATAAGAGAGCTTCTGCTCTGGCAATGTGAGCCAACACAAACTATTTCAAGTAGCACTGAAGCACTTATTCAGAGAGCCAGATGCATTTTCAAAAATTGGAGGATTCCTTCTCTAGCTGAATTAAAATGATACTTAAAAGCAAAAAGGTTTTAATTGCCCAAAGTAGCCATCAGAAATACAACTCAAATTTGAAACATGTGCATGTTCTGTAGTCCAACAGATATGGAAAATTGACAAATGGGGTGTTATTCTAAAAAACAAAATGTATCTGTATGGTTTCCTTGTTTATAATCACAGTATTGTTCTTGATTTTGGCTTCTCATCTTGTACATGTTTAGGCAATGAACACCACCTAGTTAGGTTCTGGATGCCTGGATGATATAATGGAGATCTTGACTCAGGTATCTTAGTTGGTTTTCCAGTTTGAGATAGTCTGGGATGGTCACCACTACATTCCTTTACTATCATTGTGCAGAAAGACTCAAGTTTAGAACGAGTCTTCTTGGTAGAAAGTTCAAGGTGTACCTTCATAGTCCAATGTCCACTGGACTCAGAAGAATGTCCCTTATTCTAGTCTTGGGAAATCAGAATCCTTCTGTAAACCGGGAAGCATCTGTACTTAATTTAGCTCCCTACATGTGGAAAATACAACTTTAAGTTGTATGCATGCCAACAGATATTATTTGGGGGAGGTGAAGGCACTTGGTATTTTTTCAGTAACTCAAAGCTCATTGTCAGGGGAAATGACAGCCTAGGGTAGTCAGTGCACTGGACATAAGTTTTCTCAAGTGACTCAAAAGTGGTGACTTTCATCCAGGGCTGGGGAAACCCTTTTTTGGTTTTGGAAATCCAGCATTTCTTTAAAATGTGTGTATGAACTTTGTGGTAGCAGTGGGATTAGAGCCTTGCCCTCACTCTGGCGTTTAGCAGCACCCCTGTGAGTCAGAAAGTTGTAAAACCTAAAGAAACAGTGTTTGGACATAATTACCGTATACCTGAGCAGACGAATGAAGACGGGAGTCTGCTACGCTGTCTCCAATCAAGCCATTGCTGCTTGCCACAGAAGACTAACAGCCCCAGTCATAAGCTTAATTGTGTAGCACGGGACCACAGGGCACATTCCTACCGATCACTCACTGACGGTCTGCAGCATGTGCCCCAAAGTAGCAGAATAGAATACCTTTGTAAAGTTATTCTTGACAATCAACTGCCAGAACTCAGTGTAACGTGGAAGCCGTTTCTCAAACATTCTCCAAGTGTCTGAGGCAAGCTGAATCCAAACAAGTGCCTCAGTGGAATTGCAGACACCCTTGTTCTGTGTCGGTTTTCCTGACTCTCTTTAGAGTTGCTGCTGTCTGGTTTCCCCCAGCGCCTTGCTGTTTCTCTGCTACTGAGAAAAGAAAATGAGGGTCGCAGCTTGTTTTCTTAACACCCTTCTTTATTTCCCACAGCACTTCCCACGGCAATGTCGTCTTGCTTGCCCCTGTTTCTACTTTTACGGCTCCCATTTTTTCTTCTGGAGGAGTTTTTTTTCCCACCTCACGGCTCTTGCAGATTTCTTGACACATTTCTGGACTGTTTGGTTGGGTTATTTTTTTTTCCTCTTGTTGCGGTTTCATTTGTGAATGGAGTGACAAAAGTAAACACGGGATCAAAGTGTGAGCATATGACAGATTCCGAAAACTGCACGTGGGGATATTAGGCATATTGCACCATGATGCTACACTTCATAATTCATGTGGATTAATATTAATTAACATATTGCAGAGACAAATTTTTCCCTCCTACAGCTGTTTCATGGGAAATGGATTTTTAACACAGTTCTGGAAAAAAACAAAAAAACAAAACGGATGCTTTGAGAAGATTATAAATCATTTGGATTCCATCATGGATACAGGAGAACTACATGGCCCATCAAACAAAACAAATGTAGAGGCACACACATCTGTTCTACATACATGGTAGTTTGTACTTATCTTTGAGAGATTTATCTGTCGAGCCTTGCTTGGTCTTAGGTGATTGTGTTATTTCTTTTTTCCTTTATTTGAGGATTTCATCATACTTTCTCTTCCTTTTTCTAAAATTTTGTTATCAGTAAATATTGATATTTAATATTCCATATATTTTGTGAGCCACGGACACTGGAAACATCTGTATTGTGTGCAGTCTGCTTTCTGGGTCCACTTTCTTAAAGACTTGATGAGAATGGACCATTTAGCCCTAAAGTGTTTTTTCCCTCCATTGAGTTAATCCATAAAAATATTTTGTTCTGAGTATGTTTATATGAATTATTTTCACTGTGCTTTAGCTCTCAGAAATCTGAAAGGGTTTTGTCAAACAGTCATTCTGATTGTCGTGGACTTAATGGAAGCAAGATGATAAATGTAGACGGGCACTGTCTGAGGCTTGGGGATGCCAGGCACATATGCGAACTGTTGCTCCATGTGAATTTTGTCTACTCATTCCCTCTAGCACGTTAATTTTAATAGCGTCCAAATGTTCTTAAATGATAGATGATTCCCTCCCCCTCCCCTTCAGGAGAGTTAAGGGATGATGATGGATGGTCAATAGGCATGGCCGTGCCCCACCCTCAGATTTGGATCCGAGGGAGAAATGATGGGAGAAACCCGTGCTCCCTGGGCTCCCTGGGCAGCCTCACTTCTCCTCTCTTCACATAACAGAGTCAAAATGTCCTTTCTCTACTCCAAGCCTTGCCTGCTCAGCTCACCACTCCTGTGATATCATGTTTTTCCTCTAGATCCCTATCACATACAACACGAATAATATTCTCTTCTGTGAGACATGGAGGAAACGGGCATTTAGCGGAGACTTTCTTGGAGAAGGGGTTCAGTTGGGGTACTGGGTGGATAAGAATGAGTGGGGGAGACGAGAATGGTCAAAGTGCATTCTATGCATGTATGAATCTGCCAGATCAATAGAATTTCATCTCCTGCACACAGAAAGTAGATAAGAGCCAACCTGGCAAAGAGAGGATCTGAGTGAGCATGGTCAGAAAACTCTTCATGTGCCCTTTGTGTGATCCGTGATATCCACAGAAATTACAGCCTCAGTAACATCAGTGGCTAGATTCTTCATATGCTGTTATCCATACCGTGCTGAGGACCTGCCCTATATAATTTTCCAGTGTGTATGCCTTACTGACTCCTGTGGACATCAGACCACATCAGACGTATACAAGAACTTCTATCTCTGAAGGATAGCTTATATGGATATGGGTGGTACCCGGGTGAATTTTCTATATCTTTTCACAATTTTAAATTCTGAATGATTTTTTCCTTCTAAATTTCTGTAAATTAGTAAGAAGAACATTTTAATTGTGATGATGGTTACTTTTCCAATATCACCAGGAAGCTCTCATATACACAATTTCTGAGATCACCTTTGGTCCTATTAAAGAGATGGGCATCACCTTGGCAGTCTGCCAGTCTTCCAGTTCGGTGGCTGTTTTAAATGATAAATTGCATATTTTTGTTAGTAGCACTGCTTCTCCATTCTCTAGTTTCTTCCTGTCAGTTGGATGGGTTTCCCTGGGCTAGTGATTTATTACAAAGTAATTTTTTTGAGCTGCCCCATCAACCCATTCCCCACCCCACTAATTTAAGCATTGATTTTAATTAAGCATTTCACCTTCAACCACAGCAGAGATTAAAGCAAGCACTACAATGATTTTAAGGAAAACGGAGAAATGTGACTGTTGCTTATCATACTTGATGCCCAAATAGTACCTTAGGAGAGCAGCAACCCCCCAGTACTTCATCCTTAGTCCGCGAGTCACCTGCTCCTGGGTTCTCATCTTTGTCTATAGTAAAGAACAATGTTTATGTTCTTCGATGACTAGAATCCTAGGAAACTTGCTCATAGCTGCCTATGAGGAAAGGCAGGACAAAGGTTGATAAGTCAGTCTCCCAAATTGTAATTTTGTGAGGAGATTTGTTTCATCCCATGCTAGATACTTTTGAGTTAATATTTTTCAAAATACTTTTCAATTTTCACAAGGGGGAAAATTGGTCAATGGTGAATGTTCATTTTTCATCCCTTGAGATGGTGTCTCATGTATCCTAATCTGGCTGCAGACTTACTGTGTAGCTGAGGATGGCCTTGAACTCCTGATCCTTTTGCCTCAGCCTCCCAAACACTGCTGGGATTACAGGTCTATGTTAACCTGACAAACTTGTGAATCTTCGAATTTATGCAAATCCTGTGTATTCCCATGACAAAAGAAAAGCTCTTGTCTAGTAATTTCCTGTCACAGCGATGTTTCTTGTTGGGTTTCATTGGCCTTTCCCCCATACCTTTCCATTGCTTCTAACCCGAATACGTCATATCATCGCCCGACCCCTTTGTACAGTGGTTCCCCAAAACAAGCATGTGGCTGGATCCACCCAAGGAATTTATCAAAATGAAGATTTCTAGATTCTACTCTCAAATTTTTACAATCAGTATTTCTAGCTCAGTGAGTGCTAATTTGCATTTGCTTGTGTGTATGTACTTGTGTGTACATTCATATATGGTATATGGTTTATAGGCCAGAGGCCTTCTGGTATCTTTCTCTGTAGTTCTTCACCTTTATTTTATAAAATAGGATCTCTCTCTCTCTCTCTCTCTCTCTCTCTCTCTCTCTCTCTCTGAACCAAGAGATTGCCAAATTGGCTATTGGTTAGTCAGTACGGTCTGAGCTAGATCCTCATGTGTAACATGAATGGTACTGATGGGGCCACATCCTCAGTCCCTGATGACTGACATTTCAGGCAAGCTCCCAGGTGATGTTGCTTCCATCAACTTTGAGATATCTCTGTAAAACATCAGATCTTTCTTGGTTTCTCCTTGCATGCTCTGTCCTCAGTTGCTTGTTTGGTGTGTTCTTTCTATGTATCTCCCAGGATTTGATTGACAAATCTTAATACCACTTTCCATTTAATACAGATAAAAATGTATCATTGCTCATAAGGTAAATGGCAAGGAATTAAAGCCTTGTAAACATCTATGGCACACCAGCCTTTGAGAATGCAGTCAGGACAAGACCAAGAGTATAGATGGCAACATCACAGTTAGGGTAAGGGTACCACTCAGATCATGGGAGGCTCTATTAACTGTACAGTGTCATTGAATGATAATAACATCACAGTGGGCTGTGTAAATTAAATTTGGTTGCATGTAGATGGTCTCATTCAGTCTATATGTTTGTATATATAAATCAGTATTCAGCACTCTTGCTTGATTCCTTTAAAGAAATTCTCAGTGGAAAGATAAAATACTTTAGCACAGTATGCCATGGTCATGTTTATTATTTCATACCGGTGATTATGCTAGCTTTTCCTTTTTCTGTATCTGCTTTATTTTGCAGCACCTGCCTTTTCATTGTTTATAGTTCTCAATATCTAAGTTGAATCCTTCAAAAATCTTTCTACCATGTAAGATTCATGAATTACTGGAAGTACAACTGCTTGGCAGAAGATACTTGAAGTTGTTTTCAAGCAACCAGAGTAACATAAGACCAAATAAATTCCTAACCATTTTTGTATCCAACGACATGGTCAGTTAATCACCTGGGAACCCAAGAGGTTTGTGTGACTAAGGTGACTTCAGAAGTTCCATGCATAAAGAGACTATTTCAACATGAAATTTTAGCTATACAACATGCCAGCTATTGAAACCTGAATGGTAATTCAAAAGTTAAATATTCATTAATCATATATAAGACTAAAATATGCAGGTGCTAATCTCAAAGCACTGTGACGTATACATATTTGCTTTTTATATACATGTTGGTTTAAAGTAAGATCCTAAAGATTATGCCACCTATTTCTATGATGATAATTACAACTGATATATCATGTTTTCTGAGAAGTTTATATAGGATAAAGAAAAATTCTATGCAACATCATAAAAGTCTAATCTTATTTCTATGGTGATTTTTTTTAAGTTTGTAAAACAGTAGAAATCATGGGTGGGAAAACAAGCTTTTGAATTTAAGATTTCAATCTCTACCTTGGATTCTAAGTAGAATATATTATAATGTGAATAGCAGAGAAATGAAAGTGGTGATGCTGAAGATATTTTTCACACTCAGAAATATAGAGTAACATCAAAAGACTGGGAGATTACCTAATTTCTATAAATTGAATGCCCTTTCCAAAACCTAGATTAAATACTCAATTTACCATTATGACAATTTTAAAAGATGGGATCATATGGAATGAGATGGCTCAGTGGGAACGTAGACATGTAACATACCTCTATTATCCAATATTGCTATTGTGAGATGGGAGGCATAGACAGGAAAATCCCTGGAAGGTTGTCAGTCAGCTATCTCAGACTATTTCAGGAAAGAGAAACCTTTCTGAAAACAAGGTACAAGTAAAAACCAACACTCAAGTGTGTCTCTGACCTCCACTTATGCACCATGGCACATGTTCGTGTGTACTCATACATATAAACCCTTGTGCACACACACACACACACACACACACACTCACATACACGTATACATACACACACGTAACATACATACAAAAACCACAAAGTAAAATAAACAAACAGAAAGAGAGGGGACCATGAAGAAGAAACTGGGATATGAGAACTCCATCCTCAAGAATGATCAGCTCCTTTTTTGCAGAGGTCTGTTAATCATTGAGAGGGGTTCTTAGTAATAGAAACAATGAATTCTGCAATGTTTTTCTCTGTGTCTCATGGGCAGTGACTTGCCTTCCCACAATACTATAATGTAGCAAAAAGTTTCTTGCAGATTCTGGGTCCCTGCTCTTAGATTACCCAACCTATAGAACTATGAACTAAATAGATGCCTCTTGCTTATAAATTACCTACTATGTGACATTAAGATCTAGCCCAGAAAACTAAGACAGCATTTTCTATACAGCCATAGATTCAAAACTTTAACTGCCTTGTTAGTATGTGAATTATATAGTTTTAATAAGACTTAGGGCTTATGCTAGAGAAAATGTAATCTTGTATCATATAAAGATATGTGATTTAGTTATGATTCACTAATGTATGTCCTGTGTCTCTCAGGCTAGGTACTATGAGATACTGCAATATTACTAACAACTATGCTTACTAGAATAATAATTATATTCCAACTTTAAGCAAACCAATTATAAATGTTACATAGTAATGAGAATCACTAGATAAAGAGAATAGGACGAAGTCAATAAACAGGGTATTTTCTCAAACTCTACTTTGCCACCAAATTGCTGTAGACACAAGCCTTCAGATTGTCTAAACACACAGCTAAGTCAACTACATCACCTCACCTTAACTCTTTGTCCATCCGTTTATCTATAAATCTATTCATCCTTCCACTCATCCAACCATCTTTCCTTCTTCTTTCTTTCTTTCTTTCTTTCCTTCCTTCCTTCCTTCCTTCCTTCCTTCTTTCTTTCTTTCTTTCTTTCTTTCTTTCTTTCTTTCTTTCTTTCTTTCTTTCTTTCTTTCCTTCTGATGAAATGTACTTTTGTTTATTTTAAATTTGCCAATTCAGTCCATTGTTCTTCTACAAAAATCATTTAAATTTATGTCCATGCCACTATAATAAGATAATACCAACTCAAATGCACTTAATTGGATAGAAGTAGACATAGTACAAACCTATGTGAAATATGAAGCTGAATTTATCACTGGCAACTGAAGAGTTGCCAGTCATCCAACCATTTTTATTTTCCTTTATTTGTTCATTCAAAAATTATTTATATATGTTTTCATCTCTGAAATTGAGCTATATATTAAAAGGAACAAAAGTTTATATCACCAATGATTCATTTAATGCAAGTGACATAAGACAATAAAAAGGAATGTAAAAAAGTAACATACTTTGAATGTAGTAGGGCCCTGATGTCGGTAGGATGCTTGTGTCTTTCCAGCATCCTTACGCTGAAATCATCACGCAGAGCATGCTGGCTTTAGGAAGTGGAGTCTTTGGGAGGCCATCAGACTGTCAGAGCAGAGCTCTCATAAACTCCCTCCATAGCACCCTCTTGCCCTTTCCCAGCTGGACAGAACTATCAATGAACTAGATTGGAAGTCCTCAGCAGATAATAAATTGTACTGGAGCTTCTCGGGCTCTAAGACTCCGAGAAACTGAATTTCTACTGTTAATAAGTTACTCAGTCTAGGCCACTTTTCTTAGCATGCCAAACTAATTTAAGTGGTTTTTTGAAGGAGCAGAATTTGTAGAGGCAAAAATCTACCCAGCAATGACATTATTCTTCCTTTCAAAGGTTGAGTCTTTGTTTGTTGGTTTGCTTGTTTTCTTTTCTTTTAAATACCTGCATGCACATCACTTCTCAGCTTCCACATGGCGAGGTGGAAATATCAAATAGTTTTTGCTGCTGTAACATGAGTAGAACTGAGGCATGGCACACTGTTGTTATATAAACCATCCTAACTTCTCCACATACTCATTTCTCATCGAACTGTTACACATGCTAGACTTCAAAGGTCAGATAAATGTGGAATCAATACATGTGTTATGTTTCTTAATCACCACATGGAGGCTGGTTGCTGGCAAGTCATAAACACTCAAATAAGAAATATACATCTATTTTGGTAAAATGGTGAAATTTTGGGAGTTCTTTTGTTACAGAAGCTAATTTGTAAATTAATCCATAAATTATATTTTTAAAAGGCCTGGGAATTCTTGGAGACACAGGTTGATTTTGAGTAACATGGTTTGTTGATGTCTGTATTTATATATACATAGGTGAATGTATATGAACTTTCATTTTTTTCTTTTCCTCAGGAGAACAATGACTAGAGCAACAAAAAGTAATTGCCTTTGTCTTCGACAGAAAGATGTTTGGAGATATGTTAAATAGAAGACATTGACATATCAACGATATTAAGAACAGATACTGAGAAGGGAGTGTAGGGATTTTCTAGGTTACATTAATATAGGAAGACTTAACCTGAATGCGATGTCACTATGTCGTGGGCTGAGGTCCCAGACCTCATAAAAACTATAATTAGAACTTAATTTCAGGATTTAATTTTGTGTCCTGATTGTGGATGAAATCTGAAAATCTCCCTCTTCTGCAACCATGATTCCTACCTTAAAATGTGGGCCAATATTGGCTAAGGTCATGAAGGATGAACATGCAGATGAGAAGAAAGTATAGTTCCAGGACAGAAACAGGGTCTAGGAAACTCCAGCACGAACCCCTGCTAGGGTGAGGAGGTGTCAGTGGAGAGGTCTTGGTCAGAGCTACCAAGGAGGCAGGAAGAGGATTTGCAAATTGGATTTAGCCTTCTTGGTATTGATGAAAACATTGGTGAATGAACAAGTGCAAAGCTTCATTCTTGCAACTCAGGTGAGACTAAGGGAGAAAGAGCCAATATTCAATACCAATAATTTTATCAGAGAGTTTTGCTGGAGGAAAAAGAGAAGAGATGGTGGCTGATGAACATACCATGTTACCAAAATTACCCCAAAATTTACTATGATATTCACCAAGGACTGTATCAAAAATATTCACTCCTCGCCAATCTCCCTACAGTCACTGAATTATCTTCCTCTGCCACCCATCACACTTCATCTTTTGCTATGGCATTCATTCTTCTTTCATCTCAATGTATTTTCTATTGAGAAATATTAACCAATTCTTTTAACCGATATTCACAGCTTCAACTATTGTCTCCATGAGACTGTGTTCTTAAATTGCCAAACTCTCTACTCTGCTCAAATCTAAGCATACTCTACTTCAAAGTCATGTTCCAGAATACGTGTCAGGCTGTTTTCATTAAGTTCTTTCTAGTCCCCACTTTCTCCTATCATAACAAACAAATTAACTTAAGTTCCATAGTTTTAATCTAGGCCCAACGTATTTTCCATTGTATAAATGTGTCATTAATCCCAGCCTTTAAAATCAAGGAACTTTTCCATGAGTTGTTGGATGGCTGGTTCTTTTGGAATCATAGTGTCTGGCAATTCTCATCTGTAGGTTCTCTTGAAAGGACAAGCTCTTTTTCCTCTATGAGTTCCATTTCCTCTTTGCATGTTGCCTATATAACCTGTGGAAACATTTAGCTTATGGCCCCTACTTACTGATGGACAATCTAAGAGTTTTTAGAACATTGAATTCAGAAACATTCAATGGCCCAAATTTCAGAAACTAACCCAAATGCTGAGGATATCATGGAGCACCAGTTTCTCTTTGTTGGGAGAACCCATTTGGTTTCTAACAGTTTCCTCCTAGATCAAAACCTTCCATTTTGCAGTGAAGCTCCTTAACCCAGAAGGCAAACAGCTCAAAATAGTTTCAGGAAGTCCCTGAAACAGACTAGATTCATTAGGCTCCTCCCTCCAGAGAGTAAATAATAAAGGCTATTGAGAGTCACTCCTAGAGCATTCAAGCTGCAAAGAAGATTCTAAACCCACATCAGCTGCTGAAGAAGCAGAAGCTTGCCAAGATGCCTGGAAGAGGTTTTGACCATTGGAGACATTGGAATGAACACTTTCCAACCTTGAGCTGCCTTCAGGGTATACAATGTACCCTGAGTCTCCAGCTTTTGTGAAATGGCATCTTGCTAAGGTGGGGTTTGGTGATGCAGTTGCCTTTGTGTCATTTCTGTACTATAAGTAATCAATTACCCATATTTCTGTGAGTAACCCAAATAAAACGCATTGGTTTTCCTTATGGTGGTATCAGTACTTTGGTCTGTCACATGTGCTTTATCTGGGGTGAGAAGATGTGTGTGTGTGTGTGTGTGTGTGTGTGTGTGTGTGTGTGTGTATGTGTGTGTGAGTGTGTGTGTGAGTGTGTGTGTGTGTGTGTGTGTGTTGCTGAGGAAACGTCTTGTCACAACACCATCCTACCTTTCAGAAGTATATGCTTATCTTCTCCATCCCAGCTGTTTAATGGAACACATCTGTGCTACTTTTTAATGCAGACTCCTTAGTTTAAGTTACAACACGATGGCCTATATTAAGAAATACCCATGTCCCCTCCAAAGTAGGATTTACTTCACTACTTCTGTGGTTTAGGCTACACAAGACTATCGAAGATGTAATTAGAGCAAGAACTAAGAATTTCACATCATAGTTTTCTGAGGCTCTTCAGATGAGCTTCTTTAAGACTTTTAAAACTACCCCTACCTGTATCTTCTATACTTAGGCCTTTCTGCTCATTTAATTGAGATCAGTACTCAAAATATAATTTAATTCATTTGCTTTTTGTTTACTGCTTATTGTTGCCTTTCTGAGGTAGTGATTCTGTCTGTCTGTCTGTCTTATATTGACACAGTAGTTGGAACAATTCCTGAGACACAGAAGCATTTAACAGTATCTTGTATTCATTTACTCTATTCTCATGCATAAATGTATATGTGTACCTGCTTGGAAACCAATGAGTTTTGTTGGGGTTACTTACAGAAATATGGGCGATGGATTACTTATAGTATGGAAATTATACAGTATGTGTGTGTACATTGCAAGCACATGCATGTATGTGTGCTTCTGTGTGTGCATGTGTCTGTGTCCTTGTCTATGTAGTAGGGCATATGCATGCATGTATATACATATGTCCTATAATACATTCAAAATGTGTTGTATATTAGCATATAGGAGAGAATGCATAATACAATTTAGTTCCAATCCTCAAAAATGGCAAACCCTTTTTAGGCCTGACTGTGACATCCAGATATTTCATGATTTAATCTCTCTGAGCCTATCTTTATCCCATCTCTAACCTATGTATGCTATGACACTGCTTTACAACTCAAAAATAAGCCGAAACAAACAAAAAACCTCCTTGTGTCTTCAAAGGATATTCTACAAAGAATCAAATATGTAAACCAGGTAATAGGTGAAGCGAGACCACAGTGTGAAAGTAGAAATATTAAGACACAATCTTGACTAATCTATCCACACATCGAGGATAAGTATGACATTTGCTCTCACCTAAGACCATTTTAGTTGAAGGATGAAACATCTTTTTATCCACCTCAATAGCAGCATATGTTAGAACACCTAGACCACAATAAATTCAGTTGGGCCATGTGATCTAAACTGAGTTTTGACAAAACACAGTGCTCTCTTTGTCAACCTGTGTCTGATTATAAATCCTGCTTAATCTCTTTTTTTCCTCACAAAGTAAACATGTACCTGATATTTATATCTACAATTAGCTAAACTTGTATTAGGAGCCGCATTAAATATGTAACAATTACAATAAAAAATTTAAGTCACGGAAATTCATTTTTCAACTTTCTCATTTGCTATGCCCACAGACATCCCTTCTGCTGATAAAGAGAAAATTTTGACTGCTAAATCCCATCAGAATTAATGTGACTTCCTCCTGTAAATCTCATGGGTACAAATAAGAAATAAACAACCTTATTTTCACAGATGACTCTCACAATATTTATATAACTCTGTGAGTAGAAGGCATACTTCTTTATTGCTCGTTCTTCTGATGCCATCAAAAAGGGGTTATAAACACAGAATTCTTTTTTCATGAATATTTATTTCAAAATAATACATAAAACTTTCTAATTAATCTACAAAGGTAACATTTTTTTAAAAAAAAAAAAACAGTGAGTTATTTTACAATTTTAAGTAAAATCAAAAATTGTAAACAGACATGCCAGACTGTTTTGTGAAAACCAAAGTAGAACCCAATAAGAAGATTCATTAAGGAAATGGATATATTAATTTAAAGTGATTGAAATTTTGATGTAAATTATGAATCATCCATTAGAGCAAAGGCTTTGAGTGCATTAATCTAAAAGAGCAATAGAAGGATATCTTATTTCCTACCAGAGAGACTTAAAATATATATGTACCCTTAGCTCATTCCTAGGGGTAAGATCAATCAATGGAAGGAAGCAGATGGTAATCGCAATAGAAATTCATAGGAAAACAGATAGCATATGGTTTGCCTTTGTAAGGTATGCTGTGTGAAAAAAAGTGTTACACACCTTTCCCCTCAATTATAAATGGCTAGAAAGACTCTTCTGGGGGAAAAAAAGAGCTGAATTAAAAAAAGAAAAGAATCAAAAAGACAGAGACCATGAAAGTGGATCCTTTGCAGAATCTGAAATCTCTCAAAGTGCTGTAAGAATCAAGCTCTCGCGTTTGTTACCTCAATATTTCTTCTCTAGGGTGGACATTCAAAGGAGCAAATGGCTAATGTTTATGGCCCCATAAGGCCAACGGTGATAAAAGGGAATTTACAGTTGGCAGAGGCAAATATGTAAATAAGGTTCAAAGCTTCTCCAAACACCAGCCTTCTAATTGGTGACAAGATAGACTATCTGTTAACAGAATACAATCCCTGTCAGAGCCACCTGCTATCAACGTGTTACAAAGAGGTTATCAAGTGACAGATCTGAACATGGCACTCATGCTTCTCCCTGAAAAGCAGAGCACAATTAGGAAAGAAAGCTAAATAAATAAATAAATAAATAAATAAATAAATAAATAAATAAATAAATAAGAAAGAAAGAAAGAAAGAAAGATACTCTTTACTCTCCCTGGATACACTGTCAACGTGACCTTAATGTGAATTAGCACATTGCATTAAGGAATTGATAAAGGGCTGTACTTTGGTGCCAGGCAGAATTTACCATGAATCAGTTTAGCATTCCGAAGTAGACAAGCTATGGCTTGCGGGAGCTGGTTGTGGGTGGGAACAAAGTAACTAAGTCAAATTTATGTTCCCAGCTTTAAGAAATTCAGGGAATAAATCCCTCAAATCCATAACAGAACTTTTTTTTTTTTTTTTTTTTTGCAGAAATGTGGCCATCTAACTAGGACTATCACACATTAGTTTTAAGTCTTCAGGTTCACTTTTTCCTCAAATATCACCATGTAATCCCAATCAAATCACACAGAGTAACATCTTTTGGATTAGCTGGGCTTTATAATGATTTTATAATTCATTTTAAATCTGCAGCGCATTCAATATTTTCTCAGCAAAAGTTTCAGAAACCATAATATTTGTAGAAGCATCAACCATTTTTAGAAGTGTGACTTTGTAGGGACCTGTTGCATTTGACTGTGGGAAAGGAAAATAATCAGAGTGAGATACAATACTATCAAAAATGAAAATCTACTATGTCACTGTTGTTCCTTTATACCTTAGGATATAAAAATAAATAGTGGATCAAATAGAAATTAATTGATTACTATGTGTGTTTACTCTCTGAAAGTCTAAACAAATTTTTTTTCTTAGGTGAATTTTATCTGAATTGGTAAATATTGAACAATGAAGACACATTTTGTGGGAAGTCTTCTGACACATAATTGTTGCTGAGATAGGAACTTTTCACTACTGTACAATTTTGCTCTCAGCAGCCATAGGAGTTTGTAAGTAGGCAATATGGAAATAGACCATTCTGTGAACTTCTCCCAAGCCAAAGTAAGTGCCCACTTCTTGGGAGGAGGAAAGGTAGGTAAATTTTACAAAGGAATCTGGGACTGATAGAGAGTACTCTAACCAATATTGTTATACAGCATTCTAATTTCCTTTAAGCTGGAGGACAGAAATACACAGTTACACACATCCCAATCAGTTCAAAGGCTAGGGCGGAAGATTAATTTTTATTGAAATTATTTGGTTTGGCTTTTGAGTTCTAATCCAAAATTGTATTCACTGAGTCACACTCTGACCATCTTACTTTCATATGCAGAATACATTAATAGAGCTTCATCCATCTGATAATTCAGAGAACTCGAGTCTGAGAGAGACGTTATCCTATAGATGCTATGCTAACCTAAATAAAACAACCATTAAAGTAGGAGATCATGTGTGCT
Organism: Uromys caudimaculatus; assembly: GCA_028551405.1. Lineage (NCBI taxonomy): Eukaryota > Metazoa > Chordata > Mammalia > Rodentia > Muridae > Uromys > Uromys caudimaculatus. The sequence goes on from CM052719.1 coordinate 36,778,924, forward strand.
TCATATTCACACACAACATAGCACCTGTGGAAAAGATTACATTTTAACTCATTTTATCTTATCTGAATTTCCCATTTCTGTACATCCAAACTATAATATTGAACTATGGTTCCTTCAGTATCTCCAAACATTTTTAGAAGCATTATACATATGTAGCATATCCTGTCTATTTTATGATGTAAATTACAGCTAGAATCACTTACTTAGGAGACAGTGGCAACACAAATTTATGTAATCACCGTAGGTTTTTACCTACTCTACAAAACTATCTATTTTGGGTTCTAATTCCTTCAGAATTGCTTTTCTCCCTGACACATGACCATAGAGATTATATGCTAAACTCTTAGAAACAGCTACAAAATTGACCCTGTAACACTAACTTCTTTGATAACCCATCTGTGGTTAGAAGAACTCCCAAAGGGTTCCTATATCTGCCACCTCCCAATATGAATATGCAGTGTTCCTGTCCTTTATAATCTCATCCCCTCGGCTTAGTGGGATGTAAATAGGAATATTAGATTACAGTGTATAAGAAAAATCAAGGAATTTTGCGGATGACATTAAGATTATCATGAGTGGACTATGAGTTGGCAAGAGACAGTCTCAGATGGCTCTTACCTATCAGATAAATCTTAGAAGAACTGGGCCCTTTCTGAGGAAAGCAACTGCAATGAGATACCTTCCATGGGATCTCAGCAGGCAGCTGGCAGTGGCCTCCAGGATTTGTAAATGGTCCCTTGTCAGCATCCAACAGGTCTTAAGCTAAGGAGAATGTCTTCCAGCAAGAAGGACATGGACTATTTCTACAGTGAGGGAATTTGGAAAGGTTCATTACCTGGTTAAATCTCTAGATGAAAGCACACCTGGGTAACCGTGATTTCACCCTTCTGAGGCTCCAAACCTGAAACCCATCTTTGTGACCTACAAAACTCTGAGTCAATGATCAAATCTCTCTTTAAGCTACTGTGTTTTGGTTGGTTGTTATTCCACTATGGAAAATTGATTCAGCACTCTGATCAAGGAAAAAATAGTTTATACTTTGGTTGAATATTTTGAGTGTGTGGCTGTCAAATTGTACAATCAATTATTAAGAGACATTTTCTTTATGGTTTTCAGTACAATACTGTGCATAGGAATTCTAGATTTATCTTTCTGTAATTCAGTATATTAAGCTTCCTACGCTGAGGACATTCTGATTTGCAAACTTTCAATCTCCTGTCTTAGAAAATATGGAGTATAAGTTTCCTTTTGAAAAATTTCTTGTACACAGTATTTTTAGTTGTCTAAAAGGCCACACTGCCTAAGATCTCTATGTTATTCCTGTAGGAATTAGGACTGATGCCTCCTCTTTCTGTCTCTATCTCTCTGTCTCTCTCTCTCTCTCTGGTTCTCTCTCTGTGTCTTTCTGTTTCTCTATCTCTCACCATTAACACATGTCTCTAATTCTTTCTCTCTAGCTCTCTGTATCTATCTCTACCTCTATATTAAAGTCTTATTGCTTCTGGGACCTATCTGCTCCCAGCATGGGCATCTCTCCTGGGTTTGGGGATATAGATTGTCCTGCTTTCTTCTTGCCCTGGTACAATCCACCCTCTACATACTTAGTAATATCCAAGTGCTCATCTGACTATGTCACTTCTAGTTCACACTTTATGAACTCTCGCTAAAATCCAAAGCCCATCTGAATGGCTGCTCTTTACCTTCCTCTTGTGAGTTTCCGTCAGCGCCAACTATTCTGAGCCCTCCGGTGACACTGGCCTTGCCACGTCTGGTTATGCGTTACTGCTTTCTAAACCAGAGCTCTCATACACGTGTTCTCATATGTGCCTCTGCTTACATCCTCCCTCCCTCTTCCTTACTTTGCCAGCTGTGGCAGAGCCAAGTGAGGCAGAGGATTGGGTGAGCACAGTGGGTTCAGATTTGCAGAGATGGCTTTGACTTTACATGTGTTTATTAGGTGATGTCATTCAAAAACTATTGTGCCTTCTTACCCACATCTCCACTGAGGGTGTCAATCCCAAGAAAGGAGTGTTCCCAGGGTAGCTCCTTGACAGAGGTGGCACATAGCAAAGTTTGTACTGGTATGGAGGGTTTCTTCTTGTTTTACCACCGCAAGATTTTTTGGACATGATTTTACCATGGGAAATTAATGCAGTATTAGAAAAAGAAAGCAGAATTAAAAATTACCAAAAAATGGGGGGGGGGGTCATTTTTCTGTTATTTGAACAGGTAGCTAGGACCACTCAGATTGGTAGTTGACTGAATGGCTGGGTATATAAAAACAACAGAAAGTTTCTTCCCTTCCCATAAATAGAAATTGCATTTTCTATTTATATTACAGACTGGTCTCTGCAACTAAATCAAACCCATTGAGAAATATCTACAAAATGATGCTCTCATCTTGAGGCTGCATAAGTTACTTGGTGAGTAGTCCATAAAACCATTGATATTCACTACTCTCAGCAAGTGTCATGTGTTGTTGGCAGAGTTGGGCCAGCCATTCTTTTACCACTAGATTCTGGTGTTTGCCAATGACCATGTTGCTCTTCCTATTAAAAAAAAAAAATTCTGCTTTCTTTTCTCTTAGCAGGGCTCCCTGTATGAGTGATTTAGTGAAATCTTTGGCTTCACAGTCTCTCCTCAGGAAGGCTTCTGGCTTTCACTACTTTCCTCCTCTAGTCCTAAAATTACTATTTTAGGATCCCTGGGCCAGACTCCCAGAGCAAAAACAGATCCTGGAGAAAGCAATCCATCTGTGTCCTGCCTAACAAGCGAGAGTGACCATCTTTCCAATCATTTCTACTGCCTTGTGAATGAGCCAATGAGATTAAGTCCAGCTGGCCCTGCCCACATTGATCCTGACCAGATCAAAGGTGTTTGTTTAAATGAGTTTAAGTTTAAGATAGTTTGTTAAGGAGGAAATGACGACAGGTAAACTGTATAGTTAAAGGCAATGTTCTGTCACTTACTCTCTTGCCTGGACTTGGTAGTCTTTTAAACATGAATGAAATGTTTCAATATCATAAAAATTATTCTAGGTAGTTTTCTTTGCTTTTTTTTCATGATGAAGATGTAGTTCTTGGGAACATTATGTATTTTCTGATCTTAGCAAAGAAAATAATCTTGTAAACAAAATATAAAACAAAATGTAGTTCAGTTATTGTTGCTGCCATGAGGTTGTGATCCAATGTTTGGTTTTGGCTTGCTCTCTTATCGGACACAATAAAGCATCCTCTCCCTGCTTCTTTAAAGTTAGATGTGACCACAGGATCGACATTGGCCATTAAAATAGGAGCAGAAGTCCTAAGAGACAGTGTGTGATCAACAACCGTCACTGTTTTTTCCATCTGCCCTGAGTGACAGTACAAGCTATTTGTGTTTTAAAGTGAGGCTAGACCAAAGAGAGCATCCAGGTGTCCAGACATGAACCTGTAGCTAGAGCTGGGGTTGCCTCTTAACCATCTGCAGAGTCCTTCATCTTGTCAGACAGTGGGTTTGTGCTAGGTCCCAGGTGAGGTTTTGTAGTGAGTACGTACTCCATTTTGAATGTTACTCCACTGCACCTAACAAGCTGTTCAGGATACTGAAGAGGCAAATTCATTCTTCTCTGTGAGCAACATCAAATATCTTGTCTTATAAGATATCATGGTCGACATTTTCTATACCTCATAATCCACTAATAGCTAACTCAAATGGCTTAACATCCGAGCAAATACTTCTGCAGGTTGGCCATTAAAATTATGACTTTTTAAATGAATCATTCTTGCTGGTACATTTATATGTTAATCTCCAAGGAATGGAACAAATCTGTTTACAAAGTATAAGAAAGCCCACAGCATGGAACAATTTTGTCAGTGGCTCTAGCACACAGAAGTTGGTGACTCTATGCCGAGTCTGTGAACTTTTAGGAATAATTGCTACATCTGCTGCCTTAATAAGTAGAGTTTATGAGCATTGATAACAGAAGAGTTTCTTAAACATAGGATGGACAACTACATGATATTTTTAAGTCAGGCAAAAGATAGCTAAACTGTAGTTTTCCTTGCTTTGATTTTTAACCTCTTCCTGTTAGCAGGGTGGTCACAGTATCCTATGAAATAAACAATGCCTCCATTTTCTTATGGGATCTTTCCAGAACAGACACACAACCTTTGTACAAGTTAGGGTTTCCTATGTAAAAACTCAACTTGTTTTATACTGCAAATCTATGAGGTAGTGTAATTATTTTCTCCTTTTACGGATTGGGCTTTGGTGATGAAGTAACTCATCTAATACCACAAAGGATGTAAACAGGGCAAAGTTGTATTGAAGCAAGTGGTGGCAAGTTTGATGGCCTTAGGTTTTTAATCAACTGCGTACAGTTGAAATGAAGCCACAAAGTTTTCTTCATGCAAGTTGATTCCTACAGTGTCCTAATGCCTAGAACTGTAAGTGGATTTGTTGAGGTCATTGCCCTTATTTAAATTCTTTTCAAGTTAGACAATCCTGCTGAAAGAGGTTACACATCAGACCCTTAAGTATAAAGCTATTACTTGTATTCAGTTATGGGGTAGTCTTATCCAAGTTAGAGGTAGAGTGAGTTTTCCAGATTTCTAATAGCCAAGAATTCATCAAAATGGGAAAGGGCCTGTATTACTTTCTTGTCCCTGTAACAAAATGCATCACAGAAGCAACTCAAGGGAGAAGAAGTTATTTTAGCTCACAGTTTTTAGGAATATTGTCCGTCATGGTGGGGTGGATGATATGATTCTGATAGTTCCACTGGAACATAAGAAACAAGAGAATATTATTCATTTCTTGGTGGATTTGTTAGCAGAGAGAGGACCAGAAGTAGGTCTGGGCTATAGCCCTCAATGACCACACCCGGTGGCCTAGGTCTTCCAGTTTGGCCTTATCTGTCATAGTTTCCACAGACTCCCTAACTGTATCAGCAACTAAGGGCCAAGTATTCAAACACAAGAGCCCATGGAGCTATTTCCCATCTAAATAGTATCATTACCAGAGAATGAAAATGGAAGAGGTTAGGGAATGTTTTAGTTTGTTGTCTATTGCTGTGGTAAAACATTGACCAAAAGCAACTTGCAGAGAGAAAGGTGTATTTCAACTTATAAGTTACGGTCTATTGTACATGAAAGCCAGTTCAAGAGCTCAAGGCAGGAAGAAAAGGAAAAGCCAAAGACGAATGTTAATTATTGGCTTGGTACCCATGGCTTAGTCAGCCTGCTCCCTTATACAACCAAGTAAGCAGCACTGTCTGAAGTGGATTGGTCCCTCCCATACCAATCATCCTTCAAGAAATGGCTCATAGGTCAATCTGATTAAAGCAATTCCCCAATTTAGCATCCATCTTCCCAGAAAATTTTAGCTTGTATCAGCTTGACAAAACACCACCACCAAGAACAAAAACACCTCAAACAAAAGCCAAACAATGAAATGAGAAAAAAAATCTCAGAGACCCCCCAGAAACTTAACTAGTCTAGTTGGTTAAGACAAATCTAATTTGTATGATTTTTATTATTTCAGAAGACATTCAACACTGAAAGGACCATTTTCAATGCACACAAAAGCCACACTGCCTATACAGTAGTCTCTCTTATTGTCAACATTAAAAAAATAATAAATTATAGAGCATCCTATCCATAATGTCATTGGTATCTAGTTTCTCAAATACTATATTTTATATTTGTTATATTCTATTTATTATCTGTAGTTCATATGAGAATCTGATAGTTCAAAAAAGAAACCTTGGATAACGGCAACTGGTAGTGTTGATGATACATAAATGAATTTAAGGAACATGTTTTGACTTTTGATTTTTGATTGACTTACTGATTGATGATAATTAACTTTAGTGAATGCAATCTAGTAGCTACAAGGGCGAGAAAACAAAATATGACAAGGGAACTCAAGTATATTCCACAGAAGATTTTCTCTCTTGATATTCATGGCTCGATGGGTGGGTAGCTGTAGATATTAGTGACCCCATGATATGTCTCTGAAAAGGCTAATCTTGAGAACTCACCATCTTGGAAAAGTCCAACAGATGAAGTATTAATTTCATGTCCTCACTACTCAAAGAGATATGACTCCCAGGATGTGGTTATTTTAATGTGGATGCTCACACTGTTTAGTCCTAATTGTAGACGCATATCTATTTGTGATAAATGGATTAGCTTGCTCAACGGACTCCGTGTGCATAGGCAAATGTCCACTCCTAACAATTTCTCAGCTGCTTGGACTTTATTATCCTCCCACATCGGAGACTGTCACTCCCCAACCTCCCACATCGGAGACTGTCACTTCCCAATCTCAGTTTAGTACAAATTTAAAAAATAGTGGCATATGCGGTTCTGTACTTGGACAGTAACAGTTCATTTTCCTGTTTTAGGGGCTTTTACACTCTTGACTCAGTGGCTATCTTTAATATCTAGTTATAAATGATGAGATCTGACTTCTGGGGTTATTGGAGAAAGGAGGCAACATACAAAAATATTAAATGATTTTCTTTGTGAGACCCTGGACGGAGATTGTCGAAGGAGTTATAGACCTTTGGAGGTTTCTCCTGTCAGGAGGCTATTCATAAAAGCACACTGCTTACAGTGGCAGGTATCAGAGGAGACAAGCCAGAGAGTAATTAAAGTTAATTGATGCATTATCGTTCTCTGTATTGTAGCATTCAAATGTAGAAGAAAGGTATGCTAACTCGTCAGACTCCTTTTCTATCTACCAAAATGGCAATAAATAAAGATATGAGAAATATATTGGAGGGATAGGTTTTTTTCCTGGCCTTAGATTGAGTAGGCAGACTGACTTCCTTAGCAACATAGTAAAGCATTAAAAAAAAATCAAATCAAACAACCAAACAAAAAACTTGTTCACTTAATATGCACCTTAAGGGATACAGAGTCATTTTATATAGTAGTCTCTGCTTATAAATGGAGTCAAAATAAAATACATAATTTTATCCATACTAAGGCTCACATGTAGTTCATCATGTTTACTAACAATTTGACCTCTGATTATTGTGAATTGTATTCATTTTTTCCTTTTCTCTTCCATCATCTCAATATGCACATAAAGACAAATTTTGGCTAGGATTATTCCACTGTACTGAAAGGGTTAACTAAATGCAAAAAGTTCAAAACACAGTTGGCCATTTATTTATTCTGTAATAACTATCCACCACCAACTAATGTAGCCTCAAATATTTTCTACTTTCTTTAAGCCATAGCATAACATTTTCTATATGAGAAGTTAGCAAAGGACTGAGCGATATCAAAACTAGCAGTTAACATTTCCTGAAATTGCATGTTCAAATCCACAGATCACTAATGCTCTAGCTACTATGCCTAATGGGCGCATGTTGTAACTCGAGGTTGATTTTCACAAAATGGCTATTAAGTCTGGGGGTCATCAATGTAACTTTTCTTTTGAAAATAATGAACCACATATGCACATATCTATATGTGATAAATACAAGCAGCTGACATCAATGCAGTGACAGAGGAGAGCTTAATAAAGGACTATTTCTAGAGGCATGTGAAAGACTTGAAGCAAACAGCTTTAGTCCTGAAAAGTAAGGAACATTTAATGATGCCCGCTGAAAGTAGCTTTAAGTGTAGAAAGGGCCACTCGGGTACCTCTGGCCTTACAAGAGGGACAGTTCATCTCACAGGCCATCTGGGAGAACCCTGAGTAATAGTATCCCAGACACTCTCCTTTCCCACTCTGGCCTCCTGCAGCTCTCCCACTGGCTGCGGGTCAGAGGTCAAGGTTCAAGGGTTAGAAAACTTGAGTGGCCTTTAACAGGCAGATGAAAATAGTGATCAGGACCAGCAGTTTTGTTTGTCTATTAGCCCTTTGGTTTGACTTTTTCCCCTGGAGTGAAATTCCCAAATATTACCAACACACTTGTCCTCTCTTCCTGTCACCCTGAATCATGTCACTGAAATAGAAATCTGAGTCATTCCAAAACTGCTACTGTAGATACTTCACATAACAACTACCCCCCCACAAGATTCAGACCAAGTGTGAATGCAGCAAGCAAGAAAAGCCCCAGAGAAAGTGGGTTCAGGCCTTCCCTTTGCCATGAAAACACTGGAAAGACAGCTTATATCTACGGAGCATGATCCAAGTCCAAAGCCCAGAATTCTCTAGATTGGCTTAGAAGCATTTCCTAGCTCCACTGCCTCCTAAATCATTGACCCAAAATAGACTCCTACTCCAAACGCCACAGCTGCAGACATCAGCAACTTGTAGGAAGTTAAAATCGACACTGTCAGGGAGCAAAATTGCCCTCTGGTCACCAGCTGATGGGCTCACACCCCCAAGTCCCTCTTCCTGCAGTAATCAAGCCCAGAATGATTATGTCTGCTGATGTGTTTCATCTCCCAAGAAACTCTTTAAGTCTTCTTTTGGAAGTTCTTGCTGTTCTATCTGTTGGAAGTGCTTCTGAGAGGGTCTAGCTAATTGCTTGCTAGCTGTATGAGGCAGCCAGCGAGCGATGATCGGCCTGAAATTGGAGCAAGCCATCGATGTTGATAAATTGGCTCTGGACTTGACCCACACTGGCTCATAAGGGCCACAGTCTGTCACAGTAGAGATGGCTCAGATAAGGAGCCTGCTCCAAGCAGGAGTGTCAAAATGTAAGCCAGTATCTGCAAGGTTGGTATTGCCATCCTTGGTTTTGTAGATGACACCTCTGATGCAGATTGTCCTGTGTCTGTAGAGTAAGGTTGCATACTGATGGGTGACTTCAAGTTCAATCCATACTGTGTATTCCTTAGGTTTCTGCTCAGCTAGCAACAGCCTCTACTATGTCTTATTCCCCTGCTCCATCAAATAAGCAATGCATGGTCTTATAAAATCCTTCTCAGAGGTGACACGGGTTTTCCTAGTGGATGTCAGTAGCAGGTTTAATTGACACAGGATGGTTGAGGAGATTTGCAAATAACCTGCAAGGTATGAGGTGAGCTGCTATGCAGTAATTAGTGCTATCGTGCATAGAAGCACTGTATTTCCAGTCATTCTTGATGAGTTAATTGACAACCCACATGACTCCAACTTTATACCTCCCATTATAAATAAGTCAAATCTTCAACATAAGAAAAATTTCACATCTTGTGGCTTTGCATACTCACATCTTCTATTGTCCCTCCAGCTTTTGCTGCCTGCTGCTGTGTCTCTTAGTGCAGGGCATGTGAGGGTGGCCCTCCCCTCCCCTTGGCCTAGTCTCACATTTCCAATCTCTGCTAAAGTGGAAAAATAACAATGGCCTCCTCGCAGGTCATCTGCACTGATTCCCTGTCCCTAGGTCACTCCCGATAAGACCAACCTATAAATACACTTCAGGACACCTAGTAAGATGGAAATAAGCTTTAGATGTTCTTATTTGTTGCTATCACATTTACTTTGTACCCCCTAGAAACCCCAGTTTGGGGCACAGTTCTTGGAAAAGGGTACTTGTTAATTGCTGAAGGTATTTATCTAATTCTAAGTTCTACTGGCTCATCAATTATATATATATGTGTGTGTGTGTGTGTGTATAATATATACATACACATATATGTGTGTATATGTGTATATATATACATACATACATATATATATATACACATACATATATATATGGAAATTTTATGAGGACTGCTGCTGCACTAGGGAGTGAGCTGTCTGGTGAATGGATATTGAATTATTAGGACCATGAAGACATTGAAAAATCACCTTTTTATATATAGAGAGTGTGTTGTTTAATTTTGAGCATCTATTTAACATGATTAAGAGATTCCCAGAATGTTCGGAAAGCATCATCTCTGGTTGTGTCAGTAAGGGTACTACTAGTAGAGTCTAGCATTTGAACCAGTACCCAGTAAGGACAATCCACCCTTACGCATTGCAGGCAGGCATCACTGGAGCCTGAGGAGCCTGATGGTGGTAAAAATGAATATTCATACTCTCCCTGTCTTCTGAAGCTGTACCTTCTACTTTCACTTACTGTTAGAACTTTGCTTCTCAAGGCTTTGGCCTCTAGTATTTACCCCAGCAGCTGTTCTTGTTCTCCCATTGTTGACAGTAACACCTCTGGTCTCTCGTTCTTAGGAATTCTGATGCGCACTGAGTCACACTTCCCACTTCTCCGGGTTATTTGGGTTTTAAATGGTCGGGCACAAGATTTCTCAGCTCCCCATTGCTAGAGCCGATTCCCACATAAATTCTTTTCCTTACTGGTATTGTATTACTTGAGAATGTCACTTGAGAGGAGATCTAATGCTTCCTCCGTTTTGAAAACAAATGTTAGTATATAGACTATATTGAGTCTTCCTTCAATATATATACATCTATTGTTTTTAATATAAATTCAAACTGCATACTAAAAATTTTCAAATGATTAAGCCAAGTGGAAAATTAGCTGTGACTACAAACATTTCCATTTTTCCATTTTACTTTATTTTATGTGTGTGTACATGCACCATGTATGTCCTGGTGCCTCCTGGGCACAGGAGAGGGTATTAGATCAACTGGAACAAGAGTTAAAGGTAGCTGTGAGCTGTATGATATGGGTTCTGGGAGCCAAACAAGGGTCTTCTGCAAGAGCAGCAAGGGCATTTTATTATCCGAGCCATTTCTCTATCCCTGTATCCCTTATTCTACTATTGCTATTTAACTCTCAAAGGATAGAGCAAAACATCACTGACATGTATCTCCCCCATCCTGTCTCACTCTCCTCTTTCCCCTTTGTCTTTCAAATCTATTCTAATAACTATAAAACTAATGGAGGAAACAAGACGCTTGATTGAGATAGTTACTAAAAATATTAAAATTATTTCTGCCCTGATTTTCTCACTTCAACGTCTTTTTATGGTGACTACAATGGCTTCCTCAAAGTAAGAAGTATTAATCCCTAGTAGATGCTAAACTATCTTTCTTGCAGGCAGAGTCTTCAAAAGTTTCCCATTCTTATGTCTTTCATATTGCCACAAATACTATGAACACAGTCAATTAATGTATTTTCTTCATAGGGTACCTTCTGACCTGTAGAATTAGTATTTTAAACTAGGAAAAATTCTTTCTAAGTATTAGTAGAAGTCTGACTGGTATATAAAGCCCTTCTAATGTCTTTGGAGTTGCTAGGAGTTGCAATATTGGATGTTTGATGTACCCATTCTAGTTTCCTTCCCCCTAAAATAATTCATTTTCCTTCTAAATGGAATCATGAAAATACTTAATAAAAATGGTAATACGTCCAAGGGCACATGGTTATAACTGAAGGATTGATGTGGAGAAAGTTCTAGTGTGTGTATGGGGGTGGGAGGGGAAGAATAGCAGCTGGCAGAAGTGTTAGGGTACTCATTAAGTGAGAGTGCGCTCCATGGCATTTTTCTTTTGAAAAACACTGAGCTGTGGTCAGGATTCTTTTTATAAATTTTATCTGGGATTAATGTATCTTTCTCTCGTGGATATCTTATAACCAGTCACAAATCAATCAGCTTGGAGTAGAGAACTGCTATTTAGAAAATTAAGCTTGTGAATAATTTTGAAGGCATAATCTTTTACATATCAGTCCTAGTAAATATTTGAACTAGAGGCTTAACGCCAACCATCCTAATAGTAGGGAGATAGTTTAAAACTATGCTAAACTTTTCATAAGAGATGTAGAGTCATCACTCTAAGAACGTGAATCTTCAGCAGCAAGCTTTGAATTGTGTTATCTCTCTGTATTATGTTCTTCACCCCCAAAAGGTAAATAAAAAGGTTTTCTTGCTAGGAGAAACTCAGACATAAATATCAGTTTGTTACCTAGTATATTCTCTAATCATCTACCTAAATTCTATTCCTTTCTAATCTTGTTTGTCATAGAGGATAGGATGCCTATGGGACAAAGGGCTCTTTCCTGGTATGATAGCCAAAATCTGATAGGTAATATGACTGCCATGATGACAACCAGACAACCTCTGCCTTCCTTGTAATCCCATGTGCTATTTACCCCAACTTTATAACAGTTGAAAACCATCATTTGGATAACTAGAAAAAAAATCATAAAATAATAAAAGCCTGAGGAGTGTCTCAAGGGGTGAAGTGTGTGCTGTGTAAGTGTAACGATCTGAGTCTGACTAGTTAGAATCTATAGAGAGCCAGATGTGGCAATGCACATCTGTAATCTCAGAGTTATTACCCTGAAGTGGGAGGGAGAGATGGGAGCATTCTAGAAAGCTCCTGACACAGATACTAGGCTATGTGGTCAGTGAATAACAAGAAAGGAATAAGTAGAAGATTCTCAAATAAGGTAGAAGATGAATTCCAACACCCAAGATTGTCCTTAAATGTCTACACTTGTGTCATAGCCTAACTGCTCACACACACACACACACACACACACACACACACACACACACACACACGCATGCATGCACACATGCACATGCACACACACAGAGCATAAACTCATATATATATATATATATATATATATGTATATACATATATATATATATATATATATATTCTTGCTATAGCTTAAATATTCTTCACCTTAATTAGTGTATCCCTCCACCTCAATTCTTTTAGTCAGTGCCTATTAATATTTTGATGAATTTTCCCAATCTAAGAACTTGGGTGAAGGAGTTGATTTGGGAATTGATCCCCCACTTCTTTCTTAGTCAAGAATAAGCCTTCCTTCACTGATTGATTCAGCCTAAGTCTCCTTTATTTGCTGGCTTTGTGATTCCAAAGGAGAAAAACGGGGGTCATTTACATATTGGCTGTAACAAAGCTACTCCATCCACAAACTGACTGAGGCTGTCCTTAAACTGCCCCCATCCCCTAGACCTTCTCTTCCTGGTAGCTGTTCTTTCCTCTCTATCACCCTCATGGCTTCAATTAGCCTTTAGAAAAGTCACAGCTGAGGGAAATTATGGCTACACTGTTAATTATTGCATAGTATACTGGTGTATAGTTTGGCTGACACATGGAACTGCAATCACTGAATTCTATAAAATACCACTTCATCTGGATGGCATCTGTAGATTGAGACGCTTACCTGTCTTTCAACTAGAAAAGATAAGGACACTGAACATCAATACTGTGATCCATGAGAAGTTGTTTGGGTCACATTGTCCTTCAGAATGTGGTCAGAGAAACTTAGAGATTAAAATTCTGGAGTTTTTGAATTCCGTCTAAACCTTTATAATCAGAATTTATGAATAAAGATCTTAAGGTATTTTATAACCCCCTCCCAATGTACCATTTCTTCAATAAACAACCAAAAGCATACACTTGTCCACCAAAAGGAGACCTATAAAGTTATTATACTTTTAGTTGAGATATGCAAAAGAAAATCTAAAGATAACAAAGCGATAGAAATAATCGCCTTTTATTAATGGTAATATTAGTGTTTTTTTAAATGTTTGTATATAGTACTATTTATATTTAAAAAACAAAATCCTTCAGTGTTGGAGAGAAGGCTCAGCAGATAGGAGGCTCTGCTGTTCTCACAGAGAACTGAGGTTTAAGTCACCATACCTAGATGGCAGCTCACAGCTATTTGTAATTCCATCCAGTTCCAGGGTGTCCCACACCCCCTTCTGACCTCTGCAGGCACACGGTGCACACATTTACATGAAAACCAAACACTCATACACATAACATAAAAATAAATAAGCCTGAAATAAGCAAACAAAAAACATTTTAAGATTCCGAAGAGCTTTTGAGTATTGGTCGGTTTGTATATCTGTCAGTATGTTTCATATTAGAAATTTAAACAATTACATAATTTTATTGAAATTGCACTGCATCCATTAATACTAACAGAAATAGCATTCTCAGATAAAAAATGGATTATATTTTCTGAATTTCAAAGTGATAAATTGTTTCACATTTTTTTGCAAATATCTTCACTGTGTGACTTAGTAGAAATTAGCTGCTCTCTTCCCCTTCCTTTTGCAATTTGTTTACTGTAGAGTCATGAGGACTTGTGAGTTTCGTACATTCCCAGTCCATTTATGAGAAAAGAAGAGTAAAAATGTCTAATTGTACCCTAGAATTATAATAAATACAATTTGTCTTATGGGAATATAAGAGCTTCCTGAGGCAAAGTGTGAAAGTTAATATTTATTGTTAGCTTGACTAGGTTAAGTCAAGTCATAAGAAACCACTCCTCTGCTTCTTGACTGTGGTTTCAATGTGATTATAGGTTCGTGCTGTTAGGGCTTATCAACTATGGTGGACTGTATCTCACCAAACTAATCCAACATAAACTCCATTCCTTTTAAGTTGATTCTTGTCAAGTATGTGAGCACAGCCTCAGACACATAGTTAATGTAGAGATAAGTACTATGAAGTAGGGCCATTGGTGTGATAAGCCTGACCACATGGTTCTCAGGATTTTGGAACTAGATCATGGTAAAGAATGTAGAAATCTTCGTGGCCACCTTTAGAAGTCCTACTATATGGAAATGAAGTCCATTCTGGTGGCAGATTGGAAGACCAGACTGGTGAGAGAAATAATAGCAGTGGAGAATAGCTCATATGATTTCACAGGAAGTAAGTTCACTATCATGGCTGGGCTAGAGGCCAGTGTTGTGTTCCAGCAAAGAATCTGGCTTCACTCCTCTCTTATTTTGAGATGAGTATATATGGTGGACTGATCTGTTTAGTAGAGGAAATTACTAAGTAGAATAACATTCAGATTGCTTCCTGATTGCTTCTCATTGCTTTTATACAAGTCTACAGTTAATGGAGCAACACATGTCACAGAAGCACTAAAAATAATGTACAGTCTAGAAAGGTAAAGAACTTAAGCTGAAAACTGTAGACAACGTAAGTTCAGAGGAATATCATTGCTAGTAAGACTAACACCATTAAAGGAAGCATGTTCAACATGAGACAACAGGAAAAGTATCCTGGGAGCATGGATATATTCACTCTGAAGTCTCAACTTATGAAAATGAAAATTCATTCAGAAGAGTCTAAACTGAGAATCCCACCACGTGGTTTTCTATTCAAGAACCTACCTAGAGAAATGTTCCTTCAGGGATCAGTTCTGGAAGGTACATACAGGCCAGTACAACTGTTGTCTACCAATGTTGATTATATGTCAAAATGGCAGAGATCATAACAGCATGAATGCGCTAATGATATCATGACACAGAAGATTCAAGAGTGAGAATGTCATAGGGGACTTGTATCAAAGTTTCAGAAGGCTTCTGAGGCTAGGTAATCTATAGTAAGGATGAACTTTCTCCAAGACAACGCATAAGATGTAGGGAGACCCCCTAAATGTTCAAGGGACACCCACAAAGAAAAGCTGTAAGCATGGAGTGAATACAGCCAAAGACTAGAGGTGCACATATTATAAGAGGCACAGGTGGAGCAGTACGGATGCCCAAAGCGGGGGGAACTGAGTTTATTCTACCAAAAATCCCAGATGCTGAATATGGATCTGGAGTGACACTGTATTTTACCTTTCCTTTCTCATTTTTGGATTGAGAATTGTTTACTCTGTGCCATTGTATATATAGACAACATGTAACTTAGTTGATCTTGTGGTTGTTATTCTTATTCTTATTATTCAAGCAGGGCCTCATAGTTAAGAGATTGGACATGAGTCTAAGAAGAGACTTGGGGATTTTGAACAGTTCCAACATCAAGGCTATTAAAGATTTGAGGACTTTTACAGATGGACTGAATACATTTTGCTTTGTGAGATAAGAATGAGAGTTTAGGGGACAATGCTGTGTGGGTTATAATTTAGAACATTGCCTTTGGGTACTGGGTTGTCATTGATGCAATTGAAATGATTACTATTCATTGTCAACCTGACTGGGGTTCGAGTCACCCAGTCAGTACACTCCCTTGTCCACTATAGAGGGATATGCAGGGAAGTTTAACTGGACAGGAAAGACCCACCTTAAATGTGCCAGGACTGCTAGTGGCTGGCATCCAAGAATTATTAAAATACAGAAAGTGTGAAATACCAGATTACATTTTTTCTGTTTATTTCTTGACTATGAAAAACTGTGACCACCCCCCCTTCCCATGTTCTGTTGGTATTTCTTTCCCGCTATGAGGTACTAAATCCGCCAAACTGTAAGCCTAATACTTTTCTCCCCTTAAATTATTTCTTGCCACTGGTCACTGTAACTTGGGAATCAAGGTGATATCTATAAAGCTTGGGGACTATGGGCTTCTATTAAGCTAACATGGTTCCAAGCTCACTTCACTGAATTTGTAAATTTGTATTTTGAGGCAAGATCTGACTATTATACTCATAGGGCTGTCTTAGAATTACAGTCCTCCTGTTTCTCTATCCCGAGTGCTGGGATTACAGGGGCATGCTACATACCTGGCCTAATACATTTTACTATTTCACCACTCATGAAAGACAAACTGTTACAGCTATTATCCCATTTTACAGTTGAAGAAATAGAGGTGTAAGGAATGATATTCGTGCAAACTCGGTGAAGTTATGGGCTTTAAACATAGTCTTAGAGTGTATCTTCATCCTAGCTTGCCTCTGGTTTAAGAACATAGAGATCAGGGTTAGTCTTGGGGCAACTAAATTAACAAAGCCTTGAGAGATAGCCTCTTAATTGAAGAGCCAATTCCTCTGTCCCCTGCTATGGGTCTTTTGGGCAATTACTCAGCATTTCTGGTGAGAGTTTGGTTTCTGGAGAAAGGCCCCTTTCACAGAGACAAACAGTGAGTCCTGAAGGCAGTGAGTTGCAAGGGTGGGAAGCAAGTACAGACATGTCCAGACATTATTTGTCACACAGTATACCTTTTTGCAAGTGAAACTGTTTTGCCCATTTTCTTAAAGATCCTTCCTTCCTGGAATAATGAAGGTCTCCAGACAGGTAGGACTCTCTAAAGCATGGTTTCTTTCAGTGGGTTTTCAACATCTCAAACTGCAGGTCAAGGGTTGGAATGACTCCCTTTCTAAAATATGTGGAGAATTTGCAGAAGTTGTCAGGAGGGAAAGGAACTTCATGGAAAATGTAACACAAGTACATGGTTGTGATAGATTTAAATAGCCTTTTTTAATTTTAACCACATACAATTTACCTTCTCAAAGACAGGTCAATCCGGAGTCCTGTGTTCTTATTTAAATAATTAACATTTTCTAACGCACAATAGTTTAAATTGGTTATCTAGACCCACACAGATATAATAGTATTAGTTTTCCTTTCAGTTAAGGAAGAGTAAGTTAGTATGATAGGTTTGTAGGTGAAATCTTCTTGTCCAGTATTTCAACAGGCTGCTTATTTTATCAAATAAGGAGAGAAGTAGAAACACACACACACACACACACACACTCACACACACACACACACACACACACACACACACACACACACACACACACACACACACACTCAAATGTAGTTTCATAAAGTTTAAAAAGTCCCCAGTGGGTGTTTTACTAACTACTCATGACTTAGAGGGCATTGGCAATGAAGAAGTTAAATATTTTCTGATTTCTCTCAGATCTTAACCAAAGAGTCATTCAGATCTCTAAGCTGTTTCTAATTAGGTGTTAATGACCTCGAGTTGTGTGAGTTTACCATATTCTGTACCTCATTTGATTCCCCCCCTGGGCTAAAACAATACCGAGAGGACTACAATGAAGATAAAATACACCTCCACGTCCCCCATGGTTATTGGATCAGAGATATATAAATACAGAGAAGTGCAGAGGGAAAGATTATTATTAACACTACTTACATGACCTGTGTGAACCCAGAAATGAAAGTAATTACAGAGCTGTAGTGTGCTGGCTGAGGGGACCCTCGTCTGCAGGAATCATGAATGAAGCAGACATACAGAGGACCCTGGAATATCAGAGGCTGGAGATCTGGGGTCTAATGGAGTCTCTGAACAGAAGGATTTTTTTTTTTTTTTAAGAAAACAACATACAGTTCCTGAAGGAGGCATTAGAAAATATTTTTTGTCTTGGGTAAGAAGATCATTGCTATCTTCAATGTCCATGGAAAGAATCAAGTAAATAAAAACAACCATATATGAGAAAATGTATATGTCTAATATATTATTCATTATGTACATAATATATATTTATATATAAATAGCTTAGATGTGTGTGTGTGTGTGCGTGCGTGTGTAGCTTTAATATAACTACACTAGGTTGACAAAGATCAGGATTAACATTCAGTCATGAATGCATATATATATATATATATATATATATATGATAGAATACATTTTATATATAACAGTATATATATATGTATATGTGTACATATACATATATGTGTGATAAATACATATTATATATAACATAGTATGTATGTATGTATGAATGCATGTATTACACATATAGTAGGTCCTTTAGTGATTGACAGCAAATTGCCACCATTGTCTGTGAATTTTCCAAAGTAATCTCATACAGGATTTGGAATGAATTCCAAATGATCAGGTTTATCCTTTAATTTTTGAGCCAAATGTCTATTCTGTGTCCTGTATGCTGCAGCTTTCCAACTAAGAATGGGTGACAAAAAAAGTACTTAGTTTCCAAGAATCTTTGGTGCAACATTTTATATTTATATTGTGAAGTTCAGACTTATTATAACTATAATTTGCAACACCTCATACTAAGGAATCATTCTGTTGTTAACAACACAAAAATGAAAACAAACAAAACAATAAAAGAGAAAATAAACAAACACAGAAGAACAATAAAAATAATTCCAACTCAACAGATTTTAGCCAAGGATTGAGAAGAGCAAGAGTTACCAAACAATACTCTGAAGGGCTGTTAAATTCATAACTTTTGACCTGACTTTAAAAAAAAAAGCCTTAAAATAAAGTGACCTGGGCATCATTCAAAGAGAGGTTGAAAAAAATGTAAAAAGTAAAAAGTGGAAAGAAAGAAAGAAAGAAAGAAAGAAAGAAAGAAAGAAAGAAAGAAAGAAAGAAAGAAAGAAAGAAAGAACGAACAAGGGGAAATGGAAGACCAATAATGTGTTATTATAGCAAACCTATTGAACTGGTAAAGTCACCACGATTAAAATGAAGTAATTCACTTTGAACTAACTCTAGTTGACGCCTCTAATGTGCCTGAGAATTGTCTGTGGCAAGCCCAGAGGAAATCTTTTGTGCTTCAGTTAGCAATAAAGCTTAGAAATCATTATTCTTTCAAAGATGAACATAGATAATAGAGGAAACCAGAAATGCCTAGCCACTCCTATTATTCAGCCAGCCTACACAGAGTCCAGCCACTTTGTTTAAACACAAGTGTGATTTCTCTAGGTGTGCCCATTTAAATACCACAAAATCATCTTCACACGCTCCATCAATCTATATATTTAGATGATTAGCATGACAAAACATATTGCTTAGGATGTATGTAAAATACCAATAGTGATAAAAGCATTCCTCTAACTTGAGAAACCTATACTCAGCTCACATCATTGTTGTCGAAAATCAGAGACAAATTGGCCTTTTGATGTGTTTCAAGTGGACTATCCACATGGTCGCATACTGCATTTTGTTTTGCTGCGTTGAAAACCCGATCTGTTAAGAACAGATGTTTGGCTGTGCTGTGGTGGAAGAGTGTGGGCATAATTAAGGAGTCCTAATGATGACCCCGTACTTCTTGCTCTGCCCCAGATAATTATGTAGCTCCAATTTTGGTACCAAATTTCTACATCTCTGTATTAGAGTACTTACAGAACACTAGAGCAACAAAAACAATAACAACAAACAAGCAAGCAAGCCTAAACTTGCTAAATTATACCTTTTCCTTTCTTCCTGCCCTACCTTTCCCACATCCCATTCAATTATAAGGTCATTTCCCAGCCATTTCTACAGGTTAATCAGCCCTTTGCCACTCATTTCTACTATCTCCCTTGCAGAGATGAATCTTGTCCCTTTATCTGGTATATAAACGCCTTCCTCTTCAATGCTTTTATGCCTCTGTGTAAAAGACAGCAGACGGAGGCACATGAAACTAGGTTAAAAAGCTTTAATATAACTATACTAGGTTGACAAAGCTCAGGATTAAAATTCAGTCACGCATGCAAAAAAAAATGTAATAAATGAATGAGATGTATGTTATGGGTCATTTCTGCTTCAATAGCACCTGTGTCTGTGCTGTGGAGTCCAAATAGCAACAGTCATCTTATACACGCCTCACAAATGAAATAACATTAGGGCTCCAGGAACCTAATGACACACAGCTAGCCCAGAATGAAGACTGTGCCGTGGAGTTATTTCATGCAAACATACAGGGCATGAAGAGACAACTTATCAGTCAAAAGACAGGACTCCATTTAAAGCTGTTGCAACATTGATGTGGTTCGTCTCCATTTTTCAGCTAAATAGAGGTTTTCTTTTTCACTTCACATAAAGTCTTCAACTTGCTCAAGCTTTCTAATAAATTGCAAACTCTGTAACAATATATCTTCTATTATGCCTCTTGTTACTTTACTAAGACAGGAAATTAAAGCAATAAAACACTTTCAAAATGATAGGGTACACTCAGACAGTCATTTTTCTTACGTTCCAGTATTATTCTTCAAAGGTCCTTTTATGATACTAATATTAAATTCTTTGAAGTTGGAAGATTCTGTTGAAAGTGTTGAATTCCTAAAATACAGCGCTCAGATATTGCATCTACTCATGCATTTATTAAAACTGAATCTGTGAGAGAAAATTTTAAAACACAAAATACAATACAGCTAAATAATATATGACTGGCTATATTTCACATACGCATTAGAGGGTCCATTGTGTGGAAATTTGATTTAATACTCAGGAATCTATTTTGTTGCTTCTCACCTTCTGTAGCTAAATGTACAACACATGTGGCCATTCATTTAAAAGGCTAGTACACTGCAAAGCAGAGCACCCGAACCAAATACCATAATGGTCACTTATGCAGCATGCGCACATTAAAGGAAATTGAATCAGGCTTACAAGGCAGTGCATTCTTTATTAACCTCCTAGAAAAAGGTCAGACAACCGTTCTCTTAATGGCCAGAATAGTATGCGAATAAAAGGCAAAAAGAGAAAAGTTAAAAAAAAAAAAAAAAGAAAAGAAAAAAAGAAGGCAACAGATCCTAGGCAGGATATTAAACAATTGTATTAAAAAGCTTGTAGCATGAGATGGGAGTGTGCCTTCTCATTGGCTGTTATATAAAAAGAAAAAAAAAAAGGTGTCTTATTTTCTTTTCCACACTCAACATTTCTGACCAACTTCATGGCAACAAAATGGCAAAAGGAAAGAACAAATAACTGTAAAACCCACTGCAAGTATACAAATAAAGGGGTGCTCATTAAAAGCGGGTCTCCCCACTTCCCTTTCTCTTTTTTTGTCTACTCACATCAACAGTCCTTCCCTGTTTCTCTGTCTCTGCATTCCCTCTTGTCCATTCCCTCCCCCCATTTCTTCTTAGACTTGCAAAGATTTGCAAAAAGATCCGAGTGAAACCTGAACATTTCCTCCCTCCCCTAAGACTGAACAAGACCCAGTTCCCCCCAGGTAAAACTGAAGAGTTGCTTGCTCCAAGCAGGATTCCTCCTCTTAGGAAACCCCCAAATGGTGGAGCTTTTTTACAATGTGTCATTTTAAACAACAGCTATTTAACAGGTGCGAATGTTCCAATTAAATAGCAAGTGCTTTTAAATGAGGCGATCCTAAGAGCCTTTACCATACCCGGCTCTGTCCCAACCCACTAGCTTTCCTCTCTCAGCTGATTAGGGTCACCACTTTAAAATTAGAAAAAGAAGCCCTTGAACCCCTCGTCACAGCTATAGACACCCTTGCTAACATTAAAGGATCTTCCACACACCAAAGAGTAGCCAAACTGAGCCTGTGTGTTGCTGCTAATTTACCGCAGATCTTTACCAATTTCTACCTCTGTCCCCCCCCCTCAAATCTTTTCGATATTTTCTGAAACATTGTCCTGCATTTCCCATAGTAAAATTAACTAGTCAAATCTGAAGTATTCGTTTGCAATAACTTATGTTTTCCTTCTCATCTGACACAGTTCCTCTCTGCTGGAATTCCAGAGCAATCAACTACCTGGGGATACTTTTCCCCAGAGACCTTTCTTAGCGCACTATATCAATTAACACAAAAGCAATTTTGGACCCCCTCCAATACATGGCACTACCATCTGGTCTCCCTGGAACCTCATGGAGAGGGGCAGATTTCAATTTGTCAAAACAATGCAAATTCCCCAAATTATTTTCAAATTACGCATGTGTACTTTAATGTTGTGCTCATTCTTCTCGTAAAAAGGTACTTTGCAAATTCCTCTTAATGGATTCTCCGGTTGTATCACCCCTCTCTTGAAAAATGCTTTGTTTTTCCTCTCTCTCTCTCTCTCTCTCTCTCTCTCTCTCTCTCTCTCTCTCTCTGTCTCAGTTAAATTTGAGGGTTATAAAGGTTAAAATTTACCTCTAAAATATAAGTGTTTGTAATCCCTAAGGATAATAAGTGATTAGGTGTTAACATCCCATGAATTCACATGCCCATTGCCTAGCAATTACTGTAGGAACACAGGTTTGGGAAAGCAACCTAGTGAATTTTATATGAAAGGTATCGAGAAGACATTTGAATGAAAGAGAATTGCTCCTGATAGAATACAAGCAATTAATTTGAAAGTATCAATAAATTATTTTCCACCCAGTATAATAAATTGATTTGGCAGAATATCTTGGCTTGGAAAATTCTGACATGTGAAAAGATCTGTGGCTATGTTGGCCAATTCAGTAGCCACTGTGACACATGGCTATTTAGTTTTAAGTGTGAAATAATACTCACTAGCTACATTTCAGGTACCTAGTAACCAATAGTCATTGACTATCATATCAGACTGCCCAGATAAAGACTATCTACCTCAACTACAGAGTTTTCTATTGGATATTATGGATGTTGTGGTTTAAAAGAAAGAAAATATTCCCCCAAGGAGTCAGAACTACAAAACTCCAACTCCTTATGCACATGTTGAGGGAAGGTCATCCCCGCTGGCAAAAAGCACTGCTGAAAGATGAAGGATCCTCACTGAGGATGACGTTTTCTAGTTACATTCATTCGCGTGCAAAACTCATGATGTCCTCGTTTTTAACAGCTAAATAGTATTCCATTGTGTAAATGAACCACATTTTCTGGATCCATTCTTTGACTGAGGAACATCTGGGTTATTTCCAGCTTCTGGCTGTGACAAATAAGGCTGCTATGAACATAGTGGAGTATGTACCCCTGTGGTATGGTGGGGCAGCTTTTGGATATATGTCCAGGAGTGGTATAGCTGGGTTTTCAGGTAGAGTTGTTTCAAATTTTCTGAGGAACCGCCAGATTGATTTCCAGAGTGGTTGGGCCAGCTTGCAATCCCACCAGCAATGGAGGAGTGTTCCTCTTTCTCGCATCTGCTGTCACCTGAGTTTTTGATCTTAGCCATTCTGACAGGTGTGAGGTGGAATCTCAGAGTTGTTTTGATTTGCATTTCCCTGATGACTAAGGATATTGAACATTTCTATAAGTGCTTCTCAGCCCTTCGAGCTTCCTCAGTTGAGAGTTCTCTGTTTAGCTCCGTTCTCCATTTTTTAAACTGGGTTCTTTGATTTTATTGGAGGTTAACTTGAATTCTTCATATATTTTAGATATAAGCCCTTTATCAGATGTAGGATTAGTGAAGATTTTTTTCCATTCTGTAGGTTGCCAATTTGTCCTATTGACAGTGTTCCAAACCCAAAAGGCTATGCATGGTATGTACTCACTGAGAAGTGGATATTAGCCAAAAAATACAGAATACCCGAGATACAATCCACAGACAATAAGATGTTTAACAAGCAGGAAAGCCCAAGTAAGGATGCTTCAGTCCCACTTAGAAGGGAGGACAAAATAATCATGGGAGGCAGAGGGAGGGAGGCACCTGGGTGGGAAAAAGGAAGGGGAGGGGAAAGGGGGGCAGGATCAAATATGGAGGGGACAAGATAGAAACTCAGAAGACTAAGAGAATGAATGGAAATATGCAGTTTCTGGGTGTGGGAGGCAGGGGAACCCAGTAGAAAGTCCCAGAAACCTGGGATCTGAGGGACTCTCAGGATTCAGTGGGGGTGACCTTATCCAAAATTCCCAATAATGAGGAGAAGGAACTTGGAGAGTCTACCTCCAGTAGATAGACAGGGGCCCAAGTGAAGGGACAGGGTTACCAACCCACAGTCAAAAATTCTGACCCAGAATTATTCCTGTCTTAAAGAACTGCAGGGACAAAAATGGAGAAGAGACTGAAGGAAAGGCTGTCTAGTGACAGACCCAACCTGGGATCCAGCTCATGGGGGAGGGGACCAAGGCCTGACACTAATTACTGGTGTTATGATGTGTTTATAGAAAGGAACCTAACAAGGCTGTCCTCTGAGAGGCCTTACTAGCTACTGACTGAGACAGATGCATATACTTACAGCCAAGCATTGGACTGAAGTCGGGGACCACTATGGAGGAATTAGGCGAAGGATTGAATGAGCTGAAGGGGAGTGCAAACCCATAGGAAGGCCAGCATTCTCAACTAACCTGGACCCCTGGGAGACCTTGGAGACTGGGCCACCAACTAGGCAGCATCCATGGGCTGGTCCAACTCTCCCTCCCCCCATATATAGCAGAGGCTCAGAGGACTGCCTGGTTTGGCCTCAGTGGGAGAAGATGTATCTAATCCTCAAGAGACTTGAGGTCCCAGAGAAGGGGGATGGGGGGATACCTGGGGATGAGGGGTGGGAAAATATCTCTCTCTCTCTCTCTCTCTCTCTCTCTCTCTCTCTCTCTGTGTGTGTGTGTGTGTGTGTGTGTGTGTGTGTGTGTGTGTATGTGTGTGTGTGTATGTCAAGGGGGAAGGGGAATAGGGTAAGGAATTATGGGGGGGACAGGAGCGCAAAGGCTGTAAGTAAATAAAATAATTTAAAAAGTAAAATAAAATAGATGGAAGAAGATAAAAAAAGAGAGATAAAGGAACATCTTGGTTCACGAAGGTTATGGATTTGAGTAGAATAATTTCATCATTAGTCAGTTTGGCTGACAAGGTTTCAGCTCTTCCCTCTGCTGATAATAGTCACCCTGCCACTGTTACTACCCTTAGACCCATGGGAATGGCCTTGGGCTGACACACTGAGGGCTTAGAACTACCAAATGACAAGAATAGATTAAAAATGGTCTTCCCTGGAGGTCCTGATGTTCAGGCCTATTAGGGCGCACTGTGTTCCTCTATGTGAATGCTAAAAAACCAAGAAGCTGCTTCCCTTCTTACCAGAAATGTCATGAGTGAGATGCAAGAGAAGAACCAGTCTTACTGTGCCAAAGAGGATGAGCAGCCACAGGATAACAGTTAAAAATAGACAAAGTAGGAGAGCAGGTCCTGTGTATGAGAAAATGGTCTGTTTATGCATAAAATTGGATACTTTCATAATCCATACAATTGCTCATCGTTCTCTATGTACTGTATATATATATCTTCTCTCATCAACAGGTAAATATACACCAAGGCATGTGCACAACAGAAACTTAACCTTGCAGAGATTATGACTCATTTCCAGAACATTCCTGACCAAGAGCAGGGCTTTTGCAAAAGCCCCAGATAGAACAGACTTGGAAAAAATAAAAGCAGGGACAACCCTAATAGTGATAAGCTGGACTGGGCACAGCCAGAAGCAGAGAGCTATGCTGTGGAGTTTATAGCACAAGCAACGGGTACACATTTAATGCCACCATTTAGTCTTGTGGCATCTGTTTGCCTACTACAATCATTCTGGAAGGATATTGCTAAAAGGACAGTGACCTCTTAAGACATCTAATAGAATGATGTGAACTGGGCCAGCGTGGTAGAAGGAGGATGCAGTGTGCAAAGTAAGGGTAGAATGAATAGAATAGAACCCAAGGGTTTGCTGATGACATTGGGCAGATTCTTCTTTTCTCATCTGAGAGACTGAGGAAGGAAGAGAAAAGGTATCCAGGTAGAAAGGGGCCGAAGTGGGACTCACTACAGTACCTCCAGTCATTGGATCGACAGGATAATGGGGACTGTCCAAATTAAATCTAAACTTCCAAATGAATCCTAGACTTACAGAGTGAGAGTGTGCCCGGAGGAAACCTCCAGCTACAATTGAACTGAAGCTGGAGTCCCACAGGCCCAATACTATCAAAAGATTTTAACTGCTATGTTGTTTTTGGACAATTAGGGTACCATTTATTAGGTTATATTAATGTTCCAGAAATATCATTTTTAAGATGAGAGTTTGATTCTATTCTAGTACTTTCCTGATACACTTGCCTTACAGTTTTTCTCTTATGCTTAAGAAAATTAGTTCGGTTTTTATTGCTTATGTCTGCTGCCATGTTGGGTTGCTGTTTGTATGTTTTTCACTGATTATCATAGGATGTAACAATGCTATATAGCTTTGTGTCTATAATTCTGTGTTTCTATGTTATTTCGTGCCACACAGTGACTATAAGCCTAAGACTATATCATGTTACATTAATAATAGTAGTCATTAATTAGAAAATAAATACTTTGTATTATAACATAGATCAATTTTCATAAAGAAGAGCTAGTCTATGGCCCCATTTTACAGGTTAGAACATCTGAATTTTGGAATATTAAGAGTTGACCTAGAAAAATCTCTAACCAGAATCTGTGTTCTCATTTTGTATTGCCTTCTAAGAACTGCCATTAGAACTCAGTCTATTAATTTTGGCCAATTTTTGAAAAATAAAAATGCCATACATGGATGTCGCCCATGATTGGAGACAAAGTCATTTTAGTAGAATGTCAGCTATGGAGACAGCGGCTGAGGTTAGAATGACCATAGGGTGGCTTGGAATCATGGATGGGATTCCAAGTTTGTATTTGCATTGTTTGTGGCCATGACAAATGTACAATCCCTCTACCTAGCACTCAAAGCAGAGTGTGTGTGTGTGTGTGTGTGTGTGTGTGTGTATGTGGATTGTGTTTCTATTTGAAGCAATTAGATGGGAAACACTGAGCAGCCCCACTGGAGGCAGCAGGAGATAATGTGCAAATTGAGGACTATTCTAATGGTTTCTTTAGCAGTTAGCTTTTCCATTGTGTAAAAAGACATCTGAAAAAGAACCTAAGCAAAGAAGGATT